>CM060918.1:221323305-222573305 GCA_030737875.1 Allium sativum | reverse complement strand
ATTGGACAGTAACTGGCATTTTGTTATTAACAAATTTTGTAAATTTTTACAAATATATTATAATTAAAAGAGAAGCAGAATAATCAATGCATAGGATATATATATATGAATTAATGTGTATTTTACATTGTGTTGTAATGTATATATTTGAAAATTTTGTTTGTATAAATTGTAAGACAAAGGATAACATTAATTATGAATGGTAATTAAAGAAATACATTGAACGTTAACTAATTTTAAAATAACGATTGCAATAGATTAATGGACTAGTATGGGAAACCAATTGCTATTTAATTCATTGGTGATGAATTGGAAATAAGTTACAATTAATACACAAAATTTATTATCATATTGCCATGCACGTATGTAACATACTTTGTATATACGTGTGAGACCAAACAAATGGATAGAAAGGCAACAGGTGAATAGAAATTTATGAATGCATGTATGTTCGTGTTAAAAGAAATTTATTGTCATAATATATTATTATTATTATTATTATTATTATTATTATTTTCTTCTCCTTTAATGCTGCTGAGCGTTTCATGATATATATTTATATGTAAGATGAAAGATGGCAATGTTCAAAACCCGCGTATTAAAGATGGCAATGATATTAATGTTTCCTGTGCATGAAAAATAAATAAATAAAATTTGGAATTATAATCAATGGAAATTAGAGGCGTGTCATTCATTGCAAAAAAAAAATATATAAAGAAGGAAAAAGAATAATGAAAATGAGAATAATAATGGCCGCATGCATTTCATTTATTTCTCCTATGTTCTCTCTCTCTTCCTCTCATTTGCATATATGTCATATTTTATCCCTTTTATAAATTCAAGAAAAAAAAATAAGATAAACACCTATTAAATTAAATATTATTTAATATACATATAACCTAATATATATACGGTCAAAACTAAACCCTAATTCTTATTCCAAGCCGCCGTCATGTTCTTTATCAATGGCCCTAACACTCCTAAATTCCTTTCCCCTTTACTTTGAACCCATTCAGTAAAATTCGAAATTTCCAAAGCAATAATGAAAGAGGGTCTCGAGAGACCACCGGACTAGTGGTGGTTGCGGGCGATGGTGGCACACAATAGGGGCTCTAACGTGGTGAAGATAGATGCAATCTGAACTCCTGTAGTGGCGGCGTGACGTGAATGTTTAGTGGAAAGCTTTCGGTGAGATTCTATGTTTAATTTGATTTTTTTTCGTTGTATGAAAATCATTGTATGATGTGAATGAATATGAATCTGTGATGTATGCTTGAATATGGATGTTGTTGCTTGTACTGTGATTGTCAGTTGATGTTGCATATGTGGTTGATACTATTGGGTTGAGTCGAAATGGAACCTTTAATTTTGTTAAAACAAATGAAGCACAAATATTTTGTTTAGTGAAACAAGAATGAAACTTTTACTTTTTGTTTGTTGTAACCAAAATAGACCTTTTTATATTTTTGGTTTATTGAAGATAAATGAAACATTTTTATATTTTATTTTGTTGAAAAACAAAAATGAAACATTCTTATATTTTATTTTGTTGAAGAACAAAATGAAACTTTTCTTTTTGTTTGTTGAAACATAGAATGCAACTTTATTTTTGATCTTGTTTTGTTAAAAACATAATGAAACTTTATCTTTATTTTTATTTTTTTTGATTTTGGTTTGAAATTAAGATAGTGTTTGACTTTTATTTTTTAATAAAAGATTAGAATAAAGATTATTTCTTTATTTTAAAAAGGATTAAAAGGTAAAAGTTTATTTCTTTATTTTAAAGGAACTAAGATGTATAAGTTTTATCCTTTATTATAAAAAGGACTTTAATGAACAAAGTTTTGTTCTTTATTTTAATAAAGGACTTAAATGAAAAAAAAGTTTTATTTCTTTATTTTAAAATGAATACAATTTGTTCTTTATTTAGGAACAGATTTAAAAAGGAAATATTTTGTATATGGGCTGTTTACATTAAATGAAATGGTATAAAGTGAATATGTTTATTGTAAATTTATTTCATTTAAAAGGGGATGAAATTGGAACCGTCATACCTATTATGTGAACATCATTAATTGGGTATGTTATTTATGTTGTTATTTAATGCACTTGTATACACTGCCATTTACAAGCAACCTTGGCTTGTTTATGTGATTGGACGATCAATTTTAACACATTGTCCAGAAGCACCGTTTATTTTATAATATTTGAATTGTGTTGGTTGAAACCCCACACGGGTCATGGATTGGCATTTGAATACACGTCACCCTTGGATTTAATTAGAAAATGCACTTTGGTTGTTGATGTTTGAAATTTGCTATGTAATAAATGTACAATTTCCGTATAATCGAATTATATGGAAATGAATGGTGTGGGTCTCATTCCAATTTTGAGTCAAACAAATAAATATGCAATTAATACAATAAATTGGAAATTGGATTAAGGAGTTATGTATTTTACTATTTAAAAAGGATAAAATAGAAGTTTGGAATGAAAGAAATAAATTCCATTGATTACTCAATTAATAGAATTAATGGACGCTTAAATTAAGGAGGATATATCCTTGTTTATTTGGAAAGTTATAAAACAAATTTCTAGAATTGGTTAATTACATTCCAACTATAAGGAGAATTTGAAACTGAAAGATTCTGTTTTATGTTAACATTAAATTTGGAAGATGGATTTCAATACTTGACATAAATGATTGATTTAATGTTGGAATGGTAGGTTTTTAATATAACAATTAAAACCATTTTTGATGTGATTATTATTATAGTATTATAATAATGGGGAAAAATTAATGTGTATTAAAATGGAAAGATAAGAATTTATATAAAGAGTATTTCAAGGAATGAATGATATTTTTGAGGTTTTAAAATATGAAATATTTTTAAAAATAAGATTTTTAAGAAACAATTATAATTATAAATTGTATTTGGACACGAGGTTAGGTCACGATTATGGCGGAAGTCTGCCCGGAACCAACCGGCATATCCAGCAGCCATAAATGTTGGGCCTAATGTGAGAGGTCTAAGTACACGAATACAATTTGGGTTTTGGCTTGAGGTTAAGCCTAACTGTGGAATAAGTCTGCCCAGACCCAACCGGCATATCCAGCATCCACAAGTTGTAGGCCTAATGTGAGAAGTCTGGCCCATTATAAAATATAAATGGATTATATAACGAATTGGATTATTTAATCCATTTTAAATAGAAACATCATTTTAACCTGAATAAGTTTATTAACTTATATTATCCATTTTATAATGAATATTAAAAGAGTTAATTTCAAAATTAATATTTTGAAAATAATGTTTTAATATGAGAAATGATATTTTGATCAGAATAAATGGTTTATTTTATTTTAAAATAAATAAAAGGAATTAAAAAATGGTTTTATTATAACTACGGATTTACAATGAAATTTGAATTTGGGTTTATCGTGAATTATGTTTTAAATAACATTTATTCTTTAACCCGGATTAATGAGGGGATTAATTTCCTAATTTTTGATTAATTATTTAATAATGACTTTGGAAGGTTAAAATGAAATAAGGTTTTAATTAAAACTTTAATTAGATTCGAGAGGAATTAAGTAAATAAATAAGAACAAGAAATTAAAACTCTTTATTTACAAATAGTGTAAATAAGGAAGAAAAAGAAGATGAAACCATTTATTTATATTTAGGTAAATGAACAACAAAAGGATAAGAATATATTTATTTACACTTAGGTAAATAAATAGGAAAAATAAAATAAAAACATTTATTTACAAATAATGTAAATAAATAAGAAAAAGAAATTAGACATATTCATTTACAATTAATGTAAATAAATATAGAAAAGTGGAAGTAAACATTTATTTACATTTAGGTAAATAAACAAGATAAAAGAATAGTAAAAACATTTATTTACAAATAGTGTAAATAAATAAGGAAAAAGCAATTGAAAACATTTATTTACATTTAGGTAAATAAATAAGGAAAGGAGAAATATTTATTTACACTTAGGTAAATAAATAAGGAAAAGAATAGAAAACGTTTATTTACAATTAGGTAAATAAATAGGAAAAAGAATACAATTTATTTACACTTAGTGTAAATAAAATGAAAGGATATATAAATTATAATTTATTTACAGTTAGTGTAAATAAAACAAAAAAGTAGTAAAATAAAACAAGTGATATTTTATCGTCATTTTAGATGCGATAAAAAGAATAAATTTTTATAATTAAAATCGCCAAACGGTTTATATTTATATGTATATATATAAATACAAATTATAAATTAAACAAAACGCGCGCGGTAGTTCGCCTATCGACAATCGGAACTTTAAATAGTTATACCGAAAGATCCGACCATCGGATTTTCCCAAAACTTGAACCGTTAGGACCGCTTTGGGAAGATCTTTCCAACGATATAAACTTCATCAAAATCCTACGGTTAGTTTTCGAGATAAGTGTAAATCAAATTTGGTTGAAAACAGCGTCAGGGTCGCCCATTGACCCGAAGCGTCGTTATATTAATTTAAGCTATCTTATTTTAAATAAAATAGAAATAGGTCGTTATTAAATACCAATAACGATATGCAATGATTTCAAATTATATATATATGCGAGAATCATCTGAAAAGTCCGAGTTCAATCTCATTTCAAATGATTAGACGACGATCTAAGTCGAAGAGTTGAAGACGGTAATTGAAGACCGACGATCTTCACATTGAATGGATGTGTTGCTACTGAGACCCATGAGAGGAGTAGCTACCTTGAAAGGGATTCAGTGGTGACCGTTCGGACGTAGTGTTGATTTGTACGGATTTGACTTTCGCTCAGACCCAGAGCATAAGTTTATAAATGGAATGTATGTCTGACGTTGTAGCCCTTTTTACTACATTCGTTGATCTCTCTTAATATATATCTGTTTGGTGGTTAACGCCCTTCTCTGAGACATACGAGCTTAGAGGTTATATATTGGTAGAAATCAATGATATGGTTGGACTGACAATGTGGCATGCCAAGATGCATGGATCAAGGCTTTTGTTGAAAAGCAGGCCTTGTAGTTGATGATCGAAGAATGACCTGTTTAGGCATAGCTTTGTGTATAACGTGACTTCGCGAGCCTCACACCCCGGTATGAGTCAAAAACGGGATACGGACCGTAGGGAGTGCACACGTTTCTTTCTAGCTAGAGTGTTGTCAGGGACCTACCAGCGCTGACATTTTACTCATTGTGGATGATGGATTTTGAGGTACCTCGTGTTTTATAGGCCGTTGGTGGTCATACTATAGGTCCAAAGGGACCGGGAAACGTGTGTTCAGGCATAACCAATCCACTGCCCATAGGCGGGGACCGGCCCTACCGCTTCCAAGGGTTCACTGCGGGGAATCCTGAGGCATTTGCTAGAGTGTCTCGAATCGGAGAGGATCTTGCCCCTAGCCTCGACTCATGATGGAATCCAAATTTCCAATACGCCCTTGCGGTTTTGATTGTAGAACTAGTATTGGCAACATGCTATATGGTAACCATGCCGTCTAGGATTGATACTTATGATTCAAATCTTTTTATTAAAACATATATACACTAATAATAATATCAAATCCGTTTTATACGTATCAAGCATCTTTTGACCATTATAAGGTAAAACCCTATCCTCTGGTGTGCGTTGCATTGTGTGATGGGACCTGGGTCTTATAATGGTTTCATTTTTCCAAAAAGACATTGCGTTATTTCTCGATTTACTTTGGTTTATGCACTGGCAATCCATAGGAGTAAACCCGTTCCGCGAAAGTGGCGTGGTCCTTGGATTTGTCTTATTAGTTATATTAGTTTAGAATTCTCACACCAGTCCCATGACTTACTCGTAGTTTGTTTCACTTTGCAAACTCGGGTGCCCTCTTTTCTACACGGGCAGTCGAGTAGCTTTTTGCAGATATGTATCTCTTTAGCAGGATCCTGGATCGAAGCCTAAAGCTGTGTCCAGAGCTTGGTAGTCTTCCGCTGTTTGTTTGTATTATCTTTTATGTATCTTCCGCTGTAATTTAATTTCTTTGTACTCTGATATATTCTGTACTCTGATGTAATATTATTGTAATGTAATAAAAGTCTGTGGTTGTTGTTCTAATGTTTTGTATTCCCAAAGTTAACGTATGCGAGTTTTGAACGGTCTTAGTCGATTTTGCGATCGATTAAGGTCGGGCAAAATCCGTATCGTTACAGTTGGTATCAGAGCTCTAGTTAGCTCAAATCTTTGGGGTACAACTCGTTAGAACTGAACAAAAGACTCATCAGAGATTGGATTAGTAATATCCAATAAGAATACTCATTAGAGATAGGATCAGCAGTATCCTAGAATGAGAAAACTCGTTAGAGATGGGGTTAGCAATGCCTTAGAACGAGTCTATTAACGTATTTTTGATATTTATAATCTATTCTTTGAAATATGATTTTTATATATATAAAGTTATATATATTTTGAAAAGATAATCAACCATTAAATTTTAAAATAAAGATAGTTAATTTTACAATTTTAAGCTTCGTTCCTTTTCGAGGACGAAAAGATTTTAAGTGGGGGAGACTGTAACAACCCGGAATTTTGGGGCCAATTTAAAAATTTTATTTTATGAATTTTAAAGGAAACTGGATATTTAAAATAATTTATTTTTAATAATAACGACTAAAAATTTATTTTAATCATAGTTAAAACGAATAAATTCAATTTAAGGGTAATAGGAGTTAGAACAGCGCTGCAGTTTGAAAATTTGAAATTTACATTTAATTGCAATCAGTTATCAAATTCTATTAAGTAAAGCAGTTGTTAAGCTATTGGACAGTAACTGGCATTTTGTTATTAACAAATTTTGTAAATTTTTACAAATATATTATAATTAAACGAGAAGCAGAATAATCAATGCATAGGATATATATATGAATTAATGTGTATTTTACATTGTGTTGTAATGTATATATTTGAAAATTTTGTTTGTATAAATTGTAAGACAAAGGATAACATTAATTATGAATGGTAATTAAAGAAATACATTGAATGTTAACTAGTTTTAAAATAACGATTGCAATAGATTAATGGACTAGTGTGGGAAACCAATTGCTATTTAATTCATTGGTGATAAATTGGAAATAAGTTACTATTAATACACAAAATTTATTATCATATTGCCATGCACGTATGTAACATACTTGTATATACGTGTGAGACCAAACAAATGGATAGAAAGGCAACAGGTGAATAAATATTTATGAATGCATGTATGTTCGTGTTAAAAGAAATTTATTGTCATAATATATTATTATTATTATTATTTTCTTCTCCTTTAATGCTGCTGAGCGTTTCATGATATATATTTATATGTAAGATGAAAGATGGCAATGTTCAAAACCCGCGTATTAAAGATGGCAATGATATTAATGTTTCCTGTGCATGAAAAATAAATAAATAAAATTTGGAATTATAATCAATGGAAATTAGAGGCGTGTCATTCATTGCAAATATATATATATATATATATATATATATATAAAGAAGGAAAAAGAATAATGAAAATGAGAATAATAATGGCCGCATGCATTTCATTTATTTCTCCTATGTTCTCTCTCTCTTCCTTTCATTTGCATATATGTCATATTTTATCCCTTTTATAAATTCGAGGAAAAAAAATAAGATAAACACCTATTAAATTAAATATTATTTAATATACATATAACCTAATATATATACAGTCAAAACTAAACCCTAATTCTTATTCCAAGCCGCCGTCATGTTCTTTATCAATGGCCCTAACACTCCTAAATTCCTTTCCCCTTTACTTTGAACCCATTCAGTAAAATTCAAAATTTCCAAAGCAATAATGAAAGAGGGTCTCGAGAGACCACCGAACTGGTGGTGGTTGCGGGCGACGGTGGCACACAATAGGGGCTCTAACGTGGTGAAGATAGATGCAATCTGAACTCCTGTAGTGGCGGCGTGACGTGAATGTTTAGTGGAAAGCTTTCGGTGAGATTCTATGTTTAATTTGATTTTTTTTTTCGTTGTATGAAAATCATTGTATGATGTGAATGAATATGAATCTGTGATGTATGCTTGAATATGGATGTTGTTGCTTTTACTGTGGTTGTCAGTTGATGTTGCATATGTGGTTGATACTATTGGGTTGAGTCGAAATGGAACCTTTAATTTTGTTAAAACAAATGAAGCACAAATATTTTGTTTAGTGAAACAAGAATGAAACTTTTACTTTTTGTTTGTTGTAACAAAAATAGACCTTTTTATATTTTTCGTTTATTGAAGATAAATGAAACATTTTTATATTTTATTTTGTTGAAAAACAAAAATGAAACATTCTTATATTTTATTTTGTTGAAGAACAAAATGAAACTTTTCTTTTTGTTTGTTGAAACATAGAATGCAACTTTATTTTTGATTTTGTTTTGTTAAAAACATAATGAAACTTTATCTTTATTTTTATTTTTTTTTATTTTGGTTTGAAATTAAGATAGTGTTTGACTTTTATTTTTTAATAAAAGATTAGAATAAAGATTATTTCTTTATTTTAAAAAGGATTAAAAGGTAAAAGTTTATTTCTTTATTTTAAAGGAACTAAGATGTATAAGTTTTATCCTTTATTATAAAATGGACTTTAATGAACAAAGTTTTGTTCTTTATTTTGATAAAGGACTTAAATGAAAAAAAAAAGTTTTATTTCTTTATTTTAAAATGAATACAATTTGTTCTTTATTTAGGAATAGATTTAAAAAGGAAATAGTTTGTATATGGGTTGTTTACATTAAATGAAATGGTATAAAGTGAATATGTTTATTGTAAATTTATTTCAGTTAAAAGGGGATGAAATTGGAACCGTCATACCTATTATGTGAACATCGTTAATTGGGTATGTTATTTATGTTGTTATTTAATGCACTTGTATACACTGCCATTTACAAGCAACCTTGGCTTGTTTATGTGATTGGACTCTCAATTTTAACACATTGTCCAGAAGCACCGTTTATTTTATAATATTTGAATTGTGTTGGTTGAAACCCCACACGGGTCATGGGTTGGCATTTGAATACACGTCACCCTTGGATTTAATTAGAAAATGCACTTTGGTTGTTGATGTTTGAAATTTGCTATGTAATAAATGTACAATTTCCGTATAATCGAATTATATGGAAATGAATGGTGTGGGTCTCATTCCTATTTTGAGTCAAACAAATAAATATGCAATTAATACAATAAATTGGAAATTGGATTAAGGAGTTATGTATTTTACTATTTAAAAAGGATAAAATAGAAGTTTGGAATGAAAGAAATAAATTCCATTGATTACTCAATTAATAGAATTAATGGACGCTTAAATTAAGGAGGATATATCCTTGTTTATTTGGAAAGTTATAAAACAAATTTCTAGAATTGGTAAATTACATTCCAACTATAAGGAGAATTTAAAACTGAAAGATTCTGTTTTATGTTAACATTAAATTTGGAAGATGGATTTCAATACTTGACATAAATGATTGATTTAATGTTGGAATGGTAGGTTTTTAATATAACAATTAAAACCATTTTTGAAGTGATTATTATTATAGTATTATAATAATGGGGAAAAATTAATGTGTATTGAAATGGAAAGATAAGAATTTATATAAAGAGTATTTCAAGGAATGAATGATATTTTAGAGGTTTTAAAATATGAAATATTTTTAAAAATAAGATTTTTAAGAAACAATTATAATTATAAATTATAAATTGTATTTAGACACGAGGTTAGGTCACGTTTATGGCGGAAGTCTGCCCGGAACCAACCGGCATATCCAGCAGCCATAAATGTTGGGCCTAATGTGAGAGGTCCAAGTACACGAATACAATTTGGGTTTTGGCTCGAGGTTAAGCCCAACTGTGGAATAAGTCTGCCCGGACCCAACCGGCATATCCAGCATCCACAAGTTGTAGGCCTAATGTGAGAAGTCTGGCCCATTATAAAACATAAATGGATTATATAACGAATTGGATTATTTAATCCATTTTAAATAGAAACATCATTTTAACCTGAATAAGTTTATTAACTTATATTATCCATTTTATAATGAATATTAAAAGAGTTAATTTCAAAATTAATATTTTGAAAATAATGTTTTAATATGAGAAATGATATTTTGATCAGAATAAATGGTTTATTTTATTTTAAAATAAATAAAAGGAATTAAAAAATGGTTTTATTATAACTACGGATTTACAATGAAATTTGAATTTGGGTTTATCGTGAATTATGTTTTAAATAACATTTATTCTTTAACCCGGATTAATGAGGGGATTAATTTCCTAATTTTTGATTAATTATTTAATAATGACTTTGGAAGGTTAAAACGAAATAAGGTTTTAATTAAAACATTAATTAGATTGGAGAGGAATTAAGTAAATAAATAAGAACAAGAAATTAAAACTCTTTATTTACAAATAGTGTAAATAAGGAAGAAAAAGAAGATGAAACCATTTATTTATATCTAGGTAAATAAATAACAAAAGGATAAGAATATATTTATTTACACTTAGGTAAATAAATACGAAAAATAAAATAAAAACATTTATTTACAAATAGTGTAAATAAATAAGAAAAAGAAATTAGACATATTTATTTACAATTAATGTAAATAAATATAGAAAAGTGGAAGTAAACATTTATTTACATTTAGGTAAATAAACAAGATAAAAGAATAGTAAAAACATTTATTTACAAATAGTGTAAATAAATAAGGAAAAAGCAATTGAAAACATTTATTTACATTTAGGTAAATAAATAAGGAAAGGAGAAATATTTGTTTACACTTAGGTAAATAAATAAGGAAAAGAATAGAAAACGTTTATTTACAATTAGGTAAATAAATAGGAAAAAGAATACAATTTATTTACACTTAGTGTAAATAAAATGAAAGGATATATAAATTATAATTTATTTACAGTTAGTGTAAATAAAACAAAAAAGTAGTAAAATAAAACAAGTGATATTTTATCGTCATTTTAGATGCGATAAAAAGAATAAATTTTTATAATTAAAATCGCCAAACGATTTATATTTATATGTATATATATACAAATTATAAATTAAACAAAACGCGCGCGGCAGTTCGCGTATCGACAATCGTAACTTTAAATAGTTATACCGAAAGATCCGACCATCGGATTTTCCCAAAACTGGAACCATTAGGACCGCTTTGGGAAGATCTTTCCAACGATATAAACTTCATCAAAATCCAACGGTTAGTTTTTGAGATAAGTGTAAATCAAATTTGGTTGAAAACAGCGTCAGGGTCGCCCATTGACCCGAAGCGTCGTTATATTAATTTAAGCTATCTTATTTTAAATAAAATAGAAATAGGTCGTTATTAAATACCAATAACGATATGCAATGATTTCAAATTATATATATATATATATATATGCGAGAATCATCTGAAAAGTCCGAGTTCAATCTCATTTCAAATGATTAGACGACGATCTAAGTCGAAGAGTTGAAGACGGTAATTGAAGACCGACGATCTTCACATCGAATGGATGTGTTGCTACTAAGACCCATGAGAGGAGTAGCTACCTTGAAAGGGATTCAGTGGTGACCGTTCGGACGTATTGTTGATTTGTACGGATTTGACTTTCGCTTAGACCTAGAGCATAAGTTTATAAATGGAATGTATGTCTGACGTTGTAGCCCTTTTTACTACATTCGTCGATCTCTCTTAATATATATCTGTTTGGTGGTTAACGCCCTTCTCTGAGACATACGAGCTTAGAGGTTATATATTGGTAGAAATCAATGATATGGTTGGACTGACAATGTGGCATGCCAAGATGCATGGATCAAGGCTTTTGTTGAAAAGCAGGCCTTGTAGTTGATGATCGAAGCACGACCTGTTTAGGCATAGCTTTGTGTATAACGTGACTTCGCGAGCCTCACACCCCGGTATGAGTCAAAAACGGGATACAGACCGTAGGGAGTGCACACGTTTCTTTCTAGCTAGAGTGTTGTCAGGGACCTACCAGCGCTGACATTTTACTCATTGTGGATGATGGATTTTGAGGTACCTCGTGTTTTATAGGCCGTTGGTGGTCATACTATAGGTCCAAAGGGACCGGGAAACGTGTGTTCAGGCATAACCAATCCACTGCCCATAGGCGGGGACCGGCCTTACCGCTTCCAAGGGTTCACTGCGGGGAATCCTGAGGCATTTGCTAGAGTGTCTCGAATCGGAGAGGATCTTGCCCCTAGCCTCGACTCATGATGGAATCCAAATTTCCAATACGCCCTTGCGGTTTTGATTGTAGAACTAGTATTGGCGACATGCTATATGGTAACCATGCCGTCTAGGATTGATACTTATGATTCAAATCTTTTTATTAAAACATATATACACTAATAATAATATCAAATCCGTTTTATACGTATCAAGCATCTTTTGACCATTATAAGGTAAAACCCTATCCTCTGGTGTGCGTTGCATTGTGTGATGGGACCTGGGTCTTATAATGGTTTCATTTTTCCAAAAAGACATTGCGTTATTTCTCGATTTACTTTGGTTTATGCACTGGCAATCCATAGGAGTAAACCCGTTCCACGAAAAAGGCGTGGTCCTTGGATTTGTCTTATTAGTTATATTAGTTTAGAATTCTCACACCAGTCCCATGACTGACTCGTAGTTTGTTTCACTTTGCAAACTCGGGTGCCCTCTTTTCTACACGGGCAGTCGAGTAGCTTTTTGCAGATATGTATCTCTTTAGCAGGATCCTGGATCGAAGCCTAAAGCTGTGTCCAGAGCTTGGTAGTCTTCCGCTGTTTATTTGTATTATCTTTTATGTATCTTCCGCTGTAATTTAATTTCTTTGTACTCTGATATATTCTGTACTCTGATGTAATATTATTGTAATGTAATAAAAGTCTGTGGTTGTTGTTCTAATGTTTTGTATTCCCAAAGTTAACGTATGCGAGTTTTAAACGGTTTTAGTCGATTTTGCGATCGATTAAGGTCGGGCAAAATCCGTATCGTTACAACACCAAACACTTAAATTAGAAACACAGTTAATTCTTGGTTCGAAACACTTCCTAAATATTTCTAGCCTTAGTAGAGTATTTAAGTGTTTCTATGTGTATTTAAGTGTTTCTATTTTATTTTTATTTATTTTTAGGGCAACGTTTGAGCACAGAAATAACCGTTTTCCGTGACCTGCAAGATATTTATCTGTTAAGCCAAAAGTTTTTTATCTAGCTGCATTTAAATTAATTAACATTTTTCCTGTCCAAAGCCCTAACCGACTGGATCGCTGGACGAAATCCATTCATCAAAATCATTCAAACTCCATTTCGAATTGATCATTGATACCGAGTATCCATCTGCTTCCTCCATCATAGTGAACTTCTTCCGTTCGGCATCAGTTATCGATCTAGTCAAAACACTGAAGGTAGTATTTGCATACCTGAAGTCGAATTTGATTACTTCGTGTATTCAGATCTAGGACGGGGATTCGACATAGAAGGTCAACTCTAATTAACCTTTCCTAATGGCTTCTGAACAGAAGCACGCAAGGCAACGTGAAATAGAATTCTAATTTTAACCTGGCTAATTACATCTGCTATATTTTATTTTATAAAATCCTTTTTTAATTGATTATTTAACTAAATGGTTTGATTTTGTTTACTTCAATATTAATTAATTGATTATAACTCATAGATTGTTGTGGCTGATCTAACAATTTCTATAAATTTTGCTCCGTATCTTTAATTTTGTTGCTGCGGAGTATGAATGATAGACCAGAGTGTTCTTTTACCAGAAGTACGGTATGGTCGATATTCATTTTAAGGTTAGCTAACCAAGATTTATATCAAGTTATGATATATTTTGAAATTGCATGATGAGCCTGGTGTGTTCCATCTTTTTCTCTCATCCATTAGAGCTGAAGAAAACCATGATTGCCACCATTAAATCAAATTTCAAATCAGGCCCATACTTTGTTACTTTGGTGTGTGTGTGTGTATATATATATATATATATATATATATATATATATTGCTAAAAATATCATTGTAAATCAGTTTTCCTTTACTTTTTTTGTCTTAACTAAGCCAATATGGTCTGAACATAACTTCTGTAAACTAAGGTTAACTGAAATGTAATTTACTAGAGATGGTATTTGTATGGGCCAACCTTGATCTAAGCATAAAACAAGTAGTATGTAAAGTGTTGAAAATTTGTCTAGCTCCGATACCAATTTGTTAACTATATGAACTACTGGATAGTCTCTGAGAATTATAGCAAACACAGAAGGAGAAAACAAATACTGCAAGAAAATAAAAACTCTACTTTTTTTTTTTATTTCTTTCTTTTTTATTCACTTTTTCTTTTTGCTTGACTCAATGTGGAGAGAGCTCTTCAATTTATAACATACAGTAGACCATTCTAGATTTGCAATATTCTAGGAAATACCTAAATATTTGTGGAAAAATATCTTTTCCTAAATAATAGCAACTTTAAAAGCTCTCTCA
Organism: Allium sativum; assembly: GCA_030737875.1. Taxonomy (NCBI): domain Eukaryota; kingdom Viridiplantae; phylum Streptophyta; class Magnoliopsida; order Asparagales; family Amaryllidaceae; genus Allium; species Allium sativum. Next base: position 222,558,766 of record CM060918.1, on the reverse strand, counting down.
ATAAAAATAGTATCATAAATTTGAATTATTACTAATCATGCTATAATAGAGATTTGACTCTTTCTATTCCTAAAAACTTGGCTAAAATGCTTGAGATTAATTCTCAACAAATCCCTCCTTTAAGCTCAAGCATCTACCATCCTTTATTCCAATCATCATCTTGCAATTTTTGAATAACAATTTTGGCAATGGTTTGGCGAAGATATCCGCTACCTGATCACGACTCATAACATGATTCAGCTGCACATCCTTTTTCTTGACATGCTCCCAGATGAAATGAAAACGAACATCTATGTGTTTCCTCCTTTCGTGGTGAACTGGATTCTTCGATTGCAGATTTTTGATTCCTTTATATCTCACATGTTTTGGTAGAAGTATAGTAATCGTCCAAACTTTCTTTCTCATCGGCTCTTCTTTTCTCGCTTTCTTATCTTCGGGTTGCTCTACCACCACGGCTTCTGTAGTTGTCATTAATGAAGAAACACTTGCAGCATCCACTAATGCAATTCTGATCACTTTCAATGAATCGATAATACCAGCCTTTACCATATCAACATATTCACCTTTAGCAACGTCAGCTTGATCCTGCTCCAAAAGCTTGCCAACAACAACCGCACCTTCTACTTCAACATTCATAGTAATAATATATGCTGACATTTTCAAAGCATTTTGAATGATTTGGACACCAATTTTCTGGTCAAAATTAGTCGTCTGCAAGTTCGCTAGTTCTTTGAATGCATACAGCAAGGCAACACCACCTTCAGACACAATTCTCTCTTCCACAGCGGCTTTAGTTGCATTCAAGGCATCGGCAACTCTATCCTTCTTCGCACTAACGTCAGCTTCGCTTGCTCCTCCATCATTTAGAACTGCAACGCCACCAGATAACTTTGCCAACCGCTCTTGCAGCTTCTGTTTGTCATAATCCGATGAATTCAAATCAATAGCAGACCTTAGCTGGTCACATCTTTCTTCAACTTTAGCCGTATTTTCTTTTCCTACTTCATTTGATTCAACCGCCCAATAAACATTCATGGCATTATTTGCATTAAGCCCACCTTCAGTATCCTTCAAATCTACTTCTTTCTCAACAGCATCATCATTAGTGTTACTTCTATCCTTGCCTTCTACATCAACAGTCTGAATCTCTTCTACATTATCAGGTTCGTCCTCATCAAAATTGTTATCAAATACGTTATATTCTTCCTTGTTTACTGCTAGTACCTCCTCAACATGGTCTGTATCTCTCTCTCTTGCTTCTGAGGCAGTCCTTTGAACCGCGGCTCTTTCTGCATGCAATCGTGCTTCAACATTTGCTTTATCAACAGCTGTCCGTTCTTGTTTTGCAATTGCTTCAGCGGCTGCTCTTTGCCTTGCCTCTTCTATGTTCATTATATCATCAATTTTTGTATCATTGTCATTAACAATCTCATCATTATCCATTTTTCCTATGACTTCCTCAGCGAATTCTTGATTGTCAACAACTTCCTCCTGCTCTACTCTTTTCAGAGTCATACAATCAGCCTCGTCTTCTTTATTTTCCATTAGGGCCTCCTTGTTTGCGTACACCTCTTTCAGTAATTTCCAAGAATCTCTTGCAGAATTTTCTCCTATAATATGGTTGAAAGCTTCTTCATCAACGTTCTCACACATAGCAACACGGGCTTGATGGTCTTTCCATCTCGACCTTGTAAATGTCTCATTCTCTTTCTCCGTCATATTTTTAACATCTTTTGGCCACTCGTATCCGCACTCAACAATCTCCCATAATCCTTTGGAGATCAATTCTTCTTTCTTTTTGTTACTCCATTCTTCGAAGTTTTCTTTTGTGAGAACAAACGTCGAAAGAAATAAAAATGTCATAGTTTCAACCTGGCGCTCTGATACCAATTTGTTGAAAATTTGTCTAGCTCCGATACCAATTTGTTAACTATATGAACTACTGGATAGTCTCTGAGAATTATAGCAAACACAGAAGGAGAAAACAAATACTGCAAGAAAATAAAAACTCTACTTTTTTTTTTATTTCTTTCTTTTTTATTCACTTTTTCTTTTTGCTTGACTCAATGTGGAGAGAGCTCTTCAATTTATAACATACAGTAGACCATTCTAGATTTGCAATATTCTAGGAAATACCTAAATATTTGTGGAAAAATATCTTTTCCTAAATAATAGCAACTTTAAAAGCTCTCTCAATAAAAATAGTATCATAAATTTGAATTATTACTAATCATGCTATAATAGAGATTTGACTCTTTCTATTCCTAAAAACTTGGCTAAAATGCTTGAGATTAATTCTCAACATAAAGTACTCCGGACATATAATAGTTCTATAAGCTAATTTGTAGGAATATATGTCTGGGTTACCTTATATTTTGTAGGTTTACATAATCCTATTTGATGTTGCTCCATCAAAATTTGTACATTTTCCTAAGCTCTGTGGGAGCTAAATGCAGGTGGCTAATCCATGTGTGTTGGTACCAGCATCCAAAAATTTATTCAATCATAATTAATCTAATTCACTTGTATAAAATTTAAGCATATACTAGATTAGATGATAGAACTTCCCACAACAATTTGTGTTCTGGTGAATTGTAGCATGGCCATCTTCACCTTATAGGTTTGTTGTAAAGGTGGGTTCATTTTATACTATATTCCTATTAGTTATTCATCATACAATGTGTAACTTCAAATTTCTTGCATGTGCTTGCAATGAGTAGTTGCCATCTTTTATGCTAGAAGTCATTGTAATGCAGCTAGTCTTTAGTGAAATTATTTCCAAGCTTCCTTTCTTTGTTTTTTAAAAGAACAAATTTGCAGCACTATATAAGTATAAGGTAGAATATTTTAATTATATGCGTTCGCTGTTAGATAGTATCTTATAAGCTAATGCCAGTTTAAAAAATATTATGTTCATGTTGCACATTTCTCAATTTTCCAGTAATTTATAATAGGAACCTTTATTGTTAGTTTTTTTACTGTTCTTATTGCAATTCAGTTGATCTTGGTGGGTTTGCACATATTGGCGTTGGTGTGCGGATTGTCTTTCTATTGTATACTAAAAAGCTGATATTGGTGATAATAATGATATGATTTCCTCTTTGTTTTCAGTGAATTTTTCTTCTTCTCATCTATTATCTAAGTAACCATTCATGTTTACTAATTTCTCAAGTACTTCAATTATACTATATATTCACATCATGAAATTTCAACATATCAATTTTTATGATATATGTCGGTTGTTTCAGTCCTAAACCATGATTAACATGACTATATAGTTCTGTATCGCTTTAGGGAAGATAAAGGTCTGTATAATTTGTCAAGGAACGAAGAGAAGAGGCAAAATCAATTGGTTTGTTATTAAGGTGAACAATTGAATTCTAAGCTATTTACCATGTTTTGCTCTATCCCTAAATTTAGTGATAGGATTGGGGAAAAGTGGAGTTAATGGAAACCGATTTAATTAGCTAGAATATGGAAATGGTAACATAAACACAAATATAATATATATATGTGTGTGTATATATATATATATATATATATATATATATATAATATTAAACAATAATTCATATAATATATTCTCTAGAATATGGAGATTTATCACTCTGCAATTGTGGTGGAATTCACAATGGAAAAGATGATGCATCCTTCTCGTAAGTAAAACTGGAAAAATATCAATCTCGTAGAACGAATGATTTGAAATGATGTTTTATACTTATACAATAAAAGCAATTCATATAACATCGATTGATTATGATGTATTTGCTAACTAGATTCGCAGCTGCCAATCACATTGAATAATGTCATGACACGTATTAAAACCATTTTGATAAATCATGAGTAGGATCTGGTATATTGTGAGTGGCACCAATTAGTTGGAAACGTCACCTGTAAACCTGATCTACACATTTATTATTCATGATAGTGTCATACTTACAGAGTGATTTCTAGCATAACTCAACATCTTTTTTATGTACATGAAAAATCCCCTAGCTAGTTAGACCGAGGTGTTGTGACTTTAGGACGGTCACCCATGGATGTCAATCTGTTCAATTTACTAAGCACTATGTAGAAAATGTATATACTTAATGTACTATCAAGTTTGAGTTTTGTTGCCATTTCCATATTAATGTCAATACTTCTGTTATTACTTAATTGTTAAAACCAATTCAATTCTCTATATTAATGTCAATATTTAATTCTCTAGAATATGGAAAAGTGATGTGTTTGTTAAATTTGGTGATACAAAATCACAAATTGATTGGAACAAATTTGCAAAGAATGGAAAGTAAATATTTTTATAATGGGAATGCATTGATTGCATTTGATGAGATGGTAGAGAAATAAATGAAGGGATTAATTTCTTCCATCTATGCTAAAGAAACAGATTGATTTACTTCCTTTGTTTGCACATCTGTTGTTATGGTAATTTGCCTCCATTATATTATTACCATATTCTGGTAATTTAATTGATGACTCACATAGATTTGCACTGACTATATATTGAGGGGTAGACTTTAGTGTAAACCCATCGTGGCTTGGAGCCAGTGATCCCTATGGTGTCTCTTCTTATTAAGTCTGTTTGAGGTTTTGATATGTAAACTCTTATTTTGTAATCTCTTGTATTCTCTCATGTGGAATAAAATCTCTCTGTTGGACTGGGCGTACACTATGATGATAGCGGAACCAATATAAATATTGTGTCTCTTTGTTTCTTTGTTATAGTTATTTACTATCTTGTTGATGTAATAGAATAATTGCTATCAGATTAGATTGATGTTCAATTGGCAAATCTAGATCCTGCTTATTACGCTTCCGCAAAGGCGCAATTTTGCATAACAGTGTTTTACAGATGTAATTATGTTAATCAAAGCTTCAAAGTAGTTCTTTTGATATGTGTTTAACAATTTGAGGTATACATCCATTACATAAGGGCATCATGTAAAATTTAATAAATCAGATTACATGATTCTCTAATATATGTGTTTCAGAAGCTTTCATTGTTTTCTACCTCAGTGTGATCTAACTAAACTATTGACTGTAGCTGCAGCTAACAACATATTTAGCTATTGTAAAAAAAGAAAATTGTACTACATATTGGTTTTTTAATCAATATTAATTTATGAGTTTACTATGAGACTAGTGACAAGGAGATTCTCTTACATTACACATTGAATCTTATCGTATCTTCTTACACACTTGTCAAGGGACTTATCAAAAAGAGATTATAGAGACAATAATTATCATTATTATGCTGTAGAATGCAACGTTGATTTTTTTTTTTAATTTAATGAATAGTGCACTCCTTATCTATTTGTGAGCATTTCATATTATTGTTTACTATTTTGTTTGCTGATATAGGATTCTATCTTTAATTCAAAAGCTTAGGAGGAAACTCATTTAGTAAGTTCATGTTGTAATGTTATATTATGTTTATTTTACCTCTCCCGAGTTTTAGAGATGTAACAAATTTAATCTAAGCTTCAAAATAGTTCTTTTAGTATGTTTGTACCATTGCCTTCTTTAGATAAATATTTATTTCATTCCTTTTTGTTGCATTGAGGTCACAAGAAGAAAATATATTAAAAACAGAGTTTGTTTCTTTCTATTTCACTCCATTCATGGCTTGTAACAGAGTTTGTATCTTTCTATTTTGTTCCATTCACGGACTTTAAACTTAAAATATAGTGAAAACAAAGTTTGTATCAATGAATTTTCTTTTTAGAATATTATATTGCATGTTGTACGGAAAAAGATTCTTAGAATATTATATTGCATGTTGTACGGAAAAAGAGATATGGATGAAACTGATTCAACAATAATTGATGAGGAAAATAATGACATCAAAGTTAGTGATAGTAAAGAGGCGTCTTATGCTATAGAACCTCATATTGATATTCCTTGCAATATAAATTTGGAGTATGAAGAACCAAGACGGTGAATATAGATATTTCTCGTAAGATACTTCATTACGTCTGTTTCATTTACTAATTGTATTTCCTTATTACTATGAAACTTGTTTGTGGTCTGTACTTCAATCCTCCTCCCTTATGTATTTCACATGTTGGTTTGCTTGGAGCATGCTCACAGTTTTAATGCCAGGTTTTTTTTTCTCTCTCTCTCTGTTACATTTTACACCTGTCACCCCTTGGGGCTACCCTATGTCTCTCTTTTTTATTCATTTGTGTACGTGATCCGCAAGAGAATAAAACTAAGTGCAAGAAAAGCCATTTTAATCTTTGTTGATAATGTTCTTCAATGTTATTTAACTAAAATCATCAGAGTTGTTCCTTGTTTTCAGATTAACTGAAGCAAATGGTTGAGTTTCATCCCACTTCCTTATTGAAAATTGCCATCAATAGCGTATTCAATGTAAATATTAACTGAATCATTCAATCACTTTTTCTTATCCTTAGAACTTTTTTGTATGTCGTATACATAGATGAGTACTCAATTGTCTATTCATCGGAGTTTTTAAATATTAGTAGTTGATTCCACATATAGGTCGTAGAAAATGAATTTGATTTTGTATTTCTTATTTCGTTTCTTCATCAGTTGCCTTTGCTTGTCTCATCATTAAGTTTGTTTTACTTCAGATAAAATGTAGTTGCAGCTTGATGTTTTATCATTTTTTCGGTACTATTTTCTTCCTAAATAACCAAGCTTATCTATGTGCGCAGTTTTGCTCTATATGGTAAGTGGTCGAGGACAAATTTATATACTCATGGTTTTGTATACCAAGATAACTACTCCCATTGTTGACTTAGATGGTTTTGATTTTTCATGTATGTAGATGGTGGCATTTCAGCTAAAGTAATTCATATCAGAATCCGTGCCAAGTGATGCAAAAGACACAGGATGTGTCATATTAGTTGCATTTGTGTTGCTAGTATTAAGTAGCTGTGGATCACTTAGCTGATAAGTTAACATTTGTAGCAATGGATTTTAACCCCTCGTTATTTTCCTGCACTTCCTCTGTTATTATATACTGAACACAATCAGGTCGTATTTCATCAAATTTGAGGATTTTGATTTCAGTAATCAATTTTTTTCATTTGCCCTTACTTTAATCTTTTATCTTATTTCATTAGTTATTGCTACCCGGCTTCCACCTTGCGTTGATCTTCAAATTCTTCGCAGTCTACTTTACATACGTCAAGCGCTCGAAACTAAGTTTCGCTCATTTCTATTTCGGTCGCTTCCTTGATTGCATTATCTCCGAACCAGATCATGAATTTATATTTTTCCTTTTTCTACCTGGATGTTGTTTTGGCTCAGCTTCAGTCTATGCATGGGTGTATTTTAGGCTACTACTGTTAATTACTGGTACCTTTTTTCGTCTTTATTTGGGAGTTTATTTAAAAATGTTGGGTATGCCTTTGAGCTTTTGTGTCTACTTGTAATTGCCGTCGTGTTAGTGGAAACATGTAGTTATTATGCTTTTATGTAGGACTTGTTGAGAATTGTACATCCGCTGTTACTTTTTAGTCTATACGCTTTTTTAATACTCCGGCACGCCTTTGTTATTCCAGGGGCTCGACATTGGAATCCTACTGATGATCTGTTGGAAATTTTATGAATTATTTAAAATATGAAATAAGTTTATGATGTCTCCTATTTGTGAATAGTCCCACATCATGAGACTATAAGAAAGATGCAAGTATTTATACTTGTTTCTAAGAAGTCATGTTGGGGCTTTGGGCTTCCAATGCATGCTTTGTTGTGAGGAGAGAGACCATGCATCATGACCACCACACGCGCACGACCGACCTGCCGGTTCGGTTCGGGATTGGGCTTGGGCCTTGGCTATGTGGTGTAGGCACTTATATTTTTAGTCCAGAAAACACTATTTTTCGACCCAGTTTTTCAATACCGAAAAAATGATATATTCGGTATTTTTCGACCCAGTTTTTCAATATTCGATATTTTATCGTAAGTCCTTTATGCATTGTCCTCCATGAATTTTTATGTTTTTTTTTTTTTTTTTTTTTTTTTTTTGGATAATGTTCACTTTGAATGCATAAAGACTACATCAATGTCATATTTGTGATAAAATGCAAAAACAGTTTGTGATAGAACATCGTCAATTCCTGGTTTAGGAATGCAACTAACCATTTCACACATGGGAGATTTATTCAACATGCTTTCACAAGCAGTTGGAAATCCAACAGCTGCAGTGGTGTGAGCATGTCGGCACTCTTGATGGATCTTCACCAAATGGTTGATAGGTTAATTTTCTAGTCTTCAACATAATGCAATTACGTTGTGATGACTATTAAGAATTGGTAATAAACTAGTTTTTGATGTAATTTTAGAAAAAGTTGCACGTATGTTTTTTTCATATCTTAGTGTTGTTCGATATAGTGTGTGTGTGTGTATGTACATATATATATGTGTGTGTATATATTATTGTTTTATTGCTTATAGATTATATGGATATATTTTTAATTTGAGGCAGGCAATTTACAAAACCGTTTTCAATGGTAAATTTGTATCTTTCATCAGTGTTATAGATTGTTAATTTGAAACATCTGAGATGTATTGTAGACTATCTAATTAAAACATTAGGTAAGTGTTGCAGTTCATTAATCTGAAACACTTCAGGAGTGTTGCAGTCCATTAGTCTGAAACACTATGTAAGTGTTTCAGTTCACTAATCTGAAACATTTCAGGAATGTTTCAGTTCATTAATCTGAAATGCTTTGGGAGTGTTGTAGTTCATTAATTTGAAACATAACGCAACTGTTTCAAAATTCAATCTAAAACAGTTAGTGAGTGTTTCAGTTTATCAATCTAAAACTCTCATTAAGTGTTTCAATTTATCAATCTGAAACACATTACATGTGCTGCAAAAATCTGCAACATACGAATCTGCAACACCTGTAAAGTGTTCCTACAAATTTTAGTAACATTTTATCACCGTTTCAAATTGGTCCTTTCGGCGTAGTGGTTAAGGATGATCAATCTTCATTTACAGACCTTAGTCCCATTTATTTTTACTTTATAGAAACCATTACCTTTGGAAGACCTTTTATAAGTGGGTCAGCCAAATTTTTCTTTGTTTCTGTGTATTCAACAGTTATAACTCCAGTTTTGAGTAACTGCCTTACCATCTGATGTCTTAGACTCACATGCCTAGACTTTCCATTATATGTCTTATTAGAGACATTAAATATCATTGCTTGATTATCATAGTTAATCAAGACCGTTGGAGATGGCTTCTTCCATAATGGGATTTCCATTAATAAATTCCTAAGCCATTCCACTTCCATACATGCATCTGCTAATGCAATCAGTACTGACAACATAGTTGAAACAGATATATAGGTCTGCTTCTTGGAAGCCCAAGACACAACAACACCTCCTAATGTAAATATCCATCCAGTCGTAGAATTGGATTTGGATTTTACATTGTTCCGAATTGCATTACTATATCCTTCTATCATAGCAGGATATCCTTTATAAGATAAACCATAGTTGATGGTTCCTTTCAAATAAGCTAAAACTATGGAAAATAAAAACCTTGATTGCTCGTAAATAGACGCAATCACTTATAGCATGTGTGATGTGTAACAGCCCGCACCTCCGTTCACGCAAGATACTGTCCCCAACTTAGCCACCGTATAAGTGTGGGGTTTTGTTCCTCAAAAGGCCTCGGCGTTAATGTAACACCCCACTCCCGCTATGGTCCCTCACTAAGAGAATGCCATAGCATCGGTGGAGTATTTTAGTGAATATAGAACAGAAAAATTACAACAAGACAGATATAAATAGTACTTGAAATTTAAAACATCATCTCATAACAGCGGAAGTAAAACATGTCTGGTTACATCATAAAACCACAATAAAAGTCAAGTACAATATCCATCAAAATAAAGAAGTACATAATCCCACTCTCATACAATAGCCATGACAAAAGAAAAGATAACTGGGTAACTGGAGCTTTACATCTATCCAAGCTCCTAAAGACTGGAACAGCAATCCGATCAAGCTCCACTACTGCTAGGATCCACCGTAGGACCTGAGGGTTGAGAAAAAGATAAAAACAACGGGGTCAGACATAAGTTTGAGCGAGTCCTATAACTTTAACAATACAATCGTTAAAGTAACCAGAGAAGACATAAACTGATATACGGTAACTAATGGGGATGAATGGCTACACTAAGCAGTCAACTAAACTAAGATAAAAGATAAAGACGCATCTACCCTTCCAAAGGTAAATTACTAAACTGCACCACACCAGCCATTCCTAACTTAAAGGTTGATCCCACCCATGGATTTATAAAAATTAACTTAATAGTTCTCGCGTACCCCTAGGTGACTAAGTAGACGCCACGGGGCCCTACAATCCACTAGGTGTACACACTACTCCCCATTCGATCGGCTCCCTAACGTAGATACCCGTGCTGGCCCCACCGTGGGGTGTACCATTCCCCAACGTGGCAACCTGATAAAACTAACGGTGCACGGCTTATATCTACACGATGCAACAACGTCTTATTTACCAGCCCGGGTCCACACACGCATATGAAACCCGTTGGTCATGCGTTGCCACCGCTAACCCATTTTGGCCTCTTATAGTCAAGCCCAGTATGCGTGTCCCATCCTCGACATGGGTCGAGCCCACTAAGATACGTATGGGTTACTGGTTGAAATGGGCCCCCAGCACAAGCCATCCCCCTAAGCTTGGCCCACACACTAGTGTTTCCCACTTAACCCTTTAATCATGTTTAATTACATGTTTCATCTTGGTTAAGTATTTTATCATATTTTCTATTGGCAACCACTAGCAATTTCCACATACTACCCAAGGTACCCACTTAACCCCCATGCCCCACTACATGCTTATCTGGTTAAGTGTTTCTTAATTGATTAACACCGTAACCGTGTAAAGGACCCCTCACATTGGACCGTCATTTGTAGATGCCTGGTTAAGCCGGTAAACTCCGGGCAGTCTTACACTACAAACGGGTCCAACCTCGTGTCATTTACCCTTGTTACGTATTTAATTTATGATTAAGACCCCTCACATTGGACCGTCATTTGTAGATGCCTGGTTAAGCCGGTAAACTCCGGGCAGTCTTACACTACAAACGGGTCCAACCTCGTGTCTTAATCGATTAATTACTCCTAATTAATCACCCCCATAATTTGTGTTAATTATCATGTTTATTTTAGGAATATGGGTGCACCTAACTTAATAGGCAAATTCCCAACTCCAAAGTGTGGGTACACCTAACTTAATAGGCAAATTCCCAACACATAGTATGAGTACACCTAACTTAATAGGCAAATTCCCATACTATGTTCATTTATTTTATGTTATGCATAATTATATTAATTTCACACAATCTTATTAACATATGCATTTAATTAACCCCATCGTTCCCACGTAATTTCGTTCTCATGACATAACACATATAAAAGGTGTCAACTTGCATATGTATGAACATGTTTCAAAGGTGCCATCTTGCATATTAACAAACACATAACTTGCATATGAACTTTCATAACATGTCACATAACTTGCATATTAACTTGTATAACATGTCACATAACTTGCATATTAACTTGCATAACATGTTACATAAACTTACATATTAACAAATACATGACTTGCATATGAACTTGCATAATATGTCACATAACTTGCATATGAACTTGCATAACATGTTACATAACTTGCATATGAACTCATAAACTTGCATATGAACTTGCATAACATGTTACATACTTGCATATGAACTCATAAACTTGCATATGAAGAAACATACAACTTGCATAATTATCATACATGTAACTTGCATATTATCATACATGTAACTTGCATATTAACATATGATCACAAAGCACAAAACTTGCATAACCCACATACATTAGCAAACTAACATCATGTCATATGACTTAAAACCCATTAATCCACAACAAAACCATATGATCTCATCATATCTCATCTACTTAGTTTAGCAATTGATCATTAGAGTGATAGAAACTCACAACTAGCCAATTTGCACTCCAAATGAAGAAGACTAAGATGCTTAGAATGGATTAGAGGTTGATTAGAGAGTGATTAGCTTGCAACCCTCTTCACAAATTAGTGGAGGCTCCTTCTAAGATTTAATTTGGCGGCATGTAGCCCTCAATTCTATTTTTAGTATGGATTAGGGTAGGTTTAGGGTGTATTTATAGATTAGGTGAGTGTTTTAGGCCCTTAGATTAACCCTAAATTAGATTAGGACCCTTAGATTTCGGAACCTTCTAGAAACCAGCCCTAAGACCAAGCCCAAACCCCAAACTGGTGCACCCAACCACAAAACTCTCTAGAAACTGTGCAGGTTTCCTGTCCCGACATGGGCGCACTTCCCAAGTGCGCCAGTGTATTTTTGTGCTGGCGCACTTCACAAGTGCGCCAGTGCATTTCTGGCCTGTTTCGGGTTTTTCTGCCTAACTTCGTTCGTCCATATCTCTTTCATACGGTACCCGTTTTATGCAAACTCGGACTCTTTTTCGCGTATTTTTCCGAGACGAACGCAATGACACAGCCCGTTTCCCCTGATTCTCACATCTGAGATTAATTATACTTTAATTACTAACCATTAGTGTTAATTGAAATTCGGGGTGTTACATTCTCCCCTACTTAAAGGATTTCGTCCTCGAAATCTCTAAGTCAAGAAGAACGTATCCTACCAACAAAACAACCATCTACTAAACCATCAACCACAAGCAACCATTATCCTTAGAAACTTCTAATGATGTATGAACATATGCAGAAAGTGTGTGTATATGTCCGTATACTAATGCAAAATCAGGCGGTCTACTGATTCAGTCGACCTCCTTAATGCAAACCATGATAGTGCCATGCATCCAATATGTATGCGAAACCCTATTGACACATACAATTTCTATATGCGTGCACAACCATACACAAAAATGCATCATCCACATGATAACACAGCCATGATACATCCATCAATCTAACTACCACATCCATTTATGCGATATGCAACATGAAGTGACTGAGCCGATCTAGTGCCTAATGTGTGTGTATATGCATCCACGAGCAACCACTAGCAAACAATTGCATCCACATGCATCCATCAACCATAACATGTTTCAAACACATGTTTCAACCATAGGCTTTACCCTATCTAAAGGTCATAGGTACTAGCGAGAGGATATACTAAAGATAAGATAAGTACTAGACAAGCGATAAAGGAGAAGTTAAAAGACATACTCTCAAAAAGAAATGGGTACAAAGAACGCATCTTCGCTTCCGTCTCCCAAGTAGCATTGCTTTCGTCATCTCCCCATTGCACTTTAACTAGCTGAACTTCTCTGTTCCTCAACTTCCTAGTTTCTGACCCAAGGATGCGAGTAGGAGCTTGTCGAATCGTCGCATCACGCTCTACCTCTACATCTCTAAGCAAGCTCGGCTCTACCACCTCTGCGGTCTCATGTAAGCACTTCCTCAAATGTGATACATGGAATACATCATGAACACCACTAAGTCTGTCGGGCAACTCCACCCTATATGCCATCCGTCCAATCCTTAATAGGAAACGGCACAACAAACCTCGGTGCTAACTTCCCAACGGACCCAAAGCGAACAACATTTCTCAACGGAGATACTTTGACAAAAAACCATGTCCCCAACCTCAAACTCAAGATCCGTCCTTCTCCGATCCGCATAAGATTTCTGTCTATCTTGCGCTGCCTTCATCCTTCTTCGAATCAAACCAATCTTCTCTGAAGTCTCTCTGACCATATCTGGCCCAAGCAAGATCTTATCCGTAGATTCCCACCAACATGTAGGAGATCGACAAGGCCTTCCATAAAGAGCTTCGAAAGGTGCCATGCCAATACTAGACTGAAAGCTGTTATTGTATGCGAACTCCACCAAAGGAAGATGTTCTTCCCATGTACCTCCAAAATCCAAGATACAAAGCCTCAAGAGATCTTCTAAGATACGGTTCACCCTCTCGGTCTGACCGTCCGTCTGAGGATGATATGCGGTGCTCAAACACAACTGAGTCCCTACCGCCTCTTGCAAACTTCTCCAAAACTCACTAGTGAAGATAGGATCTCGATCACTCACAATGCTGGATGGTACGCCATGCAATCTAACAATCTCTCTAACATAGACTGAAGCAAGCCATGGAGCGGTCCTCTTACTCTTTACGGGTATAAAATGGGCACTCTTGGTAAGTCTGTCTACCACAACCCAAATTCCCGTATTGCCCTTCCTCGATCTCGGTAACCCATCGATGAAATCCATCGAGACACTATCCCACTTCCATTGCGGAACTTCCAATGGGTGTAGCAACCCACCGGGTTTCCTTTGCTCCGCTTTAACTTGTTGGCACACTAAGCATCTAGCCACATACTCGGCCACATCTTTCTTCATACCGGCCCAGAAGAAAACTCTCTTCATGTCTTGGTACATTTTGTCTCCACCGGGATGAATAGTCATCCTTGAACGATGTGCATCATCCAAAATAGCCTTCTTCAAACCCTCATCTTGCGGTACACAAAGTCTACCGTCTCTATGCAACCATCCCCTATCATCTATGGTGTATCTACCCAAATGGCTGGACGACTCCCCCCTTATAAGCTTCTCTACCAACTCAACCAACTGTGGGTCGTCTTGCTGAGCCTCGCCAATCCGTCCCAAAAGAGTAGGTCTAACCTCCAAGGATGCTAGCAAACCAGGTACAAAGTCAACAGAAGGTCTGAAGTCGAACAAAGAAAGAAACTCCAAGCTTCGCCGTTCCACCAACAATGGACTCAAAGATAGCCTTTTTCTACTCAAGGCGTACGCCACCACGTTACCCTTGCCAGGGGTATACGCTATCTCGAAATCATAGGATGCTAAGAACTCCATCCACCTTTGCTGTCTTAAGTTTAAATCCTTCTGAGAGAATAAGTACTTCAATGATTTATGGTCAGTGAACAACTCGAATCTCTCACCAAGAAGATAATGGCGCCAAGACTTAAGTGCGAAAACAATCGCGGCCAACTCTAGATCATGGGTAGGGTAATTCTTCTCATGCACTCTCAATTGCCTCCCTCCATAGGCTATTACCCTTCCCTCCTGCATCAAGACTGCGCCTAATCCTGTCCCACAAGCATCGATATAAACAACAAACGGCTTACTCCCATCTGGAAGCACTAAAACTGGAGCGGTGGTCAAAGCTCTCTTTAACCGTCGGAAAGCATCATCACAATCTACGTCCCATGAGAAAACCAGATTCTTCTTCGTCAAGCGGGTTAATGGGGCTGATATCTTTGCGAAGTCTTTGATGAACTTCCTATAATATCCTGCCAACCCCAAGAAACTTCTTACTTCGGTAGCATTTCTAGGAACTTTCCAATCCTGGATAGATACTATCTTTGCGGGATCCACAGCTATCCCTTCCTTAGAGACCACATGCCCTAAGAATCGCACTTCTCTTCTCCAAAAATGACATTTAGAGAATTTAGCTTTAAGACTATGTGCTCGAAGAGTCTCCAACACTTCTCTGAGATGTAAGGCATGCTCTTCTTCACTCTTGGAAAAGACCAAGATGTCATCCACAAAGACCACTACAAACTTATTCAGATACTCTCTGAACACTCTACTCATCAGATCAACAAAGTATGCAGGGGCGTTTGTCAACCCAAATGGCATCACAAGCCACTCATAAAAACCATCCGGAGTCCGGAAAGCAGTCTTCTCTATACTGTCCTCCGCCACTCTCAACTGATGAAACCCTGTAGCTAAGTCCATCTGCGAAAACACTGAGGCGCCAACCAACTGATCAAAGAGATCATCTATCCTCGGTAATGGGTGTCTATTCTTCTTCGTGAGCTTATTAAGTTCTCTATAATCCACACAAAGTCTGAGGGACCCATCCGCCTTCGTGGCAAACACTACTGGAGCTCCCCACTCCTATATACTTCGCCTTATGAAACCCTTCTCAAGCAACTCCCCTACTTGCTTATGAAGTTCTCTTCTCTCACGAGGAGCCATGTGGCGCACTGGCAAAGACACTGGTTTGGCATTATCCACCAAATAAATTCGGAAATCTATCTCCCGCTTCGGAGGCAAACCCTTCACCTCTTCAAACACATCCGGATATTCCCGGACCACTCTGACAGAACGCAAACTCTCGACCGAAGCATCGAGCGATTCAAGATAACTTAGCAAAACAGATTCCATGGGATTACAAGAGACCTCGAGAGTATTACCCAAGCGGGTCATAAGCCTGACAACTCTCCTTTCACAATCAAGAACGACACCATTACTGGATAACCAGTCCATGCCCAAAATCAACCCATAGCCCGTGAAGCCCAATACAAAAGCATCACATCCAAACTCAACGCTAAGTATAGAAATCTTCAAACCCAAACATATCATAGACAGATATATGGAGCCCCCAATTGGGTTTGAAACAACCAAGGGATCATCAACTAGACTGGTGTCTAAGTGCAGTGACTCAACTAACGATGATGAGATAAAAGAATGCGATGCGCCAGAGTCAAACAAAGTACGAACTGGATGATCAAACAGAAAAACCAGACTTTCAACGGAAATAGTTCTACCTCTCTGCTGAATCGGTGGAACTGAGAGAGCCTGAACTTGCCCCCCTGCCTGAGCTGGTGCCATAAGAGCTTGCACCTGACCTCCTGAGGTAGACCCCGTCTTCTGCCCCTTCTTTGGGCAGTCCTTCACAAGATGTCCTGCTTCACCACAATGAAAGAAACCGGTCTTCTTCTTTTTGCGACAATCCTTGCTGAGGTGGCCTGGGGTCCCACAGTTGAAGCACTTCTTCTTCTTCTTCCCCTTATCACCATTGCCTTTTCCACCCTTGCCTTGTTGTTGTTGTTGTTGCGGTTTCTTCTGATCCCCCTTCTTCTCTGGTGCCTTAGAACTCTTATCATCCTAATGCATAAGTGCCATGTAGACAAGCTTCTCAAAGGTGGCCCCCATAGGAATGTGAGTCATAGCTATTCCTTGCAATGGTTCGTTCAAGCCTCTAACGAACCTCAAAGCCTTCTTCTCCGGTGTATTCACCAACTCTATGCCAAACCTTGCTAATTGATTGAATTTGTTGACATATTCTTTCACCGTGAGATTCCCTTGCTTCAAATTCAAGAACTTCTCCATAAACAGATTCTCTTCCGCCCTTGAGAGAAACTTAGCCCCAAACCTTTGCTTGAAATCTGCCCAAGAGTCAACAGGGCGTTCTCCATTAGTGACCTCCCACCAGAATGAGGCCTCTCCCTTCATTAACCAAGCCGCCAACTTGACTTTCTTTCCCTCTTCCACTTCAAAGATATCTAGCAACTCTTCCACTTCCTTAAGCCAATCTCTAGCCTCTACGAAAGTCTCTGAACCTAGAAAAGGTTTTCCTCCTATAGCCTTGAACTCCTTGCAAATCTTAGCAAAATTATCCACTCTAGGCTGAGGAGGAGGAGCGGTTGCCTCTGGTGTAGTAGCATTGGCTGGACCCGCAGCCGCGGCCCTAGCCTCTTGTAACCTCCTATACCATAGTGGTATAACTAAGCCCTCCGGGATGTTAAGATCTTCAGCCATGCTGAAACGAAAGAGGAAAGATTCAAAAAGGAGATTCCGAAAGATAAAGATATGGCTATTGGGGATTATGCTTTTCTTTTTCAAAAACTTTTCTCTTAAAAGACATGTTTTTGAAAATACTTTTTCCAAAAATAATACCTTTACTATTTTCTAAAAAAAAGTATTTTTCTCGAAAATTTATCTGTTCCGGTAACCATCAGCTCTGATACCACGTGTAACACCCCACTCCCGCTATGGTCACTCACTAAGGGAATGCCATAGCATCGGTGGAGTATTTTAGTGAATATAGAACAGAAAAATTACAACAAGACAGATATAAATAGTACTTGAAATTTAAAACATCATCTCATAACAGCGGAAGTAAAACATGTCTGGTTACATCATAAAACCACAATAAAAGTCAAGTACAATATCCATCTAAATAAAGAAGTACATAATCCCACTCTCATACAATAGCCATGACAAAAGAAAAGATAACTGGGTAACTGGAGCTTTACATCTATCCAAGCTCCTAAAGACTGGAACAGCAATCCGATCAAGCTCCACTACTGCTAGGATCCACCGTAGGACCTGAGGGTTGGGAAAAAGATAAAAATAACGGGGTCAGACATAAGTCTGAGCGAGTCCTATAACTTTAACAATACAATCGTTAAAGTAACCAGAGAAGACATAAACTAATATACGGTAACTAATGGGGATGAATGGCTACACTAAGCAGTCAACTAAACTAAGATAAAAGATAAAGACGCATCTACTCTTCCAAAGGTAAATTACTAAACTGCACCACACCAGTCATTCCTAACTTAAAGGTTGATCCCACCCATGGATTTATAAAAATTAACTTAATAGTTCTCGCGTACCCCTAGGTGACTAAGTAGACGCCACGGGGCCCTACAATCCACTAGGTGTACACACTACACCCCATTCGATCGGCTCCCTAACGTAGATACCCGTGCTGGCCCCACCGTGGGGTGTACCATTCCCCAACGTGGCAACCTGATAAAACTAACGGTGCACGGCTTATATCTACACAATGCAACAACGTCTTATTTACCAGCCCGGGTCCACACACGCATATGAAACCCGTTGGTCATGCGTTGCCACCGCTAACCCATTTTGGCCTCTTATAGTCAAGCCCAGTATGCGTGTCCCGTCCTCGACATGGGTCGAGCCCACTAAGATACGTATGGGTTACTGGTTGAAATGGGCCCCCAGCACAAGCCATCCCCCTAAGCTTGGCCCATACACTAGTGTTTCCCACTTAACCCTTTAATCATGTTTAATTACAT
Source organism: Allium sativum (assembly GCA_030737875.1). Lineage (NCBI taxonomy): Eukaryota > Viridiplantae > Streptophyta > Magnoliopsida > Asparagales > Amaryllidaceae > Allium > Allium sativum. The sequence goes on along the minus strand of CM060918.1, from coordinate 222,539,899 downwards.
GTTTCATCTTGGTTAAGTATTTTATCATATTTTCTATTGGCAACCACTAGCAATTTCCACATACCACCCAAGGTACCCACTTAACCCCCATGCCCCACTACATGCTTATCTGGTTAAGTGTTTCTTAATTGATTAACACCGTAACCGTGTAAAGGAACCCTCACATTGGACCGTCATTTGTAGATGCCTGGTTAAGCCGGTAAACTCCGGGCAGTCTTACACTACAAACGGGTCCAACCTCGTGTCATTTACCCTTGTTACATATTTAATTTATGATTAAGACCCCTCACATTGGACCGTCATTTGTAGATGCCTGGTTAAACCGGTAAACTCCGGGCAGTCTTACACTACAAACGGGTCCAACCTCGTGTCTTAATCGATTAATTACTCCTAATTAATCACCCCCATAATTTGTGTTAATTATCATGTTTATTTTAGGAATATGGGTGCACCTAACTTAATAGGCAAATTCCCAACTCCAAAGTGTGGGTACACCTAACTTAATAGGCAAATTCCCAACACATAGTATGGGTACACCTAACTTAATAGGCAAATTCCCATACTATGTTCATTTATTTTATGTTATGCATAATTATATTAATTTCACACAATCTTATTAACATATGCATTTAATTAACCCCATCGTTCCCACGTAATTTCGTTCTCATGACATAACACATATAAAAGGTGTCAACTTGCATATGTATGAACATGTTTCAAAGGTGCCATCTTGCATATTAACAAACGCATAACTTGCATATGAACTTGCATAACATGTCACATAACTTGCATATTAACTTGTATAACATGTCACATAACTTGCATATTAACTTGCATAACATGTTACATAAACTTACATATTAACAAATACATGACTTGCATATGAACTTGCATAATATGTCACATAACTTGCATATGAACTTGCATAACATGTTACATAACTTGCATATGAACTCATAAACTTGCATATGAACTTGCATAACATGTTACATACTTGTATATGAACTCATAAACTTGCATATGAAGAAACATACAACTTGCATAATTATCATACATGTAACTTGCATATTATCATACATGTAACTTGCATAGTAACATATGATCACAAAGCACAAAACTTGCATAACCCACGTACATTAGCAAACTAACATCATGTCATATGACTTAAAACCCATTAATCCACAACAAAACCATATGATCTCATCATATCTCATCTACTTAGTTTAGCAATTGATCATTAGAGTGATAGAAACTCACAACTAGCCAATTTGCACTCCAAATGAAGAAGATTAAGATGCTTAGAATGGATTAGAGGTTGATTAGAGAGTGATTAGCTTGCAACCCTCTTCACAAATTAGTGGAGGCTCCTTCTAAGATTTAATTTGGCGGCATGTAGCCCTCAATTCTATTTTTAGTATGGATTAGGGTAGGTTTAGGGTGTATTTATAGATTAGGTGAGTGTTTTAGGCCCTTAGATTAACCCTAAATTAGATTAGGACCCTTAGATTTCGGAACCTTCCAGAAACCAGCCCTAAGACCAAGCCCAAACCCCAAACTGGTGCACCCAACCACAGAACTCTCTAGAAACTTTGCAGGTTTCCTGTCCCGACATAGGCGCACTTCCCAAGTGCGCCAGTGTATTTTTGTGCTGGCGCACTTCACAAGTGCGCCAGTGCATTTCTGGCCTGTTTCGGGTTTTTCTGCCTAACTTCGTTCGTCCATATCTCTTTCATACGATACCCGTTTTACGCAAACTCGAACTCTATTTCGCGTATTTTTCCGAGACGAATGCAATGACGCAGACCGTTTCCCCTGATTCTCACATCTGAGATTAATTATACTTTAATTACTAACCATTAGTGTTAATTGAAATTCGGGGTGTTACAGTTAGTAAGAGATGAACTCTGCTATATAAGTACCCACTTCACACAGGCTTCCACGATGTGGGACTTAGTGGTGTTACATTCTCCCCTCCTATAGAGCTCAACATCCCCGTTGGCTCACAAATACCTCACCCAGGCACTGTGGTCCACACAGGAGCCACAATTCCGGCTAGGTATTGGCTCTGATACCACTGTAACAGCCCGTACCTCCGTTCACACAAGATATTTTCCGCAACTTAGCTATTGTATAAGTGTGGGGTTTTGTTCCTCAAAAGGCCTCGGCGTTAGTACGAGATGAGCTCTACTATATAAGTACCCACTTCACACAGGCTTCCACGATGTGGGACTTAAGGGTGTTACATTTGAATAGAAATTATATCGGCTTATATTCAATATTAAATTCTATAACGACTATTCTGAATATTCAACTGGCCATAACTTTTGATTCCCGCTATGAAATTTCAATTTTTCGGATTCGTTCGAAAGATATTTTTAAATAGATTATAATATTTTCGGTTTCACTAAAATCCGATTTATTTTGCATCCTGTACAATTAGTCAAAGTTTAAATTCAAATTTTCAAACTGCCGTGCTATTTCTAACTCCTTTTATAATTAAAATAAATATATTCGTTCTAACTTCGATTTAAATAAATTTTTAGTCATTATTATTTAAAATAAATCATATTAAATATTTAAAATCCATTAAAATTTCAAAAAAAAAAAAAAAAAATTGGTTCAGAATTTTCGGGTTGTTACATGATGTCTGGTCTCATGCAATGCATAATATACATAAGACTTCCAATAACACTAGAATGCTCCAATTGAGAAATGGTACGTCCAGTGTTATTTTCTAATTTTATACTTGGATCTAAAGGAGTTTGTGTTGGTTTGTCATCATAATGACCATATTTCTTTAGGAACTTCTCAATGTAATGGGATTGAGTTAGTAATATCTCCCCCGTTTTCCTAATGATTTTTATTCCTAGAATTACATTAGCCTCTCCTGGATCTTTCATATATCAAATTTAGAAGATAGAAACTTCATAGTTTCATTTACACATGATATATTGGAACCAAATATTAGCATGTCATCAATGTATAAACATATTATAACATAATTGTTATTATCCAATTTGTTATAAATGCATTTATCAGCATCATTAACGATGAATACAAACGATAGTGCAACTTTATCAAATTTCTCATGCCATTGCATGGGAGTTTGCTTCAGACCATAAAGAGATTTGACTAATTTACAAACTTTCTTTTCTTTGCCTGGGGTTATAAAACCTTCTGGTTGTTCCATATATATCTCTTCTTCTAAATCTCCATTTAGAAAAGTTGTCTTTACATCCGTTTGATGTATAGCCAAATTACGAATTGATGCAAGTGCTATCAAACAACGTATGGAAGATATGCGAGATACTGGAGCATATGTATCAAAATAATCTACTCCTCGTCTTTGCTTATATCCCTTAGTAACTAATCTGGCTTTAAACTTGTCAATGGATCCATTTTTATTCAACTTTTTTTTTTGAATATCCATTTACATCCAATACGTTTAGCACCAGGAGTTAAATCGGTTAAAACCCAAGTTCGGTTTGACATTATGGAATTCAATTCACCATTGGTAGGTTCTTACTAGAAATTAGAGTCTCTAGAACTCATAGCTTCAGAATAAGTTTTGGGATCATCATCAACGTTCACTACATATCTTATCACATTAAGGACTCCGTCCTTATTGCCTTATGTGAGATATGTTATGAAGTTAGGACCATGATCCTTCTCTATTCTCGCTCTTTTACTTCTCCTATGTTCAGTACTATTGTCTGGTACTAACACTTCCTTGCTATTTTGAGCAGGAGCATATTCATCATCATTGATATCATTAGTCTCAGTTGGTTCTAGACTTGATGATCTCAATGGATTCTCAATATTTTGATTTTCAAAGAATTCTACATATACAAACTCTATAACTTCTAAGGTGTCAAGAATAAGGAAACAATAAGTTATACTATTAAGAGAATATCCTATCAAAACACACTTAAATGCCCTATTTCCTAATTTTGGTCATTTAGGGTCAGGTTTTCTAATATATGCTAAGCAACCCCAAACTTGAAGTCTAGTAAGGTTAGGTTTTCTATTAAACCATAATTCATACGGGGAAATATTATTCTTTTTAAGTGGTATTCTATTTAAAATGTAACATGCAGATAACATAGCATCACCCCATAGATTATAAGGTAAATTAGAATTTATGAGCGTGGCGTTAACCATTTCTACTAAAGTTCAATTTTCCCTTTCAGCAGTACCATTTTGTTCTGGTGTATATGGGGTGGTACATTGATGAACTATACCATTTTGTTTGCAAAACAAAGTAAATTCATTTGAAAAATATTCACCACCACGATCTGAATGTAACACTTCAATTTTAATTCCTAATTGTGTTTCAACTTCTGCTTTGAAAATTTTGAATTTATCAAAATCCTCATCTTTTGATTTCATTAGATATACATATGCATATCTAGTATAGTCATCAATAAATGTTATATAGTATTGGTTACCACCGTTGGTGATATGATTTTTTAAGTCATCCACATCACTATATACCAAGTCAATCAAACCAGTTTTCCTTTCTAAAGATTTAAAGGATTTCCGGTGTATTTTTCCTTGAATACCTATTTCACATTTTGAGGTAGAATTGAAATCACAATCAGAATTTAATCCTAATTTATGCATACTTCTAACAGATTTATGTTTAACTTGTCCTAATCTACCATGACATAATTTAATAATATAAGAAGAAGATTTCTTTATTAGATTCAACTTAATCATGCCGTTACAAGAATATCCATGTCCAATAAATTTGTTGTTCTTGGACAATACTAACTTATCAGACTCATACACCATCTTGAATCCTCCTTTGTTAAGAAGGTATCCATAAACCAATTTTTTACACATATCTGGTACATAAAATACATTGACTAATGTAAGAACTTTCCAAGAGGTGAATGCTAGTTCAATTGTGCACTTTCCTAGAACTTTTCTTGCAACTTTGTTTGCACCAGTAACTTCGCTGTATTCTGTGACAACCGCCCACAACCCATGCACTAAAAAAGAGGAATAATGCGTTGAAAGATATGCCAGACAGCTATCGACGATCATCAAGGTATGAAATACAATCGGAACCTGTAGTATAACTCACAGCACAAGGATAAAATATAATAGAACATATGCAACATGCAGTAATAGTAAAGGATAATTGCATAAAAATTTAGACTTCCACATCATCAAGGAAATACTCACAACATCTTATGATTACATCAGTAAATATCTGCACAATTAGCCTCAATACAACACTCAAGAAAACATGATAGTGGAATCAAAGATACTAGATAGTAGTAAAGATAATACGCCAGCTTCCTGCTCGGTTTCGCACAACAGCATCGTCCTCACTAATCACCTCTCACCTGCCACATACCACCTAGTCTGCCCATCCACAACCAGATGAACAACCCAAGGTAATAAAAGGGAAAAATAAAACCTAGAGTCAGACAACAGTCTCAGTAAGCGATAAAATAGCTAACTAACATCATTGATAAAGTATATGAGAATGGGCAAATAAACGAATTAATCTACTCACAACACTAGAGAAGAACTCAACTCCTGTCTTCCCCACATCGGACATTGGTAGCCTTTACATTAAACATTTCAACCATACATCCATGGCAACAAGAACAACCATTCATCCATGGCAATAAGAAGCAATCAACATTAACACTCATAGCATCCAAATTATATATCTTATGGAAACCATCCTAACTGAAATCAACATCCCATGAGCACAAGCCCCAAAGGCCTAAACCAATATCAAACAAGCACCCAGGGAACATCTCCTTCGATGTTGGATAATCTATGTGAGACGGTATAAATCAAGCATCTAATCATTCATGATAGACTCTAGCTATCACCGCCAATCCTGCTTTGAAGCCATTGTTAATCGTACGACGGCCAAACTTGTCATATGTCAAGGGCAAATGGTATCCCTGGTACTAACAGAATCTCAATACGCCTTTCAACGATACATACCTAGGTCTTTCAACGATACCCAGGGTACTTGACCAGCAACCTTCCGACCTTTTAGGTATCTCTATTGTACCCCTGTTTTGAGCCCACTAGAACCTACGACAACAATAGTCTCTTGTCCTTCGCATCTCTAGTCATCCAACTCAATGACTTTTCATAGCTTAAGTAACCTTCTCGAGCAACCATTATCAACCGACTCACCACTTTGAGTCTTCATTATTCTCGAACCAAAGAGAAAATAAATATACATCAACTCATAGCATTTCATCCATTTGCTATCACTACTGTAAAAGTGGGCAAATTCAACACTAGTTTTATGTGGCCTTAGGTTGGAAAAGCGTTGCATTAGCCCTTTTTTTAAATAGGCAACACCAGAGGGTGTGGCATCTACGGCCGTTGCCTTAGCCCTCTAAGGAAAAGCCTTTTCCCATCTACTGCCACAAAAATAAAATGTTGCATTATAGCCATAATGCAATACTATTTGCACGTAATGCAACAAAACACAGCGTTGCCTTAAGCATTGGATGCCAGACCACGATAGTGGGACCACGTCAGCTTTCCACGTAAGCTTCTCACATGTCACATGCCACATCAGCTGCATATGTGTCATACGCCACGTCAGTTGTCCACATGTCACACGCCATGTCAGCTATAGGGCCCACAAGTTGTACCATAATGAATTATTAATATATTTTTAAATGCAACACCACTGCATAATGTAAAGCAACACCAGAAAATAAATCAAATGCAACAGTAAAGAAGGAAAATGCTAATTATGAAGAAAGAAAATACAATGCTTTAATTGTAAATTCTGTAGAACCACTTTTGCACATAAGAGTGTCTTATTAACAAATAACATCAAATCGGATGCAATTAATACATCAATAACACAATTTCGGCTGAATACAGCAAGAACATAAGAGCTACATGCTTCTATCATAAACCTAAACTATAATAACAAGCATCATCTGAAAAACAATATCAGAACCTCAGCAAATCCGCATCCATCTCCTTGCGTTAACTGTATCACCTCACACCAGATTATTATAACCAAACATATTGGATATAATGATTCTACCAGCGCATGCACACATGCACAGATTCGAATATTTTCCCTGCAGATCACCTAGTGTTTTATTCTAATGCAAATCAGCAAATGTATTGATTACTATAGATAAAGCAAAACAAAACTCACTTGCAAAATCAAGAATATCGGCAATTGTTTCAAACTTCTTTGTGCTGTTGTAATTGATCCATCACCTTCTACATTCGCTGCAATGGAAATTATAAATACAAACATACACATCAACACAAAAGTATTGTAAATAATGAACAAAATTTCTAGGATGTATGGATTGGAAGTATTAAAATTTATACTGGACATGCATCAAATATCAAACAAATCCCACGTAAACAAAGAGACTTAAGTATAATTGTAGTAAATAAATCTTAGGTAAGATTCCGTTGAAAAATAAAATGATATTTTCAGTATTGTGGTATATATGCAAGTGGAAATTAGGACCCGCTTCATGTTTTCAATCTTACTACATGGAAAATCGTTCTCAAAAATAGATTTTAAACTGCACCCTGGTCTAGCCATAATACTTGCAATGCGATCTAAATTATTAGAAAATATACCTCATGAACCTATACTAGTTATTGGCCCAAGAAAATTGAATGAATTTCTGAAAGCTTACTGTAGACTTAGACATGCAATTCTTGGACTGCCGACACACAGTTAAAAATGGTGTATCTCAGCCTTCGAAAAGTTCATTGTTTTCAGGAACGAGCAAAATGGACTAGAATCACTAACAAGCGTTCCAGTGATATATTGTCCTCAGGCATTTGGTACAGTTTTGAAGGCAAATGGGTGGCAGAATAGTGCAAGGAGAATCGTTCCAGGTTAGAAGCTTGTGTATTCTGGAGATATTAGACCGTGTCAGTCACTTATAAATGCCTGAGATTGTCAGTACAAGATGAGTAAGCTTGGTATCATATTTCAAGCTTTGCTTGACCAAAAAAATAGAAGTCAGAATTCAAAATGGAAGAAAATACCATAAACACTATCTTCATAGTCACCGTATGAGCTTGGCAAATGGATCGATAAATTGTGTCGACGAATCATGCATGCTGACTTCTATCCACATATTTCAAAACCTGTCCAAATTTCAAAACCTCAGCTAGCTTAAGAACATTTCACAATAACTGTAAAACCATTTAACTAATTTCGTAGTTAAATCAATGTACATAAATTAGACTGAAACTCAACACATTCACCTTGATTTCAAACTTCAGTAAAACGGAAATATTTTGGATTTTGTATAAAGCCCAAAACATGGACAAGTCTTTATTCTTATAGTGTTGTTTCACAACCAAGAAGTAAAGATATAATATGAAACTCTCTCTCAACTAGAATAATTCCATTCAGGCGACCAATGTTAAACGTGAGACACTTCATCTCTTCAAGTTCCATTATAATTTTTGTGCAGTAGGAAAGCTATCTTATTCGGTTATCACATTAATATAAGTCACTCTTGAAACAAGGCTTTCTTTTTATCCATTTATATTACCGGGGAATCCATTAAAATTGCTACATTATGCATACCGGTTTTAATACTTATAATGCAAATTGCACTCTATATTTTTATAGGGCTATACCCTATTCATATGTACTCTATCATCTAGGACTATTAATATAAGGGTAAAAGCATAGTTCAATCATACACTGTTACAAAACAACCATGTCCAATAATATTTATGCTAGTGTATATACATAAAGTTGTGGTATATTTGCTTCCTATTTTAGAAGACTTTCAGCATAACTACTCTATATACACCCAGAAAACATATATCCATCCTCTGTTATACTGGGCTAGGTTAGAACATAAGTACATATATCTGTTTATATAACATCGATTATATCATTCCTATCTATTTTTATAACTCTGAGTAAACTTAGAGAACAAGTGCACATATTAACTATATGACAAGCTCTCTCTCTCTCTCTCTCTCTCTTTATCCATTATATATATAGGATAACCATTCATAGGAAATGCATCATACATATATATTACTACTTATTCAAATAATAGTATTTATATTTTTACATAGTATAAGTCAGACCCGATGAATTATCTAGGGAATAAGCATACTCATTTATCATTTTAAATGGCATAACTTTATCCTTCAAAAGATAATACATATAAACTTATATTAAAAAACTATGGTATTATTCATACTTCCTTTTAGGTGCTCTTAGGTTCTAACATTCTCAATTAACTACTTAAACACACTTCACACATCAAGTTTTCTTGCTGCTATTCTTTATACATCCATATATTAATGTACATCTAAATTTAGATCTATCCATATTATATCTTACTTTATATGATACTCCATGATTCATGCAACATAATAAAAATCCATATACATGCACATAATAAAAATCAAAAAATTGTGTATAAGACATGCATATTTAAATAACAGCTGCCAGTAAACTGATTTGACAAAGGCTTTTTCCATATAATATTATAACACTAACGCTTCTTACTATGTCAGCATGTTGACAAAAGTCATAAACTCATGTATCAAACCTTTAAGCTATGCAAACATATTGACATATGTCAAATAGGTAGATCTATAATGTAAATGTTATATTCCAACTTAAATGACTAAATTCACTTTTGTACCCTGTTAATGTCATAAACCTATACCCAAAATTATGCAGAATTACAAACGTTGCCAAGTAGTCATAAGCTTGAATCCACTACACTTCTATACAATGTCAACTAATTGACAACATAATAAACCCATATCTGAAATAGCTACCTCTTCAATGTACCTTAATACTGTCTGCAAATATGAGTAGATATCCAGCTGTTACTTTTTTGTTCGTAATTTCTTACCCTTTAACATATATGAATGGGTAATTTAAACCAATAGTACTGACAAGATGACTAGAAGCTAAACATAAATACTTACCCAACTCGCTTGTAGATCCATATAAAAGAAGCGAGCCCTTGAGTACCTGATACAATCACACATTAATCGATGAGTAAATTAGGGTTACCAATCACACATTAATCGATGAGTAAATTAGGGTTTTCATAGATTTCCTGAATGATGTTCCATAGATGGAGTCGACTGATGTTCGACTGATGTTCCATAGATAGGGTTGACTGATGTTCCACTGATGTTCCATAAGCAGCGTCGAAAACATCCCAAAATGTCTTCCTGAAGGGTTAGAGACGAAATTGTTTTCGACTGATGTTCCATAGATGGCACAATTAGATTTAGAGAATAAATTAGGGTTTTCATAAACTAGAGGGACGTGATTTTCCTATTAATCGATGAGTTTAATTTGTATTATGGTTTTCGTTTCTTTTAGGGATTGCTAGAGAGAGGAAGTGAAGGGAGAGGATTTCGCATTACTGGGAAATATTTCATGAAGAGGAGGAGCATTACGCCAAAATTTCACATAGCGGGAGCATGAATTGGTTTGAACCATTGGATTAATCATCATCTACGGTTATTTATTTATTTATTCTGATAACATGGATCACTAACCTAGATAGTATTTATGTAAAGCTACACTTTGAACTGGTATTGCACATCACAACACTGAAATTCCAGCCGCAACAGCATGTTCTTGTCTAATGCTACAACATATGAATATTGTTACAGAAGATCAAAGAAAATATAGCTTTTGAAACGCTTTTCCTACAACGCACACAATTAAGTGTCGAATATTCCCACTTTTGTAGTAGTGTATAGAAAAGAAACACAATGTTTATACCATCAATCACAGCGTTCAAAAGTGCTGTCATAACTCTTACATTATGACAATCCATCATATTTGTGACCGACCGATGCCACGCCTTCATGCTAACCGACCGACCACACTATGACTGACCGACCTGATCCCTTGGATGCACGACCGACTGACCACGCCATGACCGATCGACCCGAACTCCTTCACCCCGACCGACCCCATGCTGCACGACCGACCCGTCTTGTTCACATTACGACCGACCGACCCATCTCTTAGAAGCACGACCGACCGACCACCTTCAACCTTGACCGACCCACGCCCTGTGTCAATGACCGACCCCACTGCACGACCGACTCCCCTTGCACGACTGACCCCCTTTGCACGACCGACCCGAACCCTGGATGCATGACTGATCATCTGTACTGCTGCTCCGACCGCCGACCACCTGTACTACCACTTGTACTACCACTTGTACTACCTGTACTATACGATCGACCCGTGGCCTATACTAGTCCAATCCATCACCAAATTCCACCAAAACTTCATAAACGACAAGGTCGACGAAGTTTACTAAACCAATTCAATTACAAACATGATATGAAATCAATCACAAACATGATATGAAATCACTAACAATGTGAGTATGACGATTTTCATCAAAATTATGTAAACTTCACCAAAATCATGATAAATAAACATATGAATTGAATTATGGATCTTACCAGTTTTAAGTTGCCAAAATAGATCCTATGGCGGTTCATATGAAAATAGACTTACCATGATGTAGATCTAAGAGATATCACTTGAAAACGATAAAATTAAGTTCATACAACTCATACACTTGATTGAATCCATGTGAGAGAAGCATATCACTCACCAAATCTCTAAAACAACCCAAAAACACTTAGATCTAGATCCGGACAGCAAAAAAATTTCTCTAAACTCTTCGATTCAATGAGTTGCCTCTTGGAATGACGTAGATCTAGCTTCAAACGATGTAGATCTTCGATTCCCTAAGCTTTAATGATGGAAAGGTGAAGAAGATCGAGGAATGAAGGATCACAATCTCTTCCAAAATGAGAGAATGGAGAAAGTAAACTATTCTCCATGCCTCCTATCCCCTATTTATAGCCTCCACCAGCCCACTAACGGGCCTCCCGAAATCAGCTTATTATGGCTTACAAAACCTGAACAACCAACTGTAAAACCTTAAAACAACGATTCCTCCCAAACCGCTGAGCCAAGTCTTTAATGTGACCACTCAACGGAATGGGAATCATCATTTCCTTTTCAATGAGACAGATCTAAGCACCTAATTCGATCCAAGTCAAAAGTTATGCCATTTATAAGCCTGACAGGGGTAAAATGGTCACAAGCAGAATTGGTAAAAATTATGGACATGTCTCACATTCGCATAAACAACATATCAGAATATAAAAATGATCCAACCTTCAGGGAATAAAATAAAAATATTTTATGATCCTACGATACGTAAAATACGGGCTGTTACATTCTTCCCTTTTAGGAATTTCGCCCCCGAAATTCCAACAAACATAAGCAACCAGAACAATTTTGCATGCCTATCATCCATATGCAGCCAATTCCATTACCCAAACTAGCAGTCACCAAGCCATGCATCCATAGCCTTATCCTAGCACGCGGAATTCTAAAAATAAATACAATAGTACAAGTTACAACGATGTTGGGTGACATGATATTAATGGGTCCTACCAACGAAGAGTTCTGGATGGGTCGTCTTCATACTCTCTTCCAAACCCCACGTACAATCGTCATCATCCTCACTCCATTGTATCTTGACTAACTTAACTGTCTTCCTCCTAAGCTGTTTCGTGTCATTCCCCCACAACATGAAGTGTCTTAAGTGGTCTCGCAACAACGGTCACTACTTCCAGGTCTTCGTACTATCTTGGAGATACCATCGCATTCGAATCATGCACGCACTTCCATAGAAATGACGCATGGAACAAGATATGCACATTCATCATCTTGTCAAGCAACTCCAATCTATATGCAAGCTTCCCAATTCGCTCGATAATCGGAAATGGTTCAACAAATCTAGGAGCTAATTTCCCTTTACTTCTGAATCTAGCTGTATGCTTCAATGGCGATATCTTCACAAAAACCATATCACGTACGTCAAATTCCAAATCCTTACGACGTTTATCAGCGTAACTCTTCTAACAATATTGGACTGCCTTCATTCGTGTAACACCCCACACCCGCTACGGTCACTCACTAAGGGAATGCCATAACATCGGTGGAGTATTTTAAGTGAATATAGAACAGAAAAATTACAACAAGACAGATATAAGTAATACTTGAGAATTTAAAACATCATTTCATTTCAGCGGAAAGTAAAACATGTTTGGTTACACCAAAACCATAAATAAGAGTCAAGTACATAATATCCATCCTGATAAAAACGAAAGTACATAATCCCACTACATAACCTAATAGCCATAATAGAAAAGATAAACTGAGCTTTACATCCACGGTCCAAGCTCCAAAAGATAGATAAAGCAGTCTGATCAAAGCCCACTAGTGCTAGGCCCACTCTGAAAACCTGAGGGTTGGGAAAAAGATAAAGAAACAACGGGGTCAGACATAAGTCTGAGTGAGTCCTATAACCCTAACAATACAATCATTAAAGTAATTAGGGTATGATATAAACAAGGTACGGTACCTCTGGGGATAATGACTACACTAAGTAGCCAACTAAACATAGGATGTACTAAGATAACCGAAAAGACGCATTTATCCACCCAAGGATAATTACTGGATTACACCACCCCAGATCTACCCACCCAAGGGTAATTCCTACACTGCACCACACCAGTCATTCCTAACTTAAAGGTTGATCTCACCCATGGACTTATAAAATTAACTTAATAGTTCTCGCGTACCCCTAGGTGACTAAGTAGACGCCACGGGGCCCTACAATCCACTAGGTGTACACACTACTCCCCATTCGATCGGCTCCCTAACGTAGATACCCGTGCTGGCCCCACCGTGGTGTGTACCATTCCCCAACGTGGCAACCTGATAAAACTAACGGTGCACGGCTTATATCTACACGATGCAACAACGTCTTATTTACCAGCCCGGGTCCACACACGCATATGAAACCCGTTGGTCATGCGTTGCCACCGCTAACCCATTTTGGCCTCTTATAGTCAAGCCCAATATGCGTGTCCCGTCACTCGACTAGAGTCGAGCCCACTAAGATACGTTTGGGATATTGGTTGAAATGGGCCCCCACAAGCTACCACCTAAGCTTGTTATTTTATCTAGTGTATCCCACTTAACCCCTTTTATAATCATGCCCACCTACATGTTAAGGTTTGGTTAAGTCATCTAATCATATATCAATTGCCACTTAAGGCACCCACTAGATTTCCACATGCCACCCAAAGCACTTACTTAACCCTTTACCCATGTTTAATTACATGTTCCTCTTTGGTTAAGTATTCTAATCGTATTTTCTATTGCCACCCAAGGCAACCCACTAGATTTCCACATGCCACCCAAGGCACCCACTTAACCCCTCATGTCCCTCTACATGCTAATATGGTTAAGTGTTTCTTAATTAATTAAGATCATGACCTCATAAAGACCTCTCACATTAGACCATCTTTTATGACTGCTGGATATGCTGGTTGGTTCCGGGCAGACTTCTGTCATAAAAAGGTGTCAACTTGCATATATGAACATACATTAAACCCAACTAGTATTTAACCCAAACTTGCATTATGCATATCATAAAAGAGACAACTTGCATATAAACTTGCACATAAACTTGCATATGAACTTGCATCATAACTTGCATATGAACTTGCATCATAACTTGCATATGAACATGTATCATAACTTGCATATGAACTTGCATCATAACTTGCATATGAACTTGCATCATAACTTGCATATGAACTTGCATCATAACTTGCATATGAACATGTATCATAACTTGCATATGAACTTGCATCATAACTTGCATATGAATATGTATCATAACTTGCATATGAACTTGCATAACATGCCATACTTAGAGACAAACTTGCATATATTATGCATATCATAAAAAGAGACAAACTTGCATAAAACCAAACACTTAGCATGCATAAAACCAAATACTTAGCATGCATAAAACCACATACATAGCATGCATAAAACCAAATACTTAGCATGCATAAAACCAAATACATAACTTGCATAACATGTTACATATAGACTTGCATATAATCTCCCATATAGCTTGCATAACATGTTACATATGAATCAATGTTCAACATAGTGTTTTGCATCATAAAACATAGCATTAAACTTGCATATAGCACACAACTTACACTATACTAAACTTGCATAAACACATTGATTCCACAAACATAGTCATATCTTATCATATCCTATCATAATCAATTTAACAATTGATTGTTAAGTCTATAGAAACTCACCACTAAACTCCAATAAGCAAACCCTTGCCACAAATCACCCAAAAACTCTAGCCTTGAACATAAAGCTTGCAACTTGATGATGAATGCAAGCCAATGATCACTCATACAACTCAAAGATGCTTGTATGCACATGAAAACCTTTATAGAAATAGTTTAGAAATAGGATGGAGGCCAGGGTTTTGAGTTGAGGCCATGATCATAGAAAATTTTGACATAGTTTAGTTAGGAGATAGGATTATGACCATTTAGGGCTAGCTTAGGGTCTTATTTATAGGATTAGGCAAGTGTTTTAGGCCATTAGATTAACCCTAAATTAGATTAGGACCATCCGATCTCGGAAGCTTCCAGAAACCAGCCCCAAAACACAGCCTAAACCCTAAAATGGTGCACCAGGCCAGCCAGAAAGCTGTGCAGGTTTCTGGCTCGACACGGGCGCACTTCCCAAGTGCGCCAGTGTAAAAATGTGTTGGCGCACTTCACAAGTGCGCCAGTGCATTTTTGTGTTGGCGCACTTCACAAGTGCGCCAGTGCATTCTCGCTAGTTTTTCGGTTTTTCTGCCTAACTTCGTTCGTCCATATCTTCTTCATACGGACTCCGATTTTCGAAAACTCAGACTCTATTTCGCGTATTTTTCCGAGACGAACGCAATGGTGCAACCCGTTTCCCCTAATTCCCACATCTGGGATTAGTTATTCTTTAATTTGTGAATTTTAGCATTAACCGAAATTCGGGGTGTTACATTCTCCCCTCCTTAAAGGATTTCATCCCCGAAATCTCTAAGCTAAGGAGAATGCATATCCTACCATACAAACACCCATCTACTCAATCCATCAAACACGGGCATCCATTGTCCTTAAAACAGTTTCTAATGATGTATGAGCATATGCAAAAAGTGTGTGTATATGTTCCCTATCTAATGTATGAACATATGCAAACCATGATAGTGCCATGCATCCATTATGTATGCGAGAGAACCTTATCGACACATACAATATCTACATGAGTGCACAATCATTCACCAAAATGCATCATCCATATGATAACACAATCATTATACATCCATAAATATAGCTTCCTACACACAATTTTATGCAATATGCCATATGAAGTGATTGAGCCGATCTAGTGTCTAGAGTGTGTGTATATGCATCCACGAGCAACCACTAGCAACCACTTGCATCCACACGCATCCATCAAACATAACATGTCTCAAACACATGTTTCAACCATAGATTTACCCTATCTAAAGGTCATAGGTACTAGCGAGAGGATATACTAAAGATAAGATAAGTACTAGACAAGCGATAAAGGAGAAGTTAAAAGACATACTTTCAAAAAGAAATGGGTACAAAGAACGCATCTTCGCTTCCGTCTCCCAAGTAGCATTGCTTTTGTCATCTCCCCATTGCACTTTAACTAGCTGAACTTCTCTGTTCCTCAACTTCCTAGTTTCTGACCCAAGGATGCGAGTAGGAGCTCGTCGAATCGTCGCATCACGCTCTACCTCTACATCTCTAAGCAAGCTCGGCTCTACCACCTCTGTGGTCTCATGTAAGCACTTCCTCAAATGTGATACATGGAATACATCATGAACACCACTAAGTCTGTCGGGCAACTCCACCCTATATGCCATCCGTCCAATCCTTTCCTTAATAGGAAACGGCCCAACAAACCTCGGTGCTAACTTCCCAACGGACCCAAAGCGAACAACATTTCTCAACGGAGATACTTTGACAAAAAACCATGTCCCCAACCTCAAACTCAAGATCCGTCCTTCTCCGATCCGCATAAGATTTCTGTCTATCTTGCGCTGCCTTCATCCTTCTTCGAATCAAATCAATCTTCTCTGAAGTCTCTCTAACCATATCTGGCCCAAGCAAGATCTTATCCGTAGATTCCCACCAACATGTAGGAGATCGACAAGGCCTTCCATGAAGAGCTTCGAAAGGTGCCATGCCAATACTAGACTGAAAGCTGTTATTGTATGCGAACTCCACCAAAGGAAGATGTTCTTCCCATGTACCTCCAAAATCCAAGATACAAAGCCTCAAGAGATCTTCTAAGATACGGTTCACCCTCTCGGTCTGACCGTCCGTCTGAGGATGATATGCGGTGCTCAAACACAACTGAGTCCCTACCGCCTCTTGCAAACTTCTCCAAAACTCACTAGTGAAGATAGGATCTCGATCACTCACAATGCTGGATGGTACGCCATGCAATCTAACAATCTCTCTAACATAGACTGAAGCAAGCCATGGAGCGGTCCTCTTACTCTTCACGGGTATAAAATGGGCACTCTTGGTAAGTCTGTCTACCACAACCCAAATTCCCGTATTGCCCTTCCTCGATCTCGGTAACCCATCGATGAAATCCATCGAGACACTATCCCACTTCCATTGCGGAACTTCCAATGGGTGTAGCAACCCACCGGGTTTCCTTTGCTCCGCTTTAACTTGTTGGCACACTAAGCATCTAGCCACATACTCGGCCACATCTTTCTTCATACCGGCCCAGAAGAAAACTCTCTTCATGTCTTGGTACATTTTGTCTCCACCGGGATGAATAGTCATTCTTGAACGATGTGCATCATCCAAAATAGCCTTCTTCAAACCCTCATCTTGCGGTACACAAAGTCTACCGTCTTTATGCAACCATCCCCTATCATCTATGGTGTATCTACCCAAATGGCTGGACGACTCCCCCCTTATAAGCTTCTCTACCAACTCAACCAACTGTGGGTCGTCTCGCTGAGCCTCGCCAATACGCCCCAAAAGAGTAGGCCTAACCTCCAAGGAGCCTAGCAAACCGGGTACAAAGTCAACGGAAGGTCTAAAGTCAAACATAGAATTAAACTCCAAGCTTCGCCATTCCACGAACAATGGACTCAAAGACAGCCTTTTTCTGCTTAAGGCATCTGCCACCACGTTACCCTTGCCAGGGGTATACGCTATCTCAAACTCATAGGATGCTAAGAGTTCCATCCACCTTTGTTGTCTTAAGACAATGCGCTCAAAGAGTCTCCAACACTTCCCTAAGATGTAGGGCATGCTTTTCTCCACTTCTAGAGAAAATCAGAATATTCTCCCATGCAAAATCGTCACAACTATCCATCTCTCACGCAGACCACCCCAGTCGAACTCGACATCCCCCAAATGCAAGCCCCAAAGGCCTAAACCAATATCAGACAAACACCCAAGGGATACCTCCTTCGAATTCAGACGACCTACGTGAGATGATACTAGTAAAAACGGCTAAATAATTAAGCCCTTGTCCAACTCTGGATGTCCTTGCCAGTCTCGCTCCAAAACCACCGTTTATCCCATAACGGGCTTTGCTCAACCTATTGAGCACATACGAAAACTTATTTCGCTCCTAGAAAAGACCAAGATGTCATCCACCAAGATCATCACGAACTTATTTAGGTACACCCTGAACACCCTTCTCATCAAATCAACAAAGTATGCGGAGACGTTCGTCTAACCAAATGGCATCACCAGCCACTCATAAAACCATCCGGAGTCCTAAAGGCAATCTTCTCTATACTATCCTCAGCCACTTTCAACTGACGAAACCCCGTGGCTGAGTCCAACTTGCGAAAATACTGAGGCGCTAACCAACTGATCAAAGAGATCATCAATCCTCGGTAATGGGTGTCTATTCTTCTTTGTGAGTTTATTTAGTTCTCTTTAGCCTACACAAAGTCTGAGGGACCCATCCGCCTTCGTAGCAAAAACTACTAGAGCACCCCACTCCGATATACTTTGTCTTATGGACCCCTTCTCAAGCAACTCCCCTACTTGCTTATGGAGTTCCCTCCTCTCGCGAGGATCCATGTGGCGCACTGGTAAAGATACAGGTTTAGCATTGTCTACCAGATATATTCGGAAGTCAGTCTCCCGCTCCGGAGGTAAGCCCTTCACCTCCTCAAACACATCCGAGTATTCCCGGACCACTCTAACAGATCGCAAACTCTCGACCGACGTGTCAAGCGATTCTAGATAACTTAGCATAACAGATTCCATGGGATTACAAGAGATCTCGAGAGTGTTACCCAAGCGGGTCATAAGCCTAACAACTCTCCCTTCAAAATCAAGAACGGCACCCCTACTGGATAACCAGTCCATGCCCAAACTAACCCATAGCCCGTGAAGCCCAAAAAGCATCACATCTAAACTCAACGCTAAGTATAGAAACTTTCAAACCCAAACAGATCATGGAGCCCCAATTTGGTTTGAAACAACTAAGGGATCATCTACCAAACTGGTGTCTAAGTGCAGTGACTCAACTAACAATGATGAGATAAACGAACTCGATGCGTCAGAATCTAATAAAGTTCGAACCGGATAATAAAGAAATCCAAATTCCAACCTAGACGGTCCTATCCCCATCTGGTACACTAGCCGCGAGGGAATACAACTACCCTCCAGGAGATTCCATACCTTGCCCATGCCCCTTTGGACAATCCTAATACGGTGTCCCATTCCTCCAAAAGGATAACTACTCGCCTTCTTCTTCCCATTCTCCACTCGTAACCTCCCACCAATGAGGTTTCATCCTTCATTAACCAAACAACTATTTGAGCCTTCCTCCCATCGTCTATCCAATAGATACCTACCAGTCCTCCTCCTTCTTGAACCAACTTCTAATCTGACTAATGTCTAAGTCCCTTGAAGTGGTTTTCCGTTCTTATCTATCTTAGAAAGGTCATCTATACGCGGAGGGGAAACTCAAAACGAGAGAGGAAGAGATTCAAAACGGAGAATTCGAAAGATATAGATATGGCTATTGGGGATTATGCTTTTCTTTCAAAAACTTTTCTCTTAAAAGACATGTTTTTGAAAATACTCCTTTCAAAAATATTCTTAGAAAATAGTTTTTCTAAAAATTTTATCTGTTCTGGTAACCTTAAGCTCTGATACCACGTGTAACACCCCACACCCGCTACGGTCACTCACTAAGGGAATGCCATAACATCGGTGGAGTATTTTAAGTGAATATAGAACAGAAAAATTACAACAAGACAGATATAAGTAATACTTGAGAATTTAAAACATCATTTCATTTCAGCGGAAAGTAAAACAAGTTTGGTTACACCAAAACCATAAATAAGAGTCAAGTACATAATATCCATCCTGATAAAAACGAAAGTACATAATCCCACTACATAACCTAATAGCCATAATAGAAAAGATAAACTGAGCTTTACATCCACGGTCCAAGCTCCAAAAGATAGATAAAGCAGTCTGATCAAAGCCCACTAGTGCTAGGCCCACTCTGAAAACCTGAGGGTTGGGAAAAAGATAAAGAAACAACGGGGTCAGACATAAGTCTGAGTGAGTCCTACAACCCTAACAATACAATCATTAAAGTAATTAGGGTATGATATAAACAAGGTACGGTACCTCTGGGGATAATGACTACACTAAGTAGCCAACTAAACACAGGATGTACTAAGATAACCGAAAAGACGCATTTATCCACCCAAGGATAATTACTGGATTACACCACCCCAGATCTACCCACCTAAGGGTAATTCCTACACTGCACCACACCAGTCATTCCTAACTTAAAGGTTGATCCCACCCATGGACTTATAAAATTAACTTAATAGTTCTCGCGTACCCCTAGGTGACTAAGTAGACGCCACGGGGCCCTACAATCCACTAGGTGTACACACTACTCCCCATTCGATCGGCTCCCTAACGTAGATACCCGTGCTGGCCCCACCATGGGGTGTACCATTCCCCAACGTGGCAACCTGATAAAACTAACGGTGCACGGCTTATATCTACACGATGCAACAACGTCTTATTTACCAGCCCGGGTCCACACACGCATATGAAACCCGTTGGTCATGCGTTGCCACCGCTAATCCATTTTGGCCTCTTATAGTCAAGCCCAATATGCGTGTCCCGTCACTCGACTAGAGTCGAGCCCACTAAGATACGTTTGGGATATTGGTTGAAATGGGCCCCCACAAGCTACCACCTAAGCTTGTTATTTTATCTAGTGTATCCCACTTAACCCCTTTTATAATCATGCCCACCTACATGTTAAGGTTTGGTTAAGTCATCTAATCATATATCAATTGCCACTTAAGGCACCCACTAAATTTCCACATGCCACCCAAAGCACTTACTTAACCCTTTACCCATGTTTAATTACATGTTCCTCTTTGGTTAAGTATTCTAATCGTATTTTCTATTGCCACCCAAGGCAACCCACTAGATTTCCATATGCCACCCAAGGCACCCACTTAACCCCTCATGTCCCTCTACATGCTAATATGGTTAAGTGTTTCTTAATTAATTAAGATCATGACCTCATAAAGACCTCTCACATTAGACCATCTTTTATGACTGCTGGATATGCTGGTTGGTTCCGGGCAGACTTCTGTCATAAAAAGGTCTAACCTCGTGTCTTTACTTTAATCACGTATTTAATTTATGACTAAGACCTCTCACATTGGGCCAATCATTTGTAGCTGCTGGATGGCCGGTCGGTTCCGGGCAGACTTCCGCTACAAAAGGGTCCAACCTCGTGTCTTAGTTGATTAATTACACCTAATTAATCACCCCCATAATTTGAATTAATTATGCCTAATTAATTACACATTTTTAAGAATATGGGTAGACCTAACTCAATAGGTAAATTCCCAATTCCATAATATGGGTAGACCTAACTTAATAGGTAAATTCCCAACTCCATAATATGGGTAGACCTAACTTAATAGGTAAATTCCCAATTACGTCCATTTAATTTGTGGTATGATTAATCATACCCATTTCACATCATTTTATTAACATGCATATTAACCCCATCGTTCCCCACGTAGTTCGTTCTCATAACACGACATAATAAAGGGAAGATTCATCACAAAGGTCATGGGTTTAGCCAACATAGCATGTAATTTTATCATGAGTTCAAAAGGTGTCAACTTGCATATATGAACATACATTAAACCCAACTAGTATTTAACCCAAACTTGCATTATGCATATCATAAAAGAGACAACTTGCATATGAACTTGCACATAAACTTGCATATGAACTTGCATCATAACTTGCATATGAACTTGCATCATAACTTGCATATGAACATGCATCATAACTTGCATATGATCTTGCATCATAACTTGCATATGAACTTGCATCATAACTTGCATATGAACTTGCATCATAACTTGCATATGAACATGTATCATAACTTGCATATGAACTTGCATCATAACTTGCATATGAATATGTATCATAACTTGCATATGAACTTGCATAACATGCCATACTTAGAGACAAACTTGCATATATTATGCATATCATAAAAAGAGACAAACTTGCATAAAACCAAACACTTAGCATGCATAAAACCAAATACTTAGCATGCATAAAACCACATACATAGCATGCATAAAACCAAATACTTAGCATGCATAAAACCAAATACATAACTTGCATAACATGTTACATATAGACTTGCATATAATCTCCCATATAGCTTGCATAACATGTTACATATGAACCAATGTTCAACATAGTGTTTTGCATCATAAAACATAGCATTAAACTTGCATATAGCACACAACATACACTATACTAAACTTGCATAAACACATTGATTCCACAAACATAGCCATATCTTATCATATCCTATCATAATCAATTTAACAATTGATTGTTAAGTCTATAGAAACTCACCACTAAACTCCAATAAGCAAACCCTTGCCACAAATCACCCAAAAACTCTAGCCTTGAACATAAAGCTTGCAACTTGATGATGAATGCAAGCCAATGATCACTCATACAACTCAAAGATGCTTGTATGCACATGAAAACCTTCATAGAAATAGTTTAGAAATAGGATGGAGGCTAGGGTTTTGAGTGGAGGCCATGATCATAGAAAATTTTGGCATAGTTTAGTTAGGAGATAGGATTATGACCATTTAGGGCTAGCTTAGGGTCTTATTTATAGGATTAGGCAAGTGTTTTAGGCCATTAGATTAACCCTAAATTAGATTAGGACCATCCGATCTCGGAAGCTTCCAGAAACCAGCCCCAAAACACAGCCTAAACCCTAAAATGGTGCACCAGGCCAGCCAGAAAGCTGTGCAGGTTTCTGGCTCGACACGGGCGCACTTCCCAAGTGCGCCAGTGTAAAAATGTGTTGGCGCACTTCACAAGTGCGCCAGTGCATTTTTGTGTTGGCGCACTTCACAAGTGCGCCAGTGCATTCTGGCTAGTTTTTCGGTTTTTCTGCCTAACTTCGTTCGTCCATATCTTCTTCATACAGACTCCGATTTTCGAAATCTCAGACTCTATTTCGCGTATTTTTCCGAGACGAACGCAATGGTGCAACCCGTTTCCCATAATTCCCACATCTGGGATTAGTTATTCTTTAATTTGTGAATTTTAGCATTAACTGAAATTCGGGGTGTTACAATTCGTTGTCGAATGATCTCAATACAATCCAAGGTCTCTCTAATCATTTCTAGCCCAAATATTAACTTATCTCCAGTTTTCGACCAACATGCTGGAGAATTACATGGTCACCATATAACCCCTCATATAGTGCCATCCCAATACTCGACTGGTAGCTATTATTATATGCAAACTCAACTAGATGTAGATGGTCTTCCCACGATCCTCCAAAGTCTAATGCACAAGCTCTAGGAGATCTTCTAGAATTCAGTTAACCCTCTCGGTCTGACCATCAGTTTGGGGATGATAAGCCATACTCAAACACAACTCGGTTCCCAAAGTATCTTGCAGACTCCTCTAAATCTACTCGTGAACAATGGATCTCGATCAGTCACTATACTCTTCGGGATACCATGGAATCGAACTATCCATTTTATGTAAAGCTCAGCCAACTTTGATGCTGTCCTAGTTGATTTAACATGAATAAACCTTGCACTTTTTGTCAAGTGAACCCAAGTTACTTTGTTTCCTGTCCTGGTTCTAGGTAGTCCACCGATAAAATCCATCGATATCTGCTCCCACTTCCATGTAGGAACCTTCAATGGCAGAAGCAACCCACTCAGCTTCTTCTGCTTAGCTTCCACCAACAGACAGTTCATGCACTTGGAAATGAATTTTCCAACATATCTTTTCATACCTTCCCAATAGTAGACTCTCTTCATGTCCTAATACATCTTATTACCACCAGGGTGAATCACCAACTTTGAGTGATGACATTCCCTCAGAACCACATCTCTCAGTTTGTTGAAACTAGGACTAACCAGTCGTCCTTGCTTTCGAAGCCAACCTTCTCGATCATCCTCGAACTTTTTATTCTTTGGTTCCAGCTTCTGGATAAACTCGACAAACTTTGTATCTCGATTTTGGCTTTCGATGATCCTCTCGATGAGATTAGGTTTTATCGATAAGCTTGCCAACATTTCAAGTTCCAACTCACACCTTGGCCTGAAATTAGATCATGTCAAAAAATTTGAGGCTCTTCCGTTCCAAAAACATTGCTCCCAATCCTGCATGTCTTTGACTTAACACATCTGCAACTGCGTAAAATTTACCAAGGGTATAGGCTATACTAAAGTCTTACGATGCCAAAAACTCTAACCATCGTTGCTGCCGAAGATTTAAATCCTTTCGGGAGAAAAGATATTTCAACGACTTGTGATCCGTAAACAACTCGAATTGAACCCCCAACAAGTAGTGCCTCCACATCTTCAAAGTAAACACTATCACGGCCAACTCCAAATCATGGATTGGGTAATTCCTTGCATACGGCTTTAGCAATTGACTCGCGTAGGTGACCACCTTATCTTTCTGCATCAGCATTGCTCCAAGTCCAATACCGCATGCATCGGTATACACAATCATCTCTTCATTCCCACTTGGAATGGTCAAAACAGGAGCACTTTTCAATCTCTCCTTCAAGAATCCAAAAGCTTGCTCACACTTTGCATCCCATGTGAACACTTGGTTCCTCTTCATTAACCCTATCAACGACACAGCTATCTTCGAGAAATCCTTGATAGACTGTCAGTAATAACCAGCCAACCCAAGGACACTTCTCACATCTTTCACATTCTTAGATCTATCCCAGTCCTAGATTGCTACCACTTTAGCGGGGTCAACGCTATCACATTTCTAGAAACAACATGACTTAAGAATCTCATTTCACTCTTCCATAAGTGATACTTGAAAACTTTGCTCTCAGATGATGCTTTCGCAAGATTTCCAACATAACTGTCAAGTGCATCTTATGCTCTTACCCATTCCGAGAGTAAATTAGAATATCGTCCACGAACACATGCACAAACTTGTTCAACTGATCTCTGAAAACTCCATTCATAAGGTCCACAAAGTACGTTGGTGTGTCAGTCAATCTAACTGGCATCACAAACCATTTGAAAAAACCAGATGGTGTCCTAAAAGCTGTCTTTGGCATGCTATCTTTTGCCACCCTCAACTAGCGGAATCCCGTTGCCAAATCCATCTGAGAAAACACTTTGGCTTCTTGAAGCTGATTGAACAAGTCATCAATTCTTGGCAATGGATACTAGTTCTTCTTGGTCTTCTTCTTCGGCTCACGATAGTCCACACATAATCTCAACGAGCCATTAGCCTTGGTTGCAAACACAACTGGTGTACCCCATTAGGATACACTTCTCCAAACGAATCCTTTTACCAAAAGGTCACGAACTTGCACCTCTAATTCTCGTTGTTCCTTAGGCACCATCTACCTAAGGGACATAACGTATAGTCTAGCACCCTCGACCAAATTGATCCTAAACTCAACCTCACGTGCGGCGGCAAACCTTTGACTTCCTCAAATACATCCTCATACTCATTAGCGATAAGCACAAATGAAAAGTCTACCTGTGGAATCAAAAGCAGATATAAATAGCTCATGAAGACACCATCTTCGGGATTACACCGAATCAACACCTTTCGCCCTTCCACGTCCTTGACTCTCACCGCTAGCTTCTCGCAATTCACTCTTGTCGCATACCTCTTGAGCCAATCTGTGTCCAATATGATCCCAAACCCAGCGAAGTTCAAAACAAAGCAATCACACACAAAAGAGCAACCATGACTCGACAACACTAGACTATGACACAACATGCACAAAATGGACGAACCCCTGATTGGATTAGTCACAACCAATGGTCTATCACAAATCTTAGGTTCCAAATGCAGGCAACATACAACCTCATTACAGATGAAAGAATGTGATGATCCAGTATCGAACAACACACGAACTGAAACACCATTAACTGAAAGAGTACCTTGAACGATGACACCCTTTCCCTTCTCCTCTGTAGTAGGAGCTCTTGAATAAGATGGCACAACTTCCAAAGCATATTTCTTCACAACCTGCTTACCGATAGCTTATTCTGGACAATATTTCTTCTTGTGCTCAGGCTTTCCACATTTGAAGCACTTCTTCTCAGCTTTGGGATTCTTGCACTTATTTGAGAAATGACCCTTCTGTTGGCAGTTAAAGCAAATGACCTCACTCTTAGGCTTCTTTTGGCCATCCTTTCCTCTTTGTTGGTGATGCTTCCTCTTCTTGTTGTTACCACCTTGCTGTGGTTTTAGAGCTTCCTTGGACGCAACAACAACAAATTCCTCTTTCGGAAATAAGCTCTTATGTCTCACGGTTTTTTCCACAAGCTTCTCAAATGAATCATCAAGATGTTCCACCAATGGTCTTCCTATGTAAGTATCCAGTCCCATAACAAACTTCTCATTCTTCTGATATGGAGTATCAATGTATGAATGAGCTTATCTGAACAAAGCTTCGAAATCATAAACATAATCAAGCACAGAACGACCATTCTGTTCCAGCTCTACGAACTTCTTGAACAAAGCAGACTTCTGAGCAGTGGAGATAAACTTCATCTCGAATTTAACATTGAACTGTACCCAAGTTATTTCCTCTTTTGGAGTCTCAAGTGTAATTGAATTCCACCACTCCATGGCCCTGCCCTGCAGTTGCCTTGAGGCAAGCTTTCTCTTAGTTGCATCATCCGTTCCAAATCTCCAAGAATACAAAAATAAGAATCTAACCACCTCTGGACCTCTTCAGTTGGCTCTGTTCCTTTGAATAGTTTTCCTCCCAGAGATGTATAGTCCTTACAAAGCTTTGCAAATTCCACTTCCTATGGACAATTCAACAACATTTGATTCATTTTCAATCATAAGTCCACTTGTCATTTCATCAGATTTCTACTTATTTTGCAATTTCTGTAAATTCACATACGCTTATGTTATTCATATCTAATATCTAATACTAGAGATGTATAAGTAGTGTAACATCCGGGATTTTTGACCATTCAAATCGACAATGATCCTCAATGCCGGCTTAAACATATCAAAAATACAGAAGTTATTGGGATTTATATAAGAAAAAGAAGAGAAGAAGAAAAACAACACAGAATCTCGCAGCGAAAGGACAAAATATAATAATTAAATAACAGTTCATGAAGCTGTTAAAACATACATTTGATTATATTTTACAACGATTATCAGAGTAAATTAACATACAACATGCCAATGCATTGTAGCGGAATAATATTAATAATACTGCTGTTGAGCTCCATCTTCATCTTCATAACAGAATCTTCAAAGCAAGGGAACCTTCGCTAACTGCAAGTCGGTCTGACCCGAGCGCACTGCAAAAAAAAACACAACAAATACTCGGATCAGAACTAAATCTTTCTCGTATTAGTCAAATCAAATTTCATGTGAAAATATGAGTGCAATAACTTAGAAGATGTTACGGGAATTTCCATCTTCTAAGGATCCGTCAAACTAATATCATATAATATAATACGCTATTATAATAATGTCTATGGTTAAATATAACATAATAAAATAATGTAAGCGGGATTACCATTATTACCCTTACACAGTTTATACCGTTGCCGTACAATTTGCATATAACATGCCAGTACGTCAGCGGATAGGGATGCGCCGTGGTACGACAATGTTAAATCAAAATCGTAGGGGGCTCGATCAGGATAAATATGACAAGGCATCAAGGCAATACCCACCAGCAGGATTCTACCGGATTGCGGACCCAAGCTGGTGGTAATGCATAGCCGCAACTACCACCCACCCCAGGCATAACCCCAAAATCAATCAAAGGTGCCAGTCAATCACAAAGTATATATATAGTATCGAAGAAGTATGCCTGCTTAGGGTAGCTAACTCAATTAACCTGGGTATGGCTCCTGTTTTAGTCATTTTAATTATGATCCGAAGGTTATGGCTATCCATCATCGTTCTCTTTTGACACGACCCAAACTTCCCTGTAAAGGAAAGCCCGGATTGAGTTGAGAACACGACAAATCAGAACAAAAACAGAAGAACATTCCATTTCTTATTACAACAATTTACATCAGAGTACAAGAATATACAAAGTATCAACAAATAATATACATTTGATAAATATCAGAGATTTACAGATTACAATGCAGCGAAAAATAATACAAAACACAACTAAAAGAGATACACGGATACAGAGCTTTCCGAACATCATTCCAGCTGTAAACCTGGAGCCTGTGAATATAAATCTGCAAAACCAAAACTACTTGTTTCCCGTGTGGAAATAGGGGCACCCAGAGTTTAGGTTAAAACAATAAACTCCAAGTCAGTCATGTGACTGGTGTGAGAACTAAAACAATTATTAAATCTTTACTTTAAAATTGAGAAAATCAAGGGACCACGCCGTATAACACGGAACGGGTTTCCTCCCAAGAATACTAGTGCATAGAATAAACAACGCAATGCTTTTTGGAAAAATGAAGCTATTATAAGACCCAGGTCCCATCACATAGTGCAACGCAAGCTGGAGGATAGGGTTTTCCCTTATAATAGACAAACATGCTTGGTATGTTTTAAAACAAATCATTTGATACTATTGTAAGTGGGTAGTGTATAAAACAACTTCAAATATAAATGTATCAATCAAAGGCGGCATGGGTACCATATATCGTGTCGCCAATACTAGGCTCTACAATCAAAACCGAAATGTCACGTATTGGAAATTGGATTTCGGTCATGAGTCAGGGCAAGGGATGTACTCCTCGTCGGCTTCGAGACATTCTAGCAAATGCCTCAGAATCTCCCACAGTAGACCCTTGGATCCTCCAAGGCCGGTCCTCCCTTACGTTTGAGGATTAGCAATTCCTAAACAAACGTTTCCCGGTCCTGTAGGACCTATATCCATCGGCTCCCGCGGTAGCCGATATATCCGAGGCGCCTTGCATTCCAACAACCACAAAGGTAAAAATAATATAAATGTCAGGGGTTGCAAAACCTCGACACCACCCATAGCTAGAAAGAAATTTCATGTCCTCCTTGGGTTCCCTTAACCCGTTTTTAACTCATACCGAGGTGTGAGGCTCGCGAATTAACGCTATACACAAAGCTATGCTATATTAAAGCCATGCTTTGATCATCAACCACAAGACTCTGCTTTTCAACAGAAGCCTTGATCCTTTGCATCTCATCATGCCATACAGGTAATTCATGCCATGTGATTGATATCTATCGATATAAAACCCTTGAGCTCGTATGTCTCAGAGAAGGGCATTATGCGAGAGAATAAATTCTCCGCCACCAAACAGATATATATTTAATTGAAATCAATCAACACATAATAAAATCCAATGTCAGACATACATCCATTTACAAGTTTGTTTTGGGTCTGAACGAAACCGGAGGCACCTTATTCCTCGTCCCATATGTCCAATACAGAAGAGAGGCCCTCGCTTATCCGTGGATCTCCAAGTACGTCTAGACGATCACCACTTATTACCTCGTCTTGGGTGTACAGCCCAATCAAGACATCAGTAATCATCCAAACGATGTGAAGACCTCCGGTCTTCAACCACCGTCTTCATCGTCGACTTATTCTCGAATCAGTTATTCAGAATGGGTATAAACCTGGCCTTTCTGAATAACTCACGTATATAATAGACAAGTGTTATAAAAACACAACATATGCCTCATTCCAATTCTGAATATTCTTTTATTTAAATATTCATATCCTTTGGGAAAGGTTCCCATTAATTTTATCAATGATAAATTGTTTAAAATTTATTCTTTAATCTTCCTTTGGATTTCAATTTAAACCATATCAAGGTTTTCCAAACTAGTCAGGATTAGCGCACCTTACCAAAGTAATCATTTGTTTGATTTCTGAATCCCAACCTATTCATCCCATGGAGCAAAAATGGCCATAATCCATATCTAACACAACGGTGTTATTGGTAAATTTAATTACCATTTCCCTTTCAAATCTAATTAAAGATTTACCTATCGCTTGGAGCAAAACTAATGATACTCTACTCTCGATCATTTCCCAAAAAAATTTAAATTATCAATTCATGTATCAATCTAATTAAAGATTCATTAAAACTCCACTTAGTTTTAATCTTCCCAAAAATCAATGTTAATGATTATTTAACTTTGGAAACACAAACATGCCGCATCGACAATCTACACCGTAAGACTGATTTCTGCCGATATATAACCTCTAAGCTCATACGCCTCAGGAAAGGGTGTTAAGAAAGAGAATAAATTCTCCGCCACCAAACAAATATATATCTAGCAGAGATCAACCATACAGTTCGAAATACAATGACAGACATGTAATTCTGCCTTTAACTGGGTTAAAGAACTAATGTCATTTAAAACACAGTTCACGATAAACCCAAATCGCATTCCATTAATGGAATCTTCACGGAAAACAAATCAATATGTAATCGATATCAATTTTCATATCCGACTAATAATATAAATGGAATAATGGCAAAGCCTTCTAAATTCCATATATATTAACAGTCTTCCTCAACAGAAGCTCATTTCGATTATTATCAAATCAAATTCCATTCAATTCCAATTTAATATATTAAATTGGAAATCTTTACCATGGAAAATTCCCGTTAAATATTAATAAAAAGATTTATAAATTCCAAATCACTTTTCACTGTAAATCGGGTTAAAGAACGAATGTCGTTAAAAAGACAGTTCACAATAAACCCATTTCACATTCCATTTTCAATTCCAATTAAATGTTAATTAAGTGAAAACTCTGATAATTTTAATTAAAATATTTATTCTTTTCTCAACTGTCTTCCCGTGTCTCAGGATCAGAGCTCGAGTGACCCTAGGAGCGACAGGGCCGGTCCACCGATGTGGATTAAAATGCCTGAACACTGCGTTTCCCCGCCCTTTGGGGCGTCGATGAGCCAAATGACTCTATCGGCTCCACACAGTCACCGATATATCCGAAGCGCCTTGCAACAGCAACAACCACATAGGTGAAAATAATATAAATGTCAGAGCTGGTAGGTCACTGACACCACCCTAGCTAGAAGGAAACGCATGCCCTCCCTGAGGTCCTCTCCCATTTCTGGTTTATATCGGGGTGTGAGGCTCGCGAATTCACGTTATACACAAAGCTATGCCACACAGGCCGTGCTTTGATCATCAACCACAAGACTTTGCTTTTCAACATAAGCCTTAATCATTTGCCACTCAGGCGTGCCACACAGGAAGTTCACTCCATGCGACTGATTTCTATCGATATATAACCTCTGAGCTCGTACGTCTCAGAGAAGGGCGTTAAGCAAGAGAATAAATTCTCCGCCGCCAAACAGATATATATTTAATAGAGATCAATCAGCACAGAACAAAATCCAATGTCAGACACACAGTCCCTTTACAAGTTCGTTCTGGGTCTGAACGAAACTGGAGGCACCATATACCTCGCATATCCATCGATCTCCATGTACGTCTGGACGATCACCACTTATCATCTATATTTCGAGATGCCTCCCAATCAAGACATCAGTTATCATCCAACCGAGGTGAAGATCTCCGGTCTTCAACCACCGTCTTCATCATTGACTTCTTTTCATAGATCAACTTTTTGAAATGAGATTTAACTCGGCATTTTCAAATAATTCACGTATATTTAGAATTTCAAATCAATTTATTTCAATGGTTAAATTATTCCACACCAATAATTAAATTCATTAATGTAACTTTCACGCCAAATGCTTTCAACCATCAAATATCACATAAACCGAGAAAATTCAGTTTATTTCCATCCCATATCGTTTATAATAGTTTATCACGATTTATCATTATTTTTGTTTATTTAAAAATATTCATTTCATTCAAACGACGTTTCGGGACATAACGCGGCCGTGGTGCCGTTTTTCTTCAGATCTGATTTACACATATCTGAAAATCTAACCGTTGGATCTTACAAATTTTATACATTAGAAAGATCTTTTCAAAATGAATCCAATGGTTTCAGTTTTGGGAAAATCCGACGGTCGGATCTCCCGGTACAATCGAGTGAAGTTTCGATTTCAAAATACGAACTGCAGCGTCGTTATTCGATATAATTTAATTATATATATATATATAATCGATTCTGGTGCTGTTTTTCTTCAGATTTGAATTAAACATTCCAGACAATCCAACCGTTGGATCTTCACAAAGTGGGTGTCATTGGAAAGATATTTCCAAAGCGAACCCAACGGTTTCGGTTTCGGGAAAATTCGATGGTCGGATCTCCCGCAATAATCGTTTGAAATCACGGTTTCAAAACACGAACTACAGCTTCGTTATTCGATTTATTTTATTTATATTTATATTTATATATAAATATAATTCATTCTTCGATTTCAAAACCATATTCACTTCATATGTTTGATAAAAATGATATTTTTATCATCAAAAATATTTATTCAACACATGAATATTTTTAGCACTTCGTATTCACAATAAAATGTAGATTTTATTGTTCAATCTATATATTCAACACATGAATGTTTTTGACTTCACACATACGTTAGAAATATGATTTTTATCGTTCTAGTCCTTTATTCAACACATGAATATTTTCCATATTTGATATATATATAATATAAATGTGATCTTTATTGTAAAACAATTTATTTCAAAACGCGGTTATTTTATATAGTTTATATATAAGGAAAAATGTTATTTTTGGTGTTAAAACAAATTATTTAAAACACTAATATTTTATATAGTCTATATATATGATAAAAATGTTATTTTTATCTTTCAAAGAATTTATTCAATACATGAACTCCATTCAACACATGAATTTATTTCAACACATGAATTTCTATTCAACACATGAATTTTATTTCAATATTCAACACTTGAATTTAAATCAAACACAAAAATATTTCAGAAAATTTCGGCATCATAACAGCAGGGTAGTTAAAGCCTGCACCGTCCCTAGTACGGCTCCTCGCTGTACCTTAAAGCCTCGCAGCTTTTGACAATGGGGATTTTCAATATCTAGTTCGTACACAGACGAATTTTCCCATATACTAATCCTATTGGGATTTCAATCACAATCCATCATTTCAAACCAACCATTCATGATATTCACTAAATTTTCACATCAACCAATAATCCAAACAATATCACAACCAATATATATCGTCCATGGTCTATGGACGAGGGGAGTAAATACATATACGTATATAACTATATTTTGATTTCATTTCAATATCATTTCAATTTATTTCAACGCATATATCACTTATACCACGCATATATAAATTATACATCGAACATACAACTTATACAACGCTTATACATAACGTGTACAATGCTTATATAACTCATACTTCGAATATATAATTTATACATCGTTATTTCCATATCGTTTATAATTCAGAAATCTCACATTGGGTTCCACTCCACCAAAAATAGCAGAAGGCTCAGAAAAATATCCGGTCTCTTCTAGAATGTAGAAGACATCCACACGAGTCCACTGTCTCTTGTTTCACTGAATTTCAACCACAAATGAAAAAGATATGATTTTTATTGTGAAATCAAAAACCGTAGCGCTTTAAAGTGCTATAGAATAGTTTAAAATAAAATAAATCGTTACCTCAGCTATTCGTTCAAAACTAGGTTTTGATTTTCACACAAATCCGTGCACCGATTCGTCGATCGGTCTTCACCACGAGGAAGAGGGAGGAGAGGCGCACCAGGCGCTGGTAGTGTGGTCAGGTGCAACGCACTGTAGTGGCGGCGACGGCTGTTTGAAACGGCGATCTTCACGTAGGTGATTCCGGCGATATACTCAATGAAAAAAAATCAAACTTGGTATGGATTTGAAGATCTCGACAAGCTCTACAAAATCCCCAACAAGATGGAGGTCTAATTTTGAGCGGATTAAGAGGAATCGAGGAGAGAAGGTTTGAACTCTTTTCCGTCGTCGCGCAGTGAAGGTCGAGGAGAGAGAAGGTTGTGATGGCCAATAGGATTTTTCCTTTTATTTATATATTTTTAAAAATTCGAAAATACCCCTTATCTCATACGAACTCCAATCCAAACCCAATGACTATCGTCCCTAGCTAAATATCCCCATTCCGAACACAATGGGATATGTTTCGTAGGCCCATTCGAATGTTTCAGTCAGTTTTCCTTCAAATTAAAATATAAAACATTCAATATTTGATTTGAACGTACGTTTCAATTTGCCTGGGCCACATACTGATTCTAAAAATTCCCGAAAAATAAATCTAGCTATATTTTGATGATACGGTCCCAACAAAACTAGTTTCGTCGAATTCTGAGACCATTTGAAAAATGGCCCTTTTCTAGTCGCTCCAATTTAACAGAAATAGACCAAACACATTTTCCTTTGCCATGCTCACATACTAGCTTCAAAAATTATGAAATTTGAAACCTAGAAATAATTTGACATCCCAGATCCAATAAAAGTGGTTTCGTCGAATTTTGAGGTCGTTTGCAAAATGGCTATTTTCACGGGCTATATAAACTCTATAGCGACCTTTCTGAAAATTCATTTGGCAATAACTTTTGATTCCTTCTATGAAACTTCGATTTTTTAGATTCTTAGAAAGATATTCACTAATATATTTAAATATTTTTGGTTTCACTAAAATCCGTTTTATTTTGCACCCGGTACAGTCAGTCAAAGTTTGAATTGAAATTTTGAAACTGCCGCGCCAATTCAGGCCTTGTTTATAATTTAAAATAATTATATTTATTTTCAAACTTCAATTCAAATTTACTTTTCGTCGCTATTATTTAAAATAATTTATTTTAAATATCTAAAATTCACTAAAATAGCCAAAATAAAATTTTTAAATTGACTCAGATTTTCTGGATTGTTACAGTGTTTAAGAACAGTGTTAATGAAGACACCACTCACGACAAACCCAAAATCCAATTCAACATTAAATACAAGGCTCTGAATACAAATTATATTGGCTTATATTCCATATCAAATTCTGAGATCAACAGATATCGTATTGGAAATAACGATATATATATATATCATCTAAATTCCTCCACAATACCCGTATAATCACGGAATCCAATATCGAAATATTCCGATGATAATTTCGATTCAAATCCGTTCCAATTCATATATTGGAAATTCTGGTTATTATTTTTAAAACTATTTCAAATCCAATTTATTTAATTATTTAAAATTATTGGATTTATAATTCTAGTTCATAACTAGTTCATTTCGATAAAAATATATTTTTATCATTTCTAATATGGAATTTTTCATCCTAATTCTTTCCAAATCATTTATTATGATTTTACACAAATTATTACTATT
This sequence comes from Allium sativum, assembly GCA_030737875.1. NCBI lineage: Eukaryota > Viridiplantae > Streptophyta > Magnoliopsida > Asparagales > Amaryllidaceae > Allium > Allium sativum. The sequence continues at coordinate 222,504,057 of CM060918.1, read as the reverse complement.
TTTAATAATTTTATCAAGGCCCGTACAGTCGATTTCCATAAACGGTCATCGAACTGCACTTACAGCGACCTTTTCCAAATTTGATTTGGACATATTTCCAAATCCAACTGTTAGATTTAAAATCTCTCATATTCTTTGGAAAGGTCTTTTCGATACGAACCCAACGTTTCCAATTTTAGGAGAATCCGACGGTCGGATCTCCCTTAATGTCCGTTTGAAGTAAATGATCGAAATTCGTAAACTACCGCAGCGCGACATCTTCTATTCAGGCCATTATATATATATATATTATATTTATTTCATCGATTTCCATTTAAAACATATTTTATAAATCATTTTAAATTCGTTTTTGAAACGATTTCAACTTCATATTCGATTTCTAATCAAAATTGAATATTCCATATCATCGATATATAAATGATAATATTTTCAAAACATTAGATTTTGAAATCACTTCCTTTTCGATATTCATTATAAAAATGAATCAAATCGATATAAATATCGTTCACGTCAAAATGGCGTTAATCTAATCAACACGGCTTTATATATTTAGATATATTCGTGTCCATCCCAAATCGGACATCAGAATCAAATTTTGATCTTTTACTGAATATTATTTTAAAATATTCATTATTTTAAAATATTCGTTATATTAAAATATTCATTATTTCTGAACTGGAATCAGACAAAGTCAATTATCATATAATATTATTTATATGGATTTCACATAACACATGTATCGAACAACAATGATAAATAATCAACCATCATCCAGAGTGCATTCTACACTGCATAAACATTAAATATAAATATTTAACGCTTACAACAGTCTGTCAACCAATCGATTGACATACAACTAAACATCGGGATTAGTGTATGACAATATCATCCCAATGCCCGTGTGGGGTTTTCAAACAACAAACACAAATTATTATTTGTGCAGTTGGGCGATGTGTAAAAGTTATCGTCCCAATCCATATCACTCAAACGTGTTTATAAATACAAATCGTCTGTTTTGTAAATGAATATTTATTTTATTCATATACATGTTAAAAATTATGTTTTTAACTATAAAATATTTATTTCAATACATGAATATTTTATTTTCGTTTCACATCACAAGCACGATCAAATCCATAAAACAACACAATCAAACAAGTCGTCCATGGTCTGTGGACGACGGGTGTCGGGTGCTGGTAAGCACAGTCTACATCCAAGTATATATTTTAACTAGAAAATAAATTTAAAGTGAGAAGTTCTCACCTTGGGTTTCCACTACGCCTCCTTATTTCTGAACGGTTTGGATTTGGGTTCATTTCCCGTCGGTTCCATCGCAATTTGTTTCACACGATCTTTATATTAAAAATCACATTTTTATTTCAGCGCTATAAAAATCACATTTTTATATCGTTGTTATGTATGTAAAAATCACTTCTTTATGTTGTTGTTATATATATCAAAATCACTATTTTTATTTCTATTTCATATGTATAAAAATCTAATTTTTATCGCTACTTCATATATATAAAATCGAATTTTTATCGCTACTTCAAATATATAAAAATCGGATTTTTATTTATAAAAAATCAAATCTTTTTAAATACAAAATAAATCTTTTTAACTATAAAAATCAAATCTTTTTAAATATAAAAATCTAATCCTTTTAACTATAAAAATCTAATCTTTTTCATATTAAAAATCTAAAACTCTATATAAATAAGGATTACAACTTCTCTTTATATAAAAAACCTATCTTTTCTATGAACCAAAATCAATGCCCCTTTCTATTTATAATCTTTTTACTAATTGACATAAATTAATTGCACAACAAAGATAAATAAATAGATAATACTTACAGAAAAATCGATTTTTCTGATGAAGGTGGGGGCATAGGCAGCGCTAGAGGTCGGGGGAAGCTTGACTGGCCGACGGCGGCGCGGTAATTGGACTTCGGTGGGTGGCTAGGGTTTTGTTGCGTCGGGTTGGTCTATTGCGGTTTTCACTGAAGGAGAAGAGAGGAAAGAGACGGATGGGGAAAGGGAGAAGAGGCACGACAAGGGGGGTGTCGCCAGCGGCAATTCGACGATGGGCGGCGGAACGAAGGCGACGGCTGAGCGGTTTCCCCTTTATTCTTTTTTATTTTAATTTGAAATAAACGTGGGATGAGGGAGAAGGGTTGACCAATGGTTTTATATAATTATTTTTATTCTCCCCAAAAAGTAACTTTTTAATACGAACTCCAAACGAGACCTAACAACTGTTGCCCTTAGCTAATTACCCCCGTTCCGAACATAATGGGATATGTATCGTAACCTTATTCGGCTATTACGATTAGTTTCCGTTGAATTTAAAATATAAATCAATATATTTTAAATTCAAACGCACATTTTAATTTACCGGGACCACATACGGCCTCCAAAAATTACAAAAAAAATAAATCTGGCTATGTTTTGACGATACGGTCCTAAAAAAACTAATTTTGTTGAATTTGCAGACCGCTTAAAAAATGGTCATTTTCCAGTCGATAAAATTCAAACTGAAATTGCCAAACATGTTTTCCTTTGCCCTGCTCACATACTAATTCCAAAAATTATGAATTTTGGAATCTAGCAATAATTTGACATCCCAGATTCAATAAAAGTGGTTTCGTCGAAAATGGAGGTCGTTTGCAAAATCGCCATTTTTAAGGGCTATATTCCATAGTGACTATTCTGAATTTTCAACTGGGAATAACTTTTTTCCCGCTATGAAATTTAGAATTTTCGGATTCGTTGGAAATATATTTCCAAATAGATTCAAACATTTTCGGTTTCACTAAAATCCGGTACATTCATTTGAAATTTGAAATCTAATTTTCAAACTATCGCTCCATTTCCAATTACTTTTATAATTAAAGTAAATATTTATATTTCAATTTCGATTAAAGTAAATTTATACGTTATAATTTTATTCAAAATATTTTTCTAGTCATTATTATTTAAAATAAATCATTTTGAATATTCAAAATTCATTAAAACTGCCAAAATAAATTTTTTTACTTGGTTCTGATTTTCCGGGCTGTTACAATCTCCCCACTTAAAATCTTTTCGTCCTCAAAAAGAAACGAAGCTGAAAGTTATTTTACTAATCAACTCAACTTTCAGTTTGGCTTTCATTCCTCAACTTTTCAGTTTCTAAGAGTTTTCCAATTCTTCAAAAAATTGGCTAACACCCTAAATTTTTGAAAAATTTCGCCATAACCTCCTTTGCACGGGGAGCATCGGAAAAATCCACAAGCCGCCACACAGGTATTATCATCTCAAAAAGAAAAAAAGCCAATCGGCTCATAAAATCATCTAAACCCAATAAATTAGTAAACATGTACCTATTTGTCAGGCATACAATTTTATTCCTCTGCTTAGCTTCCCTGCTATGACCTATTCAATGTATATACATGTATATGCATGTAATCTCAAACAATTTTCAAGTCAGTTAAATATTTTGATTCGATTTGGCTAATGGTTCAAAATTTATTAAATCAAACCAGTAATCAAACAATACAATCAGCAATCAATTAGTTGATTATCTTTCCAAATTAATAATTTTTTATATACTCAAAAGTCATGTTTTTTATGCCAAATCACAACAAATAACCCTATCTAGTTTTGGTCCTCACATCAGTTAATTGGAAATATATAGACATCCCACTTTCGAACTCGAACATAACACTGATGAAGGGTATCCATCATCAAAATCATTCTCGGGCGACTAGAGTGTGATTCTATATCTATCTAGTATATTAAAACTTCGAATATACGTTTGCAAGGCATACATCCAAAATATTCATATACTCGATTGTCCAAATTCAATATAAAATAAATATTCGAATACGTATAAAATGGTTTAAATCTTCAAAACAAAATTCGTTTTCATTTTTAATTTAAAAACACTACTCTTCACACTCGTTCTAGGATACTACTTATCCTATCTCTAACGAGTCATTCTCATTGGATATTACTAATCCAATCTCTGATGAATTCTTTCGTTTGGTTCTAATATGCCTTATTCTCGAGCTCTGTAAACTAAAGCTTTGATACCAAACTGACACGACCCAAACTTCCACGTAAAGGAAAGCCCGGATTGAGTTGAGAACACGACAAATCAGAACACAAACAGAAGAACATTCCATTGCTTATTACAAAAGTTTACATCAGAGTACAAGAATATACAGAGTATTAACAAATAATATACATTTGATAAATATCAGAGATTTACAAATTATGCAGCGGAAAATAATACAAAACACAACTGAAAGAGATACACGGATACAGAGCTTTTCGAATATCATTCCAGCTGTAAACCAAGAACCTGTGAATATAAATCTGCAAAACCAAAACTACTAGCTTCCCATATGGAAATAGGGGCACCTAGAATTTAGGTTAAAACAATAAACTCCAGGTCAGTCATGTGACTGGTGTGAGAACTAAAACAATTATTAAATCTTTACTTTAAAATAGAGTAAATCAAGGGACCATGCCGTATAACACGGAATGAGTTTCCTCCCAAGAGTACTAGTGCATAGAATAAACAACGCAGTGCTTTTTGAAAAATGAAGCTATTATAAGACCCAGGTCCCATCACACAATGCAACACAAGCCGGAGGATAGGGTTTTCCCTTATAATAGCCAAACATGCTTGGTTAGTTTTAAAACAGATCATTTGATACTATTGTAAGTGCATAGTGTATAAAAAAAATTCAAATATAAATATATCAATCATAGGCAGCATGGGTACCATATATCATGTCACCAATACTAGGCTCTATAATCAAAACTGAAATGTCACGTATTGGAAATTGCATTTCCGTCATGAGTCGAGGCAAGGGATGTACTCCTCGCCGGCTTCGAGACACTCTAGCAAATGCCTCAGGATCTCCCACAGTAGACCCTTGGATCCTCCAAGGTCGGTCCTCCCTTACATTTAAGGATTGGCAATTCATGAACACACGTTTCCCGGTCCTATAGGACCTATATCCATCGGCTCCCGCAGTAGTCGATATATCCGAGGCGCCTCTCATTGCAACAACCACAAAGGTAAAAATAATATAAATGTTAGGGCTTACAAAACCCCGACACCAACCATAGCTAGAAAGAAACGTCATGTCCTCCTTGGGTTCCATAATCTCGTTTTTAACTCATACCGAGCTGTGAGGCCCGCGAATTAACGCTATATACAAAGCTATGCTATATTAAAGCCGTGCTTTGATCATCAACCACAAGACTCTGCTTTTCAACAGAAGCCTTGATCCTTTGCATCTCAGCATGCCACACAGGCAATTCATGCCATGCGACTAATATCTATCGATGTATAACCCCTAAGCTCGTACGTCTCAAAGAAGGGTGTTTAGCAAGAGAATAAATTCTCCACCGCCAAACAGATATATATTTAATAGAAATCATTCAACACAGAATAAAATCCAATGTCATACATACATCCATTTACAAGTTCATTCTGGGTCTAAACGAAACCGAAGGCACCTTATTCCTCGTCCCATATGTCCAATAAAGGAGAGAGGCCCTTGCATATCCGTCGATCTCTAAGTACGTCTAGACGGTCACCACTTATTACCTCGTCTTGGGTGTACAGCCCAATCAAGACATCAGTAATCATCCAAACGATGTGGAGGCCTCTGGTCTTCAACCACCATCTTCATCGTCGACTTATCATCGAATCAGTTATTCAGAATGGGTACAAACCCGACCTTTCCGAATAACTCACGTATATAATAAACAAGTGTTATAAAAACACAACATACGCGTCATTCCAATTCTGAATATTCTTTTATTTAAATATTCATATCGTTTGAGAAAGGTTCCCATTAATTTTATCAAAGATAAATTCTTTAAAAAAAAAAATCTTTAATCTTCCTTTGGATTTCAATTCAAAGCATATTAAGGTTTTCCAAACTAGTCGGGATTAGCACACCTTACCGAAGTAATCATTTGTTTAATTTCCCAATCCTAACTTATTCATCCCATGGAGCAAAATTGGTCATACTCCATATCTAACACCACAATGTTATTGGTAAAATTAATTACCATTTCCCGTTCAAATATAATTAAAGATTTACCTATCGCTTGGAGCAAAACTGGTGATACTCCACTCTCGATCATTTCCCAAATTTGATAATTTAAATTATCAATTCACATTTCAATCTAATTAAAGATTCATTAAAGCTCCACTTAGTTTTAATCTTCCCAAGAATCAATGTTAGTGATTATTTAACTTTGGAAACACAAACATGCCGCATCGACAATCTACACCATACTATTGATTTCTGCCGATATATAATTTTCTAAGTTCATACGTCTCAGAAAAGGGTGTTAAGCAAGAGGATAAGTTCTCCGCCACCAAACAGATATATATTTAACAGAGATCAGCCATACAGTTCGAAATACAATGACAGACATGTAATTTTGCATTTAACTGGGTTAAAGAACTAATGTCAGTTAAAACACAGTTCACGATAAACCCAAATCACATTCCATTAATGGAATCTTCACAGAAAACAAATCAATATATAATCGATATCAATTTCCGTATCCGACTAATAATATAAATGGAATAACGGCAAAGCCTTTTAAATTCTATATATATTAACAGTCTTCCTCCACAGAAGCTCATTTCGATTATTATCAAATCGAATTTCATTTAGTTCCAATTTAATATATTAAATTGGAAAACTTTTCTTTGAAATATTCCCATTAAATCTTAATAAAAAGAATTATAAATTCAAAATCACATTTCACTGTAAATCGGATTAAAGAACGAATGTCGTTAAAAACTCAGTTTACAATAAACCCAATTCACATTTCATTTTCAATTCCAATTAAATGTTAATTAATTGGAAACTCTAATAATTTTAATTAAAAGATTTATTCTTTTCTCAACTGGGTTTAAGTGCAGTGGTAATGAAGACACCATTCACGATAAACCCAAAATCCAATTCAATATTAAATACAAGGCTCTGAATAGAAATTATATCGGCTTATATTCAATATCAAATTCTAAGATCAACAAATATCGTATTGGGAATAATGATATATACATATATATATTTATATATATATATATATCATCCAAATTCCTCCATAGTACCCGTATAATCACAGAATCCAATATCGAAATATTCCAATGATAATTTCGATTCAAATCCATTCCAATTCATATATTGGAAATTCTGGTTATTATTCTTAAAGCCATTTCAAATCCAATTTATTTATTTATTTAAAAATATTGGATTTATAATTCTAGTTTATAACTAGTTCATTTCGATAAAAATATATTTTTATCATTTCAAATATGGAATTTTTCATCCCAATTCTTTCCAAATCATTTATTATGATTTTACACAAAATATTACTATTTTTATCAAGGCCCGTACAGTTGATTTCCATAAACGGTCATCGAACTGCACTTACAGCGACCTTTTCCAAATTTGACTTGGACAAATTTCCAAATCCAACTGTTAGATTTCAAATATCTCATATTCGTTGGAAAGCTCTTTTCAATACGAACCCAACGTTTCTGGTTTTATGAGAATCCGACAGTCAAATCGCCCGTAATGTCCGTTCGAAGTCAATAGTCGAAATTAGCGAACTACCGCGGTGTGGTGTGTTCTATTCGGGCCATTAAATATATAATATATATTATATATAATTCATCGATTTCCATTTAAAACGTATTTTATAAATTGTTTTAAATTCGTTTTCAAACGATTTCAACTTCATATTCAATTTCTAATCAAAATTGAATATTCCATATCATCGATATATAAACGATAATATTTTCAAAACATTAGATTTTTATATCACTTCCTTTTCGATATTCATTATAAAAATGAATCAAATCGATATAAATATCGTTCACGTCAAAATGGCGTTAATCTAATCAACACGGCTTATATATTTAAATATATTCGTGTCCATCCCAAATCGGACATCAAAATCGGATTTTGATCTTTTACTAAATATTGTTTTAAGATATTCATTATTTTAAAGTATTCTTTATTTTAAAATATTCATTATTTCTGAATTGGAATCAGACACAGTCAATTACCATATAATGTTGTTTATATGGATTTCACACAACACATGTATCGAACAACAATGGTAAACAATCAACCATCATCCAGAGTGCATTATACACTACATAAGCATTAAATATAAATATTTAACGCTTACAACAGTCTGTCAATCAATCGATTGACATACAACTAAACATCGGGATTAGTGTATGTCCAATATCATCCCAATGTCCGTGTGGGGTTTTCAAACAACAAACACAGATTATTATTTGTGCAGTTGGGCGATGTGTAAAATTTATCGTTCCAATCCATATCAGTCAAATGTGTGTACAAATATAAATCGTCCGATTTGTAAATGAATATTTATTTTATTCATATATACGTTAAAAAATATATTTTTAACTATAAAATATTTATTTCAATATATGAATATTTTATTTTCCTTCCAAATCACAAGCACAATCAATATCCACAAGACAACACAATCAAACAAGTCCTTCATGGTCTATGGACGATGGGTGTCTAGTGCTGCTAAGTACCGTCTAAATCCCAATATATATTTCAACTAGAAAATAAATTTAAAATGAGAAGTTCTCACCTTGGGTTTCCACTCCGCCAGTCCTTATTTCTGAACGGTTTGGATTTGGGTTCATTTCCCATCGGTTCCATCGCAATCTATTTCATACGATCTTTATATTAAAAATCATATTTTTATTTCAACGCTTTAAAAATCACATTTTTAATCATTGTTGTGTATGTAAAAATCACTTCTTTATGTTGTTGTTATATATATATATATATATATAAATCACATTTTTTTTCTATTTCATATATATAAAAATCGAATTTTTATCGCTACTTCATATATATATATGTATATATCGAATTTTTATCGCTACTTCATATATATAAAAATCGAATTTTTATCGCTACTTCATATATATAAAAATTGAATTTTTATTTATATAAAATCAAATCTTTTCAACTACAAAAATCAAATCTTTTTAACTACAAAAATCAAATCTTTTTAACTATAAAAATCTAATCTTTTTAACAATAAAAATCTAATCTTTTTAACTATAAAAATCTAATCTTTCTCATATTAAAAATCTATAACTCTATATAAATAAACATTACAACTTTTCTATATATATAAAAAAAACTATCTTTTATTTGAACAATAATCGATGCCCTTTTCTATTTATAAAACTCTGATCTTTTTACTAGTTTACATAAATTAATTACACAATAAAGATAAATAAACAAATAATACTTACAGAAAAATCGATTTTTCTGAGGAAGGTGGGGGCATAGGCAGCGTTGGAGGTCGGGGGAAGCTTGACTTGCCGGCGGCGGCGCGGTCATCGGACTCCGGTGGGCGGCTAGGGTTTTGCTACGTCGGGTTGGTGTATTGCGGTTTTCACTGAAGGAGAAGAGAGGAAAGAGAAGGAGCGGGAAAGGGAGAAGAGGCGCGGCAAGGGTGGGCGTCGCCAGCGGCGGTCCGACGATGGGCGACGGAACGAGGGCGACGGTTTAGCGGTTTCCCCTTTCTTTCTTTTTTTTAATTTGAAATGATCATGGGATGAGGGAGAAGGGTTGACTAATGGTTTTATATAATTATTTAATTATTTATAATTTCCTCAAAAAGTAACTTTTTAATACGAACTCCAAACGAGACCTAACGACTGTCGCCCCAAGCTAATCACCCTCATTCCACACACAATGGGATATGTATCGTAACCTAATTCGGCTGTTACGATTAGTTTTCGTTGAATTTAAAATATAAATAAATATATTTTAAATTCAAACCCACATTTTAATTTACCAGAACAACAAACAAACTCCTAAAATTCCAGAAAAATAAATCTGGCTATGTTTTGACGATATGGTCCTAACGAAACTAATTTCGTTGAATTTGGAGACCATTTGAAAAGCGGTCATATTCCAGTCGATAAAATTTAAACTGAAATTGCCAAACACGTTTTCCTTTACCACGCTCACATATTAATTCCAAAAATTATGAATTTTGGAATCTAGCAATAATTTGACATCCCGGATCCAACAAAAGTAGTTTCGTCGAAAACAAAAGTCGTTTGCTAAATCGCCATTTTTAAGTGCTATATTTCCATAGCAACTATTTTGAATTTTCAACCGGGCATAACTTTTTATTCCCGCTATGAAATTTGGATTCTTTGTATTCGTTGGAAAGATATTTCCAAATAGATTCAAATATTTTTGGTTTCACTAAAATCCGGTTTATATTGAATCCTATACATTCATTTGAAATTTGAAATCGAATTTTCAAACTACCGCACCATTTCCAATTCCTTTTATAATTAAAATAAATTTTTATATTCCAATTTCGATTTAAATAAATATATACATTATAATTCTATTCAAAATATTTTTCTAGTCATTAATATTTAAAATAAACCATTTTAAATATTCGAAATTCATTAAAATTGCCAAAATAAATTTTTTAAATTGGTACTGATTTTCCGGGTTGTTACATCTTTCTTCAAATCCAGTAATTGCCTCCAAATCTATCCAACACCATTTCTATAACTTCACCGCGTACACAGTTGTTATAGTGGTTTTCGGTATTGGTAGAGAGTATGACAATATCCGATTTCGATCTCTATAACAACCAAACGTTTACATTTTTCACACCGGTCAGTTCTTTTACATTTCAAAGAGGTTCATATTTCATATCAAAATATCAGATTTTCAAAATCATTCAATATTTAAAACAGAATATTATTCACACTAAAATTTCGTTTTAAACCAATTAAAATCTTGGAACAATTCCAACTTTAATATTTTGAATAATAAAATATTTAACCGTATATTTAGAATAGTTTAGATATATAATTGAAAAAGTTTTAAATAATAGTTTGTAATTTAATATAGAATTTATCAAATTTATTAAAATATATAGTTAAAACATTAAGTAATTTATAAAATAAATAGTTAATTATAAAATGATTTATTTAAAATAATTTATAAAATAATAGTAATAAAGTAAAATAGTTTATAAAGAAAAAATGTATAATTATTATTAAAATAGTTTATAAAATGATTTGAAATACTATAGTTGGAATTAGAATCATTTCTCAAACATTTTCAATTAAACTTGAAGTCATATTTCAACTTCAATTCAACCAACTAAATTTTCAATAATTCCATCGATTAAACTTCCAACTTACATTCATTTCTATTCGATCAAATTAATTCAGATAGTTACATTCCAAATCAGATTCTCGTTTTCAATGATTTCGATTTTATAACAAATATCGAGTTCACAATTCATATATAATTCAAATTAATGTTGATTCATAATAAATTTCAAAGGTTGATGAAACCATTCAATTTCAATAAATTCGATTTACATTATATTTCACTTTAGTTGCAATACTACTTTATTTCCCCTTTTTCTTTATATTTCAAAATTCAAGGTTCAAGTTCAAAGGAAATAAATTATAGAACATCGCTTATATTGTCTTTAAAACAACATTTCAAAATTCATGGTTAAAACTTTTTATTTAACCAACCGCTGTCCGTATATAGTTTTCTATCCTATGACCAAGTGATACTTAAATTTTAATTTTAGTATTTTGGGAAAGGGTATATCATTTCAATCCAAATCAGGGTCATAGGTATCTATCATTTCAACCTACGTTTTAATTCATTTTAATGGTTAATCCCGAGTTTATTCGATGCCTGTAACATTTGGGGTAATGTGTAACAACCCGTAAAATGCGAGCCAGTTTGAAATTTTTATTTTGGCAACTTTAGTGAATTTTGAATATTTAAAATGAATTATTTTAAATAATATCGACGAGAAATTTATTTTGAATATAATTCGAACGTATATATTATACGCGTCGTCGCTAGAATATAAATAATTATATATAATTATAAAAGGAATTGAAAATGGCGCGGTAGTTCGATAATTCGATTTCAAACTTCAATTGAATGTACCGGGTGCAAAACAATTCGGATTTTAGTCAAACCAAAAATAATGGAATCTAATAGTGAATATCTTTCCAACGAATCCGAAAAATCAAGATTTCATATCGGGAATCAAAAGATATGTCCAGTTGAAAATTCTGAATAGTCGCTATGGAATTCAGGCCCTTAAAAATGGACATTTTGCAAATGACCTCGGAGTTCGACGAAACCACTTTTGTTGGGTCCGGGATGTCAAACTATTGTTAGATTTCAAATTTCATAATTTTTCGAATCAATATGTGAGTGTGGCAAAGGAAAACGCGTTTGACCATGTCAGTTGATTTTGATCGACTGGAAATTGGCTATTTTTCTAACGGTCTCAGAATTCGACGAAACTAGTTTTGTTAGGACCGTATCGTCAATACGAAACTAGAAAATATTTTTCTGGAATTTTTCTAGTTAGTATGTGACCCCGGTAATTTGAAATGTACGTTTAAAATTCAATATAAGGATTTAAATGTAAATTCAACGGGAACTGATTGTAACGATCAAACCAGCTTACGATACATATCCCATTGTGTTCGGAATGGGGGTAAAACGCTATGGACGACAGGCGGTGGACCTCGTTTCGAGGTCGTATGTAAAAGTCAACCCTTTTGCAAAATTTAATAATTAAATAATAATAAAATAAATAAAAAAAATTACCTTTCCCCCCCTTTTCTTCTTCGTTGCCCCCCCCCCCCGAATCACTTATCAGAAATCGATTTAGGATAAAAAAAAAAAAAAAAAAAAACCTAAGCATCGCGACGCCCGCCCCCTCGTCTCGACGTCGACGAAGACATCACCGCCTCCATCGATCGAGCCCCGAAGCCCCCCGCCTCCATCGACGAAGACCCGAAGCCCCCCCCAGATCGCAATCGCCGACGACATCTTCTCCCCCCTCGCTCGCGAAGCTGAAGCCGACCGCCACCAGAGAAATCCCCCCCTTCTTCTGAATACTGTAAGTATTTTATGGTATTTTATTTTTATTTTAATTCATTAAAAATAATTTCGATTTTGGGTATATAAAAACCGATTTTTTTTAAAGGGTTTAAAACAGATTTTAAAAGAACTTTAAACTGATTTTATTTTTATACATTTATAAACTGATTTTAAAAGAATTTAAAACTGTTTTTTTTACATTTATAAAAACTGTTTTGTTTTTAAAATTTAAAAACCGATTTTGTTAAAGTTAAAACAGAAATTTTTATAAAGTTTAAAACTGAATTTTTTTTAAAGTTAAAATTGTTATTTTTAAAAGCAATTTAAAACTGAATTTTTAAAAAGAAATAAAACTGTTTTTGAAAGCAAAAGAAAAAAACATATTTTTATATGTTGAAAGCAAAAGTAAAAAACATATTTTTATATGTTGAAAGAAAAAGTAAAAAAAACATATTTTTATATGTTGAAAGCAAAAGAAAAAAACATATTTTTATATGTTGAAAGCAAAAGTAAAAATCATATTTTTATATATTGAATAGCATCGTAAAAATTCGATTTTTACATATGCAGAGAATACGGGTGAAAGCGACAAATTGGCGAAGATTTCTATTAAGAAGAGTCTTGAAGTTGGATAGCTATTGGTGAGAACTTCTCACTCAAAATTCTTTTTCTAATTATATATATATACTAGGATGCAGACGGTGCTTAGTAGCACCCGACACAATCGTCCACAGACCATGGACTTGTTTGTTTGGTTGCATAGATTAGTTATATGATTGGATTTGAATGGAATTGTTTGGTGATTTTGATTGATGTGTGAATGGCGTGGGCCTTCACTAGACCGGGGATAAGGCTAGGCCTTGTCCCGTTTCTAGTATCGTGCCGTTATGCCGCCGAAATTTTCTAAAATATGTTAGAAAAATAAAAATATCATTTTATTTAAAGAATGAACTGAATAGAAATTCATATGTTGAAATAAAATGTTTTATCGTTAAAAATATAATTTTTAACGTGAATGTGAATAAATAAATATTCATTTACAAACCAGACGGTTTGTTTATGTACACCTATTTGAAGGACATTGATTGGGACGATAAATTTTACACATCGCCCAACTGCACGAATAAAATATTTGTTTGATTGTTTGAAACCCCACACGGGTGTTGGGATGAAATTTGAAGTTCACTCATCCTGATTGATTAAATATGTCGATCGATTGATTGACAGGCTGTTATAAGCGTTGAATATCTATATTTGATGCTTATACAGTGTAGTGCACTTTGGTTGATGGTTGATTATTTTTCAATGCTATTATATACATGTGTTGTATGGAAATCCATATAATTAACTTTATATGGTAATTGATTGGGCCTCATTCCAATTTGAAAAATAAAGAATATTATAAAATAAAGGTTCATGTGTTGACAGTACTCATTCATTGAGATTGGTCATGTGTTGAACGAAATATTTTAGTAATAAAATTTACATCTTTATCAATATAAAATAAAGGTTCATGTGTTGACAGTACTCATCTATTGAGATTGGTCATGTGTTGAACGAAATATTTTGATAATAACAACTATTTTGAAAATAGAAATTTATGAAGCCGTGTTGATTAGATTAACGCCATTTTTGACGTGAACGATATTTATATCGATTTTATTCGATTTCGAAATGAATTGAATTGAAAACGATTTCGAAATGAATTGAATTGAAAACGATTTCGAAATGAATTGAATTGAAAACGATTTCGAAATGAATTGAATTGAAAACGATTTCGAATTGAATTGAATTGAAAACGAATTCAAATTGAATTGAAATGAATTCAAATTAAATTGAAATTTGAATTGAATAGAAATGAATTTTAAAACGAATTTATAAAGAAGAATTCAATTTTGATTTGAATTGAAATAGAAGTTGAAAATGTTTTTGAAACGAATTCAAAACTATTTATATAATTCGTTTTAAATAGAAATCGACGATATATATAATATATATATTATATATATATATAATATAATGGCCTGAATAGAACGCGCCGCGCCGCGGCAGTTCGTGAATTTCGACCATTTATTTCAAACGGACATTACGGGAGATCCGACCGTCGGATTCTCCTAAAACCGGAACCGTTGGGTTCGTATCGAAAAGAGCTTTCTAACGAATATTAGAAATTTGAAATCTAACGGTTGGATTTGGAGATACGTCCAAATCAAATTCGAAAAAGGTCGCTGTAAGTGCAGTTCGATGGCCATTGTTGGAAATCGACTGTACGGGCCTTGATAAAATTATTAAAAATAGTAATAATTTGTGTAAAATCATAAGAAATGATTTGTGAAGATTTGGGATGAAAAACTCCATATTTGAAAAGATAAAAATAGACTTTTATCGAAATGAACTAGTTTTGAACTAGAAATATAATTCTATTTATTTTTAAATAAATAAATTGAATTGGAAAAGGGTTTTAAACATAACCAAAATTTCCAATGATTGCATTGGAGTGGATTTGAATCGAAATTGTCTTCGGAATATTTCGATGTTGGAATTCGTGATTATACAGGTGTTGTTATGGAAATTTGAAAGATATATTAATATCGTTATTTTCAATACGACATTTGTTAATCGTAGGATTTGATATTGAATATAAGCCGATATATTTTCTATTCAGAGCCTTATATTGAATATCAAATGTGATTTGGGTTTGTCGTGAATGGTGTCTTCACTAACACTGTTCTTGAACCCAGTTGAGAAAAGATTAAATCTTTTTATTTAGATTTAATGAAGTGTACCAATTAAATAATATTTAATTGGAATTGAATCGATATTGATTTTTGGGTTTATCGTGAACAGTGTTTTAAACAACACTTGTTCTTTAACCTGATAATTAATGAATGTGATTTTGGGTTTATCGTGAACTGTGTTTTTAAATGACACGGATTCTTTAACCCAGTCGAAGATTAAAACTAAGTGGAGTTTTAATGAATCTTTAATTAGATTGAAATGATCGAAAATGGAGTATCACCAGTTTTGCTCCAGGCGATAGTTAAATCTTTAATTAGATTTGAACGTGAAATGGTAATTGAATTTACCGATAACACCGTGGTGTTAGATATGAAGTATTACTAGTTTTACTTCATGGGATGAATAGGTTGGGATTGGGAAATTAAAACGAATGATTACTTCGGTAAGGATCGCTAATCCCGACTAGTTTGAATTGATATTCAAAAATAGATTAAAGAATAAATTCAAGAATTTATCTTTGATAAAATTAATGGAAATCTTTCCCTATGAATGTGAAATTCAGAAACTAACTGTCGGTTAGCTAAGCAGAATGGTTTTCTGGATATTGATCTGATGTTGGTTTCGGCCTTCGGGGTTAATATTTGGGGAATTATTCTCTTGATTAATTTACGGTTAGTGACTGATGAATTGGAATGAGGCGTATGTTGTGTTTGTGTAACACTTATTTAAAATATACGCGAGTTATTCGGGAAGACCGGGTTTATCCCATTCTGAATAACTGATACGACGATAAGTCGAAGATGAAGACGATGGTTGAAGACCGGAAGTCTTCACGTCGTTTGGGTGATAACTGATGATCTTGATTGGGCTGTACACCCAAGAAGATAGAAACAGTTGGTGATCGTCCAGACGTACTTGGAGATCGATGGATATGCGGGGTACTAGGTGCCTCCGGTTTCGTTCAGACCCAGAACGGACTTGTAAATGGACTGTGTGTCTGACATCGGATTTCATTCTGTGTGACTGATATCGGTTGCATAGGATGGTTTGCCTGTGTGGCATGCCTAAGTGGCAATTGATCGAGGCTTCTGTTGAAAAGCAAAGTCTTGTGGTGATGATCAAAGCACGGCCTTTGTGGCGTAGCTTTGTGTAACGTTTACCTCGCGTGTTTCACACCCGGTATGAACCAAAAACGGGAGACGGACCTCAGGGAGGGCATGCGTTTCTTTCTAGTTAGAAGTGGCGTCAGTGGTTTTACACGCCCTGACGAGTTTGACTTATGTGGTTGTTGCTGTTGCGAGGCGCCTCGGATTGATCGGTCGTTCTCGAACCGATGGAGTCATTTAGTTGGCTCGTTTACGCCCCAAAGGGCAGGGAAACGTAGTGTTCAGGCATTTTAATCCACATCGGTGGACCGGCCCTGTCGCTCCAAGGGCCCACCTGAGTCTGGGTCCTGAGGCTCGGGCTAGACAGTCTCGAATCGGTGGAGGACTATCTTTTGCCTCGGTTCATAGACGGAAATCCAATTTCCAAATACGTGACTTTGCGATTTCGATTGTATAACCTATATATGGCGACATAGTGGTATGGGGCATTCATGCCGCCTATGATTGATACTTATGATTTGAAGTTGTTTCATACACTATGCACTTATGATAGTATCAAATGATTTGTTTTAAACGTATCAAGCATTCTTTGGCTGTTATAATGGAAAACCCTATCCCCCGGCTTGCGTTGCATTGTGTGATAGGACCTGGGTCTTATAACAGCTTCATTTTTCTTTATTTAGCATTGCGCTGTTTGTTTTATGCACTGGTATTCTTGGGAGGAAACCCGTTCCGTGTTATACGGCGTGGTCCCTTGATTTACCTAGCTTTAAAAATAAAGATTAACTGTTTTAGTTCTCACACCAGTCACATGACTGACCTGGAGTTTATTGTTTTAACCTAAACTCTGGGTGCCCTTATTTTCGACACGGGCAGCTAGTAGTTTTGGTTTTGCAGATTTATATTCACAGGATCCTGGTTTACAGCTGGAACGATATCCGGAAAGCTTTGTATCCGTATATCTCTTCTAGTTGTGTATTGTATTATTTTCCGCTGCTATGTATTTAAATGTAATTTAAATCTCTGAGATTTCTGTGTAATATTCATTTATACTCTGTATATTCTTGTAATCTGATGCATTGTTGTAATATACAATGAAATGTTCTTCTGTATGCGTTCTGTTGTGGCTTGTTCTCGAACTATCCGACACTTTCCTTTACGGGGAAGTTGCGGGTCTTCACATTTGGTATCAGAGCTTTGGTTTACAAAGCTTAGAGAACAAGACACATTAGAACCATATGAAAGAATTCATCAGATAATGGATTAGCAATATCCAATGAGAATGACTCGTTAGAGATAGGATCAGTAGTATCCTAGAACGAGTGTGAAGGGTATATTTTTAAAGTGAAAACAAATTTTGTTTTGAAAATCTAAATCAATCATTTGTATTTGATTATTTATTAGTATTGATTTGGATAGTTCAGTATATAAAGAATTTGCATATACGCCTTGCAAACGTATATTCAAAGTTTTAATATACTGGATAGATATAGAGTCACACTCTAGTCGCCCGGAGATGATTCTGATGATAGTCTAGACATCATCAGAATTGGTATTCGAGTTTCGAAGGTGTGATTTTCTATATATTTCCATTAGACTGGTGTGAGAACCAAAACTAATATAGCTAGAATACATTGTTATGATTTGGCATCAAAAATCTGATTTTTGACTATATATCAAATTTATGAATTTGAAACTCTAATTCACTAATTGATTGATGTTTATGTTGTTTGTCTAATTGTTTGATAATTTGGAACCATTATGCCTAATTGAATCAAATATTGATAGTATTGAAAATTTGGTCGCATTTGCTTGCATATGCATATACTTATATTGAACAAGTCATAGCAAGGAGGCTAGAGCCAGAGAATAAAATTTGTTTGCCCGACAAATAGGTACATGTTTACTACATAATTTCCTGTTTTGTTTGGGTGATGATGATTTTGTGAGCCTATTGGCTAGCAGCTTGGCTTTTTCTTTTTCTTTTTGAGATCTGAAGGACCGGGGAAGCTATTTGAAATTCCCCGATGCTCCCGGTGCAGGGGAGGTTATGGCGAAATTTTTCGAAAATTTAGGGTGTTAGCCAAATTTTTGAAATTTTGAAAATTCTCAGAAACTAAAGAGTTGGAGAATGGACGCCTGATCGAGCGTAGAGTTGATTAATCAAACCACTTTCGACTTTGTTCCTTTTCGGGGACGAAAAGTTTTAAGTGGGGGAGATTGTAACAACCCGTAAAATGCGAGCCAGTTTGAAATTTTTATTTTGGCAACTTTAGTGAATTTTGAATATTTAAAATGAATTATTTTAAATAATATCGACGAGAAATTTATTTTGAATATAATTCGAACGTATATATTATACGCGTCGTCGCTAGAATATAAATAATTATATATAATTATAAAAGGAATTGAAAATGGCGCGGTAGTTCGATAATTCGATTTCAAACTTCAATTGAATGTACCGGGTGCAAAACAATTCGGATTTTAGTGAAACCAAAAATAATGGAATCTAATAGTGAATATCTTTCCAACGAATCCGAAAAATCAAGATTTCATATCGGGAATCAAAAGATATGTCCAGTTGAAAATTCTGAATAGTCGCTATGGAATTCAGGCCCTTAAAAATGGACATTTTGCAAATGACCTCGGAGTTCGACGAAACCACTTTTGTTGGGTCCGGGATGTCAAACTATTGTTAGATTTCAAATTTCATAATTTTTCGAATCAATATGTGAGTGTGGCAAAGGAAAACGCGTTTGACCATGTCAGTTGATTTTGGTCGACTGGAAATTGGCTATTTTTCTAACGGTCTTAGAATTCGACGAAACTAGTTTTGTTAGGACCGTATCGTCAATACGAAACTAGAAAATATTTTTCTGGAATTTTTCTAGTTAGTATGTGACCCCGGTAATTTGAAATGTACGTTTAAAATTCAATATAAGGATTTAAATGTAAATTCAACGGGAACTGATTGTAACGATCAAACCAGCTTACGATACATATCCCATTGTGTTCGGAATGGGGGTAAAACGCTATGGACGACAGGCGGTGGACCTCGTTTCGAGGTCGTATGTAAAAGTCAACCCTTTTGCAAAATTTAATAATTAAATAATAATAAAATAAATAAAAAAAATTACCTTTCCCCCCCTTTTCTTCTTCGTTGGCCCCCCCCGAATCACTTATCAGAAATCGATTTAGGATAAAAAAAAAAAAAAAAAAAGAAAACCTAAGCATCGCGACGCCCGCCCTCTCGTCTCGACGTCGACGAAGACATCACCGCCTCCATCGATCGAGCACCGAAGCCCCCCGCCTCCATCGACGAAGACCCGAAGCCCCCCCAGATCGCAATCGCCGACGACATCTTCTCCCCCCTCGCTCGCGAAGCTGAAGCCGACCGCCACCAGAGAAATCCCCCCCTTCTTCTGAATACTGTAAGTATTTTATGGTATTTTATTTTTATTTTAATTCATTAAAAATAATTTCGATTTTGGGTATATAAAAACCGATTTTTTTTAAAGGGTTTAAAACAGATTTTAAAAGAACTTTAAACTGATTTTATTTTTATACATTTATAAACTGATTTTAAAAGAATTTAAAACTGTTTTTTTTACATTTATAAAAACTGTTTTGTTTTTAAAATTTAAAAACCGATTTTGTTAAAGTTAAAACAGAAATTTTTATAAAGTTTAAAACTGAATTTTTTTTAAAGTTAAAATTGTTATTTTTAAAAGCAATTTAAAACTGAATTTTTAAAAAGAAATAAAACTGTTTTTGAAAGCAAAAGAAAAAAACATATTTTTATATGTTGAAAGCAAAAGTAAAAAACATATTTTTATATGTTGAAAGCAAAAGTAAAAAAAAACATATTTTTATATGTTGAAAGCAAAAGAAAAAAACATATTTTTATATGTTGAAAGCAAAAGTAAAAATCATATTTTTATATATTGAATAGCATCGTAAAAATTCGATTTTTACATATGCAGAGAATACGGGTGAAAGCGACAAATTGGCGAAGATTTCTATTAAGAAGAGTCTTGAAGTTGGATAGCTATTGGTGAGAACTTCTCACTCAAAATTCTTTTTCTAATTATATATATATACTAGGATGCAGACGGTGCTTAGTAGCACCCGACACAATCGTCCACAGACCATGGACTTGTTTGTTTGGTTGCATAGATTAGTTATATGATTGGATTTGAATGGAATTGTTTGGTGATTTTGATTGATGTGTGAATGGCGTGGGCCTTCACTAGACCGGGGATAAGGCTAGGCCTTGTCCCGTTTCTAGTATCGTGCCGTTATGCCGCCGAAATTTTCTAAAATATGTTAGAAAAATAAAAATATCATTTTATTTAAAGAATGAACTGAATAGAAATTCATATGTTGAAATAAAATGTTTTATCGTTAAAAATATAATTTTTAACGTGAATGTGAATAAATAAATATTCATTTACAAACCAGACGGTTTGTTTATGTACACCTATTTGAAGGACATTGATTGGGACGATAAATTTTACACATCGCCCAACTGCACGAATAAAATATTTGTTTGATTGTTTGAAACCCCACACGGGTGTTGGGATGAAATTTGAAGTTCACTCATCCCGATTGATTAAATATGTCGATCGATTGATTGACAGGCTGTTATAAGCGTTGAATATCTATATTTGATGCTTATACAGTGTAGTGCACTTTGGTTGATGGTTGATTATTTTTCAATGCTATTATATACATGTGTTGTATGGAAATCCATATAATTAACTTTATATGGTAATTGATTGGGCCTCATTCCAATTTGAAAAATAAAGAATATTATAAAATAAAGGTTCATGTGTTGACAGTACTCATTCATTGAGATTGGTCATGTGTTGAACGAAATATTTTAGTAATAAAATTTACATCTTTATCAATATAAAATAAAGGTTCATGTGTTGACAGTACTCATCTATTGAGATTGGTCATGTGTTGAACGAAATATTTTGATAATAACAACTATTTTGAAAATAGAAATTTATGAAGCCGTGTTGATTAGATTAACGCCATTTTTGACGTGAACGATATTTATATCGATTTTATTCGATTTCGAAATGAATTGAATTGAAAACGATTTCGAAATGAATTGAATTGAAAACGATTTCGAAATGAATTGAATTGAAAACGATTTCGAAATGAATTGAATTGAAAACGATTTCGAAATGAATTGAATTGAAAACGATTTCGAATTGAATTGAATTGAAAACGAATTCAAATTGAATTGAAATGAATTCAAATTAAATTGAAATTTGAATTGAATAGAAATGAATTTTAAAACGAATTTATAAAGAAGAATTCAATTTTGATTTGAATTGAAATAGAAGTTGAAAATGTTTTTGAAACGAATTCAAAACTATTTATATAATTCGTTTTAAATAGAAATCGACGATATATATAATATATATATTATATATATATAATATAATGGCCTGAATAGAACGCGCCGCGCCGCGGCAGTTCGTGAATTTCGACCATTTATTTCAAACGGACATTACGGGAGATCCGACCGTCGGATTCTCCTAAAACCGGAACCGTTGGGTTCGTATCGAAAAGAGCTTTCTAACGAATATTAGAAATTTGAAATCTAACGGTTGGATTTGGAGATACGTCCAAATCAAATTCGAAAAAGGTCGCTGTAAGTGCAGTTCGATGGCCATTGTTGGAAATCGACTGTACGGGCCTTGATAAAATTATTAAAAATAGTAATAATTTGTGTAAAATCATAAGAAATGATTTGTGAAGATTTGGGATGAAAAACTCCATATTTGAAAAGATAAAAATAGACTTTTATCGAAATGAACTAGTTTTGAACTAGAAATATAATTCTATTTATTTTTAAATAAATAAATTGAATTGGAAAAGGGTTTTAAACATAACCAGAATTTCCAATGATTGCATTGGAGTGGATTTGAATCGAAATTGTCTTCGGAATATTTCGATGTTGGAATTCGTGATTATACAGGTGTTGTTATGGAAATTTGAAAGATATATTAATATCGTTATTTTCAATACGACATTTGTTAATCGTAGGATTTGATATTGAATATAAGCCGATATATTTTCTATTCAGAGCCTTATATTGAATATCAAATGTGATTTGGGTTTGTCGTGAATGGTGTCTTCACTAACACTGTTCTTGAACCCAGTTGAGAAAAGATTAAATCTTTTTATTTAGATTTAATGAAGTGTACCAATTAAATAATATTTAATTGGAATTGAATCGATATTGATTTTTGGGTTTATCGTGAACAGTGTTTTAAACAACACTTGTTCTTTAACCTGATAATTAATGAATGTGATTTTGGGTTTATCGTGAACTGTGTTTTTAAATGACACGGATTCTTTAACCCAGTCGAAGATTAAAACTAAGTGGAGTTTTAATGAATCTTTAATTAGATTGAAATGATCGAAAATGGAGTATCACCAGTTTTGCTCCAGGCGATAGTTAAATCTTTAATTAGATTTGAACGTGAAATGGTAATTGAATTTACCGATAACACCGTGGTGTTAGATATGAAGTATTACTAGTTTTACTTCATGGGACGAATAGGTTGGGATTGGGAAATTAAAACGAATGATTACTTCGGTAAGGATCGCTAATCCCGACTAGTTTGAATTGATATTCAAAAATAGATTAAAGAATAAATTCAAGAATTTATTTTTGATAAAATTAATGGGAATCTTTCCCTATGAATGTGAAATTCAGAAACTAACTGTCGGTTAGCTAAGCAGAATGGTTTTCTGGATATTGATCTGATGTTGGTTTCGGCCTTCGGGGTTAATATTTGGGGAATTATTCTCTTGATTAATTTACGGTTAGTGACTGATGAATTGGAATGAGGCGTATGTTGTGTTTGTGTAACACTTATTTAAAATATACGCGAGTTATTCGGGAAGACCGGGTTTATCCCATTCTGAATAACTGATACGACGATAAGTCGAAGATGAAGACGATGGTCGAAGACCGGAAGTCTTCACGTCATTTGGGTGATAACTGATGATCTTGATTGGGCTGTACACCCAAGAAGATGGAAACAGTTGGTGATCGTCTAGACGTACTTGGAGATCGATGGATATGCGGGGTACTAGGTGCCTCCGGTTTCGTTCAGACCCAGAACGGACTTGTAAATGGACTGTGTGTCTGACATCGGATTTCATTCTGTGTGACTGATATCGGTTGCATAGGATGGTTTGCCTGTGTGGCATGCCTAAGTGGCAATTGATCGAGGCTTCTGTTGAAAAGCAAAGTCTTGTGGTGATGATCAAAGCACGGCCTTTGTGGCGTAGCTTTGTGTAACGTTTACCTCGCGTGTTTCACACCCGGTATGAACCAAAAACGGGAGACGGACCTCAGGGAGGGCATGCGTTTCTTTCTAGTTAGAAGTGGCGTCAGTGGTTTTACACGCCCTGACGAGTTTGACTTATGTGGTTGTTGCTGTTGCGAGGCGCCTCGGATTGATCGGTCGTTCTCGAACCGATGGAGTCATTTAGTTGGCTCGTTTACGCCCCAAAGGGCGGGGAAACGTAGTGTTCAGGCATTTTAATCCACATCGGTGGACCGGCCCTGTCGCTCCAAGGGCCCACCTGAGTCTGGGTCCTGAGGCTCGGGCTAGACAGTCTCGAATCGGTGGAGGACTATCTTTTGCCTCGGTTCATAGACGGAAATCCAATTTCCAAATACGTGACTTTGCGATTTCGATTGTATAACCTATATATGGCGACATAGTGGTATGGGGCATTCATGCCGCCTATGATTGATACTTATGATTTGAAGTTGTTTCATACACTATGCACTTATGATAGTATCAAATGATTTGTTTTAAACGTATCAAGCATTCTTTGGCTGTTATAAGGGAAAACCCTATCCCCCGGCTTGCGTTGCATTGTGTGATAGGACCTGGGTCTTATAACAGCTTCATTTTTCTTTATTTAGCATTGCGCTGTTTGTTTTATGCACTGGTATTCTTGGGAGGAAACCCGTTCCGTGTTATACGGCGTGGTCCCTTGATTTACCTAGCTTTAAAAATAAAGATTAACTGTTTTAGTTCTCACACCAGTCACATGACTGACCTGGAGTTTATTGTTTTATCCTAAACTCTGGGTGCCCTTATTTTCGACACGGGCAGCTAGTAGTTTTGGTTTTGCAGATTTATATTCACAGGATCCTGGTTTACAGCTGGAACGATATCCGGAAAGCTTTGTATCCGTATATCTCTTCTAGTTGTGTATTGTATTATTTTCCGCTGCTATGTATTTAAATGTAATTTAAATCTCTGAGATTTCTGTGTAATATTCATTTATACTCTGTATATTCTTGTAATCTGATGCATTGTTGTAATATACAATGAAATGTTCTTCTGTATGCGTTCTGTTGTGGCTTGTTCCCGAACTATCCGACACTTTCCTTTACGGGGAAGTTGCGGGTCTTCACATAATGATAGGGATTAATCAGCACAAACAATGGTCATATATGAATAACAGGTAGATTCACACAATTAACATCAACAGGTCAAACATATCAAATTCACACCATTCATCACATCAATACATACAAAAAGTCCAATATCATATAAATTTTCAAATTTTCAGATGTTAGGTTTTAACAGGAAATAAATGTCGAATTTTTAACTTAATTGTAGAATTATATTTAATAGTCAAATTTAACTACACTATCGATACAAATAAATATAAACATGCAATTTAAACTGTCAAACATCAACTCAAACAATCATATCATGACATGGTATTAATTGAACTAATATTAGAATACTCTAGTTACGCGTGGTGAGTTTAATCACTCACCTTGGCTTTAAACGAGATTAAAATCCAATTTTTAGCCCAAAATTAAAAGTTCTCGGAATCAGCCCAAACTAGCGGCATCACGAAGAGCTCGTCGATACGATTCCAATACAACAAATCGCGTGTCATTCTGAAGTGATATGCAAAAGTTATACAAGTTTTAGCGATTAGAATTAATTAATTAATTAAAAACGAAAAATGGAAGAAAATCATGAAACTTTCCACGTCAGCTTGCCCTCTTGCGCCTCCTTCTTCATAGATTGCACTTCAGAAAACTCGTAAGAATAAGAACCCAACTCCATAATGAAATTCTTGATCCATGCGCCTACCAGGGATGACAAACCTCCGATCAAGGGACACCACTGGGAGCTCCACCTTGAGCTCCGTCTATGGCCAAACCGGGGGCCCACCCAATCATCTACAGCGTCCTCAAAACCCAATAATACGCGCTGACTTCACAGTTAAATTCTGGTGAATCCGAAATGAAATAGTACCCATCATCCATATGAATGGATAGATCTTTCGAAGCTCTCCGTTTTTAGCTTTGGAATTTTTTGATTTCGTTGTTTGAATCAAAAGAAATTAAGGATTGAAGTTTGGAACGAACGTGGCCATCGAAATGAAAGTGGCGGCTGATGTAAATTAGGGTTTTAGCAAATAAAATAATAATATATTTCCTTGTTTTACGTGTTATAAAGTCAAAAACGGGCCGGAGTCTAAATTAGGCCTGCTTACTATTTAACAATAGGTTTTGACGCCTTCTGAACGCAATGGAATAGATTTCAAGGCCCAACTCCAAAGTTTGTAGCAGTTTCCTTTTAAAACATGATTATTTAACTGAATTGTACATATAAATTTATACGTGTTTTATTTTCTTACAATAAAACTAAAATTCCGACGGCTATGTAATTTTATATATTACAATAATTTACAAATTTGGATCAAATAAAATTAATTTTATTGATTTCTGATATCATTTGTAAAATGACAAATTTAACCAGTTCATTAATATAAAATATTCATTATTCACCAATTAACTATTAATTAAATTTGACATTTTTTTTATATATAATCAAAATAAAATTCATATAAACTTATAAATCAAAATTTTACTATTATGACATCAATTATCATTATATTAAGCAATTCAATTATGTTTTCACCGTCAAATTTCACAAATTAAATCATTAAATATTATTTACAACTATTTAATATCAAAATCATATTAAATTAAATAATAAAATTTATCGCAAAACTTGGGATGTTACATTCTCCCACACTTAAAACTTTTCGCCATCGAAAAGAGGCATAGAATGAAGTGGCAAAATAAAATTAAAATAATATAAAATTTTGACTAAATTAGAAATAATTAACTTATACCAAACTCACATTTTCACAAAATTTTCTAAGTCATTATTTCAACGAAAAATTTCGGTAGAGTTTCCTTTGTACGGTTTGGTCCGGAAAACAATACGTTATATATAAGCATAGTTATACATCTCATCTCAGTGATGAGGCATCCCAAAATGGGGAAAACAATATAAAACGCCAAAATACGATATATAAATTCGATACACGTGCCTTTCACTTGCGTTATTAGCGATTTATTTATTTATTTATTTATTCAGCAAACAAAAGAAATTTTATGTGCAAGTAGCTCCAATACAAGCAAGTTTCCTTCAGTACCTACTAAGCACTCAACAACATACAAAAGAAATAATATATATATATATATATATGTTTACAGTAAACACAAATGAATTTGACAATTACAACTAAAACCTAAATAAAATATCCAATCAATTATATTCATTCAACCAAGCAATCTAACAAAAAAAAATTCAATGTCACTTTTTATTAGCACGATTTCATTGTTTAATTCACTTTTAAACAATTCATGATTTCATTCTTTATATTTCATTCTCAAATTCATTTCCAATGTCAACTGGTTTATTTTATTTATTGCTCTATATCATTGTTCAAGTTATGAGTTGTTGTCGTTTTATTTAAACGACAAAAAATTTCAATTCATATTTAGTTTAATTACATTGAATTATGTTTCATATTTTGTTCAATATCCTTCAATCCTTCTGTTGACCAAATTTAGAGTTCGTTCAAACTTAATTATCGTCCATTTTATTTATAATTTAATTTTAAATCGCGGATTTCCCTGGCGTTGTTTTTCAGAAATTTTGATTTACATATATCTTCAAATTTACAAGTTAAAATTTAAAATTTTCTCTTTCATTAGGAAACTATAATCCAATAGAACCGGATGATTTTTGTTTCAAAGAATTCCGACTTATTTTGGATCCTATACCTTCATTTAAACTTCAATTCGAAAAATTACGAACTACCGCTGTGCGACGAGCTCGTTTTTAATTAAATTAAATTTATTCGTTCAACCTTCGTTAAATTTATAAATTATAAGCCTATTCACTTATATTTTCATGAAGCAAATACTAATATCAAAACAGTTCATTTTAATACCAATTAATTCGCTTAATTAATTTTCATTGATTCGGTTAATTCATGTTACTTAGTTAAATTGAATTTCACAACGTAACTAAGTATTTCTCGTTTTATTACATAACTTAAATCTTATTTATAACCAATCAAAATTTTCCATTTGATTTTCCATTCTTATACTTGTGCATTAATTAATTGCTTATTCTTATAACATTCAACTTCTTAGTTAATTGGTAAGTTATTCATGTTACAGAACACAATTGATTTCTACATAAGTTTCAGTGGTTACCGTTCGTTTCAATTTATTATCCATTTCTTAAGAATTTTATTTTAAATATAGCTATCTTAATATTCAGAAGTTTCAATTCATTACTTATTCAAGATTTCAAGAATTAAATTTTCGAGTTCCTTTTTTTCAATTATATATATATATATATAATATATCGTTTACGTAAAACCATACTATAAAAGGGATTTAAATAAAGTTCAATTTCGTAAAAAAAAGTACAAAATATTAAATGTCTCCCTACTTAGACTCTTGAAAATAAACATGGATGATGTGTGCACTCATCACCGAAATCATTTTCAGAGGAAAGAGGGTATACACTTATTATTTTTTCCAATAATTCATTTAAAAACAATTTCTATATGAAACACTTTAATAATATAAATATATTATTTCAACCATTTGCAAATCAATATTACAAAATAACCCGAAATCAAATTCTCAAATTCATATTTTACCTCTTATTTCATTATCAATAATTTTCCAATATTTGACTTTTTCTTAAACCAATCAACAACCAATGGTTTTAATTATTAATTAATTGAGTAATATATGATGAAAATTTAATATTATCATCAACAAAATCAAAATTCATATATTTTCAAATAATTATATATAATATAATTCAAAACAATATTATGTTAATAAGCTCTGTTCGAGTGTTTGGAAATCCCTATCGATACCTTGGGGCCCCAAGTACCGACCAGAATTCATAAATACTCAACAGAACAAATCAACACAATACAAAATCATTTTTATATCAAAATACAAGTACGCTCTCTCATATACACTCAAACTCATTCTAGAGCATTACTACTCTACCTCTAATGAGTTAATCCCAAATAGAGCCAAGGTTTTCGCTAAACCTGAGCTCTGATACCAAATGTAACATTCGGGATTTTTGACCGTTCAAATCGACAATGATCCTCAATGTCGGGTTAAACAAATCAAAAATACAGATAGTTATTGGGATTTATATAAGAAAAAGAAGAGAAAAAGAAAAACAACACAGAATCTCATAGCGAAAGGACAAAATATAATAACTAAATAATAGTTCATGAAGCTGTTAAAACATACATTTGATTATATTTTACAACGATTATCGGAGTAAATGAACATACAACATACTAATGCATTGCAGCGAAATAATAATAATACTTCTGTTGAGCTCCATCTTCATCTTCATAACGGAATCTTCAAAGCAAGGGAATCTTCGCTAACTGCAACTCGGTCTGACTCGAGCGTATTGCAAAAAAAAAAAAAAACACTCAAATCAGAACTAAATCATTTCGTATTAGTCAAATCAAATTTCAGGCGAAAATATGAGTGTAATAACTTAGAAGATGTTACGGGAATTTCCATCTCCTAAGGATCCATCAAACTAATATCATATAATATAATACGCTATTATAATAGTGTCTATGGTTAAATATAACATAATAAGATAATGTAAGAAGGATTACCATTATTACCCTTACACTATTTATACCGTTGTCATATAGTTAGCATATAACACACCAGTACGTCGGTGGATAGGGATGCGCCATGATACGAAAATGTTAAATCAAAATCGTAGAGGGCTCAATCAGGATAAATATGACAAGGCAACGAGGCAATACCCATCAGTAGGATTCTACCGGATTGCGGACCCAAGTCGGTGGTAACGCATAGCCGCAACTACCGTCCATCCTAGACATACCCACAAAATCAATCAAAGGCTCTAATCAATCACAAAGTATATATATGGAATCGAAGAAGTATGCCTGCTCAGAGTAGCTAACTCAATTAACCTGGGTATGGCTCCTGTTTTAGTTATTTTAATTATAACCCAAAGGTCAAGCCTATTCATCATCGTTCTTTTTCTTCAAATTCAGTAATCGCCTCCAAATCCATCCAAAACCATTTCTAGAACTTCACCGCGTACACATTTGTTAAAGTGGTTTTCGGTATTGGCAGAGAATATGACAATATCCGATCTCGGTCTCTTTAACAACCAAACGTTTACATTTTTCACACCGATCAATTCTTTTACATTTCGAAGAGGTTCATGTTTCATATCAAAATATCAGATTTTCAAAATTATTCAATATTAAAAACAGAATATCATTCACACTAAAATCTCCATTTAAACCAAATAAAATCCTAAAACAGTTCCAACTTTAATAATTTGAATAATAAAATAATTAACCGTATATTTAAAATAGTTTAGATATATAATTGAAATAGTTTGTAATTTAAAATAGAATTTATCAAATTTATTAAAATATATAGTTAAAACATTAAGTAATTTATAAAATAAATAGTTAATTATAAAATGATTTATTTAAAATAATTTATAAAATAAAATAGTTTATAAAGAAAAAAATATATAATTATTATTAAAATAGTTTATAAAATGATTTGAAATACTATAGATGGAATTAGAGTCGTTTCTCTTACGTTTTCAATTAAACTTGAAGTCATATTTCAACTTCAGTTCATATAACTCAATTTTCAATAATTCCATCGATTAAACTTCCAATTTACATTCATTTCTGTTTGATCAAATTAATTCAAATAGTTACATTCCAAATCAGATTTTCATTTTTAGTGATTTCAATTTTATAACAAATATTTAGTTTACAATTCATATATAATTCAAATCAATGTTGATTCATAATAAATTTCAAAGGTGGATGAAACCATTCAATTTCAATAAATTCGATTTACATTATATTTCACTTTATTTAGCTTCAGTTACAATAATACTTTATTTCCCAATTTTTTATATTTCAAAATTTAAGGTTCAAGTTCAAAGGAAATAGATTATAGAACATCGCTTATGTTGTCTTTAAAACAATATTTCAAAATTCATGGTTAATTTTTTTACTTAACCAACCGGTGTCCATATATAATTTTCTACCCTATGGCCAAGTGATACTTAAATTTTAATTTTAGTATTTCGGGAAAGGATATATCATTTCAATCCAAATCAGGGTCATAGGTATATATCATTTCAACCTACGTTCTTAATTCATTTTAATGATTAATCCCGGGTTATTCGATGCCCGTAACGTCTGGGTAATGATTGGGATTAATCAGCACAAACAATGGTCATATATGAATAACAGGTAGATTCACACAATTAACACCAATATGTCAAACATATCAAATTCACGCCATTTATCACATCAATACATACAAATAGTCCAATATCATATAAATTTTCAAATTTTCAGATGTTAGGTTTTAAACAGAAATTAAATATCGAATTTTTAACTTAACTATAGAATTATATTTAACAGTCAAATTTAACTACACTATCGATACAAATAAATATAAACATGCAATTTAAACTATCAAACATCAATCCATACAATCATATCATGACATTAAATTAATTTAATTAATATTAGAATACTTTAGTTACGCATGAGTGAGTTTAATCACTCACCTTGGCTTTAAACGAGATTGAAATCCAATTTTTAGCCCAAAATTCAACGTTCTCAGAATCAGCCCAAACCAGTGGCATCGCGAAGAGCTCGTCAATAAGATTCCAATGCAACGAACCGTGTGTCATTCTAAAGTCGTATGCAAAAGTTATACAAGTTTTAGTGATTAGAGTTAATTAATAAATTAAAAACGAAAAATGGAAGAAAATCATGAAACTTGCCACGTCAGCTTGCCCTCTTGCACCTCCATCTTCGGGTATCGCACTTCAGGAAACCCGTAAAAAAAACCCAACTCCGTAATGAAATTCTCAATCCACGCGCCTACTAGGGACGACAAACCTCCGATCAAGGGACACCACCGGAAGCTCCACCTCGAGCTCCATCTATGGCCAAACCGAGGGCCCACCCAATCATCTACAGCGTCCCCAAAAGCTAATAATACGCTTTGACTTCACGGTTAAATTCTGGTGAATCCGAAATGAAATAGTACCCATCATCCATGTGGATGGACAGATCTTTCGATGCTTTACGTTTTTGGCTTTGGAATTTCTTGATTTCGTTGTTTGGATCGAAAGAAATTAAGGATTGAAGTTTGGAACGAACGTGGCCATCGAAATGAAAGTGGCGGTTGATGTAAATTAGGGTTTTAGCAAATAAAATAATAATATAATTCCTCGTTTTACGTGTTATAAAGTCAAAAACGGGCCGGAGTCCAAATTAGGCCTGCTTACTATCTAACAATAGGGTTTGACACCTTCTGAACGCAATGGAATAGGTTTCAAGGCCCAATTCCAAAGTCTGTAGCAGTTTCTTTTTAAAACATGATTATTCAACTGAATTGTACATATAAATTTATATGGGTTTTATTTTATTACAATCAAGCTAAAATCCAGACGGCTATGAAATTTTATGTATTACAGTAATTCACAAATTTGGATCAAATAAAATTAATTTTATTGATTTTTGATATCGTTTGTAAAATGACAAATTTTACCAGTTCATTGATATAAATAAAATATTCGTTATTCACCAATTAACCATTAAATTAAATTTAACGGTTTTTTTATATAATCAAAATAAAATTCATATAAACTTATAAATCAAAATTTTACTATTATGACATCAATTATCATTATATTAAGCAATTCAATTATGTTTTCACCGTCAAATTTCACAAATTAAATCATTAAATATTATTTACAGCCATTTAATATCAAAATCATATTAAATTAAATGATAAAATTTATCGCAAAACTTGGGATGTTACAAGTATATTTTATAACATTTATATCTTAATTGTTTGAAGTCATACTTTAACTTCTTTTAGATCCTCTCTTTATTTCTAAAACAATTACGTTTAATTTGTTTGAGGACAATCCTCAAATTTCAATGTCAGTTAAGAAATTTGATTTAATTCAATTTACCTTCCTTAAGGATTAATTTAAATTATCGGAGTTATTTATTATTTAATATCTACAGTAGATAATAAATAGTATCCGATTCTTTAATATTTATTTAATATAAACTTTGATAATCAAAATTATATATTAACATAAATGTGTAATTTAAACTAAAATACTCTCCCACTCAAATTAACATCCCTATATTTATACAAATATATCAGTATATATATAATGGTGTTACAAGATCCATATCTAGTCATGCCTTGACCTAGCTTTGGCTAATCCCCAAAACGCAACCTTTTAAGTAGACATCTTATGTCAATATATCGTGTATACAATTCTTGGATAGCATGATGAACATTTTGTTCAGAATTATTCATTTTATCAAAATATAGAATAATTCATGCTATTGTCTATAAGGCCATAATCCTATTATGCAGCCTTAGTTGAATTGGACTCAACAATATAGTCGAAGCACCACAATTACTCCTACCGCATATGACTAAAATAAGAGGATGCACAACGTTTTGGCGTTACCTACATCCAATGAGATTGGACATTGATGGGTCTACTATTAGATGACTTCACCATGATTTAATATAGCAAAATTTTTTTTAAAGGGAATATATAATTTGTAGTGCGAAACAATATTAGAGTTATTTACATATATAAAATATATGTATTTTATATTCATAATATAATTAGAATTAAATAATATATGTATATTTAAATTCAGCAATATACAGGAATAATGCCTATATGTGTTTTTGAACATTTCAAAATTATTGGTTGCAATAAATCTAGAGATTACACTCAAATCTATTATAAAATTTAATTAACTAATTCTGCATGTAAACTTATTTAGATATAGTGCAAGTTCGTATTCTACACTGTTTTGGATTTCTTGTTCAAAACAACATACCCTTATTTCTAATAAATATATAAGGCAGCTCCCTATCTATACAGGTATTTGTAGATACACAGGCTATAAATAATCGAATTACATATTAAACATAATGAGGTACTTGTATTAGAGCTCTAGGTTGCGTAGTTAACCTAGGGAAAGACACCAAGGAGAGATAGTACGTATATGAGAGCGCGTACTTGTTATATTTTGGTTTTCAAAAGTTATATATATATATATACTACTAGTATATATAAGGATGGAGTCGCACTGCACTAGCACCACTATGAAGATGGTTAATTGTTTCTCCTTACAGATTGAAAGATGAGCTGATATACGAGGAATACTGGTTCAAGAGCTAATAATAGGAATGATCCTGACATGAGGACGATGTTCACCGACTTCATGAGATAGATGCTTAAGGATGTTCAGAAGGCAACTCCTAATGCTGCAAATGGTGGTGGTGCAGCAGTGCAGGCGCCTAGGGCCAATTTCGCCAAGCTCTGTAAGGACTACACTAGTCTTGGTGGGAAGCCGTTCCATGGAACGAAATCGGTTACAGAAGTTCAAGATTGGCTTAATAGCTGTGAGCGCATCTTTGAAGATTTGGGTATCGAGGATGCGATGAAGAGAAAGCTAGCATCCCGTCAGCTGCAAGGACGGGCAATGAATTGTTGAATGCTATTAAGGTAGCTACCCCTAAGGATCATGTTACTTGGGATTAGTTCAAGCCCCGATTTAATGATAAGTTTATCCCAACTGCCCAGAAATCAGAGTTGTTTAGGAATTTCTTGGAACTTAAGCAGAACGGTAAGGCAGTCTCGGAGTATATTGCTGAGTTCGATACTTTATTGAAGTATGGATTATCCCTTATTGACACTCTCGAGAAGAAGAATGAGAAGTTCATAACAGGCTTAGATGAGTACTTGGGGGAAAGGCTTATAAAACATATTGATGAGACTTTTGAATCAATTGTTGGGAAAGCATTGAGGTCAGAGAGCCTTTATCCTAAGCCCAAGACTGAAGTCGTTGTTGCATCTACAGGAGAGCCAAAGCCGCAAGCAAGCGGTGGAGGCAAGAGTAATTCTCAGAATAAGAGGAAACAGAGCCAAGCTAAGGATGGTCAAAAAAAGAATAATAAAGAAGTTGAGTGCTTTAGCTATGGCAAGAAGGGCCACTATGCTAAAGAATGTCGAGCAAAGCTAGTAGACAGGAAGTGCATTAATTGCGGCCAAATGGGACATCTTAAGGATAAATGTCCGCAACCCCCCAAAGAGAAGCAGATTGTGAAAGCATATGCTATTAATGCTGTTCCTTCTTCGTCGAATGCCCCAACTGCGGCGGAGAAAGAAAAGAATATCGTCATTCAAGGTATGCTTTCTATTTATGATGTTCCTGTTCGAGTACTGTTTGATACTGGAGCTTCCCGTTCCTTCATATCTAGTGACCTGTTAGATAAGTTGGGATTGGAACTCGAGATAGTCGATAGACCTTTAGCGGTGATGAACCCAATTGGTGGTTCGATTAGCCTTATTATAATTTGTCGTATTGTGCTCTTATCGAGTCATGGATGTATGTTTGCTTGTGATTGCTTTGTTTTGGGATTTACTGGGGTTGGCATTATTTTGGGAGTCGATTGGCTCCAAAGATACGGGATGGCGGTAGACTGTGAGGGATTTTCGATGACTATTAGGGAGGATGATGGGCGGAGGGTACTGCTTGGCAGCCTACCTAGTGATGAGGTGATGGATAGTTTTTTAAATTCCCTCAACATTCCGCAGGGCGAGTTATCAGGGGTTCCCTTTGCTGGCCAGTATCCGGATATCTTCGAGGAAGTGACCGGACTTCCACCACACCAAGAGATTGATTTCCGTATTGATTTAGTGAAAGATGCCAGACCTATAGTGATGCTACTTCGTCGTATGGCACCAAGGGAGCAGCGATAGCTCGAGGCGCAAGTAAGCGATCTTTTGAACAAGGGATTTATTAGAAGAAGTGTTTTCGAGTGGGGAGCACCAGTTGTATTTGCTACCAAGGCAGATGGTTCCCTTCGTTTATGTGTGGACTATTGCGAGTTGAATAAAGTGACTAGGAAGAATAAGTATCCTCTTCCGCGGATGGATGATTTGTTTGATCAACTGGAGGGAGCAAGGGTGTTCTCCCAATTGGACCTCGCAACAGGATTTCATCAGCTCCGAGTAGCAACTGAGAGTGCTCCCAAAACGGCATTTCGGATGCCATTTGGATTCTATGAGTGGTTGGTCATGCCATTCGGGTTGACCAATGCACCAACATATTTTGTGGATCTTATGAATATGGTATTCATGGATCAATTGAATAAGTTTGTTCTTGTGTTCGTAGATGATATCTTGGTTTACTCGAGGACAGAGGAAGAACACAAGGAACATTTGAGGATAGTGATAGAGGTATTGAGGAAATACCAATTGAAAGCGAAGTTTTCTAAGTGTCACTTCTGGAGGGGGGAAATGAGATTCTTGGGCCATATTGTTTCAGAGAATGGTATTGCCGTGGATCCTGCGAAGGTGGCTACGGTACAAGATTGGTCTACGTCCAAGAATGCAACAGATGTAAGAAGTTTCTTGGGATTAGCTGGATATTATCATAAGTTTATTCAAGACTTCACCAAGATAGCGGCACCGTTAACTCAGTTGACCAAGAAGAATCA
The DNA here is from genome assembly GCA_030737875.1 of Allium sativum. Lineage (NCBI taxonomy): Eukaryota > Viridiplantae > Streptophyta > Magnoliopsida > Asparagales > Amaryllidaceae > Allium > Allium sativum. The sequence goes on along the minus strand of CM060918.1, from coordinate 222,467,204 downwards.
AGCTTTCATCTGGGACAGAAATTGTGAAAATGCATTTAAGAGTCTAAAGGAAAATTTGACGCGTGCGCCAGTGTTAGTCATTCCTAAAGGGAATGAAGAGATGACAGTATACACGGATGCTTGTGGTACCGGACTAGGTGCTATGTTGATGCAATGAGGTAGGGCAGTAGCTTACGCTAGTCGGCAACTGAAACTGCATGAGAAAAGATATCCTACCCATGATTAGGAATTGGCAGCGATCGTGTTCGCGTTGAAGATGTGGAGACATTATCTCTTAGGAGAAAGATTCAAGTTGTTTACCGATCATAAATCGTTAAAGTATCTCTTATCTCAGAAGGATCTAAATCTCCGATAGTAAAGATGGTTGGAATTCTTGGATTCTTATGATTTGGATATCGCATATACACTAGGAAAGGGCAATGCGGTAGCTGATGCATTGAGTAGAAGACATGCCAATTTAGGGGCTATGTTTCTTGAGTGGAAGCAACTGGAGTATATTGCAGGGTACGATTTTAGACCAAAGTGTGAATTGGATCCAGAGATATTAGCAAGTTTAACGATCAGAACCACTTTGATTGAGCGAATTGGTTCAAGTCAAAGGGATGATCCTAACCTATTGGAAATCATCTCCAAGTTAGGATGGGAATCGATGAGGAGATGAATAAGTATAGGCTTGATCGAGATGGATGGATTAGAAAGAATGGGACATTAGTTGTACCCAATGTCAATTGAGAGACAAAGTGCTTAGAGAATGTCATCACTCAAAACTAACTATACATCCCGGTGGTAACAAAATGTATCGAGACATGAACCAGACCTACTACTGGGAAGCAACGAAAAGATACGTTGGGAAGTTTATATCCAAATGCATGAATTACAAGCTAGTTAGAGCAGAGCAATAGAAACCTAGTGGTTTGTTGCAACCATTAGAAATTCCAGAATGGAAATGGGAACAAGTCTCAATGGATTTCATTGATGGGTTACCAAGGACTAGATCGGGCCATGATAGCATTTGGGTGATTGTGGACCGATTGACCAAGAGTGCAAGGTTTATACCCGTCAAGTCGAATAGAACACCAGCTAAGTTAGCAGAACTGTATATGAAGTGGGTAGTGAGATTTCATGGAGTACCCAAAGGCATTGTGAGTGACCGAGATCCGTTGTTTACTAATGGATTTTGGAAGAGCTTACAAGAGGCTTTAGGGTCAGAATTACATCTCAGTATGGCGTACCAACCTCAAATCGACGATCAGACAGAGAGGGTTAATCGAGTATTAGAAGATCTCTTGAGAGCTTTCATATTAGATTTTGGAGGGTCATGGGATGACCATTTACATTTGGTTGAATTCGCATATAATAATAGTTATCAATCCAGTATTGGTATGGCTCCATTTGAAGCTTTGTATGGAAGACCGTGCAACTCACCATCGTGTTGGTTGGAAACCGGTGAGAAATTCGTGCTTGGGCCAGATGTAATAAGAAAAACTTTAGACAAGATCGAGGTTATCCAACAACGAATGAAGGCTGCTCAAGATAGGCAGAAGAGCTATGCTGATAAGAGGAGAAGAGATTTGAAATTCTCTATTGGCGACTTGGTGTTTGTCAAGATTTCTCCGTTAAAGAGCGTGATTCGATTTGGTAGGAGAGGCAAGTTAGCACCAAGATTTGTTGGTTCATTCCTAGTTCTTGAGCAAATTGGGAATTTGACATATAAAGTTAAGTTGCCAGACAAGATGGCAGGAGTTCATAACGTATTTCATGTTTCCCAGTTAAGGAAGTTCATGCACTACCCCGATATGACTATTTCACCACATCTGTTGGATGACATCGAAGTAGAACCCGAGATGGTTGGGAATGCAAGCCAATCCGTATTGTTGAGAGCGTTACGAAGCAACTTCGAAGGAAGGCGGTGAAACTGGTCAAGGTTCAGTGGGGCGAGAATGAAAATGACTGTACTTGGGAAACAGAGGAGAGCGTAAGGAAGTCGCATCCAGAACTCTTTGCCTGGTAAGATTTTAATGACCATCTAGTTATCCCCTTATTAGTAAACCGCAAACTAGGATAGGCTTTTTATGTTGCTATGTATGTTTGGTTGTTTGCAAATGGTTGATAGGCATGCGGGACCGATGGTTGTTTTTCTTAGTTAAGGAATTTTGGGGGTGAAATTTCTTAAGGGGGGGAATGTAACGACCCGCATTCTACGCATTGGAGGATCATAAAATATTTATTTCTTTTTCGTACGAAGTCATATGGTCGTGTAACTTTGGAGAACGACTATTGGGGCTATTTCCAATGTTCACGATTTTTGCCGACTTTTAAATGATTGTTTTGCCCCTGGCGAATCTTGTTTCGCCTATAAATTTTGATTGATAAGGATTTTTGACCTGAAACCACTTCCATTGGATTCGGACGATGGTTTTGCTTTTCGTAGAGAGGTCACATTAACCAAACGGACTTACCGTTTGGGAGATATGGCTGAAATAAGGTTTGGAAAGTGAAAAACAGCTTAATCGGGCCTAATTGGAGTGATCAATAGCTAGGCTCATAACCCATTTTGGGATTAGGATTATGAGGAGACTGATAGGGTTTGGGAAATCATTTCTAATTAGATTTCTGGCCGCCACTTACATCTCTTGAACCCTAGCCATGTCCTCCACTTTCTAAAACACCTCTAAATCACTTTCTAATTGAAGATTAAGCTAATTAGCATCAAACCAAGTCTAATTAACATCAAATTATAGGAAAAGGCTGTTGTGTGCATTGGAATTCGTACCATTTAAAGAGTCATTTTAGATCTGAGTTTATATTTTGGCTAAGGTGAGTGATTTGCATTGTTATTCACTAATTATGGCTAATTAGGGGTGATTAGTGTTAATTGACAAAATTATAGATGATTAAATTTTGGAAAAATGTTTAGAAATTCTTAAATATTATTTTAAGCCTCTGTTTGAAATTTGGGTTAATTTGGATATGTTTTGCTAACCCTATCATTAATTATGGTTAAGCATGATTAAGGGGAAAATATGGGTTTTGGGTATGTTTGATCCATTTTGACATGGTTATTTATTATTTTGGTGTTTATGGTTGATGTTATATGTTTCTATTACTATTTGGTATTCTTTGTGATTGTTTAGCAAAGTTAAAATGGTCGAAAACGCCATCGTATGGCGTAAATAGCTTGTTGGAAAAAGTAGCAGGAATTAGTCGTACTCCGTTCGTGAGAGACATGCACGACCCGATTGTGACCACCCTCCATGAGCCACAAACATGCACCCACGAGCTAGTCGCCATCAGGAAATCACGAACCAAAATGAGGAGCTTGATGCCATGGACCGGAACCAAGTCTTCACCACGACCCGGAGATGGGGACATGAACCATGAGTGAGATCGAGGTGGAGCACCACGATCCAGATGCTTGCCACGAACCGGACCAGGGCAGGGATCACAAGCCGCCTTCCCGCGAACCGGGCTGTCGCGCCACGAGCGGGATATCACGACCCGGAGGAGGTGTCACGACCCTATGGTCCACGAGTGTAACAACCCGGAAATGCGAGCCAGTTTAAATTTTTTATTTTGGCAATTTTAATGAATTTTGCGCATTTAAAATGAATTATTTTAAATAATATCGATGAGAAATTTATTTTGAATAGAATTCGAACGTATATATTTATATACGTCATCGTTAGAATATAAAATAATTTTATTTTAATTTTAAAAGGAATTGAAAATGGCGCGGTAGTTCGATAATTCGATTTCAAAGTTCAAATGAATGTACCGGGTGCAAAATAAACCGGATTTTAATGAAACCAGAAATAATAAGATCTAATTGATAATATCTTTCCAACGAATCCGAGAAATCAAAATTTCATAGCGGGGATAAAAAGATATGTCCAGTTGAAAATTCTGAATAGTCGCTATGGAATCCAGGCCCTTAAAAATGGGTATTTTGCAAACGACCTCGGATTTCGCGAAACCACTTTTGTTGGATTCAAATTTCATAATTTTTTGAATCAGTATGTGAGCGTGGAAAAGGAAAACGCGTTTGACCAGTTTCAGTTGATTTTAATCGACTGGAAAATGGCCATTTTTCAAACGGTCTCAGAATTTGACGAAACTAGTTTTGTTAGGACCGTATCGTCAATACGAAGCTAGAAAATATTTTTCGGGAATTTTTAGAGGCTGTATGTGACCCCAGTAAATTGAAATGTGCGTTCAAATTCAATATATAGATTTATATATTGATTTTGACGAAAACTGATCGTAACGATCGAATTGGCCTTCGTGACATATCCCAATGTGTTCGGAATGGGGGTAATTAGCTATGGATGACAGGCGGTGGGCCTCGTTTAGAGGTCAAAAAAAAGTCAACCTTTTTGAAATTAAATAATTAAACAAATTAATACATAAAACCCTCTTCTCTCCTTTATCCCTTACCTTCCCTCTGGCCCCCCTCCCCCCCCCCCCCCCGATTTCATTTTCCAACGAGCAAAAAAAAAAGGAAAAAGGGGAATCGCGCCCAGCGCGATACCCACCGCCGTTGCCCCATCGGCGGAGCGCCGCCGACCACCACCAAAGCCCCCTCTCCTTCTTGTCCCGGTCTTCTACTCCCTTCCCTCTACAACCCGACGCACCACAGCTAAACAAAACCGCACCCCCCTTCAGCCCTAGCGCCGCCTCCCCCAATCAATGCCGCCTTCCGCCTCCACCTCGCCTGCATCCGCGCGCCGAATCCCCCTCCTCCTCTTCAATTGCTGTAAGCCTCCTTGTTTTATTTACTTTTGTTTTATTTTATTTTTTTTGTAGTTCATTTTAATTCTGAAATTAAAATAAAATCGTATAGAGTCAAAATATAATTTCTATTATGTGTAGAAATTAAAAATATAATTTTTATCGTATGTAAAGGTTGAAAATATAATTTTCATATTATATAGATAAGAAAAATGTGATCTTTATATGGTAGGATATAAAAAGACGACATTTTTAAAGTAGGAAAAGGCGAAATCTTTATATTTGAAAAGGCGAAATCTTTATATAGAGAATAGCGTAATAAAAATATAATCTTTATTATACAAACACCATTGGAAAAATAGAATTTTTATCTATATAGTAGCGGTGTAAAAAGAGAATTTTTATCTATATAGTAGCGGTGTAAAAATAGAAATTTTATCCATATGGAGTGATTATAAAAATATGATTTCTAAATTGAAAGTGAACAAATAAAAATGTGATTTTTTATTATAAAGACAACAGTATAAAAATGTGATTTTTATAAAAGTAGTGGCTACGGGCAACGAAAGTGACAAAAGGCGAGAACAGTGATGATTTCCTACAATTGAAGTGTCGTGGAGTTGGGATAGCTTTGGTGAGAACTTCTCACTCTAAATTTCTTTTTCTAGTTATATTATAATATATACTAGGATGCAGATGGTGTTTAGGAGCACCCGACACCACTGTCCACAGACCATGGACTTGTTTATTTGGTTGCATAGATTAGTTTGGTTTGAAGTTGGTTGTTTGGTGAATTGGAATTGATTTGATTGATATGTGTATGGCGTGGGCCATCACTAGACCGGGGATAAGGCTAGGCCTTGTCCCGTTTCTAGTATTGCGCCGTTATGCCGCCAAAATTTCCTAAAATAAGTTAGAAAAATAAAAATATTATTTTATTGTGTAAATGAACTGGATAGAAATTCATGTGTTGAAATAAATTAATTATCGTTAAAAATATAATTTTTAACGTGAATATGAATAAATGAATATTTATAAACAAATCGGCCGATTTGTTTATATACACTGATTTGACTGATATTGATTGGGATGATAAATTTTACACATCGCCCAACTGCATAAATAAAAATCTGTGTTTGTTGATTTGAAACCCCAAACGGGTGTTGGGATGATATTTGACGTATACTAATCCCAATTATTTAATTATATGTCAATCGATTGGTCGACAGACTGTGTAAGCATTAATTATTTATATTTGATGCTTATGCAGTTGTGTGGTGCACTTTGGATGATGATTGATTGGTTATCGTTGCTATTGTATACATGTGTTGTATGGAATCCATATAATTAACGTTATATGGTAATTGATTGGGCCTCATTCCAATCGGGAAAATAATGAATATTATAAAAGAAAATTCATGTGTTGAAACTATTCATGTGTTGAATAAAATATTTTAACAGTAAAATTTACATCTTTATCATATTTAAAATTAGAAGCTACTTCACGGTGGAGTCTAATTAAAAATCAAACGAAAGATACCATAATTTTATAAAATATATTACATAACAAAAATAGTCATGTGTCGACGGTACTCATGTGTTGAGATTAGTCGTGTGTTGAATAGAATAAATATTCATTTGTTGAATAGAATAACGAATTTATTGAAATATATAAAGCCCTGTTGATTAGAGTTGCGCTATTTTGATTTGAACGATATTTATATCGATTATATTCGTTTTTACAATGAATATAGAAAAGGAAGTGATTTCAAAATATAACGTTTTGAAAATATTATCATTTATATAGTAATGATATGAAATATTTAATTTTGATTTGAAATTGAATATAGAATTGAAATGGTTTTGAAATCGAATTTAAAACGATCTATAAAGTACGTTTTAAAAGGAAATCGATGAAATATATATAATATATATATTATATATATAATGGCCTGAATAGAACGCGCCGCGCCGCGGCAGTTCGTGAATTTCGACCATTGACTTCGAATTGACGTTGCTGGAGATCCGACCGTCGGATTCTCCTAATACCGGAACCGTTGGGTTCGTATCGAAAAGGGCTTTCCAATGAATATAAGAAATTTGAAATCTAACGGTTGGATTTGGAATTATGTCCAAATTTGGAAAAGGTCGCTGTAAGTGCAGTTCGATGGCCGTTGATCGAAATCGACTATACGGGCCTTGATAAAATTATTAAAAATATTAATAATTTATGTAAAATCATAATATGTGAATTGGAAAGAACTGGAATGAAAAATTCCACATTTGAAAGGATAAAAATAGATTTTTATCGAAATGAACTAGTTTTGAACTAGAATTAAAATCAATTCATTTTTGAAATAAATAAATTGAATTTGAAAGTGATTTTAAAAATAATCAATATTCCCAATACGTGAATTGGACTGGAGTTGAATCGAAATTATCTTCGGAATAATTCGATGTTGGATTTCGTGACTATACAGATATTGTTATGGGAATTTGAAAGATATATTTTATATCGTTATTTCCAATACGATATTTGTTGGTTTCAGGATTTGATATTGAATATAAGCCGGTATATTTTCTATTCAGAGCCTTGTATTTAATATCAAATGTGATTTGGGTTTGTCGTGAATGGTGCCTTCATTAACACTGTTCTTAAGCCCAATAGAGAGAAAGATTAAATCTTTCTATTTAAGATTTAATGATGTGTATCAATTAAATAATATTTAATTGGAATTGAATTTGAATTGCTTTTTGGGTTTATCGTGAGCAGTGCTTTGAACAACACCTGTTCTTTAACCCGATTAACAATAGAATGTGATTTCGGGTTTATCGTGAATCGTGTTTTAGATGACATTGGTTCTTTAACCCAGTTAAAGACAGGTTATTGATTTTTGAGAAGATTAAAACTAAGTGGAGTTTTAATGAATCTTTAATTAGATTGAAATAGGAATTGATAATTTAAATTATCAAATCTGAAAGGTGATCGAGAATGGAGTACCACCAGTTTTGCTCCAAAGAGATAGTTAAATCTTTAATAAGATTTGAACGTGAAATGGTAATTAATTTTACCGATAATACTGTGGTGTTAGATATGGAGTATTACCAGTTTTGCCCCATGGGATGAATAGGTTAGGATTGGGAAATAAAATAAATAATTACTTCAGTGTAGTTCGCTAATCCCGACTAGTTTGGAAAACCATATTATGGTTTGAAATGATATCTAAAGGAAGATTAAAGAATAAATTTAAAAGAATTTATCTTTGATAAAATTAATGGGAACCTATTCCCTAAGAGTGTGATTTTGTGAATAAAAGAATATTCTGAATTGGAATGAGGCGTTTATTGTGTTTGTGTAATATTTGTTTATCATATACGTGGGTTATTCAGAAAGGCCGGGTTTATAGCCATTCTGAATAACCGATCCGACGAGATGTCGAAGATGAAGACGATGGTTGAAGACCGGAAGTCTTCACATCGTTTGGGTGATTACTGATGATCTTGATTGGGCTGTACACCTAAGATGAGGGAAACAGTTGGTGATCGTCCAGACGTACATGGAGATGGAAGGATATGCGAGGAAAGTGCCTCCGGTTTCGTTCAGACCCAGAACGAACTTGTAAATGGATTGTGTGTCTAACATTGGATTTTATTCTGTGTTGATTGATCTCTATTAAATATACATCTGTTTGGCGGCGGAGAATTTATTCTCTTGCTTAACGCCCTTCTCTGAGACGTACGAGCTTAGAGGTTGTATATCGATGGACATCAGTCACATGGAGTGAATTGCCAGTATGGCACGCGTAAGTGGCAATTGATCAAGGCTTCTGTTGAAAAGAAAAGTCTTGTGGTTGATGATCAAAGCACGGCCTGTGTGGTGTAGCTTTGTGTATAACGTGAATTCTCGAGCCTCACACCTCGGTATGAGTCAAAAACGGGAGACGGATCGCTGGGAGAGCACGACGTTTCTTTCTAGCTAGGGTGGTGTCAGTGACCTACCCGCCCTGACATTTATGTACTTTTCACCTGTGTGGTTGTTGGAATGCGAGGTGCCTCGGATATAGGTCTGTAAGGACCGGGAAACATGTGTTCAGGAATTGCCAATCCTCAAAAGTAAGAGAGGACCGGCCCAGCCGATTCCAAGGATCAAAGTGGGGTACTGAGACATTTGCTAGAGTGTCTCGAATCGGAGAGGAGCTTGCCCCTTGCTTCGACTCATGATGGAATCCAATTTCCAATACGTGATAATTCGGTTTTATTTGTAGAACCTAGTATGGCGACATAGTGGTATGGGTCATTCATGCCGCCTATGATTGATATTTATAATTGAAATTGTTTTGACACTATACACTTATAATAGTATCAAATAATGTGTTTTTAACGTATTAAGCATGCTTTGGCTATTATAAAGTAAAAACCCTATCCTCCGGCTTGCGTTGCATTGTGTGATGGGACCTGGGTCTTATAATAGCTTCATTTTTCTTTATTTAGCATTGCGTTGTTTGTTTTATGCACTAGTATTCTTGGGAGGAAACCTGTTTTGTGTCATACGGCGTGGTCCCTTGATATACCGAACTTTAAAATAAAGATTAATAGCTGTTTTAGTTCTCACACCAGTCACATGATTGTCCTGGAGTTTATTGTTTTAACCTAAACTCTGGGTGCCCCTATTTTCCACAAGGGTAGCTAGTAGTTTTGGTTTTGCAGATTTATATTCACAGGATCCTGATTTACAGCTGGAACGATGCTCGGAAAGCTCTGTATCTGTGTATTACTTTCAGTTGTGTTTTGTATATTTTTCTGGTGCTATGTAATTTATTGTAATCTCTGATATTTGTCGAATGTATATTTATTCATACTCTTTATATTCTTGTATCTGATGGAATTGTTGTAATAAACAATGAAATGTTCTTCCGTCTGCGTCCTTTTGTGTGGTGTTCTCAAGGTAATCCGTGCTTTCCTTCACGGGGAAGTTACGGGTTACTACAGTTGGTATCAGAGCTTTGGTTTATAGAGCTCGTGTAACACCCCGAAAATTCTATAACTGTGACATTAACAAATTAAAGTATAATTAATTTGAAATCAAAGTACCAAGGGAAACGGGATACGCCATTGCGTTCGTCTCGGAAAAATACGCGAAATAGAGTCCGAGTTTTCGAAAAACGGAGTCCGCATGAAGAAGATATGGCCTTCGGAAGTTTTGAATTAAATTTAAGATTCAAACAGAATAAAATAAATAAAAAATCGGGCCCAGTGGGCCAGGGCGGATAAACACCCGCCTAGGCCACCCAGGTCGACTGGGCTGTCGACCTGGGCTACCCATGTCGACAGGGCTGTCGACAGCCCTGTCGACAGGGGTGTCGACCTGGTCGAGCCCAGTCAACCTGGCTGGCCAGGTCTGTGTTTGGTCGAATTTCTGTGGTCTGCTTTGTCACTAGGGCTAGGTGGCAAGTTTTAATTGGTCTCTCTATCTAATGAATGGCTATGATCAATCCAAGCAACATCAATGGTCCTAATCAATTCCTAACCTCTATATAAACAACCCTAGACTAAACCTTAATCTATTCATTCAAATTAAGAACATAGCCGCCATGTTGCTGAGGAACGACTAAGAGTAGCCGCCAACTAGAGAGAGGATTAGGAAGAAAGTTCTAAAGCCTAAAGCAATTCAAGCAACCTAAAGCCAATCAATTCAACAAAGGAATCATATCTCTTAATTAGAGAATTCGCCGCAACCATTGTAAGTAGAGTATTACTTTGGTATGAATAAACAACTGTGTTGATTTGTATGCTTGAATTGGGATAATAAAGTAGTTCATATTTGTGCAAAATTATGTTATTCATTATAAAGAACTACATGCGGTAGTTCTATGCAAGTATACGTTTGGAATATTGCGCAAATTATGTAATCTATGTTGAAGCTACATGTATGTAGTTGATTGAAATTCATGCAAGTTTGGGGCTTTGTTATTATGTCATCATGATGTATATTTTTGTGCATAAATCATTTTGCAAGTAATTGAAACAAGTTTGGTTGTTATAGCTCATATGAAACTATGTTGGAATTTTTGACACCATAATCCATGTATTAAGTCATGCTTTTGCAAACTTATGAATATGGCTAGGCTATGAATGATATTTGGCATAATTGAAATCCATGATTAAGTCTATCTTGAATTATATGATGACATATGTGAGACATGGCTGGGTTAGACTCAAAAATACCTTTTTGCAAGTTTAAAGCAAACACCATGATTAGGAATATTTATGCATAAGTATATTTATACTATCGTTATGTGATTAGACTTAAATTATGATTATGTTGAACTATGTTCTTGTGTTAGTAACAAAGTATCCCTTTTGTAAACATGTAGAAACCTTATGAACATGACTTGTTTATGTTTATGCCATGGACAAATTTAACTTTACTTATGCCATGCTTATGTTTGACATTATGCCATGTTTATGCTAAAAGTATTTATGCCATGCTTATGTTTGACATTATGCTATGCTTATGCTAGAAATATTTATGACATGCTTATGTTTGACATTATGCCTAAATAAGAATATAGGTTCATGTTGTAGTTAAACCTATGCAAGTTCACATGCTTTGATTCATGTCACCTATGTTACCACTATGCAAGTACACCAGTTTCTATTTTGTATTTCCAACGTCGTATTGCAAGTTCATACGCTCACCTTCCCCTCTTTGTGTATGTAATCACGCCATAAGCCTCCCCTTTTCGCATGGCTAAATTGGGCTTTAAAAGGCTAAGCCCAATATATATATATATAAACGGACGTGTAAAACGGGGGGAAATAACGTTGGGTTAAAATTAATTAATGAATGAAAATATAAAATAGAAGGGCCCAAATTCAAGTATGGGTTGGGCCCATGGTTGGTGTAACCTTTACACCATTAACTTAATAATGGGCCGCAAATATTTACAAATAAGAAATAAAGAGGAATGACAAAATATGTAAATGTAGAACATACGATGTGTTTAACCCGAGGTTGGATTGAGTTGTGATGTAAACCTGCCCGGAACCGCCCGGCTGTCCAGTAGTCACAACAATACCTATCCAATGTGGGAGGTTAAACATGGAGCCCAATAAGGACCTGAGGTTAGACTGAGTTGTGGCGTAAGACTGCCCGGAACCAACCGGCAACAGGCAGCCACAACAATACCTGTCTAATGTGAGAGGTCAGGGCCTTAATAAGACAATTAAGGCTGAGTCAGGATTGTTAGGATTAAGTGAACTAAAGACTTAATCAAAATGGAACATGCTAAACTAAACAGACTGGCGGGGTTAGGTTAGGAAACACTTAACCAACTTAGCATGTTGGCTAGAGATAGTAAACCTAGTAACGGGGGACCCTTTTCAGCAGTAACCCTAAAAGGTGTATCAGGATACCCTGAAACTAGGCAGGGTGGGGCACGATTATTGGGCTGATTGTAAGAGGTCAAAGTGACGGCGGTGGTGTAGCAGTGTAGGTTCTAACGGAGTGCGGGCGTGCACACACTCCGGCGCAGAAAAACAAGGCACTGGACACCAGTAGCATACCTGTGCACTCTAAGGTTGTGTCGGGTTGCCACTATGGGACTTGATACACCCCATGGTGGGACCAGCATAGGTAACTACAGACATCGGGGGCCGTAAGACACATGTACCTATGCGAGTAGGAGCCGATCATCGTAGAATGGATCACATCACCCTGATTATGGGGTGCAAATTGGAAACTAGTTTATATGGGTTCAGAGATTAACATGGGGTACGATAGTATATTCGACCCTAGACAACTTAACCAAGTTTATTGTGCTTGCCCACTTCTTGTTTATACTTATCATACCCAGTTCTTTATTCATAGACAAAATAGTACTAGACTTACTCAGGCTTTATGTCTGACTCTGTTTTTCTTTCGTCTTCTTTCTTCCGTTCCCCCCCCCCCAGGTCCTCAGGGAGGGAACACAGCAGCTTGACCAACCTCAACATCCAGCTTGAAGAAGAGAAATGTATTGCTTGGACTTTCCTGTTTTGAACTATGGCTTTGGACAATCCACTATGGGGCTTTTGCAGTTTATCTACGTTTTATTTATGCTTCTTTAAATAATGTACTCAAGACAGATTATGGAAGTGTTATGTTATGTTTTTGGAAAGGATGTTGTTGTAACACGTATTTGACTTTGTGAAATAAAGTTTGTTGTTCTTCCGCTGTTTACAAATATGTGTTCTTATATCTGTCTTGTATATCTGTGACTTGTACTTATAAACCTCCACCAAAATTAGGGCATTCCCTTTGAGAGTGACCCTAACGGAGGTGGGGTGTTTCACTTGGTATCAGAGCATAGGTTTACCAGATAAGATAAAAAGTTTTGAAAAATTATTTTCAAAAAAAAAAAAAGAAATTTAAAGAAGCATTTTTAAAAGAAAAAAATATTATTTTATTTTAAAAAGGCAAAGTCCACCCCCCCAAAGCCATAGGAACTATCTCTTATCCTTCGTTTTGAATCTATCCTTTTTGTTTCAGCATGTCCCAAGAACTTAACTTGCCAGAAGGGGTGCCAATACCTGGTTGGTTTAGACGGTTCTTAGAAGCAAGGGCCACTCAGCCAGGTCCTACCATTCCTCCTCCCCCAGCGGAAGGAAATCATCCAGCTGCAGCAGCACCTTTTCCTCCACCTCCTCCTCGGGGAAACACGTTTGCTAAGATATGTAAAGATTTTAAAGCTATGGGAGGAAGGGATTTCCATGGAACTGAGTCCTTCGTGGCAGCTAGAAATTGGCTGAAAGAAACGGAGGACCTATTCATCATCTTTGAGGTAGAAGATAGACAAAAAGTACAGTTGGCAGTGTGGCTATTGAAGGGTGAGGCTTCCTACTGGTGGGAAGTCACTAATGCTGAAAGACCAGTGGAGACATGGGAGGACTTTAGGGCAAGGTTTGAGACTAAATTTCTCTCAGATGCGGAAAGAAGTTTGCAGTTGGAAAAATTCTTATTTCTTAAGCAAGGGGACAAGACAGTCAGAGAGTATGTGAATCAGTTCGATGAGCTGGCTAGGTTTGGGCTTGACCTAGTCAATACCCCGCACAAGAAGGCTCTCCGTTTCGTCAAAGGGTTAAATGAGCCATTACACAGTTTGGCCATGACCCATATACCCATGGGAGCCACGTATGAAAGATTGGTGCAAATGGCATTGCTGAATGAAGAGGATAAGGGCAAGAAGAAAGAGGGTTTGCAGCCCAAAAAGACAGACTTTAAGAAAGGCGGGAAAGGCAACAAAGAGAAGAGGAAGTGCAATTTCTGTGGCAAAGTGGGCCACTTAGTAAAGGACTGCCAGAAAAAGAAGGCCAAGGAGAATGGTGGGTGCTTTTCTTGCGGTGAGACAGGCCACAGGGCTAAGGACTGCCCAAAGAAACGAGGACAGGGGCAGAGGGCTGGATCCACCCCAGGGGCACAGGTTCATGTGCTAGAAGCGCCACCTCTGCAACAACGAGGTATAAATACTTCTGTAGAAAGTGTAGTTTATCTTTATGATCACCCCGTTCGCACTTTATTTGATTCTGGCGCATCACACTCCTTTATCTCGTCTGCTTTAGTAGAATCTCTGCACCTAAAAACTAGTATGGTAGAGGACCCCTTAATTGTTTCAAACCCAATTGGGGGCCCAGCTCATTTGTCTATGATCTGTGTGGGATTGAAAATTTCTATTCTAAGTGTAGAATTTCAATGTAGTGCCTTTGTTTTAGGCTTTTCGGGGTATGGTTTGATTTTGGGTATGGATTGGCTATCCAGTAATGGGGCCATCCTTGATTGTGAGAAAAGGGTTGTTAGGCTCCTAACCCAGCTCGGTAATACTTTGGAAATTTCTTGTAATCCCTCGTATGCGGTTATGCTTAGTTATCTTGAATCGCTAGATGCCTCTGTTGAAAATTTGCAATCAGTTAGAGTGGTCCGGGAATATCCGGATGTCTTCGAAGAGGTGAAGGGCTTGCCTCCAAAGCGGGAAATAGACTTCCGCATATATCTAGTAGATAATGCAAAGCCTGTTGCGTTGCCCGTTAGACATATGGCTCCACGAGAAAGGAAAGAGCTCAGTAAGCAGATTAAAGAGCTTCTAGAAAAGGGGTTCATTAGGAGGAGCATTTCAGAATGGGGCGCTCCAGTGGTGTTCGCTACAAAGGCGGATGGTTCACTCCGTCTATGTGTTGACTATAGGGAGCTCAACAAGCTAACGAAAAAGAATAGGCACCCTCTCCCTAGAATTGACGATTTGTTTGACCAGCTTGTAGGAGCGTCTGTTTTCTCCCAACTCGATTTAGCAACCGGTTTTCATCAGCTAAGGGTGGCTGAAGATAGCATCGATAAAACGGCGTTCAGAACCCCAGACGGCTTCTTTGAATGGCTTGTCATGCCTTTCGGCTTGACAAATGCACCTGCGTACTTCGTGGACCTAATGAGTAGGGTATTTAGAGATTTCCTCAACAAATTCGTAGTCGTCTTCGTAGATGATATCCTTATTTTCTCAAAAAGTGAAGAGGAACATGCTCAGCACCTAAGGGCAATCATGGAAACTTTGCGCGTCCATCAACTAAAAGCCAAATTCTCCAAATGCCACTTTTGGAGAGAAGAGGTGAGGTTCCTTGGGAACATAGTATCCAAACAAGGGTTAGCAGTGGACCCTGCTAAGGTAGTGGCGGTACAGGATTGGAAGACACCAAGGAATGCAACTGAGGTCCGAAGCTTTCTAGGACTAGCGGGTTTCTATCGAAAATTTATAAGGGATTTTGCGAAAATCTCAGCTCCGGTCACGAAATTGACTAAGAAGAATCTAGTGTTTAATTGGGATTTGGATTGCGAGTTTGCTTTCCAACGACTGAAAAGGGCTCTCACAACAGCCCCAGTTTTGACGCTGCCAGATGGGAGCAAGATGTTCACTGTTTATACGGATGCATGTGGGACGGGGCTAGGCGCCGTCTTAATGCAAGAAGGAAGGGTAGTAGCTTATGGCGGGAGGCAGTTGAAAGTGCACGAAAAGAACTACCCAACCCACGATCTTGAGTTAGCCGCCATCGTCTTTGCACTCAAGTCTTGGCGACACTATCTCCTAGGTGAGAAGTTCGAACTTTACACTGACCATAAATCGTTGAAATATCTTTTCTCGCAGAAGGATCTTAACTTGAGGCAACAAAGATGGATGGAGTTTCTTGCCTCGTACGATTTCGAAATCTCCTATACTCCGGGCAAAGGCAACGTAGTGGCAGACGCGTTGAGCCGAAAGAAATTGACCCTAAGCCCGTTGTTTGTTGAAAGACAAAGCCTAGAGTTTATAGCCAGCTTCGACTTTAGGCCTTCCTCCGATTTCGTACCGGGCCTGCTAGCATCTCTCGAAGTGCGCCCAACTTTAGTGGATTCAGTAGGGACAGCACAACGCGAAGACCCTCAGCTTGTGGAAACGATTGATAGGCTAATTAAGGGTGAGACTTCAAGTCACCTCAACCGATACTCCATCAACGATAGGGGTTTGCTAAGGCGAGACGGAAGACTATGCGTCCCACAGATAAAAGATTTAGTAAAGAAGGTTCTCGAGGAAGCACATCACTCCAAGATGACGATACACCCAGGCGGAGATAAAATGTACAAAGATATAAAAAGGACTTTCTTCTGGAACGGCATGAAAAAGGACGTGGCAGAATTCGTTTCTAAGTGTATGGTGTGCCAACAGGTTAAGGCGGAACAGAAAAAGCCTGGCGGACTGCTACATCCTCTAGAGGTCCCGCAGTGGAAGTGGGATAGCATCTCAATGGACTTCATCGATGGGCTGCCTAGGTCTAGGAGAGGTAACACTAGTATTTGGGTAATAGTGGATAGGCTTACTAAAAGCGCCCACTTT
The DNA here is from genome assembly GCA_030737875.1 of Allium sativum. Classification (NCBI taxonomy): domain Eukaryota; kingdom Viridiplantae; phylum Streptophyta; class Magnoliopsida; order Asparagales; family Amaryllidaceae; genus Allium; species Allium sativum. Next base: position 222,450,582 of record CM060918.1, on the reverse strand, counting down.
TTACCTGTCAAAAGTAAAAGAACTGCCTCATCCTTAGCATTACTTTACCTTAAGGAAATCGTTCGACTCCATGGAATACCATCTAGCATTGTTAGTGACCGAGACCCCATCTTCACTAGTGAGTTTTGGCGGAGTCTGCAAGAAGCAGTAGGAACGCAGTTATGCTTGAGTACAGCCTATCATCCCCAAACCGACGGCCAAACAGAAAGAGTGAATAGAGTTTTGGAAGACCTTTTAAGGCTATGCGTCCTTGACTTCGGAGGGACATGGGAAGACCACCTTCCTTTGGTGGAATTTGCCTACAACAACAGCTATCAAGCAACCATAGGAATGGCGCCCTTCGAAGCTTTATATGGAAGACCGTGCCGATCGCCCACTTGTTGGTGGGAGTCTACTGATAAGCTTATACTTGGACTCGATATGATCCGAGAGACTTCAGAGAAAGTAGACTTAATACGAAGAAGGATGAAGATGGCCCAAGACAGACAAAAGTCCTATGCCGACAAGAGGAGGACCGACCTTGAATTTGAGGTTGGAGACAGAGTTTTTCTCAAGGTATCACCGCTAAGAAACGTTGTTCGTTTTGGAACCACAGGAAAGCTAGCGCCAAGATTCGTAGGGCCATTCCCTATTATCGAGAAGATTGGGAAAATGGCCTATAGATTAGAGCTACCCGAGAAGTTGGCTGGAGTCCACAACGTCTTTCACGTTTCACATCTCCGAAAATGTCTACATGAGTCTGCTGAAGTGGTAGAGCCAAATATCCTCGAAGAGGCCGAAGTGGAGCGCGAAGCAACCATAAGGAGAGTTCCAACCCGCATCTTAGGAACGGAAGTGAAGAGGCTACGCAACCGCGAAGTCAAGCTCGTCAAAGTCCAGTGGAGCGACGCCGAGGGAGACGCGACTTGGGAAACTGAAGCTAGAATCCGCACTGCCTACCCTTTTCTGTTCGAGGGTACATCCTTGATCTTTCTTTTTCCTTAAGTTGCGCTTTTATCTATCTTTTTAGGCATATTTCCTCGACCGTATCTTTTAGGTAGAAACTCTTTGGATGGAAACATGTAATTGAAACATGTTATGTATGAATGGTTGCAAGTGATTGCTAGTGGTTGCTCGTGGTTGCATATACACACACAATCTAGGTTTTAGATCGGCTCAGTCACTTCATATTGCATATACATATATGTTTGCATTCGTATATGGTTGAATTTTTATGTGTTGTCATGTGGATGCTGCATTTGTATTGAATGGTTGTGCACTCATGTAGAATCAAGAATAGGAAAATTTGCATACATGATGGATTCATGGCACTTACATAATTCGCATTAAGGAGGTCAACTGAATCAGTAGACCGCCTGATTTTGCATTAGATAAGTTCATATACACACACGTCGCATATGATCATGAAGCATTAGAAGTCTTTTAAGGACAATGGATGCTAGTGTTAAATGGATGAGTAGATGGATGATTGGATGTTAGGATATACATTCCTCCTAACTTGAAGATTTCGGGGACGAAATCCTTTTAAGTGGGGGAGAATGTAACACCCCAAAAATTCTATAACTGTGACATTAACAAATTAAAGTATAATTAATTTGAAATCAAAGAACCAAGGGAAACGGGATACGCCATTGCGTTCGTCTCGGAAAAATACGCGAAATAGAGTCCGAGTTTTCGAAAAACGGAGTCCGCATGAAGAAGATATGGCCTTCGGAAGTTTTGAATTAAATTTAAGATTCAAACAGAATAAAATAATTAAAAATCGGGCCCAGTGGGCCATGGCGGATAAATACCCGCCTAGGCCACCCAGGTCGACTGGGCTGTCGACCTGGGCTACCCATGTCGACAGGGCTGTCGACAGCCCTGTCGACAGGGGTGTCGACCTGGTCGAGCCCAGTCAACCTGGCTGGCCAGGTCTGTGTTTGGTCGAATTTCTATGGTCTGCTTTGTCACTAGGGCTAGATGGCAAGTTTTAATTGGTCTCTCTATCTAATGAATGGCTATGATCAATCCAAGCAACATCAATGGTCCTAATCAATTCCTAACCTCTATATAAACAACCCTAGACTAAACCCTAATCTATTCATTCAAATTAAGAACATAGCCGCCATGTTGCTGAGGAACGACTAAGAGTAGCCGCCAACTAGAGAGAGGATTAGGAAGAAAGTTCTAAAGCCTAAAGCAATTCAAGCAACCTAAAGCCAATCAATTCAACAAAGGAATCATATCTCTTAATTAGAGAATTCGCCGCAACCATTGTAAGTAGAGTATTACTTTGGTATGAATAAACAACTGTGTTGATTTGTATGCTTGAATTGGGATAATAAAGTAGTTCATATTTGTGCAAAATTATGTTATTCATTATAAAGAACTACATGCGGTAGTTCTATGCAAGTATACGTTTGGAATATTGCGCAAATTATGTAATCTATGTTGAAGCTACATGTATGTAGTTGATTGAAATTCATGCAAGTTTGGGGCTTTGTTATTATGTCATCATGATGTATATTTTTGTGCATAAATCATTTTGCAAGTAATTGAAACAAGTTTGGTTGTTATAGCTCATATGAAACTATGTTGGAATTTTTGACACCATAATCCATGTATTAAGTCATGCTTTTGCAAACTTATGAATATGGCTAGGCTATGAATGATATTTGGCATAATTGAAATCCATGATTAAGTCTATCTTGAATTATATGATGACATATGTGAGACATGGCTGGGTTAGACTCAAAAATCCCTTTTTGCAAGTTTAAAGCAAACACCATGATTAGGAATATTTATGCATAAGTATATTTATACTATCGTTATGTGATTAGACTTAAATCATGATTATGTTGAACTATGTTCTTGTGTTAGTAACAAAGTATCCCCTTTGTAAACATGTAGAAACCTTATGAACATGACTTGTTTATGTTTATGCCATGGACAAATTTAACTTTACTTATGCCATGCTTATGTTTGACATTATGCCATGTTTATGCTAAAAGTATTTATGCCATGCTTATGTTTGACATTATGCTATGCTTATGCTAGAAATATTTATGACATGCTTATGTTTGACATTATGCCTAAATAAGAATATAGGTTCATGTTGTAGTTAAACCTATGCAAGTTCACATGCTTTGATTCATGTCACCTATGTTACCACTATGCAAGTACACCAGTTTCTATTTTGTATTTCCAACGTCGTATTGCAAGTTCATACGCTCACCTTCCCCTCTTTGTGTATGTAATCACGCCATAAGCCTCCCCTTTTCGCATGGCTAAATTGGGCTTTAAAAGGCTAAGCCCAATATATATATATAAACGGACGTGTAAAACGGGGGAAAATAACGTTGGGTTAAAATTAATTAATGAATGAAAATATAAAATAGAAGGGCCCAAATTCAAGTATGGGTTGGGCCCATGGTTGGTGTAACCTTTACACCATTAACTTAATAATGGGCCGCAAATATTTACAAATAAGAAATAAAGAGGAATGACAAAATATGTAAATGTAGAACATACGATGTGTTTAACCCGAGGTTGGATTGAGTTGTGATGTAAACCTGCCCGGAACCGCCCGGCTGTCCAGTAGTCACAACAATACCTATCCAATGTGGGAGGTTAAACATGGAGCCCAATAAGGACCCGAGGTTAGACTGAGTTGCGGCGTAAGACTGCCCGGAACCAACCGGCAACAGGCAGCCACAACAATACCTGTCTAATGTGAGAGGTCAGGGCCTTAATAAGACAATTAAGGCTGAGTCAGGATTGTTAGGATTAAGTGAACTAAAGACTTAATCAAAATGGAACATGCTAAACTAAACGGACTGGTGGGGTTAGGTTAGGAAACACTTAACCAACTTAGCATGTTGGCTAGAGATAGTAAACCTAGTAACGGGGGACCCTTTTCAGCAGTAACCCTAAAAGGTGTATCAGGATACCCTGAAACTAGGCAGGGTGGGGCACGATTACTGGGCTGATTGTAAGAGGTCAAAGCGACGGCGGTGGTGTAGCAGTGTAGGTTCTAACGGAGTGCGGGCGTGCACACACTCCAGCGCAGAAAAACAAGGCACTGGACACCAGTAGCATACCTGTGCACTCTAAGGTTGTGTCGGGTTGCCACTATGGGACTTGATACACCCCATGGTGGGACCAGCATAGGTAACTACAGACATCAGGGGCCGTAAGACACATGTAACTATGCGAGTAGGAGCCGATCATCGTAGAATGGATCACATCACCCTGATTATGGGGTGCAAATTGGAAACTAGTTTATATGGGTTCAGAGATTAACATGGGGTACGATAGTATATTCGACCCTAGACAACTTAACCAAGTTTATTGTGCTTGCCCACTTCTTGTTTATACTTATCATACCCAGTTCTTTATTCATAGACAAAATAGTACTAGACTTACTCAGGCTTTATGTCTGACTCTGTTTTTCTTTCGTCTTCTTTCTTCCGTTCCCCCCCCCCCCCCCCCAGGTCCTCAGGGAGGGAACACAGCAGCTTGACCAACCTCAACATCCAGCTTGAAGAAGAGAAATGTATTGCTTGGACTTTCCTGTTTTGAACTATGGCTTTGGACAATCCACTATGGGGTTTTTGCAGTTTATCTACGTTTTATTTATGCTTCTTTAAATAATGTACTCAAGACAGATTATGGAAGTGTTATGTTATGTTTTTGGAAAGGATGTTGTTGTAACACGTATTTGACTTTGTGAAATAAAGTTTGTTGTTCTTCCGCTGTTTACAAATATGTGTTCTTATATCTGTCTTGTATATCTGTGACTTGTACTTATAAACCTCCACCAAAATTAGGGCATTCCCTTTGAGAGTGACCCTAACGGAGGTGGGGTGTTTCAGCACGAGAACAAGACACATTAGAACCATACGAAAGAATTCATCAGATATTGGATTAGTAATATCCAATTAGAATGACTCATTAGAGATAGGATCAGTAGTATCCTAGAACGAGTGTGAAGAGTATATTTTTCAAATGAAAACAAATTTTGTTTTGAAAATTTAAATCGTTTTATATGTATTTGAATATTTATTTATATTGAATTTGGACAATCCAATATATAAAGATTTGCATATACGCGTCATGAACGTATATTCGAAGTTTTAATATACTGGATAGATATAGAATCACATTCTAGACACCCGGGGATAATTCTAATGATGTGGCCACATCATCAGTATTTATGTTCGTGTTTCGAAGGTGTGATATCTATATATTTCCATTAGACTGGTGTGAGAACCAAAATTAGATAGGTTTATTTGTTGTGATTTGGCATCAAAAACATGATTTTTTGTATATGTATCAAAATTATGAATTTGAAATGTTAATCCACTAATTGATTGATGGTTGTGTTGTTTGTTTATTTGTTTAATAATTTTGAACCATTTAGCCTAATTGAACCGAATATTGAATTGTATTGAAAATTTGTCGCATTTGCTTGCATATACATGTACTTACATTGAACAGGTCATAGCAAGGAGGCTAGAGCAGAGAATAAAATTTGTTTGCCCGACAAATAGGTACATATTTACTTTTTTTTTTGGGTGATGATGATTTTATGAGCTGATTGGCTAGCCACTTGGCTTTTTCTTTTTGAGATCAAAAGGCCTGTATGGCAATTTCGGGATTTTCCCGGTGCTCCCGGTGCAGGGGAGGTTATGGAGAAATTTTTCGGAAATTTAGGGTGTTAGCCAAATTTTTGAAATTTTGAAAAGTTCTTAGAAACTGAAAAGTTGAAGAACTTAAGCCGTAACGAAAATAATGAACGTTGAGTTGATTTGTAAAACAACTTTCGGCTTCGTTCCTTTTCGGGGACGAAATGTTTTAAGTGGGGGAGATTGTAACAACCCGAAAATGCGAGCCAGTTTAAATTTTTTATTTTGGCAATTTTAATGAATTTTGCACATTTAAAATGAATTATTTTAAATAATATCGATGAGAAATTTATTTTGAATAGAATTCGAATGTATATATTTATATACGTCGTCGTTAGAATATAAAATAATTTTATTTTAAATATAAAAGGAATTGAAAATGGCGCGGTAGTTCGATAATTCGATTTCAAAGTTCAAATGAATGTACCGAGTGCAAAATAAACCGGATTTTAATGAAACCAGAAATAATAGGATCTAATTGATAATATCTTTCCAACGAATCCGAGAAATCAAAATTTCATAGCGGGGATAAAAAGATATGTCCAGTTGAAAATTCTGAATAGTCGTTATGGAATCCAGGCCCTTAAAAATGGGAATTTTGCAAACAACCTCGGATTTCGACGAAACCACTTTTGTTGGATCCGCGATGTCAAATTATTGCTAGGTTTCAAATTTCATAATTTTTCGAATCAATATGTGAGCGTGGCAAAGGAAAACGCGTTTGACAAGTTTCCGTTGATTTTAATCTGGAAAATGGCCATTTTTCAAACGGTCTCAGAATTTGACGAAACTAGTTTTGTTAGGACTGTATCGTCAATACGAAGCTAGAAATATTTTTCGGGAATTTTTAGAGGCTGTATGTGACCCCAGTAAATTGAAATGTGCATTCAAATTCAATGTATAGATTTATATGTTGATTTTGACGAAAACTGATCGTAACGATCGAATTGGCCTTCGTGACATATCCCATTGTGTTCGGAATGGGGGTAAGTAGCTATGAACGACAGGCAGTGGGCCTCGTTTAGAGGTCGAAAAAAAGTCAACCTTTTTGAAATTAAATAATTAAATAAATTAATAAATAAAACCCTCTTCTCTCGTCTACCCCTTACCTTCCCTCTGCCCTCCCCCCGATTTCATTATTCAACGAGCAAAAAAAAAGGAAAAATGGGAATCGCGCCCAGCGCGATACCCACCGCCGCTGCCCCATCGGCGGAGCGCCGCCGACCACCACCAAACCCCCCCTCTTCTTCTCGTCCCGGTCTTCTCCTCCCTTCCCTCTTCAACCCGACGCACCACAGCCAAACAAAACCGCACCCCCCTTCAGCCCTAGCGCCGCCTCCCCCTGTCAACGCCGCCTTCCGCCTCCACCGCGCCTGCATCCGCGCGCCGAACCCCCCTCCTCTTCAATTGCTGTAAGTCTCCTTGTTTTATTTACTTTTGTTTTATTCTATTTTTTTGTAGTTCATTTTAATTCTGAAATTAAAATAAAATTGTATAGAGTCAAAATGTAATTTCTATTATATGTAGAAATTAAAAATATAATTTTTATCGCATGTAAAGGTTGAAAATATAATTTTCATATTATATAGATAAGAAAAATGTGATCTTTATATGGTAGGATATAAAAAGACGACATTTTTAAAGTAGGAAAAGGCGAAATCTTTATATTTGAAAAGGCGAAATCTTTATATAGAGAATAGCATGATAAAAATATAATCTTTATTATATGAACACCGTTGGAAAAATAGAATTTTTATCTATATAGTAGCGGTGTAAAAATAGAATTTTTATCTATATAGTAGCGTTGTAAAAATAGAATTTTTATCCATATGGAGTGATTATAAAAATATGATTTCTAAATTGAAAATGAACAAATAAAAATGCGATTTTTTATTATGAAGACAACAGTATAAAAATGTGATTTTTATATATGTAGTGGCTACGGGCAACGAAAGTGACAAAAGGTGAGAACAGTGATGATTTCCTACAATTGAAGTGTCGTGGAGTTAAGATAGCTTTGGTGAGAACTTCTCACTCTAAATTTCTTTTTCTAGTTATATTATAATATATACTAGGATGCAGACGGTGTTTAGTAGCACCCGACACCACTGTCCACAGACCATGGACTTGTTTGTTTAGTTGCATAGATTAGTTAGATTATTTGATTTGAAGTTGGTTGTTTGGTCAATTGGAATTGATTTGATTGATATGTGTATATCGTGGGCCATCACTAGACCGGGGATAAGGCTAGGCCTTGTCCCGTTTCTAGTATTGCGCCGTTATGCCGCTGAAATTTCCTAAAATAAGTTAAAAAAATAAAAATATTATTTTATTGTGTAAATGAACTGGATAGAAATTCATGTGTTGAAATAAATAAATTATCATTAAAAATATAATTTTTAACGTGAATGTGAATAAATGAATATTTATAAACAAATCGGCCGATTTGTTTATATACACTGATTTGACTGATATTGATTGGGATGATAAATTTTACACATCACCCAACTGCACAAATAAAAATCCGTGTTGGTTGATTTGAAACCCCACACGGGTGTTGGGATGATATTTGACGTACACTAATCCCAATTATTTAATTATATATCGATCGATTGGTCGACAGACTGTGTAAGCATTAATTATTTATATTTGATGCTTATGCAGTTGTGTGGTGCACTTTGGATGATGATTGATTGGTTATCGTTGCTATTATATACATGTGTTGTATGGAATCCATATAATTAATGTTATATGGTAATTGATTGGGCCTCATTCCAGTCGGGAAAATAATGAATATTATAAAAGAATATTCATGTGTTGAAAATATTCATGTGTTGAATAAAATATTTTAACAGTAAAAATTACATCTTTTTCATATTTAAAATTAGAAGCTACTTCACGGTGGAGTCTAATTAAAAATCAAATGATAGATACCATAATTTTATAAAATATATTACATAACAAAAATAGTCATGTGTCGACGGTACTCATGTGTTGAGATTAGTCGTGTGTTGAATAGAATATATATTCATTTGTTGAATAGAATAACGAATTTATTGAAATATATAAAGCCGTGTTGATTAGAGTTGCGCTATTTTGACTTGAACGATATTTATATCGATTATATTCGTTTTTACAATGAATATAGAAAAGGAAGTGATTTCAAAATATAATGTTTTGAAAATATTATCATTTATATAGTAATGATATGAAATATTTAATTTTGATTTGAAATTGAATATAGAATTGAAATGGTTTTGAAATCGAATTTAAAACGATCTATAAAGTTCGTTTTAAAATGAAATCGACGAAATATATATAATATATATATTATATATATAATAGCCTGAATAGAACGCGCCGCGCCGCGGCAGTTCGTGAATTTCGACCATTGACTTCGAATTGACGTTGCGGGAGATCCGACCGTCGGATTCTCCTAAAACCGGAACCGTTGGGTTCGTATCGAAAAGAGCTTTCCAATGAATATTAGAAATTTGAAATCTAACGGTTGGATTTGTAATTATGTCCAAATCAAATTTGGAAAAGGTCGCTGCAAGTGCAGTTCGATGGCCGTTGATGGAAATCGACTATACGGGCCTTGATAAAATTATTAAAAATATTAACAATTTGTGTAAAATCGTAATATGTGAATTGGAAAGCACTGGAATGAAAAATTCCACATTTGAAAGGATAAAAATAGTTTTTTATCGAAATGAACTAGTTTTGAACTAGAATTAAAATCAATTTATTTTTGAAATAAATAAATTGAATTTGAAAGTGATTTTAAAAATAATCAATATTCCCAATACGTGAATTGGACTGGAGTTGAATCGAAATTATCTTTGGAATATTTCGATGTTGGATTTTGTGACTATACAGATTTTGTTATGGGAATTTGAAAGATATATTTTATATCGTTATTTCCAATACGATATTTGTTGGTTTCAGGATTTGATATTGAATATAAGCCGGTATATTTTCTATTCAGAGCCTTGTATTTAATATCAAATGTGATTTGGGTTTGTCGTGAATGGTGCCTTCATTAACACTGTTCTTAAGCCCAACAGAGAGAAAGATTAAATCTTTCTATTTAAGATTTAATGAAGTGTATCAATTAAATAATATTTAATTGGAATTGAATTTGAATTGTTTTTTGGGTTTATCGTGAGCGGTGTTTTGAACAACAACTGTTCTTTAACCCGATTAAACATAGAATGTGATTTTAGGTTTATCGTGAATCGTGTTTTAGATGACATTGGTTCTTTAACCCAGTTAAAGACTTGTTATTGATTTTTGAGAAGAATAAAACTCAGTGTAATTTTAATGAATCTTTAATTAGATTGAAATGGGAATTGATAATTTAAATTATCAAATCTGAAAGGTGATCGAGAATGGAGTGCCACCAGTTTTGCTCCAAAGCGATAGTTAAATCTTTAATTAGATTTGAACGTGAAATGGTAATTAATTTTACCGATAATACCGTGGTGTTAGATATGGAGTATTACCAGTTTTTCCCCATGGGATGAATAGGTTGGGATTGGGAAATAAAATAAATAATTACTTCGGTGTGGTTCGCTAATCTCGACTAGTTTGGAAAACCATATTATGGTTTGAAATGAGATCCAAAGGAAGATTAAAGAATAAATTTAGAAGAATTTATCTTTGATAAAATTAATGGGAACCTATTCCCTAAGAGTGTGATTTTGTGAATAAAAGAATATTCTGAATTGGAATGAGGCGTTTATTGTGTTTGTGTAACATTTATTTATCATATACGTGGGTTATTCAGAAAGGCCGGGTTTATACCCATTCTGAATAACCGATTCGACGAGATGTCAAAGATGAAGACGGTGGTTGAAGACTGGAAGTCTTCACATCGTTTGGGTGATTACTGATGATCTTGATTGGGCTGTACACCCAAGATGAGGGAAACAGTTGGTGATCATCCAGACGTACTTGGAGATGGATGGATATGCGAGGAAAGTGCCTCCGGTTTCATTCAGACCCAGAACGAACTTGTAAATGGATTGTGTGTCTAACATTGGATTTTATTCTGTGTTGATTGATCTCTATTAAATATACATCTGTTTGGCGGCGGAGAATTTATTCTCTTGCTTAACGCCCTTCTCTGAGACGTACGAGCTCAGAGGTTGTATATCGATGGACATCAGTCGCATGGAGTGAATTGCCAGTGTGGCACGCCTAAGTGGCAATTGATCAAGGCTTCTGTTGAAAAAGAAAATCTTGTGGTTGATGATCAAATCATGGCCTGTGTGGCGTAGCTTTGTGTATAACGTGAATTCGCGAGCCTCACACCTCGGTATGAGTCAAAAACGGGAGACGGACCGCTGGGAGAACACGATGTTTCTTTCTACCTAGGGTGGTGTCAGTGACCTACCAGCCCTGACATTTATATAATTTTCACCTGTGTGGTTGTTGGAATGCGAGGCGCCTCGGATATAGGTCTTTAAGGACCGGGAAACGTGTGTTCAGGAATTGCCAATCCTCAAAAGTAAGAGAGGACCGGCCCAGCCGATTCCAAGGATCAAAGTGGGGTCCTGAGACATTTGCTAGAGTGTCTCGAATCAGAGAGGAGCTTGCCCCTTGCCTCGACTCATGATGGAATCCAATTTCCAATACGTGATAATTCGGTTTTATTTGTAGAACCTAGTATGGCGACATAGTGGTATGGGTCATTCTTGCCGCCTATGATTGATATTTATGATTGAAATTGTTTTGACACTATACACTTATAATAGTATCAAATAATGTGTTTTTAACGTATTAAGCATGCTTTGGCTATTATAAGGTAAAAACCCTATCCTCCGGCTTGTGTTGCATTGTGTGATGGGACTTGGGTCTTATAATAGCTTCATTTTTCTTTATTTAGCATTGCACTGTTTGTTTTATGCACTAGTATTCTTGGGAGGAAACCCGTTTCGTGTCATACGGCGTGGTCCCTTGATATACCGAACTTTAAAATAAAGATTAATAGCTATTTTAGTTCTCACACCAGTCACATGACTGACCTGGAGTTTATTGTTTTAACCTAAACTCTGGGTGCCCCTATTTTCCACACGGGCAGCTAGTAGTTTTGGTTTTGCAGATTTATATTCACAGGTTCCTGATTTACAGCTGGAACGATGCTCAGAAAGCTCTGTATCCGTGTTTTACTTTCAGTTGTGTTTTGTATATTTTTCCGCTGCTATGTAATTTATTGTAATCTCTGATATTTGTCAAATGTATATTTATTCATACTCTGTATATTCTTGTATCTGATGGAATTGTTGTAATAAACAATGAAATGTTCTTCCGTCTACGTCCTTTTGTGTGTTGTTCTCAAGGAAATCCGTGCTTTCCTTCACGGGGAAGTTACGGGTTACTACAACGAGCTAACCGTGAGCCACGAACCGGATGAGCCGAGCTGAGGACTTGAGCAATTGAACCCAGACACGATGAAGGGGATGAGCCGAACTGAAAGGAAACTGAAGAGTCACAAACCAGGAAGAGACCAAAAACCTAAGCTGCAAAGGTAGTCCAAATGAGAAGTTGTAGCTCAAGATTCAGCTGGGAACCAACGAGTTAACTTCATGAGTTGGGCTTTGCTGCGGGACGTGTGCTAAGGGGTTATCGACGTCCATAATTTTGATTCACCACCAAGACGGATGTTAGGCTACAGATCAGTGTAGTGGGGTAGTTATTACTCCATAGGGCAGAGTGATCGTAGCATGGCTATGAGCCAGTGTAGTGGAGTCGTCATGACTTCATGGGGCAGAGTGGACATAGCAAGGGATTAGTGGGTATGGATTAGTGCAGTGGAGCCATCATGACTCCAAGGGGCAGAGTTAGCATAGCAAAGGATTTGGGTGGTTAAAGCGGTGGATATCGTATGATTTATGCACTGAGTTAGATGTGAGGATGGTTGCTATGCTTGATTGTTTGACATCACTATGACATGCACCCCCCCCCCCCGTATCTTTACACCATATGTTAGTGTCACCTTATAGTATTGTACATCTTGTTATGCTAACTCTTTGGTTGCAGGTCCAGGTTCAGTTATGGTTAGTTATATCTGTTATTGTTCTGTTTTGCTTCTTATCGGTCATACCAGACTTTTTTCTGACCCAGAGTTTTATGTCTTTTCTTATTACTCTTGGTGCTCCTAAATGAGCAAACTAGAGACAGGTTAGTTGGTTATGCACGAGTAGCTGATCCGGAGACGAGCAAGAGGCTCCCATGTATTATTTACATATATTCTTCCTGTGTTGTTGTTGGTCACTGCTTGGGCATTAGTAATGTGCCTTTCCTTTCTTTTGCTTTAGAGACAATATTTTGAAGTTGTAATAATGATGTTGGATCATAAGCTATATTTTGGATTCCGCTGCTATGATGGTTTAGTTTTCAGCTTATGCACTGTCTCGCCTATTTTATGTCAAAATTATATTATTATTATTATATTTTATTTCATGCGTTGTGAGATATACTACAGGTTCCTTTGGTAGTTTACCTTCAACCCTTTTACTTTGGCGACCGTCCCGTGATGGTTGGACATCGGTACAATGAATTTCGGGGAAATGTCGGCTAGTCTGGGTGGTCCATCACAAAATTAGTACATATAAGTTTCGTATACCCAATACAAGTTTAACATAACCAGCACAATGTTAGTGTATCTGTGTAGATACATATTTCATATAAGTTCGACATCTTATACATACAAAATAAAAACTATAGCTATTGACTTTCATTGATTCATACAGTTGCACATATATATCTTTGCATTAACTTGTTTACAATACATTCAAAATGTACGGAATAAACGATTTGAAATTTGCAATATCATCCACTGCTGAGGCCAATGCCTCTTTGAATTGACCTTCTTGCTGAAACAATTTCAACACATTCAACTCTTGTAATTATGAAACAATTTCATTCATGAGGTTTGGCAAATTTAAATACATCATATGTATTTAACATTTATGTATTTTCTTATATATACTAAACATATATATAACACTTTACGCAGTAAAATAACAACCCATTGTTATAACTCATTTTAATAGTGGATGAAATGTGTACATATATGATCCAGCCATATAAATCTAAATATTAATTAAATTAACAAATTTATATTTGTAAATTGAAGGTACAAGTCCATTGTACATATAAGCTATTCAGATATTAGGATATAACTACTGTCATAGCAAGTCATACTTCATATAGCAGGTCATACTTCCTATAATAAATTGAATGTACAAGTCCACTATTAATTTAAATAATAATTAAACTAACAGTCCGTTGTTATAGCAAGTCATACTTCCAATATCAGGTGTGACCCAAAATTGTACATATAAACTATTCTGATAGGAGCATAAAAGCTTCTGATTTATACCAGATAACTATTTTAAATCAAGTACCCAGATAATCAAACTTATATCTAAACAATTTAGTAAACTTGATAAGTGTTAAATTCATGGGGTTCACAGCAGAGTATTATGATGGTTTTTAAGGATATCTAAATATCTAGAAATACATATCAGAGGTATATGTGTTAGTGCAAATCATATTTGTAGTTTTAGATATAAATATATATTAGCTTGAATATTTATTTCAGATATGATTCTTAAATCATATTTAAGAAGTTCCAAAAATTAATCATATCAGTCAATCTATACAAATTTATATATATATATATATTAATACCATCCTTAAGATATGGACATTTTCAAAATTAGGATTTGGATACTATAGTAGTCAAACTGTGTACATGGAAAAAGAATTTACAAAATATGTGTATTATTCAGTCACCGGTTTACTTACATTACCTTATTACAGTGAAACATATTTCACAGATTGACAATGAAACAATTTCAAGTTAGCAATGAAATAATTTTTTTATATTTACACTGAAATAAACTCTGATTAATAATTTAGTGCTTAAGTCTTTATGTTGTAATGGAGTTTATAACAAATACTATACTGTCATAGATTGTTATAAAAACTTCACCAACACAAGCTTGGTTAAACAATTTAGTCCAAAAATAATCTATATAAGTATATAAATTTGTACACAAAAACAGAGGACATATGTAAATATATACATACTTATGATTGTGTATACAAATGTTATACAATAATTGAATGCAGTTTAAGATAATTTTAAATAACAAGATCCATTTGCATATGACAAAGTCTAAACTTATATAGTATGTGAAAATATAATTAGACTGTAAGTCATATATGTTCTAAAAACATATACTACAAACAGATGGGGACTTATGGAGGCTGTGTGATACAATTTAGAAAAACAATCCCAATATGTTTACATTTAAAATAGCAAATCATATTTACTAAGACTTCTATATCATTTCTGGTTTTGAATCCATAAACCAATAGGTTTAGTCGATAAATTTGATTCAACCATTTAAAACTAATTCTAGCTTAATATAACATAGCAGTATGATGTTCTACATACATGTGTGATACATAATAGCAACAAAATTATCACTGGTATAAATATATGTTGACGCTAATCTAATCTGATATAGCATAGTATCAATAAATCAGATGCAATCATTATACTAAAACCATACTGAATTAACAGTTAATTCTTATGCCAAACACTTGACAGGATGGTATTTATCAATCATTAACTAGAATTAATACAATAAATAAACATTCGATTCATATTTTAACATGGTATTAAAACCCAAAACTTTTATCCAGTGAGACAATTTCCCCTTTTACTTTATAAATGAACTTACATCAAAATCTAACATCAGGATGCTAAATAACCATTCAAGGTAAAAGCAATTTTAAAATACCATTAAGATTCAGATTTAACTAAAAGAATTCCACTTTAACGTTTTATATTAAATATAAAACTTTGTTTACAGTAAAACATTTTACGGCTTGAATCGAAACACTGTTTTAATTCTCAGCTAAACAATTTCACTTTTGAAATGAATTTATAATTAAATCTGAATTCATGATTTTATAATCTTGATTATCTAATAATTAAATGCATATAAACCTAAATCACAGTTTCATAATTACTGATTTTGCAAACCCTACGCTCTGATACAACTGTTCGGTATTTGCAATCTAATAGATAACCCTAATTTAAATGGTTTAACAAATTAAACCACAGATCTATTGCAAAAACAGAAATACGAAATCGAATTAGGTTGAAATTCATACCTGCCTTGATGAATCAGGAAAGAACGAAATGAAAACGTGAACTCGATAAACTTTACTGGATCAAATCATGAGGCTTAACAAGACGCTGGCCCTCCATAGGTATCCACAAGAATACCTTCGTCATCGATCTAATCAAATAGAAAATCAAAAAAGACGATGGTACTAGCCGCCACTGATATTTTGGTTTTTTACGGAAATTAGGTTTTGGTCGGTATTCTATATTTTCCAATGTACTAGGGTTAGCCCCTTTATTAAAAGTGAATCAAATCCCTTTATAACAAGTCTTAACTTAAAATAAGGAACCGACCAAATACTTGTTCCAAGTTCATATAAAATATCAATAAATTGATATTTTACCCGTCCAAAATATTTTCTTCTTTATAATGTTCTATATCGTGTGACCCTATAGGTTATTACAACATTGGCAATGATTTCAAATCGTATTTAAAATCATAAATAGTGATTGGCATCTAGTAGTACGTCGCTGCTATCCAAGTAGTAATAAGATCAATGATTTGATACAACCTTTATGTGATTAGTGTCTCAATGTAATATAATCCTTTTAACCATTATATCCTGGATTAAACTCGAGGCATGGAACGTATCACCCACTTTATGATTTAATCTGTTTATCTTGATCGATGAGTATACTATTTAAAACAAATCAATAATTGAGCACGGCCATGCAGTTCACAGTCTCACTCAATCAAGAGGCCCATGGATATCACTACGAATACATCGTATGGTTAAGCTCAATCTAGATCATTCATAATTTTCATTCGACTCGAGAAGCATCCAATAATCACCGTTATCATTACTTTGTTATGAATAACTTTAGATGATATCAAAACACAAATATCCGCGAATAAAATTATAATGATTTCAGGTCCGAGGACCATTACATCACTATCACTATGAGAATAACTTATGATATTGGTAATTATATTCCATGTAGTTACCCGATGTGGGTCAGCCCAATACGCTATTCTCCAATATGTATTTATGTCTTGACTTTAATATCACATATATTAATGACCAATGAGATGTTATCATCAGTCAATCAACATACTAGTCTCAACACTTTATTGTTGTACTATATAAAAAATAAAACTCGACTAGGGACATTTAAGAATTATAATACTTATCATATTATATAATCTCAAATTCAAGTCTTACTCGAACTATATAATTCTGTATTATAATTCTAAGGACTTATATTATATTAATATTTATATTACGCAGTAAATATAATATAATAGAATATTATTTTGTTCCAAATAAAATAATAAAATCAATGGTGTTATCAATCTCATCAAACAATGTTATTTATATGAACTGAAGAGTTAGTGCTCACTTACTGTATGAAGGAACAACAACATGCAACATTATTGTTAAATATTTATTTACCTAGCATTCAACTTGTATTAAAACTAAGAGAAGTTTTGTTGGCTCGTGCCTTATGGTACAAACGATAAAGAAGGAAAAAATGCATTCAATTATAGTAGCAAAAACATTAGTTCTGTCGTGAGTAAAAGGAAAATGTACAAATAGAGGAGGCAACATTCATTACTTGGATATATGAATTTCAGTGTTAATTCATGCAGTTATGGTAAAAAAGCAACAATACCAGTCATCATAAAAGTAATAAAAGAACTAAATTTCGCGGAGTTTGATTCAATTAGTTATGGTAAGTTACTTAAGTCATAGATTACTTAGTCCTTTGTCATTAATTTTTTAAAAAAAATGATATTTTGCGAGTATTTAGTGAATTTGTCATTTCACTTATTGGTCAACATTTGTTGAAGTGTTTTTATGTAATTGTTTATGTGTCATTGAATTTAAGAGATAAGAGCATCATATATTTTTCAATGAAGGATCACAGTTTCGGTTTATGAGAAATTTCTCGCGTTATCAATGTTTTGTGTGTCTATGAAGAAATATCATATACTATAGCAATAGAGTTGCTTGTCTATATAAGTCAATGTCCTAAAAGGTTAACAGTTATAGAAATGAATTTATAAAGTCATAAAATCATAATATTTAGAAAACAAATATTAACTACTCAGATCGCTTAAGAAGTGCCTAAATATGTAATGATCACGTCTTAGGGTTTTGGTTACATAGTAATTTAACACATTAATTTCAAATGAAACCACCACAGCCTGCTAAATCACTTGTGACAATTCTAGCGCAAAACTTGCATAAGGATAGTCTGCTACTTTATTCCTATGGGTAATCTATGAAGAATCATTAACCTTAACATTTACTGATCATGTAGTCCCTATATTTGAAGCAACATTCATTAAAACATTTTCTAACTATGGTCATTCACTTGTTTCCATTTTGGATTATGAAATGCATACAGTACATCAAACTTCACTAAAGTACACTAAAGTAGTCTTAGTGAAGTCTGTATGTAGAATATATATTACTGTTCACTGAAGATAATTAACACCCATGAAGCATAATCTGTTTTCATGCATCTAGTATTACACCGTGGGGTGTAAAAATATAAAAAAACATATACAATAAGCCAAGACAAACTAAGAATGTATTTTTGCAAACAGTGATCAACTTGTTATAAATCATTTCAACAAAGCATGTATAGAAAATAATATAATTCTAGTTCAACACAAAGATTTGTAGTCATATACACTTATATCTAAAAGTCATGAAGCATAAAACAAATAAAACCAAAGATTACGATGTATTGTTATAATAAAGGACTGAATACCATAGAAAAAACATAGCTATGTGGCACAAAAGGCTGTCCCGTTGGTCGTAGGCTCTGTTCAGCAGGAATAAATTTGTATTTTCTTGCATGTCCACAAATAATGACAATAGAAATAAAATATTAATTTAAACCAATTCATCTTCATCATGTAATACTTATTGCTCCTACCCTTCCTATGAATTCTAGATTCCAATCTGTCATCAGTCAAATTCATGTGCTTCCATTATCAATACCTGTCCATACAAATACATATTTTAGTACATGGAATGAAATAGAATAGAATCAGAATTGTTTGCAACACCATGAAGCAGCTAAGCAATATGAAAATAGGAAAAACATGTGACTATTCAACATTTCTTTATTAGAGATTCAACATCGTATTTAGGCAAAATCAGCATGTATGATGAACAAAAACATTGGAACTGTATTTAAGCAAAATCAACATGGAAATATTGCCAACATCTCATCAAATCATACCGTCTTACCCGATTTCCCAATCTTAGTGTCATCAATGTCAGCATTGCCCTGTGAAATATCTTTTATTTGGTTCGGAATTTCATCATCTAAGTCATCTTCAAGCTCTTCCTTTACAACAATGGCGTTGTTTCTTTCGTGTGAGCTACTGTTCTCATCACCATACTTCATGAATTCAACAAGCTTCATATCATGAAATGCGATCATTCCATAAATTTTTGCTAATATATTTCTTTTTTGTGATTCTCTTTCCTAAAGTTTGTTAAGCTCCATTCCTAATAATGAATTTACTTCTCTGTGATTCTCCATTCCTAAAGTTTCTCTTCAAAAAGCTTGATCTCAAGTTTGGTGATTCTAGTTTAAGATCGAAATTGGACTCATTTTCTTCCTTTATGGTTTCAGTGTTGGTTCCCATGGAAATCTGCCTGAGAAAGGCGTGGAATAACTAATTAGCACGACTGCATAAGAATTATCTACCAAGGGAATATGAATAAGGAGATATTGGAGAAGTGGTTGGAAAACATGGGGTGGATGAATAAACGTGGGATGAAGTAGTGATCTGTGTCTCATTTGTTTATAGCGGTTGGATGTTATATCGATAAACTAAATCCCTACCGTCCTTTGTCTCCCAGTTTGTCTACTAAGGAATTTTATTATATAAATAGTATCATTTAGTATACACCCAGTTGAAATCTACGAATACGTCTCTAAAACATGATTACGTCTTTGAAACTTGGCTAAAATTGATAATCTGGCTCTGATACCAAATGTGATAACTACCCATAACCCCTGCACTAAACTAGAGGAATAATGCACTTAAAGATATGTCAGGCAGTTGTGGACGATCATCAAGGTATGAAACACAATCGGAACTTGTCGTATAACTCAAAGTGCAAGGATAAAATATAGTAGAACATATGCAACAGGCAATAATAGTAAGGGATGATTGCACAGAAATTAGAACTTCCATATAATCAAGGAAATATCCACAACATCTTAGGATCACATCAGTAAATGTCTGTACAAATAGCCTCACTATAACACCTAAGAAAAAATGATAGCGGAAACATAGATACTAGATAGTAGTAAAGATAATACGCCAACCTTCTGCTCGCTTTCGTATAGCAACATCGTCCTCACTAATCACCTTGCACCTAGTCTACCCATCCACAGTTGGATGAACAAGCCAAGGTAATAAGAGGGAAACATTAAACCTTGAGTCAGAAAACAGTCTTAGTGAGCGATAAAACAGCTAACTAACATCGTCAGTAAAGTATATGAGAATGGGTAAATAAATGAACTAATCTACCCTCAACACCACAGAAGAACTCAACTCATGTCTTCCCCATATCGGATAGCCCTTACTTCAAAGATTTCAACAATACATCCATGGCAATAAGAACAACCATTCATCCATGGCAATAAGAAGCAATCAACATTAACACTCATAACATCCAAATTATATATCTTACGAAAACCATCCTAATTGAAATCAACATCCTACAAGCACAAGCCCCAGAGGCCTAAACCAATATCAGACAAGCTCTCAAGGAACGTATCTTTCGACGTTGGACAATCTACGTGAGACGGTACAAACCAAGCATATAATCATTCGTGACGGCCTCTGGCTATCACCACCAATTCTGCTTTGAAACAATTGTTAATCGTATGACGGCCGACCTTCCCATATGTCAAGGGCTAATGGTAACCCCGATTCTAGCAGAATCTCCATACGCCTTTCAACGATACGTACCTAGGCCTTTCAACGATACCCAGGGTACACAACCAGCAACCTTCCGGCCTTTTAGGTGCTCTTATTGTACCACTGCTTTGAGCCTGCTAGAACCTACCGCAGCAACAGTCTCTCGGCCTTTGCATCTCTAGTCATCCAACCTGATGATTTTTCATAGCTCAAGCAGCCTTCTTGAGAAACCATTATCCATCGACTAACCACTTTGAGTCTTCATTATTCTCAAACCAAAGAGAACGCCAACATAAGGTTCAACATCCACTCATAGCGTTTCATCCATTTGCTATAGAAAAGAACCACAGTGTTTATACCATCAATCACAGCGTCTAATAGGGCTGCCACAACTCTTACATGCCGACCCACTTATGGATTGGGCATTCATTACAACTGATCCATCATATTTGTGACTGACCGACCCCACGCCTTTATGTTGACAAACTGACCGACCAAACCAAGATCAACCCGATCCCTTGGATGCACAACCGACCAACCAAACCACGACCGACCGACCCGAACTCCTTCACCCTTACTAACCCCATGTTGCACGACCGATCCGTCTTTTTCACATTATGTCCAACGGACACGTCCCTTAGAAGCACGACCGACCGACCACCTTTAACCTTGACCGACCTGTGCATCAAAACCTTGATCGACCCATGCCCTGAGTCAATGACCGAGCCCATTGCACGACCGACCCCCTTTGAACGACCGATCCCCTTTGCACGACCGACCCGAACTCTCGACCGACCATTTGTATTGCTACTCCATATTGCTGCTCCGACCGACCGACCACCTGTACTACCACTTGTACTATTTGTACTATACGACTGACCCGTGTCATGTACCAGCCCAATCCATCACCAAATTTCACCGAAACTTTGTCAAACGGCAAGGTCGACGAAGTTTACTTAACCAGTTCATCCAATTCAATCACAAACTCGATATGAAATCACTAGCAACGTGAATATGAAGATTTTCATCAAAATTATGCAAATTTCACCAAAATCATGATAAATAAACATATGAACTGAATTATGGATCTTACCGATTTTAAATTTCTTAATTAGATCCTATGGCAGTTCATATGTAAATAGACTTACCATGATGGAGATCTAAGAAAAATCACTTGAAAATGATGAAATTAAGTTCATATAACTTGTACAATTGATTAAATCCGCGTGAGAGATGCATATCCCTCACAAATCTCTAAAACAACCCAAAAACACTTAGATCTAGATTCAAACAGCGAAGAGTTTTCTCTGGACTCTTCAATTCGATGAACTCTCTCTTGTAGTGTCGTAGGTCTAGCTTCAAACGATGTAGATCTTCAATTCTCAAAGCTTTAATGGTGGAAAGGTGAAGAAGATGGAGGAATGGAGGATCACAAGCTCTTCCAAAATGAGAGAATGGAGAAAGTAAACTATTCTCCATGCCTCCTACCCCCTATTTATAGCCTCCACCAGCCCACTAATGGTCCTTCCCAAATCAGCCCATTATGGCTTACAAAACCTGAACAACCAACTGTAAAATCTTGTAACAATGATTCCTTCCAAACCGCTGAGACAAATCTTTTGTGTGACCACTCTAAAGAATGCGAATCATCATTTCCTTTCCAATGAAATCGATCTCAGCACCTGATTCGATCTGAGTCAAAAGTTACGTCCGTACAAGACTGACAATGGTAAAATGATCACAAACAGAATTGGTAAAAATTATGAACATGTCTCACATCCCCATAAACAACATACCAAAATATGAGAATCATCCAACCCTCAGGGAATAAAATAAAAATATTTTACGATCCTCCGATACGTAAAATATGGGTTGTTACTAGTTCTCCATTATTTTCTTCATAAGTCTTGAACAGACTACAGTCTTTGCTAATATGAGTGGTTGTTCCAGTATCGAGCCATCAATCATTATTAATGCCACTAACGGAGTTCATCTCTTGTACAACTGCCACAAGCTTTTCTTTGACCACATTCGCTTTTTGTTGTTTCTTTCGAAGACGACGGTCTCGAGGATAGTAGTTGGGTTTGTTACAATAGTAACAGGCACCCTTCTTTTTGTTATTGGAATTATTCTTCTTCTTAAACTATGTCTCATTCTTAGGCTTTAATTTATCAGTAATTTGAACATTATTTGCCTTACATTGAGACTCAGTTTACGGATTATCATCTAGTTTGTGTTTTCGAGAATCCTCCTTAATATGAAGATGACATTGCAAACTGTTTAAATTATAATCCATTTCCATATGTTTTAATTTTTTTTTTCTTAAAATCAATCCAAGAATTCGAGAGTCTCAAAATAATAACTCCAACAACAATAGATTCGAGGAGATCAGTACCGGCATCTTTAAGTTTATTCACCAACAGTGGTATTTCACTTGTCCAACTATGAACTTATTAGCGACCACTTTGAAATCCATAAAATTACAAATAAGAATCTTTTTATTACTTGCCTCGGATATGCGATACTTGTTCTTCAAAGCAGTCCAGAGGTCCTTTGCAGTTCCCGAGGTCTTATGAGCATTGTAGACTAGAGTAGACAATGCATTCAGAATATGCCCTCTGCATAGAAAATCATCCTTTTTGTGCTTTGCACATTTTGCCTTCAGAGCGACATCCTCCCCAGCAGTTTCCTCCATATAACTTCCAATCCGTCTTCCAAGATATAAAACAATTTGACAGTTATAAGAAAGAATTTCATTGTCTCTTACCAACAAATGAAGTTTTCGCCATCAAATCGCTCCAGTTTAGTCAAATGATGATTCATAACTTGTAACGCGCTCAAACCTTCCACGATTGAAGATATTGAATGAAAATTTTGTTGGGGATTTTGTGGTTTGAGGCTATTTGATGAATACTTTATACTTTAAGGATCAATGGAATAGATTCTTTCAAACAATAGTTCAACCCATCCGGTATAAACGGGTTATCGAACTATTGACTTTCAGGATTCAATAAAGCCCTGGAACAGCGAAATCAGATTCCAAGTTTGTACGGCTTTAATCCGACCAAGAACACTCTATAATTTATTATCTTATGATGCAAGTAGAAGATAGAATGAAGAGGAAGAAGAGATCGAATTCATGGTTTAAATACGTAGCAAATCTGAAATTTTACAACACACTCTGGTTGTTGCAACGGTAGAATTTGAGAAGAAGAAGAAGAAATGTAATTCGAAGTGTTTGAAATAGTTTTCTGGCCTGGCTTTTATAATCAGCGAAAGGAAGCGACGGTTAGCAGGTGTCACGACCATTTGGATGGTCCCAACCCTTCGTTTGAATTTGAAATGTATGCCTCTTCATTTGCAAAGTTCAGAAGCGTCGCAACTCAAACCATCGTGCCTTTCCAACGTTTCCAAAACTCCTGCCTCTATTTAAATTTCGTTCAGGTTTATGAGCCAAAATTCAGCCCATTTCAGTTTCATAAAACTATCCAAAAATATTACTATCAGACCTGAGACCCGCACCCATACCTAGCCCGGTTTGGTCGGACGGCAGCGGCGAAGCGTGCGTGTGTGGTATAGTTATGCATGGTCTCCCTCCTCACAACAAAGTAAACATTTGGATTCCCAAGGCCCCAACACATTTGTGAGAAGTCCCCTTAAGTAATGGCATACCTATGCATATTTCATGATGTGGGACTAATTCCCACACTCTCTTCTTCCTTTCTCTCTTCCCTCTTAAAAAATAAACCCCATACCCCAAAATTAATTTGAAAATTTTACAATGCCTACTCCAAAACTGAACTCCTTTTGGACTAAAAGCCCAACATAACAATGGTAATTGATATTAAACACCCTGATGGTCCTTGTTGCTTTAGCGAAACATTGCAAGCGAGAATAAACTAAAATATTGTTATAGAATACTATTGTGCTTCACTATACAGTAAATTTATAGTTCAAATCCAAAGAGAGCTAATCTATTTGTATGCTTGTACCTTATGTGGGAGGATGTAAATTCCAAGGTTTTTCAGCATACAATTTGGAACAGACACAATAGTGCAAAAGAAAATAAATTTTCAAATCATAGCATACTTTGTACAATGCATATGAATATCAAAAACTACAATCATGAGCATGTGAAGATAAATTGAACTCCAAGCATCATCCACTTGATACTCCCCCCTCCACTCCCCCCCCCCCCAAAAAAAAAAAACGAAATGCCACCCCACCCTATCAATAGTCCAAGAGTATCAAAAAATTCTGCAAAAAGAAAGTTAACAAAAATATAGCTGTTTTAAAAATGAAAATTTTAATATGAGCAATGAAAAATGATTTACAAGCAGTTATTATTTTAGTGTCTCTTTTGGACATTACACATATAAGACTTCATGAGTAGTAGTGTTAGTTTTCCGAGAAACAACAACTTTGATTCTAATATTAAATTCAACAATTAATTCAGTAAAACATACTATTAAAATGTCAAATACTCACATATCATATATAGCTGACCAAGGTCATCAAAAGGATATACAAACGATAAATCATAAAGTTTAAATTTTAAATCGACAAGGGATTTAAATCGTAAATAGTATATTTGAAATTTTTGTTTTTTAAGCTCCGTACACTTTAAAATTGATATTGGTATTTGAGCTAATAGATCTGAATCTAAAACTCATTTTTTGTTCTTTCATTCTATTTTTTTTAATATTGAAATCATGGACCAAAATAATTATATTGGATCCATCAAAATGTATTGAATAAATTTTATTTACCATGGAATTAACTGGGTTTGAATAGGAAGGTAAATCAAATCAAAAAAGGAAAGATTTGTTTCGAACGAGATTCGAATCACAGAATATTTAGAATTTTGACATCGATTAGCTAGCATTAACGATAATATTATAAACTAATCATTTAGTAATAGCTTTCGTTTGAATGGCAAGAGAAATTCAATTATATGAAGCATTTGAATTAATAAAAATTTAGATGCTCTTAATAGCTCAATAACAAGTTTTTTATCACATTCATGATTTACCCTTTCGTAAACATTTTAAGACTTACCACTTCTAATATTAGTCCGATGGGAGAGGATAAAAGATTACAATAAAATAATAGCAACTAGGCCTTATCATATAACTCCAAAATCATTATCATGAAGAATTTTCTTCTAGGTATGAGGTTAAACCACGATTATTTCTCCACCATCCCTATTCGGAATAGATTGCAAGCTTTATTATTGGATTTATGGTAGCACTTTGGGAAAACTGATTAAGATAGACAATAACACAACAAGGGATATTCGACTACATCATGCAAGGATGCTAGTTGAAGTAGATCCCAATTTCAACTACCTTGCCTCTTCTTGGGGGATGTATATAATGTAAAACAAGTTGAAACACAGACAGGCCCTGCTCTAGGGGTCGGCGAACAAAACTACCGCTTAGGGCAACAACAACAAAGATGGCGTAGGAGGGCAACAAAATGAACTAAGTTATTTTTAAAATGCTGATATATAAATATGGTAACGCAACATATTATTGAAGTTGTTAGTGCTTAACTGGTAAAAGTATTTAAGGTAGCATTTGATTTCGTGAATGGGCACTCAATGTTTGTGTTGGCGTCGGACGTGTCCAACGTGAACCCCCAACTACAGGAAAAGCTGAAAATAGCAACAGAAAACAGTAACAGAATTTTCCGTCACTATATTCGCGATAGATCTGTGGGTGATTTGCAAGGGATAATTTTAACTTTTTACTATTTTATTTTTTCTTATATTATCTCCGACCGTTTTCGTATTCTCTAGTAAACCGTTACAAATTGCATCAATTTACCGACGGAAAAGTTTTGACACTAAATTCCACTGTAAATTGTGGCAGACTACTGATGTAACAGCCTACATTTTATGTATCGTTTTAAGATCATAAAATTTTTTATTTTATTTTTTTCCTTGAAGGATGGATCATTCTCATCTTTTGACATGTTGCTTATGGGGATGTGAGACATGTCCATAATTTTTGCCGATTTATTTTGTGACCATTTTGCCCCAGTTAGTCTAGTATAGGGGATAACTTTTGACTTAGGTCGAATCAGAGGATGAGACCTGTGTCATTGGAAACGAACTGATGATTGTCTTTCCGTAGAGTCGTTACATTGAAAATTTGGCTCAGCGGTTTGGGTGAAATTGTTGTTTTAAGGTTTTTCAGTTGGCTGTCCTGGTAAGCCAAAGTGGCCTGAATTGGAAAGGCCCATTAGAGGTTTGGTGGAAACTATAAATAGGGGGTGATGGATATGAGAAAGGGTTTGAATTTTCCATTCTCTCATTGTGAAGTCTTGTGCTCCTCCTTCCTCTAAAATTTTTCCAGATTAAAAATCAAAATCCAAGGAGGGAAATCATAGATATACGCCATTGGAGGCTAGATCTACATCAATTGAGGCAAGAATTCATCGGATCAAGATGTTTGGTGCAAAGTGCTTGCTGTCCGGATTCATATTCCTTTGATTTTTGCTTGTTTGGGAGAACCGGTGAGTGATTTACATCTTTCACATGGATTAAATGAAGTATATGAATGTTAGATCATGTTTTTCATCAATTCAAGTGTTTTCTCATTGATCTACACCATTATATGCCCATTTTCATATGAATCACCATAGGATCTAAATTAGCTAGTTTAACTGGTAATTTTTATCTTATCTTCTTGTGATTATGCAAGTTAGGTCCATATGATCATTTTTGCATGATTTGGGGTGATTTGCATAATATAGATGAAAATCATTGCATGCATGATGATGATGGTTTCATACCATGATTGTGGTCATGTTGGATTAATTGGATGAGTTGGTTTCGTCGAATGAATCATTTTGGCGAAGTTTTGGTCGAAATTGAAGTTGCATTGATGGATGCAGGTTTTGGGTCATTTGTAGGGGGTCGGTCACACCATGATGCTTTCTTGGAGAACAAAACAGGTCTGGTCGGTCGCTCCTTACCTGGTCATTCGGTCATGTTCTGGAGAAGGGGGCTTGTCGCACAGGTTTTTGTCAGAGTCTGTGTTTTAAGAAGCAAGCCGGTTGGGGTCGATCGCGCACATGGATGCTGGTCGGCCATGCATATGGTTGGGTTGAGCAGCAGGGTCGGTGGTATCATGTTGGGTTTAGAAAAGGAGGGTTGGTCACACCATGTCGGGTTGGGAAATGGAGGGTCGGTCGCACCATGTTAGGTCGATTGGCTAAGCAAGGCTGGGTCGGTCGCACATGATCAATTTCTGAAAATTTTATTTTTCGGGTATGACGCAGATTGGAATAAAAAGGGCTGGAAAAAATATTTTTTTGGGGCAATCCCTCGAACCCTAGTCACAGTGCAGTGATGTAATTCAGCCCAGTGATGTGGTGACTTCATAGTGAATTTTATGGAGAATGACGAAGTGAAGTGATTTGTTCGTTGGATGTGATGAATGTAGGGACGACTCAAGGATGTATTGAGTTCGTGTGCATTGATTTTTCTAAAGTGTTCTGAGCTAATTAATAGTCATAATTGATAACGACTATAGATAAGAAGGCCGAGAAATTCCCATTGTCGTTGGTTCTAGCGGACTCAAAGCAGGGGTACAATTGAATACCAATTGTAGGTGGAATGCCCTGGGCTTCGTGTATGGCCTAGAGACGTGTTGTGTATAGCGTGTGGATTTTGCTAGAACCGAGGCGTCGTGTGTGGTCCTTGACAATTGACAGCAAGTTATTAGTCAGTCATATGATAACGAGGGTTCCAAAGCAAGGTTTGTGTTGATAGCCAGTGTCAGTCATAGACGTTTGAATGCATGTTGTGATCATGGTTGAGTTGCTAATGCTATGTATGAATGGTTGTTCTTGTTACCATGGCTGAATTGTTATCTCTTTGGGTGTATGGATCGTAAAGGCTATCACCGTGAGGTTGTGGGCAAGGCAAGCATAAGTTCTTCTCCGGAGCTGGGTAGATTAGTTCGTTTATTTGTCCATTCTCACATTCTTTATTGATGAAGCTTGTTAGTTGTTTTATCGCTCAATAAGACTGTTGTCTCACTCAAGGTTTTACGTTTCCTTTTATTACCTTAGGTTGTTCATCCGGTTGTGGATGGGCAGACTGAGTAGCAGGTGGCAGGTGATGCTTTAGTAATGAGGATGATGCTTATTGATGGCAAGCAGGAGGCTCACGTACCAATTTTACTACTATCTAATA
The DNA here is from genome assembly GCA_030737875.1 of Allium sativum. Taxonomy (NCBI): domain Eukaryota; kingdom Viridiplantae; phylum Streptophyta; class Magnoliopsida; order Asparagales; family Amaryllidaceae; genus Allium; species Allium sativum. The sequence goes on along the minus strand of CM060918.1, from coordinate 222,421,600 downwards.
ATTAGATTTTCGCTTTTTGCTACTTCTCTGAGTGCTGTAGTGAGGCAAATTGTACAAACACTATTGTTGTTATCCTAGTGTATGGGAAATACTTTTTAGTTGTCATGAAAGTTTAGTGTTTCCTGCTTCACTATCACTACCTGTTGTATATGTTCTATTATATTTTATCCTTGCGTCGTGAGTTTACGACAGGTTCCGTGTATCATCCCTTGATGATCGTCCATAGCTGCCTTGCATACCTTTTGGCGCACTATTCCTCTTATATTGTGCGGGGGTTGTGGGCGATCGTCACATTTGGTATCAGAGCTCTGGTAAACAATTGTAGCCAAAGTTCGAAGATGTAATTACGTATGAGATAGGGCTGCACAAAGTATGGGTTGGGTCGGGTAGGACCAAATATTACATCCGACCCGCATAAGTATGGGTTTAAGGAAGTTCAACCCGTATCCGACCCTATATGAGGTTGGATATGGGTTGGGTTAAAGTATGGGTTAGGTCGTGTTTAGTAGGGTTGGGTTGAGTTGCTTGAATATAATAAAAAATGAGAATAGAGAGAATTTTTTTAAAAGCAGTATTAAAATATTCATCATAATATATCAGATTTTTGCTAGCATAATGCATTTAAAAATAAACGATTCTTTATAAGATATATTTTATTAAAATTTCATTGTAAAACACATCATATAAAATTAATTTACTATATAGTAGAACAAGTGTTGCATTTTAAGATATATTGAAATGCACTTTAAAATATATTTTCCAAATTCTACCTAGTTTGGATTGACATGAAATATGTTTTTTTGTATATTTACTATAGAATTCATAAACATTATTCTAGAATTATACTATTCTAATTTTAAGTAGGCTGATATTAAATTAGTTTTTTAATATAGGGTTGGGTTGGGTTAAAATAAGGTTGGATTGAACAAAATATCAAATCCGACCCGTATGTAGTATAGATAACATATTGTAACCCATATCCGACCCGAACTAGGATGGGTTGGGTTGGGTTTATGTGGGTTGGGTCGGGTTGGATATGGGTTTTGTGCAGCCTAGTATGAGAGATGTACTTGTAGATTTCAATTGGATGTTTTCTATATATATTAGCATATATAGTAGTAGTGTTAGTACTTCTTTAGCAGTTTTTCTTGTAGATGGCTATTCATTCTAATATTCATATTTAGATTGAGTCGACGTTACACAAGACGCTCTGCTAGGGAAGAAGTTGTGCCTGGAGGGGGTAATGGCAGGGCACCTGAATACCCGGCTATGTTTGAAGCTATGATGGAAGCATGCCTTTGAAGGAACCCCACTCCAGTAGCAACTACGGTTGATACTGAAGTTCCAGTGCCTAGAGCTGTAGAATTTACAAAGCTATGCAAAGACTTTTCCTCATTAAGGGAAAACAATTCAAGGGCACTGAACCAGTTGAAGAAGTCCAGAGTTGGATGGATACTTGTGTTCGAATCTTCAAGGACTTAGGCATTGATGATGCAACAAAGAGGAAACTTGCATCAAGGCAGTTGGCGGGAAGAGCAGTGGACCGGTGGAACTCTGTTACACTTGAAACCCCTGAAGAGGATATTTCATGGGAATTGTTCCAAGCTAAGTTTAAAGCAAAATTTATCTCCACCGTGTAGAAGTTTGTTCAGCTTAAGAGATTCATGGAGCTTAAACAGAATGGTTGCACAGTTCTTGACTATGTTTCTGACTTCGACGCCTTGTCGAAGTATGCTCGTTCATATGTGGATACTCCTTATCAAAATAACGAGAAGTTTGTCTTGGGAATGGATGAATATCTTAGGAATTAGCTTGTGGATTACCTCGATGATAGCTTTGAGAAGATCGTCGAGAAGGCTTCGGGGCATGAAAGTATGTTTCCTAAAATGTCTGTTGTTGCAGCTAAAGAGGAGCAGAAACCACAGCAGGGTGGTAATAATAAGAAGAGGAAGCAACAATAATAGAAAGGAAAAGATGGCCAAAAAAAGCAGAAGAGAGGAGTGACTTGCTTCACTTGTTGGCAGAAGGGCCATTTTGCTAATGAATGCAAGAATCCTAAAGCTAAAAAGAAGTGCTTCAAGTGTGGGAAGTCGGGACATGAGAAGAAAGATTGTCCAGAATCAGCTCAAGGGAAGCAAGTGGTTAAGTCTTATGCTTTAGGGACAGTACCGTCTTCTTCAAAATCACCTACTCCAGAAGAGGAGGTAAAGGGTGTCGTGGTGCAAGGTACTTTTTCTATTCATGGTGTTTCAGTTCGAGTTTTGTTTGACGCTGGAGCATCGCATTCATTCATTTGTAATGAGCTTGTGTGTCGCTTGGGTTTGGAACCCGAGAAATGTGATAGACCTTTTGTAGTAAATAATCCAGTTGGGGGTTTGTCAAATCTTTGCATGATTTGTCGTGGTCTAGTGTTGTCGAGTCATGATTGCTCTTTTGTGTGTGATTGCTTTGTTCTTAAGTTCGCTGGGTTTGGGATTATCTTGGGTATGGATTAGCTCAAGAGGTATGCGGCAAGGGTGAATTACAAGAAGCTAGAGGTAAGAGTCGAAGATGTGGAAAGGCGAAAGGTGTTGATAAAGTGTAAGCGCGAAGAGGGTGTCTTCATTAGCTATCTATATTCGCTTGTGATTCCACAAGAAGACTTGTCATCTGTGTTGATTGCTAATGAGTATGAGGATGTCTTTGACGAGGTCAAATGGTTGCCACCGCATCGTGAGATCGAGTTTAGGATCGATTTGGTCGAGGGTTCTAGATCAATCGTTATTCCTCTTAGGCGGATGGCGCCTAAGGAACAGCGAGAATTGGAGATGCAAGTTCGAGACCTTCTTAGGAAGGGATTCATTCGGAGAAGTGTTTCTGAATGGGGAGCACTAGTCGTGTTTGCAACCAAGGAAGATGGCTCATTAAGATTGTGTGTGGACTATCATGAGCTGAACAAGGTGACTAAGAAGAACAAGTATCCATTGCCAAGGATTGATGACTTAATTGATCAACTTCACTAAGTCAAAGTGTTTCCTCAGATGGATCTAGCGAGGGGATTTCACCAGTTGAGGGTTGCTAAGGATAGTGTGCCAAATATTGCTTATAGGACACCATCCGGTTTCTTCGAGTGGTTGGTGATGCCATTCGGGTTGACTAACGCACCAACATATTTTGTGAATCTTATTAATATAGTTTTCAGAGATCAGTTGAACAAGTTCGTGCTTGTGTTCATGGATGATATTTTGGTTTACTACAGGAACAAGGAAGAGCATAAGATGTACTTGAGATTGGCATTGGAAATCTTGTGAAAGCATCAGCTGAGAGCCAAGTTTTCAAAGTGTCACTTCTGGAAGAGTGAAGTGAGATTCTTAGGTCATGTAGTCTCCGATAGTGGGATAACAGTTGACCCTGCTAAAGTGGCAGCAATCTAGGACTGGGATAGACCTAAGAATGTGACAGATGTGAGAAGTTTCCTTGGATTGGTTAGTTATTACCGACAGTTTATCAAGGATTTCTCCAAGATAGCTGCACTGTTGTCAGGATTGACAAAGAAGAACCAAGTGTTCACATGGGATGTGAAGTGTGAACAAGCATTCAGAATCCTGAAAGAGGGACTAACGAGTGCAGTTGTGTTGACCATTCCAAGTGGGAATGAAGAGATGGTAGTATACACCGATGCATATGGTACTGGACTTGGAGCAGTGCTAATGCAGAAGGATAAGGTTGTGGCCTATGCGAGTTGACAGCTGAAGCCGCATGAGAAGAATATTACCCAACTCATGATTTAGAGTTGGCGGTGGTTGTGTTTGATCTGAAGATGTGGAGGCATTACCTATTGGGAGTTCGATTCGAGTTGTTTACGGATCACAAGTCGTTGAAGTATCTTTTCTCCTAAAAGGATTTAAATCTTCGACAGTAACGATGGCTAGAGTTTCTGGCATCGTATGATTTTGGCATAGCCTATACTTCGAGCAAGGGAAACGCAGTTGCAGATGCATTAAGTCGAAGACATGCAAGTTTAGGAGTAATGTTTTCAAAATGGAAGAGCCTCGAGTATTTGACGAGATTTGATTTCAGGCCAAGGTGTGAGTTGGAACCTGAAATGTTGGCAAGCTTATCGATAAAATCTACTCTCATCGAAAGGATTGGAGAGAGCCAAAAGAGAGATGCAAAGCTTGTCTAGTTTACCCAGCGACTAGAACCAGAAGATCAAGAGTTCGAAGTCGATCGAAAAGGTTGGCTTCGAAAGTAAGGGCGATTAGTTGTTCCTGATATCGATGGATAGAGAGATGAAGTTCTGAGAGAATGTCATCACACGAATTTGACTATTCATCCCGATGGGAATAAGATTATTAGGACATGAAGAGAATTTACTATTAAGAGGGGATGAAGCGAGATACTTGAAAGTTCATTTCCAAGTGCGTGAACTATCAGAATAAGCCGAGTGGGTTGTTTCAGCCATTAGAAGTTCCTACGTGAAAGTGGGAGCAAGTATTGATGGATTTCATCGATGGAAAACCTAGAACCAGGGAAGGAAATGAAGAGATTTGGGTCATTGTGGATCGCTTGACAAAAATTGCAAGATACATTCCTGTCAAGTCAACTAGGACAACGTCGAAATTGGCTGAACTTTATGTGAAATGGATAGTTCGATTCCATGGTGTCCCAAAGAGTATAATGAGTGACCAAGATCCATTATTTATGAGCGGATTTTGGAGGAGTTTCAAGAAGCTTTGGGAACCGAGTTGTGTTCAAGTATGGCCTACCATCCCTAAACTGACGGTCAGACTGAGAGAGTCAACCGAGTTTGGGAAGATATCCTGAGGGCTTGTGTGTTAGACTTCGGAGGATCATGGGAAGACCATCTACATCTAGTTGAGTTTGCAAATAATAATAGCTACCAGTCTAGCATTGGGATCGCACGATACGAGGCGTTGTATGGGAGGCCCTGCAATTCTCCAGCTTGTTGGTTAGAAATTGGAGATAAGTTGGTACTTGGGCCAGAGATGATTGGAGAGACCTCGGATTGTATCAAGATAGTTCGACAATGAATGAAGGCGGCCCAAGATCGCTAGAAGAGCTATACTGATAGGCGTTGAAAATATTTGGAATTTGACGTTGGTGACATGGTTTTCGTGAAGATTTCACCATTGAAGCATGTGGTTCGATTTGGAAGTGAAGGAAAGTTGGCTCCTAGGTTCGTTGGACCATTTCCGATAGTCAATCAAGTTGGAAAGCTCGCATAAAGATTGGAGTTACCCAAGAAGATGTCGAGTGTGCATAATGTATTTCATTTGTTTTTTCTACGGAAGTACGTGTATGATTCGAATGTGGTGGTATGTCCAGAGCAGTATGAAGACCTAGAAGTAGAGACCGCAGTTGCGAAACCTCATAACCCGCTTCATGTTGTGCGAAACGACACAGAAAAGCTTAGGAGGAAGACGGTTAAGCTTTTCAAGGTACAATGGAGTGAAGATGGTGACGATTGTATGTGGGAGAAAGAAGAGAGTACGAAGGCGATTCATCCAGTATTCTTTGTCGGCATGACCCGTTGATATCATATCATCGTTATATGGTTGTATCTATTTGTTGTTTGATAGAATTTCGCGTGCTAGGATAAGGCTATGGATGCATGGCTTGATGGTTGCTAGTTTTGATGATAGAATTGGCTTCTCATAGATGATAGACATGCGGAATTGTTGTGATTACTTGTGTTTATCTGGAATTTTGGGGGCGAAATTCTTAAGGGGGGAGAATGTAACAGCTTGCATTTTACATATCGGTAGATAGTAAAATATTTTAATTTTATTTTATTCCTTGAGGGACGGATCATTCTCATCTTTTGATATGTTGCTTATGGGGATGTGAGACATGTCCATAATTTGTACCGACTTTGTTTGTTACCATTTTTCCCCTGTCAGTCTTGTATAGGGCATAACTTTTGAGTCAGGTCGAATCAGAGGGTGAGACCTGTGCCATTGGAAAGGAATTGATGATTGCCTTTCCCTAGAGTGGTTACATTAAAATTTTGGCTCAGCGTTTTGGGAGAAATTGTTGTTTTAAGGTTTCTCAGTTGGCTGTCCTGGTTTGGTGAGCCAAAGTGGGCTGAATTTGGAAGGCCCATTAGAGGGTTGGTGGAAACAATAAATAGAGGGTAAGGGATATGAGAAAGGGTTTGAATTTTCCGCTCTCTCATTTGGAGCTCTTGTGCTCCTCCTTCCTCTAACACTTTTCCACCCTTAAAAATCAAAATCCAAGGAGGGAAATCATAGATCTACACCATTGGAGGCTAGATCTACATCAATTGAGGCAAGAATTCATCGAATCAATGTGTTTTGTCGAAGTGCTTGTTGTCCGGATTCATATTCCTTTGAGTTTTACTTGTTTGGGAGAATCAGTGAGTGATTTACATCTCTCACATGGATTCAGTGAAGTATATGAATATTAGATCATGTTTTTCATCAAATTCAAGTGTTTTCTCATAGATCTACACTATTATATGTCCATTTTCATATGAATCGCCATAGGATCTAAATTAATAAGTTTAACTGGTAATTTTTATGCTATCTTCATGTGATTATGCAAGTTAGATCTATAGTTTCGTTCATATGATCATTTTTGCATGATTGGGGTGATTTGCATAATTTTGATGAAAATTGTTGTATTCATGATGATGATGGTTTCATACCATAATTTTTGGTCATATCGGATGAATGGGATGAGTTGGTTTCATCGAACGAATCGTTTTGGCAAAGTTTGGGTCAAAAATGGAGTTGCATTGAAGGATGCAGGTTTTGGGTCATTTGTAGGGGGGTCGATCACATCATGATGTTTTCTTGGAGAACAAGGCAAGTTTGGTTGGTCGCTCCTTACCTGGTCGGTCGTTCATATTCTGGAGAAGGGGCCTTGTAACACGGGGTTTCGTCGAAGTCTGTGTTTTAAGAAGCAAGCAGGTTGGGGTCGGTCTCGCACAGGGATGCTGGTCGGTCTCTCCCTGGTCGGTCATGCATATGGTTGGGTCGAGCAGCAGGGTCGGTCACACCATGTTGTGTTTTGAAAAGGAGGGTCGGTCGCTCTATGTCGGGTTGGGAAAAGGAGGGTCATTCGCACCATGTTGGGTCGGTTGGTTGAGCAAGACAGGGCCGGTCGTATAGGGTCAATTTCTGAAAATTTTATTTTTGGGTATGACTCAAATTGGAATAAAAAGGGATGAAAAATATATATTTTTTGGGGGTAACTCCCGAACCCTAGCCGCAACGCAGTGATGTAATTCAGCTCAGTTATGTGGTGACTTCGTAGTGAATTCAATGGAGAATGACGAAGTGAAGTGATTTGTTCGTTGGATGTGACGAATGTGGGGACGACTCAAGGATGTATTGAGTTAGTGTGAAGTGATTTCTCGATAGTGTTCTGAGCTAATTAATAGTCATAATTGATAACGACTAGAGATAAGAAGGCCGAGGAATTCCCGTTGTCGTAGGTTCTAGCGGACTCAAAGCAGGGGTACAATTAAAGAACAATTGTAGGTCGAGTGCCCTGGGCATCGTGTATGGCATAGACACGTGTTGTGTATAGCGTGTGGGTTTTGCTAGAACCGGGGCGTCGTATGTGGTCCTCGACAATTGACGGCAAGTTGTTAGCCAGTCATACGATAACGAGGGTTCCAAAGCAAGGTGGCGGTGATAGCCAGAATCGATCATGGACTTTTGGATGCATGTTGTGATCATGGTTGAGTTGCTATTGCTATGTATGAATGGTTGTTCTTGTTACCATGGTCGAATTGTTATCCCTTTGGGTGTATGGATCGTAAAGACTATCACTGTGAGGTTGTGGGGAAGGCATGTGTAAGTTCTTCTCTGGAGCTGGGTAGATTAGTTCGTTTATTTGCCCACATATGCTTTATTGATGAAGCTTGTTAGCTATTTATCGCTCATAAAGACTGTTGTCTGACTCAAGGTTTTACATTTCCTCTTATTACCTTGTGTTGTTCATCCGGTTGTGGATTGGAAGACCGAGTAGCATGTGGCAGGTGATGCTTAAGTAAAGACGATGATGCCGCTCCCGAGCAGGAGGCTCATGTACTAGTTTTACTACTATCTAATAATTGGATTTCAGCAGTTTCCTATTTCTTTGAGTGCTGTAGTGAGGCAAATTGTACAAAACTATTGTTGTTATCCTCGTGTATGGGAAATACTTTCTGGATGTCATGAAAGTTTAGTGTTTCCTGCTTCACTATAACTACCTGTTGCATATGTTCTATTATATTATATCTTTACTTCGTGAGTTTACGACAGGTTCCGCTTATGTATCATACCTTGATGATCGTCCATAGCTGCCTTGCACACCTTTCGGTGCATTATTCCTCTTATATAGAGCGGGGGTTGTGGGCAGTCGTCACAACTGACGAAATCATTTTAAAGCTATTTTCCGATGGATTTTCCAAGGAATCTGCAAGGCAAGGCTTATCCAATTTAGCCATGATGAATTTTTCAATATACATATTTAATAATAAAAAACAAATGATTAATAATTAATAAAAAATAAATTTTTGTAATTAATTTTTATTGATTAGTAATTATTAATAAATAATTGAAAACTAAAAATACATGTAAACAATTTCTACAAATAATAATTAATAATAATAATTCAATAATTTCTATTAATAATAAATAAATAATAAATAATAAATAATAATTTGTCTAATTAATAATTAAAGCTTATGGTTATTGTTTAATATAGTTTACAATTAATAATTAATGACTAATTTGTAGTCCTTAACAATTGAGAAATAATATTTATTATTTAGTATCTAGTATTCAATAATTATTGAAATCATATTTAATATGTATTAATTAAAAAAATTAAAATTTTGAAAGTTTCTAAACTATATTTAAAATTAATCATAAATTTTTAATATACAACTTTGAAGTTTTTATAAGATTTGAAAATATTTTTAAACTAATCTAAAATTTTGTAAAATATTCAAAATTTCTACGAATTCCAAGATGTCAAAAAAATCCAAAATCTATAAAATACAAACATTACCTTGCAAATTATTGCTTTCAGAAATGACACATCTTGTTAAATTTGAATAAATATTTATATAGTATTTTAAACACAACAAGAAAAACCGCAAATAACGACAGATTTTCATTGATGGATTTTCGTGGTAATCTGCAAGGGATTCGCTAGGGACTGCTATGTTTATTCTTTGTAATATATTTTTCTGTTACGTTTTTGCTAAGTAACTGATAATTAAAAATAAATAAAAATAATAATTATTAATTAAGTATACTAATAACAAAAAATAATTAATTAATATTAATAGTTAATAATATTTCATAGTTAGTATTGATTAATTAATAATTACAACAAAATAATTAGGTAATAATAATTAATAACATAGATTAATATTCGCTATTTAATTAAATTTATTTTGATAATCAATAATTAAATTTATCTGTAAATATTTTCTTTAATGTATATAACTATGAATTTTAGTGCTCTTCCTTAAAAAAATTCCATTATAGACTGAAAACATAGGATCGAATATGAAAACTTTGTTTCTAGAAAAAGAAATTGGCTTCAGGTGTGCTTCGCTAAAAAAAAATGGCTGTGGGAACCAAAATTTTTGGCTCCTAGAACCGAAAATTTTGGCCCCATCATGAATTTAAGCTCCAACTTAAGTGTATTTTTCATTTTTAATTATTCTCCCTCTTTCTCAAATCGTTCTCCTTAACCCTAGATCTTTATTATTCTCCTCATCTTCTCTTCTGCTGTCTTCTCCGTCACCAGACTCAAATCCAACAGCTTTTTTCCATTCTCCAACGATTGCTTGTCGTCACGGCCAACCTGGCCAAATCCTCAGGGAAAATCAGATGCTTCATCATTGATTTAGGACGCTTCAGCATCTTTTTGTTCTCGGTATTTGAGTTTTTTTATATGGATTGGGTTTTGATTTGTTCTTTAGATTATGAAACTGAAAAGAATTCTTCTAGGTCATTCACGGATTCAATAACGTAAGGGTGTAAATTTCTTAGAAGAACTGTTTAGGCATCTTGATGCCATTATTTCTTGAATATAAAACGGATTTTGTTAATAAATTCAGTGATCCAAATAAAATGAGCAATGTAATAAAAGCTTTTGGTTTAGGTTCTTTTAAATTCTACATTTCTGTTCTAAGATTAATGCCTATAATTTTTTATATTTTATTTGTATAAGGCAACTTTTACTGAGAATGGAAGGGTTGCAGGAGTATTTGTTACACTATATATTACAACAACAGTTCATGTACACGGAAGCAAGTTGCACTGATAATCTTCACCGATAAGCGTTTATGTATCTTATGTAATCAATCGTATGTAGCTTCCTGATAAGCGTCCCTACTAACTGCAGCCACACACTCTAAACTTCTATTTAATGCACATTCCTATGCTATATATATAGTGCAATGATAATCATCTCCTCTTTGCACGATTTGTGCCCCTTTATTGATTTTCTAGCTGGCTTAATTTGCGTGATATTGTCCTATTTTCTAAAATTACTTTCTAACGGTTCCTACTGTACATATTTTATATGAGTATAGAAATTGGAGACACATGTTTCAATGAGTGAAAATATTCTTATATTGTTCATTTGTCCATGCTTCTACGTACCTAGTCTGACATCTTATTCAAGTATAAGCACATTCAAAGTTATCAACTAAAGGGACGGGTAACGGGTGAATTTCAGCCCAACCAGTTTTTCATAGGGACAAATGCCTTGGATATGTTTAACATGGTGATTGTTATATGCATTCTTTCAATGGTAGTTTTAGAGATCTTATAGTGGATAGGTGGTTGAGTATTTAAAAGTACTATGCAGTCTCATTTAAAATTCTATTAACCATTACTAATTTTCCTTTCACAATGTTAGATTATAATGTTTTTCCCTTTCAAAATCACCGTTACCACAATCCAAATGTAATCAATGGAAGCTTCACACAGTTGTTGCGGGCCGACAATAATGTACATGGGACATAGCATTTTTGCAAGACAGGGAATAGTCACATGCTCAGCGGCAATCATTCTCATGAAACATGAGTTAACGAATGAGATTAAGGTATCTACTTGTGTGGGTTCGTGTTTTACAGCATTGGAACACTATAAGTTTTTTCCTACTTTTTTTATAAGAATAAACAAAATTCTTCTACATCTCATCAGTAAATACAAAATTATGGAAGCCAGAACCAAAGCTTACAGTAACTTCGAACAACCAATTAAACCACAATAACATAAGTACGTAGCAAAAATAATCTATGATTGTGTATTTTTTGTTGTCATCTACTGTTTTCCTATTGACTGCTTCTAACTCACTAACCATTTCATTTGTTCTCATCGATTCATTTTTAAGTTTTACAATTTCATAATCTTTTACTTCCAGCTTTTCTTGCAGTACATATGTAACGACTTGAAATTTCTGAACTAATTTAAAAAAATTATTTTAGCTATTTTAATGGATTTTGAATATTTAAAATGATTTATTTTAAATAATAATGACTAAAAATTTATTTAAATCGAAGTTAGAACATATAAATTTATTTTAATTATAAATAGAGTATAAAATGGCGCGTAGTTTGAAAATTCGTTTTCTAATTTTAAATAAATGTACAAGATTCAAAATAAATCAGATTTCAATAAAACCAGAAATATTTGAATCTATTTAATTATATCTTTCTAAAGAATGTGAAAAAGTCAGATTTCATAATATAGATTGAAAGTTATGTCTAGTTTAAAATTCAAAATAGTCGCTATGGATTTATATATATTTAATAGTATATAAGCCCTTAAAATAGCCATTTTGCAAACGACCTCCGTTTTCGACGAAACCACTTTTGTTGTATCCGAAATGTCAAATTACAGCTAGATTCCAATTTTCATATCTTTTTGCGTTAATATGTGAGCATAGTAAATTTAAACGTGTTTTCAAATTTAGTTTAAATTTAATAGACCACAAAAAGTGCCATTTTTCTAATAGTCTCCAAATTCGACAAAATTAGTTTTGCTAGGATCGTATCATCAAAACATACCTAGATTTATTTTTCTATAATTTTTGGTGTCAGTATGTGGCCCAATAAATTAAAGCGTACGTTCAAATTCAATATTGACCGTTATATTAATTTATATTTTAATTTTGATAAAAACTAATCGAAACAGTCGAATTGGCTTACGAAACTTATCCTATTTTGTCCGGAATGGGGGTATTTGTTAGAGGCAACAGTCGTTGGGTTGGAATTGGAGTTCGGATGCAAAATTCACTTTTAGGAATTAATTGAAATAAAATATTATTTAATATATAGTATATATATACTGTTTCCTACCCTAACCCTAGAAAATCATTCTAGCCGCCATTTAAAAAAATCGCAGGCCAGAATCATTCAAAAATTAACTCCAATCTCTCCCAATCCTTTCAGTAATTCGCAAAAAATTTAAAACCAAAATCCAAGAGCTCCTTCTGATCTTCGTTGTCATATGGGTATGATGATTTATCATTGCGTGGATTTCTTGAAATTGGAGCCCAAAACCCCACCATTCGAACTAGAACTCGTGGCTATTATGGCCACAGGAAGCGACAAGGTTCAGGGCGCTGGATGGTGTGCCCAAGGCGGAGGGTGTGGTAGGGTTGGATTGTGGTTAAGGAGGCCGATGGGGGTGCGATGAGGTGAGAGAGTGGTTGAGCAATGGGTTTCGATACCCAGGCATAGGTTGCAAAGAAGACAGAAAGGGGAATCCGTACAAAGGTTATGGAAATTAATTAGGGAATGTTAACTAAAAATTAATTGTATTAGATTAATTTATTTATGTAATTAATCTCTACATTACCGTAATTTACTCAAACGATGACAGAATTCTACAATTCAAAGTGAGTTGGGATCGTGTCTTCGATCACTACACAATTGAACTGACCAGATCCGAAACGGATGCAGCTAGAATTTTTGACAAAATTAAACTGTTGTTTAATTTTGTTAAAACGGTCGTTCAGAATTAAAGAATGGCGGAGTGGAAACCCAATGTGAGAACTCTTTCTCACTCAACTATTTTTGTTATGTAATTATATCATAGGTTTTAGACGGGGCTTAGTAGCTCCTGACACTATTTTTTTTGTTAAATCATGGATGATTGGTGTGATATGGTTGTGTTGTGGTAAAATTGTTGGATTGAAATCGATGATGTATGAAATTGTATTTGCGTTGTATAAAACATATATATTTTATCTATAAAATAGTCATGATATGGAAATATTATTTGTTCGATAAAAATATAGTTTTTATCATATATATTTAGTATATAAAATTGTCATTCTGTGGAAAATTAATTATTGGGTAAAAATATTATTTTTAATAAATATATGCGATAGATAAAATTATCATGAAATGAATTTGGAATAAATATTCATTTACAAGTCGGACGACTTGTTTATGTACACCGATTTAACTGATATTGATTGGGACAATAATTTTCACACGTCGCCCAAGTGCACATATAATAATCAGTATTTGTTGTTTAAAAACCCCACATGGGTATTAGGATGATGTTTGACATACACTAATCCCAATATTTAGTTATATGTCAATCGATGGGTTGACAGGCTGTGATGAGCGTTATTTATTTATTTTAACGCTTATACAGTTGTAAACTACACTCTAGATGATGTTTGAATGGTTAATGGTTATTTAAAATTATTGTTGTATACATAAGATGTATGAAATCCATATAACTGAAATTATATGGTAATTGATTGAGTCGGATTTCGATTCAGAAATAAAGAATATTTTAAAATAACGAATATTATTGAAATAACGAATATTTTAAAATAATATTCAGTGAATAATCAAAATGTGATTTTGAAGTCCGATTTTGGATGGACACGAAAATATTGAAATGTGAAGCCGAGTTAAGCAGCAAACGCTATTTTAACCAATACGGGTTCATCGATCGATTTTATTCATTTTATAATCAATATCGAAAAGAAATGATTTTAAAATATAATATTTTGAAAATATTATCATTTTAGTATTATAATGATATAGAATATTCAATTTTTATTTAAAATTGAAAATGAAGTTGAAATCGTTTTTAAAACGAATTTATAAAATACATTTTATATGTAAATCGGCGATATATATTATATATATAATGACCTGAATAGAAAGCGTCGCACAACGACCGTTCGTGAATTTTGACCATTAACTTCAAATAGATGTAACGGGAGATCGACTGTCGGATTCTCCTAAAACCGGAACCATTGAGTTCGTATCGAAAAGGGCATTTCAATGAATATAAAAGATATGAAATCTAACGGTCGGATTTTAAGATATGTCCAAATCCATTTCGGAAAAGGTCGTAATGGATGCAATTCGGTGGCCGTTATTGGAAATCGACTGTATGGGCCTTAATAAAATTATTAAAAATATCAAAAAATTGTGTAAAATCATAATAAATTATTTGGAAATATTTTGGGTGAAAAAATTCAGTTTTGAAAAGATAAAAATACATTTTTATCAAAATGAACTAGTTAATAACTAGAATAAAAACCCAATTATTTTTAAATAAATAAATTAGAGTTGTAAAAGGTTTTTAATATAACCAGAATTTTCCAATGAATGAATTGGAATGGATTTGAATGGAAATAATCTTCGGAATATTTCAGTATTGGATTCCATGACTATACAGATATTGTTGCGGGAAGTTGTAAGATACATATATCGTTATTCCCAATACGATATCCGTTAGTCTCAGAATTTGATATTGAATATAAGCCGATATAATTTCTATTTAGAGCCTTGTATTTAATATCAAATTGGACTTTGGGTTTGTCGTGAATGGTGTTTTAAATAACATTATTCTTAAACCCCGATGAGAAAAGAACAAATCTTTTAATAAGATTTAGAGAAGTTTACCACTTAACTAATATTTTATTGGAATTGAATTGAAATTGGATTTTTGGGTTTATCGCGAACAATGTTTTAAATAACACATGTTTTTAACCCAATTGTTCGTCGCTAATCCATGAATTAGAAAAGCGCGAATTTTAAACTAAATGCTGCAAGCGTACAGGTGTGTAGCATACAGGTCGAACACAGGGAGGTGTAATTAAAAATTATTATTTATTTATTCTTAGGCGAGTTAGACGAAGTTTGGAGTTGTTTTTTTTATGTTGTTGAAATTACTCTGAATCTAATCAGTATCGAATTCAACAATTGAAAAGAAAAGGAACAATTACTAGAAAAAGAGAATAACAACTAGAACAATAACAGATTTTAAAAGTAGGATTCCTGTTGAAACTAATCAACAGTGAATCGCTAGCAAGCAGTAATAAAAGAAAATAACAATATGCATCCTACCCAAACCTAATTAGGTAGATAACACAAATTGTTATGAAATTGAAATAACAAGAAAAGACTTTTATTAGAACAAAAGAGAATACAGAATAGAAAAATGAATGGCATTTACAATGGGACATCATGTATATTTATAGAGATGTAGACCAAATCCTAATCAAATCAATGACTAAATGGCCCTCTTTTCCCAGGAAGTAATATCATATCTCTTGCCTTCCTTGACTAGGCTTGTTTGGAAATAATTCTCTTAAGAATATCTGATGCATATCTTGGTGAATATCTTCCAAATCCTCCGTATGGCTAGTTGATTGGTTATTAGATTGCATTCGATTAATTACTCCAAACAAGGATGCTCATCAACTCCAAAGGCAACAAAGGATGAAATCTTCAAAATTGATCTTTTCTTGGAAATAAATCAATCAGAAATTCTTCTTATTGGAATTTGAAAAATGAATGTTCTGAATTGATTTCCATGACTATTCCTGAAATGTCTATTAGTGAATATCATACATACACATGAATATGTATATATATAATATAACACTAATAAATATATTCTTCATAGCAAAGAGAAGTGTGAACGCGTTCTGTTCTTTGGCAAAAAGTGAGCTCAATAGGGATCGAACTCAGGTCTCTCAGTACAAATCTCTATGCATTTACCAGTGAGCTACAACGTCTTTTGTAATTGAGATGGCTTTAGTACGGGGAAGTAGCTTTTTATCTGTAGTTGGCCTTTAATTTGAAATGAAGGGGCATTTCTTGACATCATGTAAAAACACACAAAAGTAACCAAAGTATCATTTATTTATTTACAAAAGATAAAATATAAGAGCATAAAATAAACACATTTCTATGTTAATCAAATACCCCCACACTTATCTTTTACTCGTCCTCGAGTAAAAAGAAAATGAAAAACTAACTAGATAGGTCACACTTTCGTAGGAAACACGATTGCATTGAGCATATGCAACAAGCCGTTAAACCTTTAGATGTCCCTAGAAGGAAGAGTGGTGTCTCGTGAGGGTTTTCAGCGGATACTACCCACAAAATCCAAATGCAGTATGCTATGATTCTAATGAAACTACATGAATGCAATTGACATATGCAAAACGAAAAATGAAAACACGACTTATTTCAGGAAAGTGGTAAATTAAGTTAATAATTTCTAATCAGTTGATTTTATTTTAGATACCTCAACTTGTCACAAATTTTCAATATAAATCAAGTTTTCAAATGTTAAATTCCAGTTTGGCCAGTTAGTTCGGTCGATAACATAGTGCAGCTATGAAATAGATTCTTAGTTTGCTTAGCACAGTTTGTAAAGTGGTATTCTAATTTTCTCATGTATGGCTAGTCAAATCAATAAAGTCAAGAAGTGTTTGGGCATCATCGCTTATTCTTTATTCTATAAAATTTTAAAATTTATGATTAAGTACATATACCTAACTTAGAAGACCAAGGTTTACCACCCATGCACTGCCTTGCGAACTAACGGAGAGTAGGTAAAGAGCTTGGCGGATTGTGCAGGTCGACTTTGACTTTGTCAACAACGTGTCGGTAATCCTTAGGTGTCCAATCTCATAAAATGAGACCAAGATATTCCAACGCTGACTTTGTCAACAACATGTCGGATAGAGCTTGGCGGGTTTGCACACCAACGCTCGATATACAAGCAATGTTGGATGCCCTTGGATTACTATTATTATTATTGAATTTATAAGCACAAAAGAGAGTTACGCGAATTCAACTTAACACAACTTAGTTTTAAAGATTTGACAAGCCATTATAAGTATTTTAAGTCCTCCACTTATTTAAACAAAGTCTACAATATAGAATAGATTTCATGGCCATCACCTAAGAATCTCCCTATGTACCGGTTACACTATTATCCCTCAAAATTAAACTTTTCATTATATTTATTATTCGATCTAAGTTGAGAGAAAAAATACTATCAACTGGCTAAAAATTGTAAACTTATTTTGTTGTATCAATTGAAAAAGAGTCGTATTTTCCAAAAAAAAAAAAAATTGGTATGTTACTACGATATAAAATGTATGATGGTCCTACATGAAAAGAAAGAAAGAAAAATCAAAAGAATGCAATGCAGACTCCCCCCACACTTGATTGAGACAGTGTCCCAACTGTCTAAGGCAGAAAAACAAAAATAAAAAAAATAATGAAAAAGAAAAATAAAAGAAAAAGAACGTGTACCACCTGATTTCATGGTGGATGATCAGGCTCATGCAGATCGATAGGGTCATCTTCGTCATATTGCTCGAATTCCAAAAATGGTTTCAGTCGTTGACCGTTTACTTTGAAGACTTTTCCATCCCTAGGATTTCCAATTTCAACCGCTCCATGAGGATATACAGTTTTCACAACATAAGGTCCAGTCCATCGAGATCTGAGTTTTCCTGGAAACAAGTGAAGTCTAGAGTCGTATAAAAGAACTTTTGACCTATGTTGAATTCCTTACGAAGTATGTTTTTGTCGTGTTGGGCTTTGGTTCTTTCTTTGTAGATTTTCGCATTTTCATACGCCTCATTTCTTATTTCCTCTAATTCCGAAATTTGTAACTTCCTATGGGAGCCGTCTTTCTCTAAGTCAAAGTTTAAAAAATTTATGGCCCAAAAAGCACGATGCTCTAATTCAAGAGGTAAGTGACAGGCCTTTCCAAAGACTAATCGATATGGTGACATCCTTAGATTGGTTTTATAAGCAGTGCGAAAAGCCCAAAGTGCATCAATCAGTTTTACGGACCAATCTTTTCTATTGAATTCACGGTTTTCTCAAGAATTTGTTTGATTTGTCTATTGGAAACTTCTACTTGTCCACTAGTTTGTGGATGGTAAGGGGTCGACCGTTTGTGTATGATTGAGTATTTCTTGAGCAAGGACTCAAAAGCACGATTACAGAAGTGAGTGCCATTATCGCTAATGATAGCTCGAGGTGTGCCAAAGTGCGAAAAGATGTTTTCTTTGAGGAATTTGACAACAACCTTGTTGTCGTTAGTTTTGGTCGGAATTGCTTCAACCCATTTTGAGACATAATCTACCGCAAGCAAGATGTAAAGATTCCCAAATGAATTAGGGAATGGTCCCATGAAATCGATCCCCCAAACATCGAATAACTCAATCACTAAAATGGGGTTGAGAGGCATCATGTTTCGCTTAGTGATTCGACCCGTTCTTTGACATCGATCGCATTTAGAGCAAAATTCGAAAGCGTCACGGAAGAGTGTGGGCCAATAAAAACCACTTTGCGATACTTTTGCAGTAGTTTTTCTTGCTCCAAAGTGACCTCCACAAGCATGGTCATGTGAGAAGGAGAGAATACTTTGTTGTTCATGATCGGGCACACACCTTCGAATGATTTGGTCTGGACAGTATTTGAAAAGATATGGGTCGTCCCAATAGAAGTTTCGAACTTTCGAGAGAAATTTTTGTTTATCTTGTTTCGACCATTCAGCGGGTGTTTGTTGTGTGACAAGATAATTCACAATGTCAGCGTACCAAGGGGTGTTAGAGATGGAAAGAATTTGTTCGTCAGGAAAATAGTCATTGATTTGGGTGTCGTTAACATTTTCGTGCACAGTTCGAGAGAGATGATCAGCTACGACATTTTCAAAACCCTTTTTATCTCGTATTTCTATATTGAATTCTTGAAGAAGAAGGATCCAACGAATCAAGCGGGCCTTGGCATCCTTTTTAGAAAGCAAATATCGGAGGGCTGCATGATCAGTGTAAACTATGACTTTGGATCCTATGAGATATGGTCTGAATTTCTCAAGAGCGAAGACAACTGCCAAAAATTCCTTTTCAGTAGTTGAGTAATTCAATTGGGCCTCATTTAAGGTTTTGCTAGCGTAATAAATGACTCGAGGGAGTTTATCGATATGCTGACCCAAGATGGCTCCAATTGCAAAGTCAGAAGCGTCGCACATAAGTTCGAAGGGCTGAGTCCAATCAGGAGGTTGGATGATGGGAGCTGTGGTCAAGCTTGACTTAAGAGTTTCAAAAGATGTTTTGCAGTCATTGGAGAATTCGAGCTTAACGTCTTTGGCAAGTAAATTTGAGAGAGGTTTTGAAATTTTCGAGAAATCCTTAATGAATCTTCTATAGAATCCCGCATGGCCAAGAAATGAACGAACAACTTTAACAGACTTAGGAGGAGGCAGATTAGCAATCAAATCGATTTTAGATTTATCGACTTCAAGGCCATCTTTGGGGACGACATGACTTAGAACTATCCCCCTTTTTACCATGAAGTGGCATTTTTTCCAATTAAGCACGAGGGATTTTTCCTTACAACGTTTTAGGAAGAGTTCTAAATGAGTGAGGCATTGGGAAAAAGATGATCCATAGATTGAAAAATCATCCATGAATATTTCCGAGAATTCGTCCACCATATCAGAGAAGATACTCATCATACACCTTTGGAAAGTCGCGGGGGCATTACAAGGACCAAAAGGCATGCGACGATAAGCAAAGGTTCCAAAGGGACAAGTAAAGGTGGTCTTATGTTGATCCTCTAAAGCAACAGGGATTTGGTTGTAGCCAGAGTATCCATCGAGAAAACAATAGTACTCATGACCCGCTAAGTTTTCGAGCATTTGGTCAATAAAAGGTAAGGGAAAAAGGTCTTTTCGTGTGGCTGAGTTGAGCTTTTGATAGTCGATACACACATGCCACTTTGTTTTGATCTTTGTTGGAACAAGCTCATTACTTTCATTTTTGATCACTGTGACTCCCGATTTCTTTGGTACGACTTGTACCGGACTCACCCAGGTACTATCAGAGATGGGAAAGATGATGTTATTGTCTAGACATTTGATTATCTCCTCCTTGACCACTTCTCTCATGTTTGGGTTTAATCGCCTTTGAGCCTCACGGATGGGTTTAGCCTCATCAACTAAATGTATGCGATGTTCCACAATTGATGGGCTAATTCCTTTTATATCGCTCAGTTCCCACCCCAAGGCTTCTTTATTTTCCCGCAAAATTTCTAAGAGTTTTTCTTCTTGGTCCTCGGTAAGATCAGAGGCCAAGATTACGGGAAGAGTTTCTGAGGAGTCTAAGTATGCGTACTTAAGGTCTTATGGCAAGGGTTTGAGATCTAACTTAGGACGTTCTTGAGTGTTAACGTTGGTTAACATTCCTTGGTTAGATTCAGAAGACGAAGGATTTAAGTCAAGAAATTCATTCAGCTCAGAAATGTATTCAAGTTCGTCGAAATCGGAGTCGAAATGTTCCAGACACATTTTCAAGGCTTCAGAAGTGTCTTTAGAGGTTTCGTCAACTATGGTTTGAATCATGCCAATTTCATCGGTCTCAAAATCCCTAGGTTGTTTGTTGAGATTGAAGATGTTTAGCTCAATGGTTAGGTGCCCGAAGGAAAGTCGAAGCTGACCATTCCTACAATTAATGACAGCATTAGAAGTCGCTAAGAAGGGCCGTCCTAAAATCAATGGTATTTGAACTTTGGGATTTGAGACAGGCTCTGTTTCTAAAACTACGAAATCGACAGGGAAGTAAAACTGTTCGATCTGTATCAAGACGTCTTCGATAATTCCCAATGGCTTTTTGACAGATCGATCAGCTAGCTGAAGAGTGATGTTTGTTGGTTTAATCTCCCCTAGTCCAAGTTGACGATAAACAGTGTAAGGAAGAAGATTGACACTGGCACCAAGGTCGAGTAGAGCACGACAGATATGGGTGTGTCCTATTTTGCAATCAATCGTAGGGCAGCCAGGGTCCTTGTATTTGACTGGGGCAAGATTTGAAAGAACAGAGCTTGTATTCGCAGTTAGAAAGGCGGTTTTTGGGACATTAGTCGCACGTTTTTGTGTGCACAATTCCTTAAGACATTTAGCATATTGAGGAATTTGTTCAATGGTGTCTAAAAGAGGAATGTTCACCCTGACTTGTTTGAAAATTTCCAAAATTTTATCGAAATTTGCCGCTTTCTTCTTCTTATTAAGTCTATGGGGAAATGGAGCTATTGGTTTTTCAACTCTGTGATGAGTTTCATCATTCGAAGAAGAAGGTTTATCCAAGGAAATAGAAGGTGGTAAGGTCGTAGAAGATGGAATGTTGGTATTGCCAACATTATTTTTCAAATGTGGGTCGGGTTTGCCGACACTGGAAGAAGAATTATTGGGATTGCCAACATTTAAGGGAACTTGAGGTTTAGAGGAATTGGCATTCGAAACCAATGGGTGATCAGCAAGATTAGGGATTGGGGTCGAGTTAGAAGGTTCTTCAGGGTCGCCCACGTTATTATCAATCCTCTTTCCAGATCGAAGGGTTGTAATAGCGTTGACTGGATTATGGTTTTCGTCCTCACAAGAATTTACAGCACGAGAGTTATATTTTGGATTCACCTCAGGTTGACTAGGCAACTTTCCTTTCTCGTTATTTTTCGTTAGTTCCTTTATCATATTCATCATTTGTTCCATTTGTTTTTCTAAACGCACAATGTCTTGTGATGGTTAAGAAGGTTGAGATGATTGGTTTGATGATTGAAAATTGGGGTGTCTATAAGGTTGTTTGGATTGAGGTGCAGCTTGAGAGGTTTGAGAAATTGGAGATGGAGCTTAATAATTTGGTTTGGGAATAAAGGGTTGCACGTGAGATGGGTTAGCCGAGTTATTGGGGTTTGACCAAGAAAATTTTGGGTGGTTCCTCCAACCAGGATTGTATGTGGATGAGTAAGGATTATTTTGAGCTATAGCATTGGCTTGGTCCTGAGAGTAGTAGTGGGGTAACCCTTCTCTGGCTTGTGGAGTTTGATTTTCTAAGGGAATTTGACTTGGGACCACGACATGCACTCCTCTAGTAGAAGTACGAATGGGAACACGAATTGATTCCCATTGCATGTCCTTTTCAGAATAATCTTCTAAGAACCGCCAAGCTTCATCTGTTGTCTTAGACATAAAATCTCCTCCACACATTGATTCTAGTTGAGTTCCAGTCTGATAGTTTAGCCCTTCATATGCAATTTGACATAAGTGATCTTTTAGAATTCCATGATGAGGACAACTATATAATAGCTGGTTGAATCTCTCAAAGTATTTTGAAAAAGTTTCCCCCTCATTTTGACAAAATTGATTTATCTCTGTTCGGATTTTTAGAGTTTTATGGAAAGGGAAAAACTTTTTCAAGAATGCAGTGACAAATTCATCCCAACTTCTTATGGAATGTCGTGGAAGAGAATTTAGCCATCTTTTAGCGCTTTCAAGTAGTGCAAAAGGGATTAGCCTTATCTTGATTGATTCGTTAGATAATTGTTGCATTTTTGTTGTGGAAGCATACAATTCAAATTCACTTAGAAATTCATAAGCATTTTCAGACCCAGTAAATTTTGGTACCCCTTGAATAAAAGAGTGTTTTAGCTCAAAATTGTTTCCTTCAGCTGGTGGGAACACGATGACAGAGGGTTGGATGGTCCTAGTCGGATAACATCGATCACGAAGAGACAAGGGTCTATCCATTTGAATATTGAGATTTTGAAAATTTTGATTTATTTGATTTTGATCTCCAAAGTTTGGAATGTTTTGATTCACTCGATTTTGATCCAATTCGGTTGGAAATTTTTGGTTGATTCGAGAACCCCGAGGAGAATTTTGTTGGCTAACACTTTTTTCACTCATTTTTGTTAAATGCAAGCACAGAAATTAGCTACAATGAAATTTTCTGTCCTTATTGGCTCCTAACCCAAAATTATAAAGTGACGCGTTTGATTACTTAGATCAAAAGATTTCTCAGCCAGTTAACGGACGGGAGTTATCGGTGCACCAGGAATCACCCTAGCAATGTAGCCGAAGGTTTAAGTACCTTCAGAGTAACAACTGATATAATATTTACGAATCACCGTAATATTTATAAACGGTTATTTCTCTGCCGTAGTCTAGACACCAAGAAATAATTCGTTCCAAATGAATCAACTATCACAATACAATTAAGCCCTAGATGAGCCCGTGACTCCTTAAGTCCAACGTCTAACTGTTATTATTAGTCAGATTCTACGATGAAATGCAATTTGTGGGCTAAGGAAAGTGTGATGAAATCCCTCACCTTATGTGAATTGGGGTATTGCCCTTAATAGAATGAATAAAAAGGTGCAGAAATAACAACAATCACACAATTTAATTGCAGAAATTAAAAATTGTACATTCAAGCCGCTGCCCCTGCAGGATTTTTTTTTACAACAATTGTCTATATTTTTTTTTCTTTTTGCAGCAAAGCACCTGTAGAGTTTTAAAAAAAATTCACCTTGATCGGCAGTCCTCCAGTGAAATTGGGTAGCGCTAGCGCGTTCACACCCCACTTGGTGTGCAACCGCTACAACAAGGCAAACTCTGTTTGCAAGTTGACTGATCTCTGAATCCCTTGTTCGTTTCTTGAATTTGTACTCGATCTTTGCTTTGGTTTTTTTTTGAAGAAAATTAAATAAAAGAAATGAAAATAGAAAAGATTCGAAAGGGAGAAAAATCCTAAATCAAAAACAAATAAATAAAACAAGAAAAACTACTAGTCTAAAAAAAACTTAAAAAAAACTACGGAGACTTGACTCAACAAAATAAAAACACAGAACTTAACACAAACTAAGACTTGAAGAGTGGAAAGAACTAAGCTAAAAAAAATTAGACTCAACAAAACCAAAAACTAAACAAAAACCAGATTCAAAAGGAAAGAGGAAAAAAAATTCAACTAAGAAAAATTAAAAGAACTAAAGCTTAAAAAAAATTGACAGTCCAACTAAAGCAACCCAGGCCGTTCAAAGTTTAATCAAAACTAAAAAGATAACAGGCTATATGGGCAATTGAACGAAGGAGTCAAGCCACACCTACAGGTTGAACACTTTTCCCCTTATTTTTTTCTTTTTTCACAACACAATGCAGACTATCAATTCCTCAGAAACCCAAAATTTCAATGGACCGAACAAGTCTCGAGTTCCCTGTTTTTTTTAAAAAAAAAAAAAACAAACCCCGTCTATATATTGGGAAACCGTCTAACCCAGCAAGCCCAGAAACAATTCAGGCCTCCAAATTCTGAAAAAGAAAAGAAAAAAAAAATCCACAAAACCAAAACAATTTGCGCTCCCTCTTCTTCTTCTTTTTCTCTTCCGAATTGAGTTTTTCTTCGAGAATCGGATTGTTCAGGCCTCGATGGTCAATCAAAGATATGGTTGTTTCGAATTGGGGGTTTCAGGTTCTTCGAGTTGGGCGGTTTTCGTATTGGGTTGAGGATGTATACGGTTTGAAAATCGATTCAAGGTTTCGATAGAAAGAGGGCTGAGTGATGAGGTGAGTTTTCGGTGGATCACGAACGGTTTTGTATTGGGGGTTTTGCACAGTGTATTTGGTCGGTTTCTAGATGATGGACGTGGGTGGCTTGACGTATGAGCGGTGGTGAATGGTCTGAAGTTGGTTGAATTTTCGGTGAGAAAGAGGACAGGAGGATGAAGATGAGTGGTTTGTGCATTGTATGTGATTAGTTGATAGGGTGTTGGTGTTTGCTGTTTGCGTTGGGCTTGTAGTTGTGTAGTAGAAGATGGTGGCGTGGGTTATGAAGCTTGTTGGTAAGCTGTTTGATGATGTTGAATGGCAGTATCGATGAGGGCTGCGTGATGGATGGAAGACGGCTGATGATGGCGTGATGGGAAGATGGGTTTGTGGAGCTGTGCAGTTGGTTTTGGGATGGAGGGTAGCGTGTATTGGAGAAATGGTGAGGACGATGGTAGGACTGTGGTTATCAGTGAGTTGTTTGGTTGGAGAAGATTGTATTCGTGAGAGGGCAGAAAGAAGAAGGCAGAGAAAATGAGGAAATAAATAGAGAAGAAATGCAAGAAATAATTGCACAGCTAGCAGAAGGAAAATTTTGATTTTTTTTATTTTTATCAAGGAGAGAATAGGAAAGAAAAAAAATTGGAAAGAGAGATTGCAGAAGGTGAAAGAGAATTGTAACTGGAAAGAAATCAATAAAAAATATAGTTTTTTTTGTAGTAAAAGTAGAAGAGGAAAAAAATGAAAAGGGGAAAGAAATAGATGAAGAAAAGGAAAGAAATTGAAACAAAAATTGGTAAGATTTTTTTCTTTGTTTAGAAAGATCACAATATCATTGAATGATACTAAATCTAACCAATCAAGATTTTTTTATATATACAAGAAAACGACAGGAAAATAAATAAATAAAAACTAACACGAATCGGAAATTAAATAAATAATAAAATTTAATTGTTACCTCCCCGGCAACGGCGCCAAAAACTTGTTCGTCGCTAATCTATGAATTAGAAAAGCGCGAATTTTAAACTAAATACTGCAAGCGTACAGGTGTGTAGCATACAGGTCGAACACAGGGAGGTGTAATTAAAAATTATTATTTATTTATTCTTAGGCGAGTTAGACGAAGTTTGGAGTTGTTTTTTTTTTATGTTGTTGAAATTACTCTGAATCTAATCAGTATCAAATTCAACAATTGAAAAGAAAAGGAACAATTACTAAAAAATGAGAATAACAACCAGAACAATAACAGAAATTAAAAGTAGGATTCCTGTTGAAACTAATCAACAGTGAATCGCTAATAAGCAGTAATAAAAGACAATAACAATATGCATCCTACCCAAACCTAATTAGGAAGATAACACAAATTGTTATGAAATTAAAATAACAAGTAAAGACTTTTATTAGAACAAAAGAGAATACAAAATAGAAAAATGAATGGCATTTACAATGGGACATCATGTATATTTATAGAGATGTAGACCAAATCCTAATCAAATCAATGACTAAATGGCCCTCTTTTCCCAGGAAGTAATATCATATCTCTTGCCTTCCTTGACTAGGCTTGTTTGGAAATAATTCTCTTAAGAATATCTGATGCATATCTTTTTGAATATCTTCCAAATCCTCCGTATGGCTAGTTGATTGGTAATTAGATTCCATGCGATTAATTACTCCAAACAAGGATGCTCATCAAACTCCAAAGGCAACAAAGGATGAAATCTTCAAAATTGATCTTTTCTTGGCAATAAATCATTCAGAAATTCTTCTTATTGGAATTTGAAAAATGAACGTTCTGAATTGATTTCCATGACTATTCCTAAAATGTCTATTAGTGAATATCATACATACACATGAATATGTATATATATAATATAACACTAATTAATATATTCTTCATAGCAAAGGGCAGTGTGAACGCGTTCTGTTCTTTGGCAAAAAGTGAGCTCGACAGGGATCGAACTCAGGTCTCTCAGTACAAATCTCTATGCATTTACCAGTGAGCTACAACGTCTTTTGTAATTGAGATGGCTTTAGTACGGGGAAGTAGCTTTATATCTGTAGTTGGCCTTTAATTTGAAATGAAGGGGCATTTCTTGACATCCTGTAAAAACAAACAAAAGTAACCAAAGTATCATTTATTTATTTACAAAAGATAAAATATAAGAGCATAAAATAAATACATTTCTATGTTAATCACCAATTAACTGTGAAGAGATGACTTGGGATTTATAATTTTTTTTATTAAGGTTAATGGAAATTTTCCAAAGTAAAGTTTTCCAATTTAATATATTAAATTGGAATTGGATGGAATTTGATTGGGTAATGATCGAGATGAGATTTTGTGAAGGAATACTATTACTATATATGGAATTTAAAAGTCTTTGTCATTATTCCATTTATAGTATTGATTGGATACGGAAATTTATATCAATTAGAAATTGATCTGTATTCCGTGAAGATTCCATAGTTGATGGAAGCTGTAACAACCCGCAAATTCTGAACCAATTTAAAAAATTTATTATAGAAAATTTTAATGAATTTTGAGGATATAATATAATATATATATATATAATAATGGCTAGAATTTATTTTAATTGAAGTTAAAACGAATAAATTTAATTTAAATATAAATGGAGTTAGAAATGGCGCGGTAGTTCTAAATTTTAATTTTGAACTTTAACTGAATGTAAAGGATTCAAAATAAATCAGAATTGAGTGAAACCAGAAATAATTAAATCTGTTTAATCATATCTTTCTAACGAATCTGAAAACTTGAAATCTCATAGCGGGAATCAAAAGTTATGGCCAATTCAATTTTTAGAAAGGTCGCTATAGAATTTATATACATAATATATATGGCCCGAAGGGCTACTTTTCAAATATGAAGGAAATTGGACTCGAAACCACTTCCATTGAGTCTGGAATGATGTTTCTGCATTTGATAAGTATAAACACTTATATATTTCGAGTTTCAAAAATTATTTGTTTAAAAATGTATTTTTAATATTAAATATACAGCCCTTGAAAATAGTCAATTTTCAAACGACCTCCGTTTTCGACGAAACCACTTTTGTTGGAACTGGAATGTCAAATTATTGCTAAGTTTCAATTTTTAGAATTTTTCGAATTAATATGTGAGCGTGGCAAAAGAAAATGTGTTTTGACTATTTCAGTTAAATTTAAGCAACTTTAAAATAGCCATTTTTCAAACAGTCTCGGAATTCAACAAAATTAGTCTTGTTAGAACCGTATCGTCATAAGAAAGCTTAAAATAATTTTTTTGGAATTTTCTGAGGTCATATGTGGCCCCGACATATTTAAATATATGGTCAATATTTAATTAATTAATTTTTAATGGGATTTTAAATAAAATTTCTACAGATTTCGGAATTGGACCCCGAGACATGTCCCATTGCATTCAGAAGGCCTCAAAACGTTAAGATCGACAGTAAGCAAGCCCAATTCGGAGACAACCGCATTTTTACCTTTATAATACGTTTTACGAGAATTTTAATAATAAATAAATAATAAATCCTAACCCTAATGCGGCCGCCGCCATGTCTATTCGAAGGGCAGAATCATCTGAATTTCAAACGTTAATTTCTCTCAATCCATCCAGTGAAAATCAACATATTATATATCAAATCGAAGAGAATTCAGAGAGATTCGAATCTACACGGTTAAGATCGGGGTTTGGTGCATGGATTTCGCGAAATTGGAGCAGGAAGGGGCGCCGTTCGGGTTCGGGTTTCGTGGCGAGGTGAGGGCCGAGCTTGATGGGTTTCTGGGAGGTGGTGGCTCGTGGTTTGGGCTTCGGAGTGATGGTGTTCGATCGGCGCCAGGATGACCGAGGGTGCGTGCGACGTGGGGTTCGAAGGAGGTTGAATGGGTTCGGCTGTAACGTTAGAACGAGGGAGAAAGGTTGATTATTTTAATATTTTTTATTTATTTAATATTTAATTTATCCAATCTTTAAAATTCAATAACTCTTTCATACGAGGGCCGTTTTACGAACCGTAAGTTGCATTGGACTCGTCTTTCCGAGATCTTCGCAATGGCGCAGACTAGCGCTGAAACCGAGACAGTTGAATTTTCAGCCATATCGATGTGAGAACTCTGAATTTTATTATTTAATTAATTATCAATTATTTTTCTCACGTTAAAAATAATTGTATTGTGATGTTAAATCAAATCTGAAATGTTATATGTTGTACATATTGTTGATTATTGCTTGTGGTATGTTTGTTAGTCCTGTTATGCTAGATCCGCATTGAAATTTCATATATTGTTGAATTTTATTTGCGATTAGAAAATTAAATCTAAATTTAGATTTAAATCATATTTTATTCAGATCCAGTTGCTCTAATTTATTTTAAATTATTATAATATTATTTTTGTTATTTTAAAATGAACAATGAAATTTGAACGACAAATAAAAATTTATTTTTTTATTTGTTAATGAACAATAAAATTTGAACGACAAATAAACGTGTCTTTATTTGTTGATGCTACAATAGAATTGGAATGACGAATAAAAACTCATTTTTATTTGTTGATATCACCATAGAAATTGAACGACATATAAAACCTTATTTTTATTTGTTTACCTTAAAATAGAATTTAAACAACAAATAAACCTATTTGTTATTTGTTTATTTTAGAACAGGATATAAACAACAAATAAAATATACTTTCATTTGTTTCATTACAACAGAATTTGGCTAACAAGTAAAATCCTATTTTTATTTGTTTACATTTAGAACACGGTTTATGAATTACAGTAAAAAATTCCTCTTTTCTGTTACCTTAAACATAAGAGGTTATAGAATAAGAATAACAATAAAATACTAAATTTATTTGTTGATATTAAAACATATTTATAAAATAAAACTTTATTTACATTGTATGTGTAAATTAAAGGTTATATTTGAAAACCACCTTTTTGTTTACATTTTTATGTAAATAAAAATCATGTTTTGGAAATTACAATTTTGTTTACATTTTATAGGTAAATAAGAAATTATTTTCAGAAGTTACATTTTTGTTTGCGAATATATTTTAAAATATAATTTATTCTTTTATTTGAATTCACTGATGCTAATAAACTTTGAAAACAAAATTTATTCTTTTATTTACATTCAGCAATGAAAATATATATAGAAAATAGAAATTGTTCTTTTATTTGCATTGACCAATGCAAATATATATAGAAACAAATTATTCTTTCATTTGCACTCACCAATGAATACATATATTGAAAATAAAGTTTATTTCTTTATTTGCATTTATCAATGCAAATATGCATTGAAATTAAGGTTTATTCTTTTATTTGCATTTATCAATGCAAATATTCAGAGAAACCAAAGTCTATCTTTTTATCTACATTCACCAATACAAATATACACATTTTTACACATTGAATAGAATTTGTTAAAAATATATTTTGAAAATAAATTATGTTCTCTTATTTGCATTCACTACTGCAAATATACTTTGAAAACAAAACTATTCTTTTGTTTGCATTCACAAATGCAAATATACCTTGGAAATAAAAGTTGTTCTTTTATTTGCGTTCACAAATGCAAATATACTTTGTAATAGAATATACCTTGAAATAAAATATATATTTTTGAAATAAATTATGCTTTGAAATGAAATAAACTTTAAAAATGAAATTTGTTCTTTGATTTGCATCAATTACTGCAAATAAACTTTACAAATGGAAGTTGTATTTACTTTGCATTCACTAATGCAAATGTACTTTGAAAATAAGGATTGTTCTTTTATTTGCATTCACAAATGCACATATATATATATATATATATATATTAAAAACAAAGTTGTTCTTTTATTTGTAAACACTAATGAAAATATACATTAGAAATAGAATTTGTTTCTTTAATTGCATTCTTTGTTTCAAATAAACTAAAAACAAAGATTACACTTATTTATTTGCTTTCCTTGTTGCAAATAAAACATTAAAATAAAAGTTTCATTTTTCTTTGCAATCCTACATGCAAACCAAACGTCAAAATATAAGTTACATTTGTGAATTTGCATTTTTGATATGAATAAAACATCGTT
Source organism: Allium sativum (assembly GCA_030737875.1). Lineage (NCBI taxonomy): Eukaryota > Viridiplantae > Streptophyta > Magnoliopsida > Asparagales > Amaryllidaceae > Allium > Allium sativum. The sequence continues at coordinate 222,390,869 of CM060918.1, read as the reverse complement.
TTAAAGTTGAATTTTTATTTGCATTCTTTAATGCAAACAAGCATGAATTGAAAGTTTCATTTTACTTTCAAAATTAAGAGTTACCCTTTATTTCACATTTTCAGATACAAATAAATATAGGATTTAAAAACTCATTTTAGTTACATTTTAGTTGTAGCCAAAAATGGTACTGAATATTTCCTTTTATTGTCATTTAGAGGACAATAGAAAGAACCGATTTTAGAGTTGCATTCTTATTGTAATTTTATATGAAATAAGAAGAGTCATTTTGTCAAATTGATTAGTTAAAATGAAATAAACACTTTTGTCAATTTATACTAGTTAATAACAAAATATTCATTTTTATCAATTCACATTTGTTGAAACCAACTATTCACTTTTATCAATTTACATTTGTTGAAACCAATTATTCATTTTAGTCAATTTATACTAGTTAAACCAAAATAGGCATTTTGTCAAAAATATTCATTTTTGTCAAAATGAATTAGTTAAAGCAACTTATATATATATATATATATATATATATATCATATGTTTGGCAAGATATATACTTGTCAAGATATGTTATTTAAATCAAAACTATCCTTTTTGTCCTATTAGAATTGTTAAAACAAAATAACCATTTTTGTTTAGGGTTTAAACTAGCAAAATAGAAATCGTCAATAGAAACGAAGTTATTATTCTTATTCGTTCATTGCAATAGAATTACATATAATATAAAAGAGACATTTTCTTGTCATGGTCATATATTGTGTATTACACTTCCATTCACAAGTTACCCGACTTGTTTATGTGATTGGGACGATAATTTTCACACATCGCCCAAGTGCACAAATTAGTTTATTATTTTTTGTTGGTTGAAACCCCACACGGGTGTTGGGATGGAAATTTACATACACTAATCCCAATATTTAGTTGTATGTTGATCGTTGGATTGACAGGCTGCGATGATCATTATTAATTAATTTTAACGCTTACACAATGGAATGGACACTTTGGATGTAGATGGATGATTTGATGATTATACTGTTATTGTCATATATATGATGTGTGAAATCCATATAATCTAAATTATATGGTAAATGATTGAGTCACATTTCGATTTAGGTGTTCTTTTAAATAAGAATATTTTTACATTAGAAATCCTTTTTATATAAAGCATATATTTTCATAAGAGGAAAATATTGTTAATCAACTATATGTTAAAACAAAGAATGTTTGTGAAAGGTAAAATTTTGTGATATAAAGAAAACTTCTCATTTAGAATTTTTTATATAAAGAATATTTTTAATGATTAATTTAAAATATGTTTTTTTAAAGATTATTAGGATTTACAATTATATTCAGTGATATGAAATAAATTGAGATGTGAAGGGGATTTATCGTGGACGATGTTTTAAACGACATTTGTCCTTTAATCCAGTTTACATTGAAATTATTATTTGGAATTTATAAATCTATTTTACAGATTTAAAAAGGCATTTTCTAAAAATCAAGATTTCCAATTTAATTTATTAAACTGGAATTATGTGGGAATTCGATTGGTAATAATCGAAATGGGCTTCTGTAAAAGAAGACCGTTATTATATATGGAATTTAAGAGGCTTTGACGTTATTCCATTTATATTATTAGTCCGATACACAATATTTATATCGATTATGTATTGATTTGATTTCTGTGGAATTCCATATTTTGGAAATTGATTTGTAGATTTATTGTGAACTGTGTTTTAAAGGACACTAGTACTTTAACCTGTTTAAGACAAGATTTATTCCTTAAAATAAATGATCTCGTAATAATGATTTTTGATAGCAAATCAAAATTGGAGTTTTAATAAATCCTTTAAGGAAAATTTAAGATTTATTTTCGAAGTTTATCTTTGATAAAATTAATGAGAATTTTCTAATATGAATATCTTATTAAAAGAATATTCTGAGTTGGAATGTGGCGTAATGCGTGATCTTCCAATATTTGCTTTCTAATCACAAAATACGCGAGTTATTCAGAAAGACCGGGTTTAACCCATTCTGAATAATCATCATGACGATCAAGAGTCGAAGATGAAGACAGTGGTTGAAGACCGAAGGTTTTCACATCGTTGGGATGATGATGACCGGTATCTTGAATTAGGATTGGCCTTCCAAGGCAAGGTATTTGGTAATGATCGTCCAAACGCATTTGGAGATCAACGGACACGTTGTTTCGCTCAGACCCAGAGCGGACTTGTAAATGGATTGTGTGTCTGACATTGTATTCCTTTCTACTGTATTTGTTAAACGCTACTGATTTTATATTGGTGGTGAAGAATTTATTCTTTACTTATCACCCTTCTCTAAGATGTATGAGCTTAGAGGGTTATATATATATATATATATATTGGTAGATGATCAATAATATGGTAGGGTCTGACAATGTGACATGCTAAGATGCAAATGATCAAGGCTTTGTTGAAAAGCAGGCCTTGTGGTTGATGATCAAAGCACAGTCTCTTTAGGCATTGCTTTGTGTATATCGTGACTTCGCGAGCCTCACACACCAGTTGAGTCTAAAACGGGAGAAGGGAACGCAGGGAGTGCACACGTTTCTTTCTAGCTAGTAGTGATTTCAGTGCTTAAACTGGCTGACATTTGCTTATGTAGTTGTTGGAATTTTGCGAGGCCTCGGTTTATTCTTATCGGTCGCCCACGGCTGATTTGTAGGTCCAATAGGATCGGGGAGCGTGTGTTCAGGCATAACTAATCCACTAAAGTATTTGTGGACCGGCCCTGCTGTATCCAAGGGTTCGCCAGTGTCCGAATCCTGAGACATTGCTAGAGTGTCTCGAATCGGTCAGGAGCACCCCCTTAGCCTTGACTCATGATGGAAACCCAATTTCCAATATGCCCCTTGCGGTTTTGATTGTATAACTAGTATGGCGACATAGTAGATGGTATCTATGCCGTCTAGGATTGATATTATATTTGAATGTTTTAAATATATATATACACACTAATAATAATATCGTTTTTACGTATCAAGCATTTTTTGACCATTATAAGGTAAAACCATATCCTCCGGTTTGCGTTGCATTGTGTGATGGGACCTGGGTCTTATAATGGTTTCTTTTTTCTAAAAAGCATTACGTTATTTGAAGATTTACTTTATTTATGCACTGGCAATCCAATGGAGTAAACCCGTTCCGCGTTAGCGGTGTGGTCCTGTGATTAGCCCACTTATTAGATAAGTTAAGAATTCTCACACCAGTCCCACGACTGACCTGTAGTTTGTTTCACCTTGCAAACTCGGGTGCCCTTTTTTCACACGGGCAGTCGAGTAGCTTTTTGCATATATATTTTAAGCAGGATCCTGGATTGAAGCCTGAAGCTGGGTCCAGAATATTGATGGCCTTCCGCTGAGATTAGTTCCGCTGCAATGTATTAATCTATTGTAATTTACCTTCCGCTCTACTTTATAAAGTGTACTCTGATATATTCTGTACTCTGATGTAACATTTATTATTGATGTTATAAAAGTCTGTGTTATTGTCCTGATGTGTTGTATGCCCAAAGTTAACGTATGCGGAATTTGAACGGTCTTGATCGATCTTGCGATCGATTGGGGTTAGGCGAAATCCGGGTTGTTACAGCTGGTATCAGAGCCAGGTTAGCTCGAATCTTTGGGGTACAACTCATTAGAACTAAGCAGAAGACTCATCAGAGGTTGGATTAGTAATATCCAATAAGAATACTCATTAGAGATAGGATCAGCAGTATCCTAGAATGAGAATACTCATTAGAGATGGGGTTAGCAATGCCCTAGAATGAGTCAGAGTGGAATATTTATAATTAACGTACTTGTTATTTTATATATAATTCGATTTTAGAAAATATGATTTTGAATATATAAAAGTTATATATTTTTGAAAATTTAATCAACTAATTGATTGATGATTGTATTGTGTGAATATGAGTTCAACTAATAAAATGATTAAAATTTTAAAGAATGAGAATTAAATTAGTTAAATAAACAACTTTAGCTTCATTTCCTTTTCGGGGACGAAAATATTTTAAGTGGGGGAGATTGTAACAACCCGCAAATTCTGAACCAATTTAAAAATTTTATTTTAAAAATTTTAATGAATTTTGAGGATATAATATAATTTATATATATAATAATGGCTAGAATTTATTTTAATCGAAGTTAAAACAAATAAATTTAATTTAAATATAAATGGAGTTAGAAATGGCGCGGTAGTTTTGAAATTTAATTTTGAACTTTAACTGAATGTACAGGATTCAAAATAAATCAGAATTAAGTGAAAACCAGAAATATTTAAATCTGTTTAATCATATCTTTCTAACGAATCTGAAAAATTGAAATTTCATAGCGGGAATCAAAAGTTATGGCCAATTCAATTTTTAGAAAGGTCGCTGTAGAATTTATATACATAATATATATGGCCCGCAGGGCTACTTTTCAAATATGAAGGAAATTGGACTCGAAACCACTTCCATTGAGTCTGGAATGATGTTTCTGCATTTGATAAGTATAAACACTTATATATTTCGAGTTTCAGAAATTATTTATTTAAAAATGTATTTTTAATATTAAATATACAGCCCTTGAAAATAGTCAATTTTCAAACGACCTCCGTTTTCGACGAAACCACTTTTGTTGGAACCGAAATGTCAAATTATAGCTAAGTTTCAATTTTCATAATTTTTCGAATTAATATGTGAGCATGGCAAAAGAAAATGTGTTTTGACTATTTTAGTTAAATTTAAACGACTTGAAAATAGCCATTTTTCAAACAGTCTCAGAATTCATAGAAATTAGTCTTGTTAGAACCGTATCGTCATAAGAAAGCTAAAAATAATTTTTTCGGAATTTTCTGAGGTCATATGTGGCCCCGACATATTTAAATGTACGGTCAATATTTAATTAATTATTTTTTAATGGGATTTTAAATAAAATTTCTACAGACTTCGGAATTGGACCCTGAGACCTGTCCCATTGCGTTCAGAAGGCCTCAAAACGTTAAGATCGACAGCAAGCAAGCCCAATTCGGAGATAACCCGCATTTTTACCTCTATTACACGTTTTACGAGAATTTTAATAATAAAAAAATAAAAATTAAACCCTAACCCTAATGCAGCCGCCGCCATGTCTATTCGAAGGCCAGAATCATCTGAATTTCAAATGTTAATTTCTCTCAATCCATTCAGTGAAAATCAACAAATTATATATCAAATCGAAGAGAATTCAGAGAGCTTTGAATCTATACGGTTAAGATCTGGTTTTGGTGCACGGATTTCGCGAAATTGGAGCAGGAAGGGGCGCCGTTCGGATTCGGGTTTCGAGGCGAGGTGAGGGCCGAGCTTGGTGGGTTTCTGGGCGGTGGTGGCTCGTGGTTCGGGCTTCGGAGTGATGGTGTTCGATCGGCGCCAGGATGGCCGAGGATGCGTGCGACGTGGGGTTCGAAGGAGGTTGAATGGGTTCGGCTGTAACGTCAGAACGAGGGAGAAAGGTTGATTATTTTAATATTTTTTATTTATTTAATATTTAATTTATCCAATCTTTAAAAATCAATAATTCTTTCATACGAGGGTCGTTTTACGAACCGTAAGTTGCGTTGGACTCCTCTTTCCGAGATCTTCGCAATGGCGCAGACCGAGCTGAAACCGAGACAGTTGAATTTTCAGCCATATCGATGTGAAAACTCTGAATTTTATTATTTAATTAATTATCAATTGTTTTTCTCATGTTAAAAATAATTGTATTGTGATGTTAAATCAAATCTGAAATGTTCTGTGTTGTACATATTGTTGATTATTGCTTTTTGTATGTTTGTTGGTCATGTTATGCTAGATCCGCATTGAAATTTCATATATTGTTGAATTTTATTTGCGATTAGAAAATTAAATCTAAATTTAGATTTAAATCATATTTTATTCAGATCTAGTTGCTCTAATTTATTTTAAATTATTACAATATTATTTATATTATTTTAAAATGAACAATGAAATTTGAATGAGAAATAAAAATTTATTTTTTTATTTGTTAATGAACAATAAAATTTGAACGACAAATAAGCGTATCTTTATTTGTTGATACTACAATAGAATTGGAACGACGAATAAAAACTCATTTTTTTTGTTGATATTACCATAGAAATTGAACGACATATAAAACCTTATTTTTATTTGTTTACCTTACAATAGAATTTAAACAACAAATAAACCTATTTGTTATTTGTTTATTTTAGAACAGGATATGAACAACAAATAAAATATACTTTCATTTGTTTCATTACAACAGAATTTGGCTAACAAGTAAAATCCTATTTTTATTTGTTTACATTTAGAACACGGTTTATGAATTACAGTAAAAAATTCCTCTTTTCTGTTACCTTAAACATAAGAGGTTATAGAATAAGAATAACAATAAAATACTAAATTTATTTGTTGATATTAAAACATATTTATAAAATAAAACTTTATTTACATTTTATGTGTAAATTAAAGATTATATTTGAAAACCACCTTTTTGTTTACATTTTTATGTAAATAAAAATCATGTTTTGGAAATTACAATTTTGTTTACATTTTATAGGTAAATAAGAAATTATTTTCAGAAGTTACATTTTTGTTTGCGAATATATTTTAAAATATAATTTATTCTTTTATTTGAATTCACTAATGCTAATAAACTTTGAAAACAAAATTTATTCTTTTATTTACATTCAGCAATGCAAATATATATAAAAAATAGAAATTGTTCTTTTATTTGCATTGACCAATGCAAATATATATTGAAACAAATTATTCTTTCATTTGCACTCACCAATGCAAATACATATATTGATAATAAAGTTTATTTCTTTATTTGCATTTATCAATGCAAATATGCATTGAAATTTAGGTTTATTCTTTTATTTGCATTTATTAATGCAAATATTCAGAGAAACTAAAGTCTATCTTTTTATCTACATTCACCAATACAAATATACACATTTTTACACATTGAATAGAATTTGTTAAAAATATATTTTGAAAATAAATTCTGTTCTCTTATTTGCATTCACTACTGCAAATATACTTTGAAAACAAAACTATTCTTTTGTTTGCATTCACAAATGCAAATATACCTTGGAAATAAAAGTTGTTCTTTTATTTGCGTTCACAAATGCAAATAGACTTTGTAATAGAATATACCTTAAAATATATATTTTTTTGAAATAAATTGTGCTTTGAAATGAAATAAACTTTAAAAATGAAATTTAGTTTTTGATTTGCATCAATTACTGCAAATAAACTTTACAAATGGAAGTTGTATTTACTTTGCATTCACTAATGCAAATGTACTTTGAAAATAATGATTGTTCTTTTATTTGCATTCACAAATGCACATATATATATTGAAAACAAAGTTGTTCTTTTATTTGTAATCACTAATGAAAATATACATTAAAAATAGAATTTGTTTCTTTAATTGCATTCTTTGTTTCAAATAAACTAGAAACAAAGATTACACTTATTTATTTATTTATTTGCTTTCCTTGTTGCAAATAAAACATTAAAATAAAAGTTTCATTCCTGTTTGCAATCCTACATGCAAACCAAACATCAAAATATAAGTTACATTTGTGAATTTGCATTTTTGATATGAATAAAACATCATTTTAAAGTTGAATTTTTATTTGCATTCTTTAATGCAAACAAGCATGAATTGAAAGTTTCATTTTACTTTCAAAATTAAGAGTTACCCTTTATTTCACATTTTCAGATATAAATAAAGATAGGATTTAAAAACTCATTTTAGTTGTAGCCAAAAATTGTAAGAATGAATATTTCCTTTTATTGTCATTTAGAGGACAATAGAAAGAACCGATTTTAGAGTTGCATTCTTATTGTAATTTTATATGAAATAAGAAGAGTCATTTTGTCAAATTGATTAGTTAAAATGAAATAAACACTTTTGTCAATTTATACTAGTTAATAACAAAATATACATTTTTATCAATTCACATTTGTTGAAACCAACTATTCACTTTTATCAATTTACATTTGTTAAAACCAATTATTCATTTTTGTCAATTTATACTAGTTAAATCAAAATAGACATTTTGTCAAAAATATTCATTTTTGTTAAAATGAATTAGTTAAAGTAATTTATATATATATATATATCATATGTTTGGCAAGATATATACTTGTCAAGATAGGTTAGTTAAATCAAAACTATCCTTTTTGTCCCATTAGAATTGCCTAAACAAAATAACCATTTTTGTTTAGGTTTTAAACTAGCAAAATAGAAATTATCAATAGAAACGAAGTTATTATTCTTATTCGTTCATTGCAATAGAATTACATATAATATAAAAGAGACATTCTCTTGTCATGGTCATATATTGTTTATTACACTTCCATTCACAAGTTACCTGACTTGTTTATGTGATTGGGACGATAATTTTCACACATCGCCCAAGTGCACAAATTAGTTTATTGTTTGTTTGTTGGTTGAAACGCCACACGGGTGTTGGGATGGAAATTTACATACACTAATCCCAATATTTAGTTGTATGTTGATCGTTGGATCGACAGGCTGCGATGAGCGTTATTAATTAATTTTAACGCTTACACAGTGGAATTGACACTTTGGATGTAGATGGATGATTTGATGATTATACTGTTATTGCCATATATATGATGTGTGAAATCCATATAATCTAAAATATATGGTAAATGATCGAGTCGCATTTCGATTTAGGTGTTCTTTTAAATAAGAATATTTTTACATTAGAAATCGTTTTTATATAAAGCATATATTTTCATAAGAGGAAAATATTGTTAATCAACTATATGTTAAAATAATGAATGTTTGTGAAAGGTAAAATTTTGTGTTATAAAGAAAACTTCTCATTTAGAATTGGGATTTGTGAAGGGGATTTATCGTGGACGATGTTTTAAACGACATTTGTCCTTTAATCCAATTTACATTGAAATTATTATTTGGAATTTATAAATCTATTTTATAGATTTAAAAAGACATTTTCTAAAAATCAAGATTTCCAATTTAATATATTAAACTGGAATTAAGTGGGAATTCGATTGGTAATAATCGAAATGGGCTTCTGTAAAAGAAGACCGATATTATATATGGAATTTAAGAGGCTTTGCCGTTATTCCATTTATATTATTAGTCTGATACATAAATTTATATTGATTATGTATTGATTTGATTTCTGTGGAATTCCATATTTTAGAAATTGATTTGTAGATTTATTGTGAACTGTGTTTTAAAGGACACTAGTTCTTTAACTTGTTTAAGACAAGATTTATTCCTTAAAATAAATGATCTCGTAATAATGATTTTTGATAGCAAATCAAAACTGGAGTTTTAATAAATCCTTTAAGGAAAATTTAAGATTTATTTTCAGAGTTTATCTTTGATAAAATTAATGAGAATTTTCTAATATGAATATCTTATTAAAAGAATATTCTGAGTTAGAATGTGGCGTAATGCGTGATCTTCCAATATTTGCTATCTAATCACAAGATACGCGATTTATTCAGAAAGACCGGGTTTAACCCATTCTGAATAATCATCACAACGATCAAGAGTCGAAGATGAAGACGGTGGTTGAAGACCGAAGGTTTTCACATCGTTGGGATGATGATGAATGGTATCTTGAATTGGGATTGGCCTTCCAAGGCAAGGTATTTGGTAATGATCGTCTAAACGCATTTGAAGATCGATGGACACGTTGTTTCTCTCAGACCCAGAGCGGACTTGTAAATGGATTGTGTGTCTGACATTGTATTCCTTTCTACTGTATTTGTTGAACCCTACTTATTTTATATTTCTGTCTGGTGGTGAAGAGTTTATTCTTTACTTATCACCCTTCTCTAAGATGTATGAGCTTAGAGGTTATATATATTAGTAGATGATCAATAATATGGTAGGGTCTGACAATGTGACATGCTAAGATGCAAATGATCAAGGCTTTGTTGAAAAGCAGGCCTTGTAGTTGATGATCAAAGCACAGTCTCTTTAGGCATAGCTTTGTGTATATCGTGACTTCGCGAGCCTCACACACCGGTTGAGTCTAAAATGGGATAAGGGAACGCAGGGAGTGCACACGTTTCCTTCTAGCTAGTAGTGGTGTCAGTGCTTAAACTGGCTGACATTTGCTTTTGTGGTTGTTGGAATTTTGCGAGGCCTCGGTTTATTCTTATCGGTCGCCCAGGGCAGATTTGTAGGTCCAATAGGATCGGGGAGCGTGTGTTCCGGCATAACTAATCCACTAAAGTATTTGTGGATCGGCCCTGCTGTATCCAAGGGTTCGCCAGCGTCCGGATCCTGAGACATTGCTAGAGTGTCTCGAATCGGTCAGGAGCTCCTCCCTAGCCTTGACTCATGATGGAAACCCAATTTCCAATACGCCCCTTGCGGTTTTGATTGTATAACTAGTATGGCGACATAGTAGATGGTATTTATGCCGTATAGGATTGATATTATATTTGAATGTTTTAAATATGTATATACACACTAATAATAATATCGTTTTTACGTATCAAGCATCTTTTGACCATTATAAGGTAAAACCCTATCCTCCGGTTTGCGTTGCATTATGTGATGGGACCTGGGTCTTATAATGGTTTCATTTTTCTTAAAAGCATTATGTTATTTGACGATTTACTTTATTTATGCACTGGCAATCCAATGGAGTAAACCCATTCCGCGTTAGCGGCGTAGTCCTGTGATTAGCCCACTTATTAGATAAGATAAGTTAAAAATTCTCACACCAGTCCCACGACTGACCTGTAGTTTGTTTCACCTTGCAAACTTGGGTGCCCTATTTTCACACGGGCAGTCGAGTAGCTTTTTGCAGATATATTTTAAGCAGGATCCTGGATTAAAGCCAGAAGCTGGGTCCAGAATATTGGTGGCCTTCCGCTGAGATTAGTTCCGCTGCAAAGTATTAATTTATTGTAATTTACCTTCCACTGTACTTTATAAAGTGTACTCTGATATATTTTGTACTCTGATGTAACATTTATTATTGATGTTATAAAAGTCTGTGTTGTTGTCCTGATGTGTTGTATGCCCAAAGATAACGTATGCGGAATTTGAACGGTCTTGATCGATCTTGCGATCGATTGGGGTCGGGCAAAATCCGGGTCGTTATAGAAGCTGATTTGGGTTTATTATGAACTGTGTTTTAAATGACACTAGTTCTTTAACCCAGTTAAAGAGAAGATTAATTTATTAGATTTGAATAATCATTAAGTAATGATTTTTGAGATTAAAACTAAATTGGAGTTTTAATGAATTTGTAATTAGATTGGATTGAGAATGGGATAATTAAATTTATCGAATTCATGAAATAATCGAGAATGGAGTACCACCAATTTTACTCTAGGCGATAATTAAATCTTTAATTAGATTTGAGCGTGAAATGGTAATTAATTTTACCAATAACACAACGGGTGTTAGATATGGAGTACTACCAATTTAGCTCCACAAAATGAACAGGTTGGGATTGGATAAATAAAATAAATGGTTACTTCGGTATAACTCCAAAATCCCGACTAGTTTTATAAACCTTAATTTGGTTTAGAATTATGGAAAGATAAAATAAAATCTTTTCAAAATGATATCAAAAGGAAGATTAAAGAGAAAATTTAAAAGAATTTATCTTTGGTAAAATTAATGGGAACCATTCCCTAATGATGTGAATATTTGAATAAAAGGATATTCTGAATTGGAATGAGGCGTATGATGTATTTTTATAGCACTTGATTATAAAATGCACGAGTTTGGATGAAGACCGGGTTTAACCCATTCTGAATAATTGATACGACGACTAAAAGTCGACGATGAAGACGGTGGTTGAAGACCGGAGATCTTCCCATCATTTGGATGATTACTGATGTCTTGATTGGGATGTACACCCAAGACAAGGTAATAAGTGGTGATCGTCCAGACGTACTTGGAGATCGACCAGATATGTGAGGGCCTCTCTCCTGTATTAGACATATGGGACGAGGAATAAGGTGCCTCCGGTTTCGTTCAGACCCAGAACGGACTTGCAAATGGATAGTGTGTCTGACATTGTATTCCTTTATACTGTATTCATTAATCTCTGCTAAATATATTTGTTTGGTGGAAGAGAATTTATTCTCTTGCTTAACACCCTTCTTTGAGACTTACGAGCTTAGAGGTTATATATTGGTGGAAATCAGTGGTATGGTATGGATTGACAGTGTGGCATGATGAGATGCGAATGATGAAGGGTTGTGTTAAAAAATAGAGTCTTGTGGTTGATGATTAAAGCACATCTTTAATTAGCATAGCTTTGTGTAGCGTTAATTCGCGAGCTTCACTCCCCGGTATGAACCAAAAGCGGGATAAGGGAATGCAGGGAAATGGACATATGCTAGTTTCTAGCTACGAGTAACATCATGGTATGGAGCCCAGACTGTTTACTTATGTGGATGTTGGAAAAAAATTATGATTGAAAGTGAGGTACCTTGGATTTGAGTCCCTAATGGCTCTTTATAGGGCTATGTACCCACAGGGTCGACATACTAACCTGTTTTAGAGGTTCGATAGAATCGGTTAACATACAGTTTAGGGTATAACTAATCATCGATGGATGACTGGCTCTGCAGAATCCAAAGGGTTCACTGCGAGGGATCCTGAGGCATTATTAGTGTGTCTCGAGTCGGTAAGGAGACCATCCCTTGCCCTGGTTCATAGATGGAAACCCAATTTCCAATACGTGATTTTACAATTTTAGTTGTAAACCTATGTGGCGACATAATACAATGGTACCTACGCCGCCTATGATTGATATATTTATATTTGAAGTTGATTTCTTCACTTATAGTAATAATAAAATATGAAATTTCGCATATCAAGCATATTTGGCTATTATAAGGGAAAACTCTATTCTCGACTGCGTTTATTATGTGATGGGAACTGAGTCTTATAATAGCTTCATTTTTCTTTTTAGCATTGCGTTGTTTGTTTTATGCACTGGTATTCATAGGGGATAAACCCATTCCGTGTTATACGACATGGTACTGTGATTTACCTAACTTTAAAATAAAAGCTAATAACTATTTTAGTTCTCACACCAGTCCCAAGACAGACCTGGAGTTTTTTGTTTTAACCTAAACTCTGGGTGCCCATATTTTCCACACGGGCAGCTAGTAGTTTTGGTTTTCGCAGATACTTCTTTTTCTAGGATCCTGGATTATAGCTGGAGTTATATTCGGAAAGCTTTGTATCCGTATATATCTTTTAGTTGTATCATTTCTTATTTTCCGTTGTACATTATTCTTATGTATTATATTTTCCGCTGCTATGTATTTCAAACTCCGATATTATTTAATTTCCGCTGTGTAATAATTATTCATACTCCGATATATTCTTGTATTCTGATGTAAATTGTTATAATACAATGAAATGTTCTATTGTTTGTGTTCTGATGCGTCGTGTTCTCAAAGCAATCCGGGCTTTCCCGTAAGGGGGATATCAGGTCATTTCAACATATGCCAATTCATTTGTTCGATCCAAGTCACTTGTAAGATCTTCCATGCGATGACCGCCCATAACCCCTGCACTAGACAAGAGAGATAGTGCGCTGAAAAGTGTGCCAAGCAGCTATGGATGATCATCAAAGTAGGTAAACAACATCAGAACCTGTTGTAGAACTCACAGCGCAAGGATAAAATATAGTAGAACATATACAACAAGTAATAGTAATGAAGCATCATATAGGAAACTTTCGAAACTTTCTCAACATCCTAAAAGGTTATCCGACTAATACCAAAGTTTGTACATAAGGCCTCACTACGACCCTCATAGAACACTAAAACAGCTGAAATAGAAATACTAAATAGTAATAAAACTGGTACATCAGCCTCCTGCTCGCCTCCGCAAAGCAGCATCGTCCTCACTAATCACATGTAACCTGCTACTTAGTCTGCCCATCCACAACCAGATGAACAACCCAAGGTAATAAGAGGAGACATAAAACCTTGAGTCAGACAACAGTCTTAGTGAGCATTAAACCAGCTACAAAACTTCAACAATAAAGTATATGAGAATGGATAGATAAACATACTAATCTACCCACAACACCAGAGAAAAACTCAACCCTATCTTCCCCACATCGGACAGTGATAGCCTTTACGATAAACAATTTAACCATTCCATCCATGGAAACCATAACACCCATTCAATTATGGTAAAGCACTCATAACATCCACATATATGTATCTCATGTAAACCATCCTGATCGAATTCAACGTTCGTCTGGCACAAGCCCCAGAGGCCTAAACCAATATCAGACAGGCACCCAAGGAACATCTCCTTCGACTTTGGACAACCAACATAGGATGGTACAAACAGAACAACCAATCATCCATGACTGACTCTGGCTATCACCACCAATCCTGCTTCGAAACCATCGTTAATCGTATGACGGCCAACCTTGCCATATTTCAAGAGCTAGTGGTAACCCTAGTTCTAGCATAAACCCCATGCGCCTTTCAACGATACATATGCATGTCCAACCTTGACAACTAGGTCTTTCAACGATACCCAGGGTACTCGGCCTACAATCGGTCTTTTGGGTGCCCCCATCGTACCCCTGCTTTGTGCCTGTTAGAAATTACGACAACGATAATCTCTCAGCCTTCGCATCTCTAGTCATCAAACCTGACTATTTCTCATAGCTCAAGTAACCTCCTTAAGCCACCATTATCCACCAACTCACGACCTTTGAGTTGTCACACATTCGATGTTCTATACCGATCAACAAACACATTCAACACTTCCTACTTGAATTTACTTCGAAGTATAAAAATATTTTTTCAGACCTTTTTGTTAAAATCTAAGTCGTACCTGAAAATATAAATTTTCAGAAATTTGCCCTATGCGACCAACCCTTCACACTACTCGACCGACCAGAGCGACCGACCCTTCACACTGGTAGAACCAACCAGACCGACCAACACTCCAAATTGGAGCGACCAACCCGTCACTTTTCCACTTCCAGGCTTCATGACCGACCCGATAAGAGCGACCGACCCCTTTACTCAACCATAGGCTCGCTTGACCGAACCCTTTTTCCTCCAGGCTCGCTCGTCCGCTTGCCTTAAACCCAGATCGCTTGAGCCTGTTTTTTGTCTTGTTTCCCAAGAAATCACACCCTGGAGTGAACGACCCCCCCTGGTACGACCCAAAACTTGCACTTTACAATTTCTACTCTGATTTCCACCAAAAATTCGCTAAACGATAGATTCGACGAAATCAACTCATCCAATTCAATCATAAGCATGTTATGAAACCACTAGCATCATGAAAATGACAATTATCATCAAATTATGCTAATTTCACCAAAAAACCATAATAAAAGAACATATGATCTAAATTGTGGATCTAACTTGCATAATCATATGAAATAGCATAGAAATTACCTATCTAAACTTGTTAAATTAGATCGTCGGGTGGTCGATATGAAAATGGACTTAATATGGCATATATATATATATATATATATATGGAAAATCACTTGAATTTGATGAGAAACATGCACAAACACTCATATACTTTATTGCATTCATGTGAGAGAGAGATAAAACTCACCAATTTGCCAAATCAAGCTAAAATGGATGAAATAGGAATCTGGACAGCAAGAACCTCGCACCAAACACCTTGATCCGATGAACTCTTGCCTCAAATTGATGTAGATCTAACCTCAAATGGTGTAGATCTATGATTTCCCTCCTTGGATTTTGATTTTTAATGGTGGAAAATTGTTATGGGAAAGAGGAGCATAAGTAACCAAATGAGAGAATGGAAAATTAGAACCATTTCCTATATCCCTTACCCCCTATTTATACCCTTCCATCAACCCACTAATGGGTCTTCCCCAAATCAGCCCATTAGACTCCCAAAATGTGGAAAACCAACTGAAAAATGTTAAAACAGCGATTTCTCCCGAATCGCTGAGCCAAATCTTTAATATAACCACTCTACCGAAATGAAATCATCAATTCCTTTGCAATGGTATAGGTCTCACCCTCCGATTCGACCTGAGTCAAAAGTTATGCCCTGTACGAGACTAATAGGGGCAAAATGGTCAAAAACAAAGTCGGTTAAAATTATGGACATGTCACACATCCCCCTAAGCAACATATCAAAAAATGAAAATAATCCAACCCTCAGGGAATCAAAAAAACATTTTACTATCTTCCGATACGTAAAATGCGGGCTGTTGCATTCCATTTGTAAGCTATATACTATTTTTTTACTATGATGTTTTCAAGGTCCTTTGCTAGGTCAAATTTACAACTACTTACTGCTTGTAGGCCGTAAAAAGTGAAACATCAGGGATGATTGAATTTGTTGTTTCATTTCGTCTTAAGGTGCAGAGAATCCGACCAGGTTCTTTTCTATGGGTTTTTAACTTTCATTTGCAAATGCATAATATATGCATGCTTAACTCTATGTTTTACTTGCTGTCTAAATGCAAAGCTAAAATAAAATTACAATGTCTTTGTACTCAATTCACTAATCTATTTTAATATGAATAAGGTAAGATGTTTCGTAGATGAAAATCATTCAGATACTGGAGACTATGGGCGGTAAGACTTGCTTATTTTATTTTAATATATAAACCCACTCATCATTGAAGCTTTTAAAGTTTCTGCAAAAAAATTGAAATTTAGGCTTGATATAGAAGGCAGTGGGAAAACATGGAAGCAAGACCAGAAGATTAGATTGAAGCATGTTGACATCGGTGGTTACCTCCATAGCCAAAATAAGAAATATAACCACATTGCTGGTGGACAACAAGAGGTACACACTAACACATTTAAATGTATGTAAGGCCATTTTTGTAGAAGGGAAATATACAAAAATACTAGATAGAACAAAAATCCAAAATAAAATTTAGTTACGAGGGGATTGAATACGCACTATTTATAGTTTATTATGCCAAATAAGATCGACTAATGCTTGAATATTTGCTAAAGAATATAAAATAGAAAGCTAGCGCACTTATACTTCTGTTTATATTTAAGCATTTGAATGGTTTTGTAGGTATGTGGAGTGAAAGATAAGCGTACCGATAATACATGGTTAGCAGCAGAGGGTTTTTATTTTCTAGGTAACACTAGCATGTAAACCATGACCGAAGAAAGAATTTTTTTTAAGTTGGAGGTGGATCTTTGTATGAACTAGCTTCTACATGTTTAGCTGTATGTTTTTATTTTGAAACTATAGAGGCGATTGGAATATAAAGCTTAAACTGATACGATCTGAATGTATGATCTCTAAACCAATGTCGGAATATATTTTTAGCCTGTAGATATTTTGCTTAGGCACAATTTGTTGCTGATGAAAAACACTTTGCTTTATGGTACAATATATGTTGTCCGTGAGGCGAAATCTATCAAGTGCAAGTGGACAAATTACTAGGAAAATTTATTTGTCGCAAATCCATTGCTATCCTACAAGGGTTTACCGACAGATAATTCTAAATAATAATTTATAAGAAAACTTTTCTATCGCTAAAACATTGATAAATAAATTAAAATTAAATTAACAAAAAAAAAATATTTTTATTATATAAATGGTAAAATGAAGGAAAACTATCAGAAAATTCATGCTATATTCCGTCGTCAAAATCTGAAACAATAACCGTCATGGTTTTTACCGACCATCAAGTTATACAGGAAATCCTTCGCTAAAGCCAATATAACGACGGATTAGAAACTGATATTGTCGTCGCTATATGTAGTTTTTCTTTTAGTGAAAGAAAGTTTGGTTTATGTTTATAATACTTCAAATTGCGCCCTTCATATTCATGTAAATTTTCACTTAATAGTATTAAACTTCACATTATATTGTAAAGAACAAGACAAATTGAATTTTTTGAATAATCAACATGCTCTATAACTTTTTGTTAAGCACTCTTGTATTATTATTGTAAACGATAAGGCTAGTTGTCAATGCTTGTATTAGAAGATAATGGTGATCCAGACGTTTGTCAATGCTTTTATTGTTGACTTAGTGACACGTATAGGCAGAAGCACAAATCTGGGAAGAAAACTAAGATTTATACAAATAATTATTTGGTGAAAGATTTGTTTGTATTCATATATGTATTATCAACTTCTTTTTCGAGCCATTTGCAAAAAACATATTATTATCTAACTTCTTTTTCGAGCTAATGGTGGTAGAGATCTGTAATAACAAATTAATTTTGATTATTTTAAATATTGTATTATAATCATTATCATGCCTTTTATTAACGAAAAAATTCGTGCAAACTCGTGAATTGTTTAGGCTCCCGCTAATATTTATTATCACTCACATGTTCCCATCTCCCTAGTTACGTTTTATTTTTCATTCCCGATTCTCAAAATCCCTAAACCCTAAGTCCACATTTACTTGCTCTCCTTAGTCCCTCTTTCATTCACTGTTGTAGTAATTCTTATCTAGACTTAAATCCGACAACTCTGTTGTGTCATCTCAAATCTGAAGCGCTCGCTATGAATTAATATTTCTAGATCTATTGATTTCCTTCTATCGATCTGGATTAATATTCCTTGATCTATAGCTTGATTAAGGTATATAAAAGGGATATCTTTGAACATTCCTTTTAATTTTCACATTATTATCATTTTACAATTTAATTTTGTTTTCATGTGTGATGCAAAACAGATTCCTTTTGTACAATGGTGAAATCGGAGCAAATATACCTGCTGTGCATTTGTTTTACGTGTATTGGACAAGCTATCCGTTTGTTTTCCTATGTGATACAAAATATTTCCTTTCTGATAGGTCAGTGAAAATATTTCTAGATTTCTTTTAGCAAGCTATGCGTTTATTTTACGTGTATTGAATATAAAGAAATTTAAATCATAAATCTACACAGCTAAGTTTGTGTTCATCGGTGACCTCCAAAATACTTGACTATGAATTACAAATACATGAATTTACTAAATATAATGGCTATAATAAATATGTGACCTGTTCATGCTACCAGTGTGTATAGAAAATTAACATACTAATATCACAAAATATAAATCTATTTTTTTCCGATGATGTGTGAAAAGGGCTATGGTTCAAAGGACATCTCTTCCCATTTTCTTCATTACTACTCTGGAAATGACGATAAATAAAAGAAGCAAAGTAATAAGCAGAAAGTAGGGATGACTTGCTCATTTTTACACTACTCTATCTGAAAGGTTGTTTATATTTTCTTTTGTACGTCATTGCACAATCAAATTGCTTATTATCTTTGTTCGCCAGACTGAGCGATTAAGTGTGCCTCTCTTGAAATTACACACTGTATGTGTATTTGGTTGATGATTTTGCATTGTGAAATGGTATATAGAGAGATAACTTATCTTAGGAAACACTTTATGAAGTAAAAAAATGGTTTTGATGTTAGTTGGGTGAATTTTTTTGATAATTAAAATTTTAACATTCCATGTTTGGTGAGGTTGGATCACCTTAAATATTGAAAGAGAAGGTGACTTGGCTAATGGTTACGTTATGTTGATTCACGGAGGAGAAAAGATAAGCTATGGTCAGATTTGAAGAGCTAGAGTTTACATTGATGGAGATAGTCAAGCGGGCTACTAGATGCCTGCTTAGTGCCAAGGTTAAACAATTAGAGCATATGGCATCATATTTGCAGTGGACTTTTAGAGACAAACAAGAATAGGAGAAGGCCATGATTAAGGTTTTGATGATGTTGGAGCAAGAAAAAAAGATGACTAGATATGCTTGTGCAATCGCTGAACAAGAGGCTACTAGGCAGAAACTTAATGCTCATGTGCTTCAGATATTCAATTTTGGTAGGGGTGTGTATATATATTCATTTATGGTTTTATTGACTTATTTTAGTTACTTATTGTGTCTGCATTTCAGTTGGTTGTCTGTTTTGTCTTACTTGAATGTCTGTACTCGTCATGTAAGAAACACACGCGCATAGTTCTTTATTGGCATATTTTAATTTATGCATGCATAGTGATAGACCACACCTATTATAACTATCCTGTGTGCACTATAGGTTTAATTGAAATTGTTCATGCAACCAATGGTATATTTCATTTTTATCTGCTCAGTGCAAATGTTATGTTTTTTTGGGATAGTTCTCTAAATTGTGAGACAGGAAGATGCATTATCAATAACTGGTACAAAATGATGTTCGTGCTATTGTTTTATTTTTTATTACTGGAGAAGGTAAATTTGTAATTCTGAAAGCTTCAAACGAAGGCATTCTCATTGTAGATGTATATAGATGCTGAAAAGAAGTTGATTTCAATATCTTACATCATTAACTTTTATATCTTTAAAAATTTAACTACAAACTTGCTGCTAAAACTGAATTGCATTATAGTATTCTGATTTCTAAGCAATCAAAATATGTATGTGCTACGTTAGCAATAGGGGCTCCTCCATTAGATAGTTAAATGATCAAAAGTTCGGCAGAGTTCTCCCAAATGCCCAATGCAAAGTTTCTGGATAGTGATCTCAGTTCAGTTCTATCACCTATGGAAGATATATCATTAGATAACAAAACAGTGGAAGCTCTACCGGTGAAAATTGAACCTGTGCACACGGTATTGAATCAGAAGCCCAAACAAATTGAAATTTTACTGTGTCTAATGAGAAGTCCTTTTTCTGTCACTGAAGTTGAAGCGCTAGTGCATGCAGTTGAAGAATTTGGTACTGGGAGGCCAGTCTATGTATTAGACATTTTCTCAAGAATATTATCAGCAATATATACATATACATACACACAGATGCACAAATATTGGTATAATTTTTTTTCCAAAGTTATGTAGCTAATAGTGCATGTTATATTGACAATAGATTTGAATTGGTAGGTTGTGCTGAATTTGTTTGTTTGTTATTTGAAAAGTTCAACTAGAGTCGCTTTTGCCTTTTCTTATGAGATACACGTTTATGTTTTTATATTGCAGATGGAAGGATATTAAAATTCGAGCATTTGAAAATGCATACCATCGCACTTACATAAATTTGAAGGTATTGGATCTGAACATGTAATTTTCTCAAGTGAAGTGTCGATTCCTTTTCACATTTGAAAGGATTAATTTATAAAATTTAAATGATTTAGAATAGGATAAGTTATGATTTATTCTTTTTGTATTCATTAAGATGCCTCTGGATTTATATTAATCGTTTGTTGTTTCTTATATTCTTCTTGGTGCAATTGCAAAACATGTTAGAAATTATTATTTTTATACACCAAAAATAATATTTGTTGCTGTTCCCTTGCTAATTTTTAATGGGTCTACCGGGGGATTGCCACATACATAGTTGGATTGAATATACATGTAAAATATTATTCGTCGCTAAACACTTGCTAAACAGCAAGCATTTACCGATGTTTTTGTATAACTAATGAATTCTTGAAAAATATTTACCCATCGGTTAATGGTCGGTAAATTAATTTATAATTTTTGTTTAGTGTAATAATGGTAAAAGTTCAGAGAACTCATGCTAATTTCTGTTGCAAAAATTGACACTCTATTACCGACTTGAAATTAGCCAACTACTCATATTCACCGTAAATCCGTCGCAAAACCAGAAATATCGATGAATTAACAAAGGATTTTTCTGCTACAAAAACAACATTTTATTGTAGTGTCCACACATTTACACCTTCCAGATGAACAACCCAAAAGGTGGCTTTCGCGTCAGAGGCATCTAACGTGTTGGACACGACTGACGCCAAAGAAAATTCTGGATTCGTTGGTTTTCTTCTTGTTGCCCTATATATTCACCCCTAATTCTATCCCTTACCTCACCACATCTCACAAACAATCCGAAAATTCAAGATTAAATCACCGTTTAACGTCGATTTTTTCATTTTTTTTATTATATTTGCGTTTTTTAACTTCTTAAATTTGTTATATGTTTTTTTCGTAATTTTTTAATTTTTTTTGTCAGAATGGCTGCAAGTCAATCCATCTCTACACATTCCATTGCCGAATGGAATAACGACACGACAAATGCTTTCATCGATGCGTGCATGGAATATCTGGAGTTCTGTGGGCATAACGTGGGAAATTGGTATCAGCTTATCACGACAATGTTTAACCAAAGCACCGACTTGGACTATAACGCAAATTAAATGAAGAACATGTTTGACAATACGAAGAAGAACAAGAATCCTTGGAAAAAGCTGCTTCAGATTCAGGACGGGCAAAAGGGATGAGCAGATGGATACCGTCGCTGGGACGGACGATTGGTGGGCGACGGTGCCAGTAGCGTATTGCAAATTCAAGGGTGGCTCCCAGCATGATTCGAAGGGTTGGACTCACTTTTTGGAGGATGCGTTCGTACTGACAAATGTCAGTACATAGTTCCGGCCGCTCCACCATATCTACATGAGGTCCAGATACAACGATTTTATTTGGGGCGATACTACTGAGATCTCGAGCCATCCATCTCGTAGGCATGTCAGGTCCAGTGCCTCCTCTTCTCGTTTTGCTCCTCCTTCCATGGACCGGGATGAGCTTACTACTCTGTGCATGGCAGTACATCACGATGATGATGATTACGCCGAGTGGGAGATGGCGGTTGTTCTGTCAGATAACGACAGAAGGAGCCACAACCCTTTTTATTCTCTGATTGACAATCCTGCACAGCTTAGGGGATATGCTCTTCATTATGTTTATAAGCTGAGGACTGGACAACTGTAGTTTTTTATGTATTTGTTGTTTCTTTTTATGAAATGGTATTGTGTGTTGTAATGGTGTTTGAATTATGAAATTTAAATTTTGCAATTTGTATTCTGCAATTTATATTCTGCAATTTGTATTATGCATTCAATAAAAGTTATAATAAATACAAATACAAAAAACAATAAAATAATAACTCTTCCTCTTCCAATTTGCCCCTTTCGTAAATAAAATACATTCCCGGTTCATCTAGGCACCTTCTATGTAGACGTCTAAGCAAGACCTCGCTATGACCACCTAAAAAGGAAAAAATCCACGGTTTCATATCTATTGTAAATTTGGTGTAGCAGTCGTATAGCATTTTCTTTCAAAAACCTCTCATATAGCAGTCAGGTAGTTCTCAACCTAAGGGCAACTTCCCTCTCTTTAAAAAGCGATAGTTTTGCGGCACTTTTATTAAGGAGGTGGTATCCGGTGGACAATGTGTTATATTCATTTGTTTGCTTGTTTAACTCCTTAGTAAGGCGAATTACTTCCAACTTAGTCTTTTTAAGAATGGAACACCTAAAACTTGATTTTCTCCTTTTCGTCTATACGAAAAGGATCAAAGACCAATTATTGAAAGTAAAAAAGGTGTATATCATATAAGTTATTATACCTTAGATACGAGAGCAGAAACTTGAGAAGTCTCAACAGAAGAAGCACTCTTGAAGCTCAGGTCTTTCCTCGCCTTCTGTGCTCTAGAAGGATTGAGGGGTTCAACCAAAACAAGATCACTTCCGACAATATCAGAATCCTTTCCACACGCTTCATTCAGACCGTTAAGGACCGAAAAGGTGCACCCAACACCAATAGAACTGCCGCTATGTTCTTCTTCACTAACAACAACATTTATGAACTTAGGATTATCATCGTTAGTACGAACAACCTATGGCACCTCAATAAGATGTCTCTCATCATCAGCATGTGGCTCCTCAAAAAGAATATATTAAATAAACAAAAGCTCGGCCATGTCAATCTCCTTCCTCGTAGGAACTTCTTCTCTCCGCCTCATACAGGATATCTTAAACATAAATCTTTCCACCAAAGATAGATCGAGGAAAGAAAAGTTAAAATCCGAGAATCTATCCATATTATCCGCATAAAGAAGAAAGAAAGCATATTCAAAAGAATTAACCATAATTTCATCCAAAGTGGTCTAAAGGAAACAAGAAATCCTCTATTTAGCATCGTTCACTACTCCAACGGACTTGGTCAGTAAGGCCTCCTTCTTGCTAAGCTCGATCTTAAGTGGATCATTCTCTTTTTCTAGAAGAGAATTATGTTTTTGTAAGAGTGGACAACGAGAATCAAGCACGACAATCTCTTCTTTGGACTTTTCCAAAGTCCCCTTTAAAGCCTTAACTTCTTCAGCCAAGGCCAAGTGAAATTCTCTTTTCGTGACAATTAAGTGTTTCACTTCTGTCAGAGTAGACTCCAGCCTATTTTCTCCACAATGAAACCTTCTTTAAGAATAATGAAAGCATCATTTTCCTTCCTCAAATATATATTCTTTTCTCTAAGTCTCAACGACTTAGAGGAAGGTTCGGAAGCATTGCCTTGTATTGCAAACCACCGCTTGATAGCCTATAGAGGACACAATGGTCATGTATAGGACAATCGAAAGAAAGACAGGAAAGCGAGAGAGATAAAAACTCATACCAAAAGTAGTTGTTCAATCAAAGCTTGACAACCATCGAGTGGATCAAATGAAAAATCAACGTTGGAAAAAGCAGAAGAAGAAATAATTTGTCCGACTAATTCATTGAATCTATCA
This sequence comes from Allium sativum, assembly GCA_030737875.1. Taxonomy (NCBI): domain Eukaryota; kingdom Viridiplantae; phylum Streptophyta; class Magnoliopsida; order Asparagales; family Amaryllidaceae; genus Allium; species Allium sativum. Next base: position 222,366,328 of record CM060918.1, on the reverse strand, counting down.
CCATTAGAGGGATTGGTAAAGTAACGAGGGGCAATGTCTTCAGAAAAGGAGGATAATCCCATCGCGTAATGCAATTCATTAGAAACTTTGGAAGTCCCGGCAAAACGAATGTTCGAGTAAGGGACCTTCATTAGGGAAATAACCTCCTAAGCGTCGGAGGACATATCAGAATGAAGAGCTGGACCTACCCTATCCTTAGACCTTTTCAACGGAGGATATTCTAAGCTCCATTCCATAAGCTTCTTTTTTGAATTTTCCCTAGAATTTAACAATGCACCCTTAGACCTGTTGCCAGATTTCTTTGAGGCAACGCCAAGAAGATCAGCTATCTCCTTATCCAAAAATCCCGGCAGTTTGGGTGCGACGTCTATAAAAAAGACGTAGAGTAAGATAACCCTCTATATATAAATAAAAATAATTTTGTGTTTGGGTTCGAATACTTGGGGTATGGAAGTTGTCGGAAATTCCAGAAGGGCATCAAACAAAGAAAAATTGAGTCTCCCAGTCTTTGAATCTTGTCATTACTTCCGATAAAAATTTCTTCGTGGGGTTAGCACGAAAAATTTAAGGGTTCAAGTAGCTAAGTTTGGAAGGGCAAACCAGGTAATCAAGAGTAGAAGGGCTCAAAGAACAATTACCCAATTCGAAGGATAAGATTTCTAGGCCTAACAGATAGGTGTAAGTGTTGGGAGAATGTTGGATGGAAGCAATCCCTAAATATTGCAGGAACTCGCGATGGAAGTGAAGAAGGGGATAAAGCCCCCACGCCATATGTGGATAGAAAATAGGCAAAGTAGTCTTCCGGAGGAGAATAGATGATGTCCATTTCGCAAGGAGGAATAGCTTCAACGCCCGAAATGTTAAAATCTTGAAGAACAACATTAATTTGCTCTTGCAATGAAATCAGGGAATACTTTTCGATGGCACTAACCTTCCTAGGAGCGGAAAAATCATTCGATAAAGGGCCATTCCTATCCAGTTTAAAAGCAATATGTTTCTTTCCCATGATGTCAAGTATAATCTATTTAATTTTTTGCAACAAGGTAAGAACAATGCTAGGAAGGACAAAATTCTTGTTCTTCTAAAAATGCGTTGATAATGATAAAAAGCTATCTGTCAAACATGTTTAGAAGAATAAAAGAAAATAAAAACGTAAATTGAAGCTATCGAACATATTCGGAATTGGTTGCCGAGAAATTGGTAATTGGAAAACGGAAATCAATTTAATTATGGCAAATAAATCTGATAGTTAATGTAGCTCAGGATAAGCTAATAACACTTTAATTATAAAATCAAGTGTGAATGACTTACACTAGATGCTTACCTAAAGATTGCTAATGCTTTTCCTAGATAAGTTTCGAATTCGGGAAATGAAGAAGAAGAGAAGGATCTAATAAAGTCAAATGAGGAGGGTATATATGCTGGAAGAAAGAAGCAGTCAATTCATTCAAAAGTTTTACATGAAAAGTCGAAAATACCCCTTACTACGCGGGGGGAGGGGGGAATGCTACTACCAAAATTAGCACCGAGACAGGCTGACGGTGAAGGGGTATCAGACCATCACAAATTTAAGGGAACAATCTATAAGCTAAACCCGACACAAAGTAAAACCGAGAGCATAAAGGAACAACCCAAAAGCCAGGCAACTGAAACCATTGTTAAAGAAAAGAACTCAAAACCAATACAAAGAAAGATTGTTGGAAGGATAATTCCGTCACAAAGAACAGATAACAGAAGGTCACCCAAAATTGGAAGCCAATGAAGAGAAAGATCAGGAATCCCACAGACCAATATCTAGAAGGATGAAAGGGCTATTAACTTGCTTAATGCCGATACATTAAGAAACGAGAGCATCAAAAGCACAAAGTTCGATCCACAAGGAAATTGTCCGGGAGCCAGCTACCTAGATCCCAGTCGAATGGTCACCGAGAGGCTACTTTAGCAAGCAATCAGTAAAGAACTAGAAGCACCCTTCCGGAAATCCGGAGCACATTTAAGAGATTTACCGAAAGGAAAATCAGAGCCTCTAAGAGAGATGAGCTATCCACACTAATTTACTTAGTGTTGATACCGACATGGGTGGTGGATCCCGTAACCATACCTATGAAACATGAACGCAAGTTCCACAAAGAATTAATAACAAGACCGGAAGCCAATATCCAGAAGTCTATATCCGGAAGCCTTCCTAATGCTATCCATATCGACAGGCTTGGTATCGATACAAAGAAGATAGAAAAATAACATCAAAGAGAAGCTCCAAGGACCGAGACCATCTTTCCGAGAGCTAAGACCGACAACATAAAAGGTACTAACCAAAGCCAAAAAAGCGGCCGGGAGCCAAAGCATCTGGAACCGAAGAGAAAAGTAGCCGATAGGGACTTCTGCTGGCCTAATAACAAAAGGGCCCCGATTTATCTATAAATAAGACCCTAGGGGTCTCATTTCGGGACCAATTTCTCATTTCTCATCCTTGTACTATTTTCTTCTAGAGTAAACCTAAATTTATAAGTCGATTTGGGGATTTCTATTGTAATCACTTATGTATTCAAAATAAAGGATCAATAAAGAGATGATCAATACTTAGCATATTTCTTATGAGTTTCTTATGACTTTTCTTAGTTTTTTCCTATATAACATACCATATTCCTTCTACATGGTCACGGTTTCATATTCAAGTCTAAACCCTTCCGCAAAGTCATAGATAAACCCCTTCCTACAAGCCATTTAGTCTTCTACCGTGGGTTGTACTTAGGGAACCCTTATTCCTGGATAACTGTTGGTTCTTAAGTCGCTTATGTGTGATGCTCACCCTTTGAGGGAAGAGTAACTAATCTTTTGGGCTTCTGATCTTGATATCTAGAAACAGTGAACTAACTCAAACTCGTGGAAACCAAATACTCCCATTTTCCCTTAGGTCCACTTTCATAGACCTATCTTCGATGTTGACGTGAAATATCGTTAACATTTTGGCGCTAGAGGGAGGGGTTGAACCTTCGACCTTGCGGTTAACCTTCCCACACATCTAACTGTGTTGTTTCGTCCCTGATTGGACTAAGCTTTGAAGAAGCAAGATTATGGGAAAAAGGTCTCACCAAGATCCTTCTAGATCTCAAATGGACATGTCAGGTACTACTGACCTAAGAGTGATGGAATAACAAAGGTTAAAAATGGAAGCCTTGCGAATAATCAAGCAGAAAAGGGAAGTAGAGCAATATGATTCTTATTATTGGAATAGTAACCCTTCCTACATAGGACAAGCACCAACTTTTCGTCTAAGTAGTTCTACGTTGAGGGAATATAACCCCTTCTATCATGTAAGGAAGATTATCCATGAACAAACCATAGAATGATATTCGAACGAGGAATAATGAAGGATTTTAACCACTTTGCTTACAAATGAACTAAAAGGATAGTACTCCAATCTCAGCATATCTTGAAAAGAAGAAACAAGGGTATGAGTGGAACAACAAGGTTTGGTAATAAAAGGGCTAAGTTCCAACAGCATGAAAGGAAGTTTATACTAAGACCACTCGAGGAATACGATCCTACCACTTTTACGGAAAATGTTTATTTCCTAAACAAATATGAACTCGATCATTGGCCATCTACGAAGAAGAAGCCCAAGTATGAAAGGAAATTGGGAAGGCCTTACTGTCATTATCATATGATAAACGGACATGAAACTTACCATTGCAAAGCCCTCGAGGGAATGATCATCAAGTTTCTCAATCAAGGCCAGTTACAAGACTTTATAAAAAGATCAAACTAAGTCCAATGAAGGTCCTTAGGAAAAGGATTGTCAACGAGAATAAGGGTATAGAAACCCTCAAAAAGCTCAAAATAACCAGAAATGGATAAAAACCCTTGTAACCGTCGAGTTGGCTAGGGAAAGACACCCCCCGGAGGGGGGTGGTGTGTAAGCCTTTCTCCGCGCCCGAATTAGAAAGGGCCAGGTTAAAGAATCAATAGCTTAAGCATCTGACCCACACCAGAAATAGTAATGACGTAGCATCTAATTAGCATGCACTGCCTCTGCTAACAGAAGAGTACACCCTGCCTTTGTCATGAACTAAGCACGTCCTACCTCTTCTTATGTTATGCGTTACACACAGAAGGGAGCGCAAACCCTTATCATCGCCTACGATGGCCAGGATAAGGCACCCCTTGGAGGGGGGTGAAGTGTAAGTCTCCATCACCGCCTACGATGGCCAAGGTAGAGCATCAAAAGAGTAAGCGTTAATTCTGCATCTACGATGGCCCCTTTTAAGCATCTAAGACCTTATTATCGCCTACAGTGGTCAAGATAAGGCGCCTCCTGGAGGGAGGTCGGGTAAGTCCTTGGTCCCTGCTTATGGATAAGAAAGCCAAGCGTACCGGGCGCACGCGCTCAGAGAGTAGCCAACAAAGCACGTACATCCTCTGCTTTGACAATCAAAATCCTGGGAGTGGCTTAAGAAGCACATATATCCTATGCTTCTCTGACAATCAAGCCCAAAAAGTGTAACTTCTATTAAAACCAGAAGTGGATTTCCGGCCTCCAATCTTTAATACCTAAATAAGGGATGTTTTGGGAAATTTATTAATACCACAAGTGGATTTCTGGTCTTCTATCTATAAACACCTGAATCTGGGTTAGTTCGAGATTTTCACTAATTATCAAAAAAAGAGTTCTGATCTCTCATCCTAAATACCCGAATTTGGGTTTTTTCGGGATTTCTATTATTACAAGAAAAGAGTTTCAGGTATCTCCTTATAAATACGGAATTTGGGTCGGTTCGGGACTTTCATTATGCCAGAAAGGGATTTCTGGCCTTCTAAATAACCTAAATCTAGGTTACGGTTAAGATTCCTAAATAACAGAAGCAGATTTCTAGTCCCATACCCTCAATGCTGGAACCAATGCTAAGACAAGGTTTCAGTCATGATCAAAGGGAAATTATGGAATGTTATCTTTAATACCATAATCTAGGTCGCAAGATTCAAGCTTTTAATCCCTGAAGAAGGGATCAACCATCAGTACCCAGGATAATGGCTTGAGCCTACTTCTCAAAAGCCTTCGAACAAAGATAATGGTTTCCTTCTTGCTTAGGGATGCTTCCTTAACTCATATATACATCAAGTCATTACTCATTATATCAATTGTCAACACAATACAAATAGCTACATCACAAAAGAAAATAAGCTCAAGGAAGAGCTCCAACAAGTATATGTTTTGATAATAAATCCACGCGACAAAGGTTATATTTTTCCCAAAGGATTCACGAAGGGAAAACCCTAGGGGGTCTTTTACTAAATAGGGGTGTCTTCTTCACATATGAAAAATAGAAAAGCCATCATGCCCATCCTATAGGGATTAACATTAAATCATATGTGTTGAGTTTATACATAGTACCTTAGTAGGACACTTGAAAGAGAACATTTTCGCCATAAGCTATGACTATGTGTTAGGGGACACCCCTACGAGTCATAACTTCATTCATAAGCACCATCACTGTAGATCATTACATACAAAGTATAATACACCTAGTGTCTTGCATTCCACATAATTATTTACGAAAGGATTTTAATACAAGTACACCTCCAATAGAAGAAACATCCTGATTATAATATTATAGCTCATATGTAAACAACATCTTGTGCTCAAAAGCGCCATTATAGGTGGTTGGTATAATTTTCAGGGTGAAAAGCGACCCTCCTTACTTTATCCAAGGTGCTAGCAGAAAGGTTAAGCGAGGAATCAAATGGAATTCCAAAGCCATTAGATGTGCAAACTAAAGGACACTTGTGATAGTCCCATTCCTCAGTGGATGGACTATTATAACCTTGAGGTAGCTTCGTCTGATATGTTTGGATCTCTCTTAAGAATTGGTCCTTTTCTCCACCAAGGAAATCAAGGCGGATATGAAGATATTGAGTATAAACCTTCTCAAGGTCCCTTAAGAAGCAATATTGTACCAATGAGGAAGACTTAGTAAGAGAGGACTTCTCCCGGTATACTCTTTTCAACTTAACGTAATCCCCAAAGAAATCCCTAAAAAGCAAACTCGAAGTAGAGGGCGAACTCTAAAGAAAATGTTAAAAAAATTAGAGGAAAGACAATTCAATACATCATGTACGAAGAAAGTACATTCATTACAAATAGTCCACCTACTCATACAAGATTAATCTCTTAAAAGTCTCAGATATAAATCGATCCTCATTAAACTTAAGTTTGTCTAAAGGCAACTCTCTAGGAATACAAGTAACCTGAGGGAGATTTCAATATTCACCCAGGTGGAGGTCCACGCCACGTTCATCTAGGCACCTTATATGGAGACATCTAAGCAACCCCCGCTATGACCACCTAAAAAAGAAAAATCCACTGTTTCATATCTACTGTAAATTTGGTGCAAAAGTTTACAAATGTGTCCCTATCTTCAATTAACATCCAGAATAAAGTCATGAGCTTGGAATTTTCTTTCAAAATCCTCTCGCATCGCAGTCGGGCAGTTCTCAGCCTAGGGGCAACTTCCCTCTCTTAAAAAAGCGATAGTTTTGCAGTACCTTGATTAACGAGGTGATAGGACAATGAGTTATATTCATTTGTTTTCTTGTTCAACTCCTTAGTAAGGCAAATCACTTCCAACTGAGCCTTTTTAAGAATGGAACACCTAAAACTTGATTGTCTCCTTTTCGTCTATACGAAAAGCATCAAAGACTAATTATTGAAAGTAAAAAAGTAGGCGTATATCATGGAAGTTATTCTACCTCAGAAATAGGAGCAAAAACTTTAGAAGTCTCAACAGAAGAAGCACTCTTGAAGCTTGGGTCTTTCCTCGCATTCTGTGCTTTAAAAGGATTGAGGGTTTCAACCAACACAAGATCACCTCCGGCAATCTCAAAATCCTTGCCACACGCATCATCCTTACCGTCAAGGGCCGAAAAGGTGCAACTAATACCAACAGAACCGCCTCTGTGTTCTTCTTCACCCACAACAACATTTATGAACTTAGGATTATCATCGTTAGCACCAACAACCTATGGTTCCTCAATAAGTTCTCTCTCATCATCAGCATGTGGCTCCTCAAAAATAAAATCTTCGATAAACAGATGCTCGACCACATCAGTCTCCTTCCTCGCAGGAACTTCTTCTCTCCTCCTCATGCATGATATATTAAACATAAATATTTCCACCAAAGATGGGTACAGGGAAGAAAAGTTTAAATTCGAGCATCTATCCATATTATCCGCATAAAGAAGAAGGAAAGATTCTTCAAAAGAATTAACCCTAATTTCATCCAAAGTGGTCCGAAGGGAACAAGAGATCCTCCATTTAGCATCGTTCACTACTCCAGCAGACTTGGCCAGTAAGACCTCCTTTCTAAGCTTGATCTTAATTGAATCATTCTCTTTTTTCGGAAGAGAATTATGTTTTTGTAAGAGGGAAAAATGAGATCAAGCACAACAATCTCTTCTTTGGACTTTTCCAAAGTCCCCTTTAAAGCCTTAACTTCTTTAGCCAAGGCTATATGGAATTCTCTTTCCGTGACAATTGTGTTTTTCGCTTCTGTCAGATTAGACTCCAGCCTATTTCGCTCCTCAATTAAACCTTCTTTAAGAAGAATGATAGCATCATTTTCCTTCCTCAAAGACATGTTCTCTTCTCTAAGTTTCAACAACTTAGAGGAAGGTTCGGAAGCATTGCCTTGTATCGCAAACCAGCGCTTGATAGCCTACAAATGGCACAATGGTCATGTATAAGACAATTGAAAGAAAAACAGGAAAGCGAGAGAGATAAAAACTCATACTAAAAGAATTTGTTCAATCAAAGCTTGACAACCATCGGGGGGATCAAATGAAAAATCAACATTGGAAAAAGAAGAAGAAGAAATAATTTGTCTGACTAATTCATTGAATCTATCACCATTAGAGGGATTCGTAAAGTAAGGAGGGGAAATGTCTTCAAAAGAGGCGAAAAATATCATTGCATAATGCAATTCATTAGAGACTTTGGAAGTCCTGGAAAGATGAATATTTGAGCCTGGGGCCTTCATTAGGAAATAATCTCTGGGGAGTCGGAGGCCACATCAGAACAAAGAGTTGGACCTGCCCTATCCTTAGACCTTTTCGACGGAGGATCTTCTAAGCTCCTTTCCATAAGCTTCCTTTTTACATTTCCCTAGACATTCACAGTGCATCCTTAAGAGAAGAAGCTCTAGCTCTCGGAATCAAGGAAGCGGGACCAGTTTTGCTAGACTCAGTATGAACGGTCCTAGCATACGATGAAAGAAAGCTAAATGAAAATCTACTTCCGACTCCGCTTAAAAAATGCCACATAAAAAAGTATACCTGGATTGTCAAGAAATAAAGGAGATTTTGGGGAAAATGAGCATTTCTTCCCAATGACAAGGAGAAGGTCTCTTTGCTATGTAAAACCAAAGGTGGATGCCCAATAAGATATTGATCGACTGGCAGAAGGGAGTGCTTTCGAAGAATAGAAGAGATGAGTAGCAAAGACCTATTGCCAAATTTCTTTGAAGCAGCGCCAAGAAGATCAACTATCTTCTTATCCGAAAAACCCGGCAGTTTAACTGCAGTATCTGTAAAAAATGGAGGGTAAGATAACCCTCTATATATATATAAATAAATAATTTTGTGTTTAGGTTTGAATACTTAGGGTATGGAAGCTGCCAGAAATGTCGGATGGGCATCGGACAAAGAAAAATTAAGTCTCCCAGTCATTGAATCTTGTCGTTCCTTTCGATAACAATTTCTTCGTTGGGTTTGCATGAAATTTTTTAGGGTTCAGGTAGCTAAGTTTGGAAGGGCGAACTAGGTAATCAAGAATAGAAGTGCTCAAAGAACAATAATCTAATTCTAAGGATAAGACTTCTAAGCCTAGCAGATAGGTGTAAATGTTGGGAGAAAGTAGGATGAGAGAAATTCCTAAATATTATAGGTACCGGGGAAGGAATTAAGGAAAGGAGATAAAGCCCCCATGCCAAATGTGAATAATGCAAAGTAGCCTTTCGAATGAGAAGAAATGGTGTCCATTTCGCAAGAAGGAATAGCTTTAATGCCAAAAATGATAAAATCTTGAAGAATAGCATTAACTTGCTCTTGCGATGAAATCAAGGAATGCTTCTCGACAACACTAACCTTCCCAGGACGGGAAAAATCATTCGGTAAAGGGTCATTCGTATCAGGTTTAAAAGCAATATATTTCTTTCCCAATGATGCTAGGTACAATCTGTTTAATTATATGCAACAAGGTAAGAACAACGCTAGGAAGGGCATAATTCTTATTCTTATAAAAAATTGTTGATAATGATAAAAAGTTATCCCTCGAACATCTTTAGTAGAATAAGAGCAAATAAAAACGCAAATTGAAGCTATCAAACAAATTCAGAATTGGTTGCCGAGAAATTGATAACTGAAAAACGGAAATCAATTTATGGCACGAAAATCCGATAGTTACTGTAGCTCGGGATAAGATAACAACACTTTAATTACAAAATCAAGTGTGAATAACTTAAAGTAGATGCTTACTTAAAGATTGTTATTGCTTTTCCAAGATAAGTTTCGAATTCAGGAAATGAAGAAGAAGATAAGGAGCTAATAAAGTGAAATAAGGAGGGTATATATACAGGAAGAAAGAAGCGGTCAATTCATTCAAAAGTTTGACTTGAAAAGACGAAAATACCCCTTCACTATGGGGGGAAAATGTTACTACCAAAATTAGCATCGAGACAGGTTGATGATGAAGGGGTATCGGACCATCACAAACTTTAGAGAACAATCCGTAAGCTAAGACCCGACACAAGGTAAAACCGAGAGCATATGGGAACAACCCGAAAGCCAAATAACCGACACCATTGTTAAAGGAAAGAACTCAAAACCAATAGAAAGAAAGAATGTCGGATGGATAGTTCTGGCATGAATGGCAAAAACGGAAGGTCACCCAAAAGCGGAAGTCAATGAAGAGAAAGATCAGGAATCCCACAGACCGAGACCTAGAAGGACAAAAGAGATACCGGTATTAACTTGCTTAATACCGATACATTAAGAAACGAGAGCATCAAAATCACAAAGTTCGAAACATAAGGAAAGTGTCCAGGAGCTAGCTACCGAGACCCCAGTCGAATGGTCATCGAGAGGCCACTTTTGCAAACAATCCGTAAAGCACTGGAAGCACCCTTCTGGAAAGCCGAAGCACATTTCAGAGATCTACCGAAAGGCAAATCAGAGCCTGTAAGAGAGACGAGCTATCCATACTAATCTACTTAGTGTTTATACCGACAGGGGTGGCGGATCCCATAACCATACCTTTGAAACATGAAGGCAAGTTCCACGAAGAACTAATAATAAGACCAGAAGCTAATATCCGGAAGCCAATATTCGGAAGTCTATATCCGAAAGCCTTCCTAAAGCTATTCAATACCAACAAGCTTGGTATTGATACAAAGAAGATTAAACAATAACATCAAAGACAAGCTCCAATAACCGAGACCATCTTTCCGAGAACTAAGACCAACACCCTAAATGTATCTGCCTTGTTGTACTGGACTATATGTTCTTTTGTCATGTTTACTCGTGTTTAGATGTCATATTGATTCATGTTGTACTAAAATTGTAAGATCAACCTGTTATATTTATTCATGTTGACAGCTATATTTTATGATGTTCTGTGTTATGGATCGTTGTATGCTATATGTTATTTTAACTAAATTTTCCTTTCGATTTAAAAAATATTTCGATAAATTTCATAAACGATTATATAGCGACCTTTTGAAAAGTTTGGTTTGACAAAAGTCGAAATCTACAATCCGAAAATCCGAATTTTCTTTTTGATTTGATTTCAGTAATCAAATAGATCACGGTGATTGGATTTTTCAAAGAATTTCGATGAATTTTGGACATTGTAGAGTCGATTAAAGTTCAAAACATATAACTACGAACTACCCGATGTTACGAGCTCGTTTTTATATAATTACGAATTAAACGTTTAAACGTCGATTAATTAATAATTTCCTTCCAAACTATCTTTTTGATTTAAATAATATATCGATAAATCTCATAAACAATTATTTAGCAACCTTTTGAAAATATTAGTTTAACATAAGTCGAAATCTACAATACAAACATATGTATATAGGGGACAACTCTAATTGTTTGACTCCTTTCAAATTTTCCTTTTCGACTTAAAATATGGGACAACCCTAATCGCTTGACTCCTTGTCGATTTAAAATAGAGGATGACCTTAATCATTTGACTCCTTATCGACTTAAAATGGAGGACGATCCTAATAGTTTGACTCCTTATTGATTTAAAATAAGGGACGGCCCTAATCGTTTGACTCCTTATTTACAAAATAGGGGACGACCCTAATCGTTTGACTCCTTATCGACAAAATAGGCACACTGCATACTACACATTAAAATTACATAATTATCGATGCACTCATACCAATAAAGTTGCACAATACACACTGAAGTTACACATTTATGAATAAATAGGCACTCATACCAATAAAGCTACACACTACACACTGAAAGTACACAATTATCTACAAAGGGACACTCTAACCAATAAAGCTACACACTAAACGTCACTTCAGCTAAACTACAATTACACAATTATTTATCTGTATGCCTCTACGGTGATAATTAGTTAACTTAATCCCTTTACTATGATGTATTATCGTCTAAACTTATGTTTGATTTTATGATTGCACGAATTTATGCAGTAATGATGATTTAGATTTTTTATTAAACATAAGCGTTCCATTGTATTTTTGCGTGTTATTATCCCGTTTTTATTAACATCTAAAGCTATCATATTTTGGAAAGGGTCTGAAATTAAAAAAAAAAAAATGATTCCGGTCAAAATAAATATATCCTATGTTACTGTATTTTGACCATTTTATACTCGTTGTACGACAATATGAGCGGTTTATATTCGTTGGAGTAAAATATGATCGTTGTCAAGCCGTTCGGATGGTAAGTAAAAAAATGTAAACGGTTGGGATGGACAACGCCCATTTTATTGGTGCACTACATAGCGCGTGGATTAATTCGGCGCTCTTCGTAGTGCGCAGATAAAATTGGCGTCCGCGGCCAATTCCGAATTCAGGATTGACCCCATAATATTTGGCTGAATATTACGTTCCCCAACATCTGTTGGGGAACAATTCAACCAAATATTATTAATTAAGACTGTGAGTTGAGCTTTGTTGGAGATGCTTTTGGAGAAGAATTTACAAAAGAATATCAGTTCGAAGGATGCAGAAACCCCACGAACGTTACCTTATAATTCTATTCCATCTGCACATGACAACATACTTTATAAGTACAATTACATGATTTTATAATAAACATAATTGCCATTTCAATACAAATATACATCTTACACATCACTACTAGTAACCAGCATAAATATAATAATGTATGACTTTTACGGTATGGCTTCTGTGCTTGGATGTCCTTTCAGAGGATCCCCAACATAGCGTGTTAGGTAGTCACTTCATTCAAGCAACTAGACCAACTCACCCCAACAGAGTGAAAGTTGGAATAGGTTGTTAGCCAACTTATTTTAAGCCGGCTAGCAACCCTCACGTGGATTGTAATCCACGTCCGTTGGATTGCAATTCACGTGAAAGAGTGGATTAAAATCCACCTTTCCCTTAGCCGGCTAAGGAAAAGTAACTTTTGAAAAATTTGGCACTTTGCTGGCTTAATTTAAGCCAGTTAAGCTTAACCGGCTTAAAATAAACCGGCTAAGTGCCATTTTCAAAGCAATCAACCGGGTTGCTTTGACAACCTCTATGGTTGCCAAAGCAACCCGAATTAGATGTAATGACCCCTGTTGGGGGTCAGTTGCTCCCAACCAACCTGGGCGTTGGAGATCCTCTCATGCTTCTGGGGACATACCCAAATTTTCTGATTTTATACAAGTTCTTATTGCTATGATATAGATGAAAAAATTATTATCCTACCTTTTCTACTTTTTCCAGCGTTGTGTTCGTACAAAATGAAACTGAAAAAAGTAATCTATCGATAATAGAACAAGATAACGACATTTACAACTATAAAGACTGCTCCACATTTTCCAGTATAGCGTCTCCCTCTGTTATACTATTGTACACATGTATGACTTCACCGAACTACAATTGAACATTACTGCTTTCTTACTAAACTTTAGATTATTCGATACTCTCTTCTCTTCATCTTTGATTAGATTTATCTATGCATATGTCCATCTAACGAGCCTCCTCCTACAGGTGAGTATAGACCCAAAGTATGCAACAACTGCAAATCATTTGGTCATTAAAACACCGCGACATAATCCATATGAATGTCTGTAGACTAATGATCGAGTGTCGTCTACATACCCAGAAGCATAATAGAAGATGCTACACTTCAGATGATTTTGAGGCAGGGGAAGATGTTCCCCTTCCAAATGGTGCTTCAGCAATGCAAGACATGCCTCCTTCCTCCATGCCTGGTACCATTGAAGGTGTCGCTTCTAGTTCCAACGTATTACATGTACTGCATCCTTAGTACGTTTTTTCTACAATGGGTACTGTGTTGTATTTTTGTGGAGGTGCTGCTGTGTATCATATCGACAGGATGATATGTTCTATGTTGGGGTTTCTACGGGGTCTCTACAGTTTTTCTTTGATTTCAACGAAGTGAGTGGATATACATTTCAGTAAAGACATCCCTGATGCTGTTTTCATGCAACTTTCAAAAAATGATTGATCGGAGTGCTTGAGTGTGATCAGGGCCAGTGCAAGGATTTGGGTTGCCCTAGGCAACACAAAATTGGTTGAATTTTTTTGGAAAAACGTTGCCTAGAAAAGGGCTTGCTGAGGAAATTATTTTGGTGAAGTTGCCTAGAACCCGAATTGACGTAGTTGAATGTTACTGTCGAACAAAACATAGAGACAACAGGGTTCTTGCTGGGGAAAATAATCCAGTAATTTTACTGGGAATCACAGGGTTTGCTGTGGAAAAAAAAAAAATACAATAATGCTGCTGAAAATCGAACAACTTACCCTCAGAATACCAAGCACAAGTAATACCACCCAGCCAAGTGCATTCCTTAAACAATAGAAGCAGTATACTTTAATAATTATATTTCTTATAATCTTTTGTTGCCCCCTCCTCCTTGCTTATCCCTCCTGGTGGGTTGCCCTAGCCGGCCGTTTGGCCAGCCTAGCCTTGCAGTCGGGCCAGAGTGTGATGAGAAACCAACTTTAGATTGCACCAGGGGCGGAGGTAGGTAATAAGTGCCAGCTGAGGTTAAGGCCCTACCTCAATTTTTTTAATCTCCACAGAAGCATATGTATTAGGCCTTATATCAAAAATTAGTATGGCCCTAGTTGAAGCCATGGGCTGGCTCCGCTACTGGATTGCACCCAAAACATTGGTAGGACTATGCGAGGCAGTATATAGTATGTGCACGTGATTATACAAAATGCAATAATACAAACTTGCTCTAAGACCACCCATAGATGAAATGATGATTTACCCTAAAGGGTTGAAATTGTGTTTTTCCATTTGGATATCTCTTCCTACATTTGCTTCCAGTGGCTGGCTTTTCGCTATTGGTTAAGCACCATTCTAGTTCATTTCTTTGTGGTCATAGCCATGCAGTTAAGGCCCCGAAAAATCCTCACTATAGCCTGTAGCGCTCTCCAACCATTATGCTTTTTTAATTTAGCGTTGATGAACAAATTGTTATCAGAGCCCGGTCGAAATCATGTGATTTCTATTACTCCATCTTTCATAATTTTCTTTTGTGAGAACGAACGATATAAAAAATAGAAATCCCATGTTTTCGACTGGGATCTAATACCAATTTGTTAAATTGAAAAAAAGAAAAAAACTTAATTTATAAGAGGAAAAATTTCCTAGTTTCTTTTGCTCACTTTTTTCTCATTTCCTTTACAACACTCTTACTTAGGTGCTTACATTTAACAACTCAAAATGGTAGGCTTTATATAATAGTCTTACATGAAAATTCATTCTTAATAAAAATTACCTTTCACTAATAAACACAACACTTAATGAACAAACATAACTCTTGACTCAAAAGACACAACCTATCATATTTTTCATTTCCCATTAATAAAGTATTTAATGTTTACCACCAAAACTTCCCTGTAAACTTAAATGCATTATTCTTTTAGGGGGGTTTGTATACGTCACCGACCAAATTAGCATACGGAGACATCTCCTCCTTAGCAGCATCCATAATCTTCTCAGTCTTTCCTGCTCCAAGCACCAAATGTATCTCATCAATGAACAATACCACTTTTCCATCTGAATCCTCCACTTCTTTCAGCACAGATTTCAGCCTCTCCTCAAATTCTCTTTTATATTTCACACCAACCATCAATGCTCTCATATCAAGTGCTATCAACTTAACATCCAGTAAATTGCTTGGCGCGTCACCTCTAACTATTCTCTGTTCTAGCCTTTCTAACACAGCTGTCTTTCCAACTCCAGGCTCTTCGATCAACACTGGATTGTTATTTTGCGCTGTTTCTTTTTTGTTGTTTCTATTTTGCTATAATCGATCTTTATTTATAACTTTTTTTATTTACATCTAGTCATTCTTTTAATAGCGTAGAATTCAATGAAGAAAATGATGATGAACACATCGGAAAACAAAAGTCATGGCAATATAGGGTTTTCGAAAAAGAAATAATAGACGAATTGAAGCTGAGAGGGAAAACTAGTTTTAAACGGTGTTAGCCCTTATTTTTTAATGTGAGGTATTAGAAAGAGTGGAAATATACTTTTTGTGGTATTTAGTTGTGGTAATAGGAAGAGGAAATTGAGGTGCTCTTAGCAACACAGTTTTTATTTTATAATAGTAGAAAGAAATCTACATGATTGGTCCCTCCTTCTCATCCGGCCCTTGGGCGATTGCCCAGACAACCCAGATCTAGCACCCCCTTCCCCGCAGGCCACCTCTCGGTTTTAAATATTAGCATTCACAAGTCATTTTAGCTAGTTGTGGCATTTTAGCTGAACTTATCGCTTATATATATCTTTTTCAACAAAATCCAATTTTATTTATTGCAAGCAATACCTAATAGCAATGATTATTTACATCAATTTCCTTTGTCAACGCCATGAGGCCCATGACTAACAATGAAATTTGGTTTTGGTTGAAATTCCAGTATTGTAGACATTTAGCTTGAATATTCCAAACATAAAGTCTTTGATTCAATTACAACAATTATTATAAACTATACTGCTCCAGCCATAGACTTTAACCTTAAGATGACTACAAATGACAGTGAGACTACAAACATTTAACAAAAAAAAGATAAATTCACCATTGAAAAATGTTTCATTACAAGTGGGTCAACTTTGACTCAATTACAGTCACATTGTGGTGTCGACGTAAGATTTCCATTGTGCTAACCAAGGAACTACTTTGATGTTTAGCAGCTGAAAGAAATACCTGGGCTTCAGCCCAATCCTGTTACGATGGCCCTATTGTGCTAAACACGTGATTCCCTTGACCGACACAAGTAGCTGTTCCACACGAGGTTCTCGTGCTCACACAATGTATCAAATAATACACATTCATGCTTTCTTTTATTGTGTCGATGAGAGGATTTTGGGGCCATCACAACTGACTGAAGTAAGACCTTTCGCCAGCACAGAGCCAAGTCGCACGTAGGACATCAAAAGATTTAAAATCTACATGCATCGTTATCCAGAAAAAAAAAAGATACACATGCAATATAAAAAACAGAAAATTAGTGTCAAAGTATAAAGTTACTGCTTTTCCAACAGTAAAAATGACCTATTGCAATTTTATTCTAAAAGACAAATCATTAAATTTTAGGTATCAACTTTTAAGTATCAGTTTTACTATATGTATTGTATCAATTTTACAGTGTGTATTGTCATTAGGAATAAATTTTTGATTAGTTATCCTTAGACTTGAAAACATTATGAAGTTTGTCTTTTACAATACAATCACATATAAAAAAATTGTAGATACACATCCATAATTCTAAAATTATCCGTTCAGTTCTTACATTATAAAATACATGTACTTTTGTTTTATGAAAATAAATTATATGTATTTTAGTAAAATGGAAGATAAGTATCTATTCCTATATTAAGCTACAAGGTCGTATTATATACATAAATATATACTAACAACTCGAAACTATTTATCATCACCATGTTTGTTTTTAACACTTTAATAATTATAAAATAAAAAAATATTATGCTAAATTAATTTTTTTATTTGTCTCTTAATTTATCCATGGTAACATATTCGTTTGCATATATGGACGAGAACATCCAAAAATAATTTCATGTATGACGCAATCTAATTCTAAAGTATCCATTATCAAATTTAGTCTACAGACGATTAAAATAAATAAGGATAAAATTCACAATGGATAAACGATATTTCAGCCAAATCAAACAGGATCCAAACGATAAATTTGTAAATCAAGTAGTATACCCTTTAAAACTTTCACGAATTCACGAACACTAACTAGATCTAAAGCGAATTGGGAGCGCTGCTGTATTCGACGGCGCCTCTACTTAGTCCAGGAACGTGTCCTCAATCTCGTCTTACGAATTCAAAGAAAAGAAATTCACTAGTAACAGCCATGACAGATCTGTTTTATTTTTATTTGGGAATTTGTTATTTTCGTACGTGTTAAAAGAAAGAAGTCGGTTCCCCCTTTTTAAAATGAATAAAACTTATCCATACATAAGAATATATCGGCCTACCATTTCCAAGTGAATTTTAAACATCAACGTTTGACCGTTTAAAATTTAAAGAATGGTTATCTCCTTTTAAATGTTCTAATTGTGTGGCCCTTTAGGTTATTACAACATTGACAACAATTTCAAATCATAATTGAAATTATAAACAGCAAGCGACATCTAGTAATACATCGTTATTAACCAAGTTATAATAAAACTAACAATTCGATACAAACTTTTTTGTGACCAGCATTTCAGCGTAATTTAATCCTTTTAACCGTTATATCTAAGATTAAACTCAAGGCATGGATCGTATCATCTTCTTTGTAATTTAATCATTTTATCTTGATCGATGAGCAGATTATATAAAACAAATCAATATTTTAGCATGACCATGCATTTTATAATCGTACTCAATCAATAGGCCCATGGACTTATATTGTAGGGTCAAATTCCATCTAGATCATTCATCTTATTTAATCGATTTGAGATGTATCTGATAATCACCTTTATCGTCCACTCGGTTAAAAGTAACTTTTGATGATACCAAAACAGAAATATTCTCGAATAACATATATAATGATTTTAGGTCTAAGGACCATTACATCACTGTCACTATGAGAATTACTTATGACACTATTAATTATATTCTATGAAGTTTTCTCATGTTGGGGCAGCCCAATACACTATTCTCTAGTACATATTATGTATTGACATTAATATCACACAAATTAATGAACAATGAGATATGATCTCAATCAATTGATATACTAATCTCAATGTTTTATTATTGTCCTATATATACAACAAAACTTGGCTAGGGTTATTATACTTATTATGTTACATCATCTCATGCTCAAGTCACTTACTTGAAACTATATAATTCTGTATTATTATTCTAAGGACTTCTATTATGTTAATATTTATATTACGCAGTAAATATAACATAACAGAATCGTTTATTCATAATAAAATATAATGTCAACAATGTTATTAATTACATTAAATGGATCGCCTTTAGGACACAAACTCTAAAAATCTCCCACTTGCACTAGAGTCAATCATTCATGTATCGTATACCCATGACACTAGTGTGATTATCATTGTTTTGCTGCGACAGAGTTTTAGTCGGTGAGTCTGCAACATTATTATTTATTGGTACTTTGCAGATATTTATATATCCTCTGTGAACAATTTCACGGAAGAAATTATATTTCTTAAATATGTGTTTGGATCGATAATAAGATCCAGGTTTCTAGGCCTGATCAACAACTCCATTGTTACCACAATGTAAAAACCATTTTATCAACAATTGACAGAACTAAGTTCAATAATGAACTTCTTAATCCAATCATCCTCCTTCGTAGAATCGGTATTTATTTCTTGTCTTAAACTAACATTATTCCATATAAGTAATATGCTATCAACATATAATAATAAGGAATATTATATTACTCCCACTAAACTCTTGTATACACAAGGCTCATTGGTATTTTGTGGTTCTCGTGTCCTTTCGAATTATTTTTATTCCCATTGGTAGTTTTAGAGACTAGTTCTCTTTAAAATACTACTTTGAGCAATAAACATTTTATTCTCGGAGGGTTTACAAAAATAATATCCTTTTATTTCCTTCGAATATCCCATAAAATAACAATTATCAGATTTGAGTCCAAGCTTGTCAGAGGCAAGACATTAACAAACGCCTCACATCCCAAATCCTCATAAAAGAGACATTAGGACATTTCCCAGTCCATATCTCATATGACATCTTGAGAATCATTTTAGAAGGATTAGCATTAAGTATGAATGCAATTGTTTCAAGGGCACAATCTCAAATTTTATTGAAAAATCTGTATGATTTATTATTGATTGTACCATTTGTAATAAGGTGCGATTTCTCCTTTCGGACACACCATTCTAATGTGGTGTTCTAGGTGGAGTGAGTTATGAGATAATTCCTCACTCTTTTAGATAGTTATTAAATTATTGGCTTAAATATTATACTCTCTAATCGATTTGAAGGGTATTCATATTCCATCCAAGTTGGTTTTTAAACTTCATTCTTAAATTCCATGAACATTTAAAGAATTCTGATTTGTGTCTAATAAAATACTCATAACCATATCCACAGAAATCATCAGTAAATGTAATGAAGTAATAAAACCTATTTCTAGCTGATGTATTCATTGGTCTATATACATCATAATGTATAATGCCTAATACATCATTAGCATATTCACTGTGTTCAGTGAAAAGGTGTTTTATTCATCTTGCCTAATAAACAAGATTTGCGTTCTTCATATGAGTCGAAATCAAATGAATTCTAAAATTCCATTATTATGGAGCTTTGATATGCATTTCTAGTTTATATGGCCTCAATGACAATGCCAAAGGCATGTTGGATTCAGATAATTAGATTTAGTCCGCTCTGTATTTATGTTATAATCATGCACATCCAAGTTAAGCACTTATAATGATCGTCAATTAATTGTGAATTTCCGCAAGATATTTCATTTAAATAAAATAAACAACAATTGTCTTTTATTACAAATAAAAATCCTAATTTGTCTAAACAAGATACAGAATAACATTTATTTTAATGAAAATTATATAACAACAACTTTTATTTATTTTTTGAAATTAAGTCAGTGGTTAGGAGAAGAGGCAACTTCCTATGGACAATGCAGCGGTATTTTCTTTATTTTTACTCGTAGATCCACTTCTCCTTCTCTTTTCAGATCTTCTAACTACACAAAATAATTACGTTTTCATTTTGTTTGAGGACAATTTTCAAATTTCGATGTTAGTCAAGAAATTTGATTCAATTCGGTTTATCTTTCTTAAGGATTGATCTTAATGATAAATTATAGGTGTTATTTACCATTTAATATTTATAGGAAATGATAAACGATAAGGGATATCGCAACATATATATTCTTAATAAATATAAATTTTGAAAATTAAAATTTATACATAACATTGCATATTTATATAAATATATAAATTTATTAAAATATGCTCCCACTCAAATCAACATCCCTCTAATATATATGTGTATATATATATATATATATATATATTATCAGTATACATATATCTTAGTAATCCAAGATTCATATCTAATCATGCCTTGAGTTAGCTTTGGCTAATCCCCAAAACGCAATCTTTTAGCTAATCACCTAATGTCAATTATATCACATATATAATTCTTGGATAGCATGATGAACAATTTTTGTTCATTTAAATATTAAATATTTCATGCTTTCTGTCTCTAAGCCCATAATCTTATTATGGCAGCTTAGTTAAGTTAGACTCAATTATAGAGTTTGAGTATCACTTTTACTCTATCGCATACACCCAAAATAAATAGTGCACTAATGCTTTGGCATTACCTACATCTAATGATTCTGGCACTGATGAGTGTATTTATTGGAAGACGTCACTACGACTTAATATAAATAATTAGTTTAAACGGATTTCATTATTCCAAGTGGCAACCTTTTGTCATACTTATAACCGCGAGCAAGCAGTATACTCACGGTTATAACCGTTAAGCCAACAGGCGTTGGTGATTTTCATCATGCATGTTATCATGCTTATAACCGTGAAAAATACTAATGGATATTCTCGCAGTTATAAGCGTGACTATATTTTCTCTTCTAATGGTTATAAGTGTGATAATACTTATCTTACTAACAGTTATAAGTGTGGTAATATTTATGGTTCTAACGGTTTTAAATGTGGTGAATGCCAGAATTATAACGGTTATAAGTATGGTGTTAAGATTTTTTTTCCAATGGTTATAAGCATTATTTTATCCAAGATTCCAATGGCTACTATCACATTTACTACACCAATAACTGTGGGAATCTACACATAGTATGCTGCATACATAAAACACCTAGATTTTATAACAAATATATATTCAGTACTAGTGTTGGCTACATACACAGTAATAGCAGTAGAACATACTAAATTCAGTACTGGTTTAAAATACCTAGAGTTGCACACCGTCATTAACATATATAATAAGTTTTAAAACAAAACTCAACATATTTAATCTAAATTCAGTCTTAACATACATATCATCTACTAAATTAACTTCAATCCTACCACTAGTCCTGAAAGTTTCAACTTGCTGCACAACTCTAATTGTACCTATAGAAAACCACAATAAAACATTAGAAATCAACAATAATTCATATGTTATTGAATGTTACTACATTAGAAACCAGCTAGCAATGCATGCAACTACAATCTCTATTCAACTTCAACCTACAATAATTCAAAAACGTCGCTACAACCTACTAGCTACTCAAATTCATCAAAGATCTCCTTTACATTCAACTTCTACAAGTGCCCATCGAAGATGCATTTAGTGTCAACTGATATAGCTAATGTACTAGGACTGAATACGAATAACAAACAAAGTAGATAAATCAAACTTCTTTACAACATTAGGATTGAAAGGATAAATGAGAGGATGACATAAAGGGTCTAGTTGCACATAGAATTCATGAACAGGCCCTTTAAACAAAAACAAAGCTACGTTATACAACAAACCATGATTTAAAGAACCAAGTCAGACAAGAGAAGTTTCAAGACACCAAGTCAACACCTTAAACCGACCATTCATCCGAACCCAAATCCATTAAATAACAAACCATGATTCAAAGAATCTAGACTGGCAACATCAGTATTAGATGAAAAACCCAAACTTCCATCAACAGATGATGAAGTGCACAAACACTCAATAGCCCTAAATCATCAGTATTTTACCATTTTTTTTATTTTTATTTTTATTTTGGGTGGTTGTTGTTATCATTATTGAATTAGGCTAAACCTTATGCCACCTAATGTTTACCTTATTAGGCTTTTAGTGTTGCGACAATGAGCTTTAATCGTGTATAAGAAAGAAAGGAGAGGTGCTTAACCATTGTTTTTGCATGGAACGGTTTGATTCTTCAACCCAAAAGTAAAATTTTCCAAATTGAATACACAGACAAACAAAGTACTCCGTATTAAATGGACAAACAAAGTACTCCATATTAAAGTACTCTTTTCTCGTTGGTTTTACATTTATTTCCTAACAATTATAGTCAAAATAATTAAAATAAAAGAACACTACACGTATGTTTTCCTTTGTAACCATCATTTATGTTGTTTTCAAAAATGAAGATCCTAAATTGATTTACCTCTCACGTAAGATGAATCTTCCTTCTCATCATGAAATCAAGTTTCTGTCATCAAGTAAGGTAAAGCAACTCAATTTTTTTGATAGTATCTTATTACAAACCATCTACGTTGATTTTTGTCTTCGTCCTACCAAACAAATTGGTGTCGAATTGCAGTAGCATCTATGTTGATTTTGATTGCTTAGAGAAGCGAGAGAGGGACATGAGAAGCTGGATAACTTATAACAGCTCTCACCAAAATAATTCCATAGCATATGCCTATAGGAAAATAGGCACAGGAACTTTCAAAAACTTTGATTGAAGGACAACCATCTATCTTTCAGCACCAGATTACCTCTTGACAAATAGATGGAACCGACCAACACTCAACAAAATATTTGACCCATTTTCTCATTGAGCGAGGGGTACGAAATAAACCAGATTGATTTTTCAAGCAAAAAAAATGTACTATGTGAAATCTTCGGTTTCTTCTGTATGAATCGATATTATTACATTCCAATTCCTTCCCGATACCTCCTAAGGAAAATATCGAATTGAATCCAAAATTGACGTGTTAATGTGAGCTTATCCATGCGGTTATGCACTTTTCAAATAGGAATCCATTTTCGTGAAAAATAATCATTTGCGTTCTGAATCTTTAAATTTAAATTCTGCGAGAATTCCTCTTGATGAATCTAGACATAATCCTTTCCTTTTTCATGAATCTGGTCAGTTTTGCTATATTGAGGAAATTTCTTGAAATTACTTAATTCCCAGTTTGACCCATGTTGAATCATCATGCTATATACGAACATATTTGCATTATCCATGGTTTCTTTTGATTCACATCATGATTGAATAATTCTGGAAATGATCGATTTATTTTTCACAAATCATTTAGTAATTACCAAAACAGATATGATCAAAACTGGAAATAAACATGAATTTGTCTGATTGAATCACACTGAATTGTCCTTAATGCTTTCATACCGTATTTCGAATTAATTGATGAAAACAATCTTGGCCAAATTTCTGAACCATTTCAAATGCCCCCAACTTATTAATTCCAGTTTTAAAAAAAGATTCTGGCTTGCATAAGACATTTCCACTTTCCTTTGTTGCACTTTGGGTTTGTTGTGTTCTTTAAACTGATGCACTTGTACACATTACACATGCTATACCATGTATTGATTGCTCCAAGCATTCGCTTATGCTTCTTTGTAATTGTCCACCTGCTTTGCTTGATCATCTCTTTAAAACTGTGTAGTTCACTCATGTCCACTTGTGTTTGGTTTGATATGTATTGTTGGCTGCTCCATCAACTTTGAACTGTCTGTGTTGGTGTTCATGTTTGAGCATACATATGCACAGACCATTTGCTATTCCATGTATCACTTTCATTTCTTTGTACCTTGGAGTTGCACCACATTTTTATGTTGCCATGCTGACTTGAATTTGAAGTTGGCTGTACCATGCTTGTACCACTTACAGATTTTAGCTTGACCACTTTTCACCTGATCATGACATGTTTTGAACTTGAGATAGTTCATTTGCATTTTCCATGTACTTTCTTCCATTTGCACTTGTGTCACATTTATGTACACCAACGTTGTGTATCCATACTGCTTCACTTTTGACTACGTTGTTGCACTTCTTCCTATGCTGCTTCACTTTGTATTTGTTGCACTGCACCCTTGTTGTATGTTTGTGAAAATGAGTTGATCATGCTGAAAGATCATTTTCATATGAGTTAATCTGCCTTGTTACTTGATCTCCCTTATGCATGATACCATGTATTTGTGACCTTGCTGAGCTGATTTGCAATCTGTTTGCATCTTAGCTCCATGTCGATTTGTATATTTGGTTTCCATTTTACTTTCTCCTTTGGCTTTGACCTGTCTTGTACTGATTTCACCACTGCTTTGTCATTTTGTAAAAGTGTGCATGTATGTGAAACTGTGATACTCATCAGCATACTGATTTCGCTGTGTTAGGGCTGGTTAGAATCATCTGAATGTAATGCTTGTTCTAATTAGCAAACCAGTGTGGTTGTGTTGAGGCGGATCAAGTCAGAAAGAGGATGAGAAAAAACACATAGAAAACCTTAGGAAAATATAAAATAAATTTTTATTTGTTCAGTGTTCATTTTAGATCCGTTCTATTATGTGTATTTCATTTCAGTGACAGGTTTGAGGATGATCCAACAGGAGCAGAACAGAATGTAGAGACAATAAGAGTGCACAGATAAATATTCTTGAGTTAGAGTGAAAAATGTAGTGAGGTCCAAATGTAAAGAGTTAATGAGTGAATACTTGTATAGCTGAGAGTTTTAAAAATTGTACTGTTTTGATAATGAAATAAAAATTCATTTTTTGAATAATAAATAATTGTGTAGATTTTCTAATTCTTGTGTAGAAGTATTATTAGATAAAAATTTATTTTTATTTCAGTATGATGTGAAGAAAAGTGAACAGTACAGTATCAAACGCATTTAAAAAGTTAAATATGTTTGTTATCATCAAACAAAACATCAAAGGTTCAACAATCTCCCCCTTTTGATGATGACAAATATACTTAAGATTTTGAACATAGCAAATGTGTTTGATATTGAAAATATGAGAACTCCCCCTATATATGTGCTCCCCCTATAACACAACTCCTCCTACAATTATAAACAGACTTATTCAAATTGAAAGAAAATTTGAAAAAAAAAAATAGAAAATAATTAACCACAGAGCATTAATGAACAAACATATTCTATATATATCTGTATACGTATCAAAATCTTAACTCTTCTCCCCCTTCATAGTCATCAAAAGATGAGCAGGGATGGACATTTGTAAAGGATATGGACCACAGTAAGAAATTCAAGTCATTTGACAGAATCAGAAACTACAAACCCGAATTAGTCTAACAAAAAATCATAATAACCCGTAAAATAGGAACACATTTCACAATTCAGAAAATAGATTGACAGGCTGGTTTTTACATCTCAGGGAGAATTTCATATGAAAATTTATTTAGCAATTTATTCCTTTTATTTTTCTTTCTATTTAAGAGCACACTGACCACGCATAATCAGAGCTTGGATTTTTAAATGAGATCAGTCGCAGCTTAAATCATAAGTAATCTCTTAACCATGCATGATCAGAGCTTGGATTTTTAAATGAGAAAAGAGACACACTTTGTATTATATATATATATATATATCATTTTTAACTCAAAAAGAAAAAAACTCCTCGGAATATAAAACCAATATGGGCGATAGAAATGTGGTAGTGACAGAGATGGATGTGAAATTTTTTTCCTAAATTACTCATATTATAAAATATATTCAATCAAATCAGGGTTATTAAGCAACTTTCAACCGTCTCATATTCTAAAATCTATCACAGTAACAATTTTATTATAAATGTCCAAAAAAACATTCTTTTCTTGATGAATTGAAGAATGGTTTGATTTGTCAGAAAATGAAATTGACAACGGAACACCTTAAGAAAAAATTTATCCAAAAATGCAGAGAGATCGATTAATTTCTATAATCCCCAAATCCAATCGTAATCTGCAAAATCTTTCTTCAGGAAGGGGTTTAGTAAAAATATCAGCAAGTTGAGATTCAACTGGAATAAATTCAATACAAATGTCCTCACTAGCAATATGATCTCTAATGAAATGGTATCTCACATCAATGTGCTTTGTGCGTGAATGATGTACAAGATTGTTTGATAGATCTATTGCACTCTTACTGTCACATTTCAAAGGAACTTGTTTATAGAATAGGCTAAAATCAGATAGAGTTTGCATCATCTATAAAATCAGTGTACAACAACTTCCTAATGTAATATATTGAGCTTCAGTGGTGGATAATGCAACATAATTTTGTTTACAACTTGACCAAGAAACAAGAGAATGTCCTAGAATGAAACAAGTTCCACTAGTGCTCTTCCTATCAGTGAGTGAACCAGCATAATCTGCATCAGTACAACCAATTAAATCAAAATTATAACAAGATGGATACCACAAGCCCAGTTTTGGCGTGTGCAACAAATATCTCAGAATTCGTTTTGTGGCTTTTAAATGGGATTCTTTTGGATTGGATTGAAAACGAGCTCACAAACAAACAAAAAACATAATATCTGGTCTAGAAGCAGAGAGATGAAGAAGTGAACCGATTATACCACAATATTTTTTCTGATCAACAGCAACACCTTTTTCATCTTTGTCAAGCTTAGTTGTTGGACTCATTGGTTTTGCTTCTTCAACTCCAAATTTCTTTTGTAGCTCCATCGCATACTTCGTTTGGGAAATAAAGATTCCTTTATTGCTCTGTTTGATTTGAAATCCAAGAAAGTACTTTAGTTCTCCAACCAAGCTCATCTCAAATTTGTCTTGCATAACTTTCTCAAATTTCTCACACAAAATATCATTAGTATCACAGTAAATGATATCATCAACATAGATCTGAACAATTAAGAAATCATCACCATCATGTAATAGAAACAAAGTAGTATCAGCACATCCCTTTCTAAATCCATTTTCCAAGAGATACGAATAGAGACAGTCATACCAAGCTCGAGGAGCTTGCTTAAGGCCATATAATGCTTTTTCAAGTTCGTACACATGATTTGGAAAATCGTGACTTCCAAAACCAGGAGGTTGTTCAACAAAAACTTCATCTTTCAGCTCTCGATTCAGAAAGGCACTCTTAACATCCATTTGCTTAAGTTTGAAACCCTTAAAACATGCAAAACTTAACAAGATTCAGATTGCTTCTAACCTAGCAACTGAGCAAATGTTTCATCAAAGTCAATGCCTTCAATTTGATTATATCCCTTAGCAACCAACCTAGCTTTGTTTCTAATTACATTTCCAGATTCGTCAAGTTTATTTTTAAACACCCATTTTGTTCCAACAAATGGATAGTCTTTTGGCCTAGGCACCAAATTCCAGACTTTGTTCCTCTCAAACTGGTTAAGTTCCTCTTGCATAGATAAAATCCAAGATTCATCATTTAGAGCAATATCATACGAACTTGGTTCAATTTCAGAAATAAAAGAACTGTGAATACCGAAAGCACAAACATTCTTATTGAGAGAGGAACGGGTGCGAACGCCTATTGTTAGACTTCCGATTACCAAATATAAAGGATGGTTGGGTTTGAATTTCAGCCTTTCAGCTCCAGCTGTTGCTTCTGCGACTTCTTCATTGTTTGCCTCAACTTCATTGCTTTCTTTTTCGCCTTCTTGCACACCACCTTCATCTTTATCAATTTCAAAAGCCATCTCCAAGTATGATTCATTGAACTTCACATTAATGGTCTCCACAATTGTTCTTGACTATTTATTGAAGATTCTGTAAGCTTTGCTCCTTGAAGAATAACCCATGAAAATCCCATCAACTGTTTTTGGTTCAAAATTTCCAAGTTGGTCTCCTGTGTTCAAAATATAACAAGGGCATCCAAAAAATCTAAAATATGAGATGTTAGGCTTTTTGTCAGACCAAAGCTCATATGACGTTTTATTAAGAATTGGTCTAATCATGACTTTATTCATTACATAGCATGAAGTATTAACTGCCTCAGCCCAGAGGGTTTGGGGCAATTTATATTCATACAACATAGATCTAGCCGTTTATTGTAATGTACGATTTTTTCTTTCGACCACCCCATTTTGTTGGGGTGTTCGAGGGACGGAAAATTCATGTTTAAAACAATTTTCTTCACATATTTTTTTCAAATTCTAAGTTTTCAAATTCACCTTCATGATCACTTCTCAAATTTTTAATTGAAACACCTTTTTCATTTTGAATAAGTTTTGAAAACTTTGAGAAAATAATCAAATGTTTCAGACTTGGTCCATTTAATCAAATCTAGAGTAATCATCAACCAATAAGTTTTGAAAACTTTGAGAAAATAATCAAACTTTGAGAAAATAAGTTTTGAAAACTTTGAGAAAATAATCAAATCTAGAGTAATCATCAACCAATACATAACAATAACGTTTACCATTTAAGCTAGCAGTATCAGTTGGTCCAAACAAATCCATATGAATCAATTCAAGAACATGTGAAGTACTGACAACATTTTTTTGGATGGAATGATGAGACTAAGTTTGCCAATGGAACAAGCATTACACTCTTTGTTATTTTTAAATTTCTGATGTGGTAACCCTCTAACAAGCTCTTTTGTTTCTAGTTTTTCAAGGAGACCCATACTAGCATGTGCTAGCCTTCTATGCCATAAAACTGCCTCTTCTTCTGTGGCTACCAAACATCTAGAAACAGTTACATCATCGAATGAAAGTGTGTAAATATTTCTTCTTCTTTTGCCAGTAAAAGCAACTTTTCCAGTGGATGTTTCAATGATTTTGCAAATCTCACTATCAAAAACAACATTCATTCCTTTATCACATAGTTGCCTTATAGAGATAAAATTCTGATGTAAATTATCAACATGTCGGACATCGGCTAAGGCAAAAATGTTATTACCTACTTTTCCTTTACCAATAATCTTACATTTGTTGTTGTCACCCAATGTCACACTCCCACCTTTATATTTTTCTAGGCTAAGGAACAGTCTCTTGTCTTCAATCATACGTCCGGAGCAACCTGAATCCAAATACCATTTATGTTGCTCCTTAGTTCGCCAACATACCTACACAAGAAGAGAAGAGGATGACCCAGAGAAGCTCTTAGGTCCAAGAATATCAGTGAGTAAAGCATGATGAAAACAAGAATCTTTTGGAACCCACAT
The DNA here is from genome assembly GCA_030737875.1 of Allium sativum. Lineage (NCBI taxonomy): Eukaryota > Viridiplantae > Streptophyta > Magnoliopsida > Asparagales > Amaryllidaceae > Allium > Allium sativum. Next base: position 222,336,670 of record CM060918.1, on the reverse strand, counting down.
TTGTTTGTCCTCTTATTTGTGTTCCAAAAATTGTGGTTATTGTGTGCCAAGTGCTTAGGAACCCAAACTCCAGTGAATTTTCTGATTTTATTCCTATTCTTGCAATTTTCAAGATTATGCCCAATTACCCCACATTTAACACACTTAGGAAAGATGCTTTTACCTTTTGCATTGTCAATCACAGTCACATCATTTTGTATCTTCCCAAAATCTAGTCCTTTTCTATAGTTAGCAAACAATTGGTTTCCTAGCAGCATTTTGAAAGATGTTTGACCAATTGAAAACTTATTCTAGGTGGCTTCAAGATCCTGGACTTTGGTTCTTAGTGTTGTATTTTCATTCACAAGTGAAGTGCATCGTTTAATGAAATTCTCTCTTTCAATCTCATCAGTTTCATTCAAAGACAAATTTTTTTTCTCAAGATTTTCAATGGTGGACTTAAGAGTCGACAGTTCTAGTTTCACACAGTTACAATTTTTTACAATCTAGTTTTTGAGTATTTGAAACTTTTTCCAGTTCAGATTTCAACCAATTATTATTGTGAACAAGTTCCAGATTTTTTGCTTTTAGTTTTTCTACTTCTGATTCTAGTGTATTAATGATTTCAGGAAGATGTTTACACATTAAAATCAAATCATCGTAACTGTATACCTCAGTTGATTCCTCTCTACCAACTTCTGAATATGATTTTGCCATGAAGCATAGGTTACTTTCTTCCTCACTGTTGTCCGAGTCTTCTTCTCCTTCCTCATCATCCCAAATTATAGCATAAGCTTTCTTTTTCTTCATTTTTCTTTTGTGTTGAAGAAGTAGACCGATTAGTTTCAGATGTCCAGGCTTCTGGCAGTTATAGCAAAGTAGTTCCTCATTCGAATTGTCAGAGTTCTTCAGCTTGTCGGATTTTGGTTTGTTTCTTCGAGGTTTAAATTTGGTCCACTTTATGAGTTGTCTGATGGCCGTAGCAAGCTGTTCGATGGGGTCTTTGCCATCGCTGTTGACAGTATTGGACAAAGCAACTGACTTCTTATTTAGTTTAGAGTTGTTGCGATCTTCTCGTGCTTTTAGCTTCATTTCATACGTTATTAGATTTCCAATAAGCTCCTCCATGCTCAGCTTACCCAGATCCTTTTATTCTTGAGTGGCTGTGACTTTTGCTTCGAAATTCATTGACACAACATGCAAATTCTTCCTTAGAAGTTCAACTTCAGTATAAACTTTTCCAAGAGCTCTAGCATTGTAAACCAGCACAGAGAAACGACCATATATGTCCTTGATATTCTCATCCTTCTGCAAAGTGAAGTTTTCATACTCATTGCTGAATAAAGCAAGACAAGATTCTTTTACTTCAGACGTTCCTTCGTGAGTGACCTCCAGATTATGCTAGATTTCCTGAGCTGTTTTTTAATCAGAAATTCTGTTATATTCAGTTTTATCAAGAGCACACATCAAAGCATTCATGGCTTTAGAATCAGTAGAGTACAGTTTCTTATCATTCGCATCCCACCTATCTTTTGGCTAAGGAATTTCATCTTCGTTAATAATTGCAGTGGGGATTTTATATCCAGTTTCAATGATATCCCAAACATCGTAATCAAGACACACTAGATAGATTTTCATCCTAGTTTTCCAATAAGCGTAATCACTACCATTGAACATAGGTGGTCTAGCAATAGATTGTCCCTCAGAAAAAGCATTATTCATTGTACTCATGTCTCTGGAGTTAATTAGACATTGGGTTTTATACCAATTGTAGGATCAATATTAACACTAGAGGGGGGATGAATATGGTTTACTCGATATTTTAAACAATCACAGAATAATAAAAATGCAATAAAGGAAAATCACACATAGAATTACCTAGCTTCAGCAAATTGTGCCTACTGCTGCATTCCTAAGATTTCTACTAGGTGTTATGAACAGATCCCTCTTACATTCCCATGTAAACTTGCAATGCCTTCTCCTGTCCTAACCCTAAGCTAAAAATCCTAGATTGATCTGTGTATCCTGGACCAGATGAAACCCCGATTACAGACCAGTAATCTGTAAACCCTATTTTTGAATAAAACTAGAAAAACAAGACAAGGTTTTAAAAAACAAAAATAAAAATTACAACACTTAAAAACAAAACAAAGCCTTTTAAAAAGAAATCCACATTTATATCTTCAATGGAAATTGGCCGTCCTCGTTTGATATTTCTCCAAGAAAAAACAGCAGCTAGGGTTTCCTTCAAATCTGAATCTCCATGGCCTTGAGTTACTCCATAAACTTGAATCTATCTTCTAGCTCGACTCTGAGATGATCTCTCTGCCTCGAACCAACAAGTAAGTTCTCTGATTTGATTTTAGAGTATGAATTGATTTCGAATGGGTTGGATGGATTTGTCAGTGAGGAATAGTGTGTTTATATAGGGGATTCGAGACCCTTAACCTCTGATTTCAATTTAATGACTTGCCCGATTTGATTGAGGAATTCTTTTATTTGATTTGATGATTTGTGAAACCGCGTTGATCAAAACTAGAAACATTTTGAATGAAAAAGAATCATTTGCTTTATGAATCTTTGAATTTAAATTCTGCGAGAATTTCTCCCGATGAATTTGGACATAGTCCTTTCCTTTTTCATGAATCTAGTCGGTTTTGTTGTATTGAGGAAATTTCTTGAAATTATTTAATTCCCAGTTTGACCCATGTTGAATCATCATGCTATATATGAACATATTTGCATTATCCATGGTTTCTTTTGATTCACAGCATGATTGAATAATTCTAGAAATGATCGATTTATTTTTCACAAATCATTTAGTACTTGCCAAAACAAGATATGATCAAAACTGGAAAAAAACATGAATTCGTCTGATTGAATCACACTGAATTGTCCCTACTGCTTTCATGTAACAACCTGCTATTTTTAATGATTTAAATTCCAATTTAAATCGATATTTTTATTTTGTAAATATTTTATGGTTATTCATAACCGGAATTTGAAATTTGAAATACGTATAGTGAAATGTAGCAGCTATGAAAATTCCGTCGGAAAATTTGAATGTTTGTCGGTCGCGCATTTTTCAGTGCAAAGCTGCGCATAACAGTTCAAATTTTAGCGATTTTAAGATCTCTTCGAAACCACTTCGGAAAAACATGAAAAATATTCAATTCCTTGTCGCGAATACGACAATGAAATCCGTTTCGCAAAAATCGGACGTTTTGACCTCCGTTTAATTGTTTTCCTGTCCGAATTTTATGTTTAAAGGGGTCCGTAACGCGTTTTTGAATGGAGCATCTTGACACAGCAAGTTTTATACCGTTGTGTCCGTCTCGTTGCGCTGATTTTCATAATATATTCATTTGTCAGTTTCGGTGTTCGGTTCGCGTTGAAATTGTGAAAATGCTTGCACAATTCAGTTTTGAAATAGAGCAATCTGAGTTCGATGTGCCCCTTTTTCGATCTTACATACTTTTCTAGTCATTTTGGGTATGCAGAACCATTCATTTTATTTCTCTAATACACTCATTTATTTATTTTTATTCCTAAGACTTGGTAAAGAGAAAGACACATATATTTTTAAACCTTACGTTATGTAAATCCATGCAAACATCCATTCTTTTATGTTCACATTGCTTCACGTTTTCCATTTTTTCAAGGTTTGCATTCTTTTCCAAGTGGTTCCTAGTATTCATGCATGTCATTTCTATAATTACAAAGCCACATTTAGACTTCTGTAGCATGCATTCCTTTTTATATTTCCATGCATGCGTTAAGTATTATTCATTCCTACAACCGGCATATTTAATTTCGAACCAGGTAAAACCATTCTTTATTTATTTTATTTTTATTTTTATTATTTTTCTTTATTCTAACCGTTCTTTTTAGATTTAAAATTCAAATTCCTGTGGCTTTCATTTCCACACAAAACACATATACTGGTTCCATGTCAATGGATTCAAACGCACTATGAAATAGTCATTTCGATTTTTGCGTGTACTGAATGGGTGATCTTTTCAAAATTTGAATGAGAATCTCAGTATTAAAATAAAATTTAAATAGGATCTGAAGCCTTTAAGCCTTCAACTTTCATTTCATTCCATGTTCAGCTCTTCTCGCCTTTTTCCAGACCTTCCTCATTCCATAAAATAAATCGTAAGAGAGCTGCCGCCTTTCGAAAAAAATTTAAGCCTACAGATCATTGGGTGACTCGATCTCCGCTCCTCACTACCACCCTCTCACCTTTTCTGCAATGCTCTGACCACCAGCCTACCTCGACTGAACACCGCCCAGCCTCGTCAGCAAACCACCAGTGCCGATGTAACAACCCGTATTTTTATAACATGTTAAAGCCATAAATCAAAGCAGAATTAAATTTTAAAATAAGAATCAAGGAAAACGGGTTACTCCATTGCGTTCGTCTCGAAATTTTACATGAAATAGAGTCTGAGTTTTCGAAAATCGGAGTCCGGATGAAGAAGTTATGACATGTAGAAGATTCAGCAGATTTTAGGCAGCACAGGACCAAACAGGTCGACCTGCGGACCAGGTCGACCATGTGGTCGACCCTAGGGTCGACATACCACCAGGTCGACCATGTGGTCAACCTCCCCCCCTTACAGGTCGACCTGGTCGGCCTATTTTGACCCAGAACCTATTTTTGAAGCCTGAGAAATGTTTTGATGGTCCGGATTGATTCTAGGGTTAATCTAAGGGCCTAAACTAGTTGCTACCCCTATAAATACATCCTAAGACCTAGCCTAATCCATACAAATCATTCTTACAATGCTATGCTGCTAATTCACCTCTTGAACCATGGCCGCCTCCTCCAAATTAAAGCTTAAGCATTCAAAATCGATTCAAATCAAAGATCAACGCTTCTACAACAATTCAAGAGAATAGATCAGCGACACCGTAACAATTCGACGACTAATTTCTAGACTTGACTTCTAAATTTCTTAGACCACGATCTGTAAGTTCCAGTTACTTTTAGATAAAAACTATAAATCTAATATGTGCATAGTATAATTTGGAAGTGATTTATGTATGATTCATACCTATTCTTGGTTTCTTCTTGGATCTTGACTATTGGGAATATTGCCTACGACGTTGAAACTAATTGTTAATGACACAAGACTGTGACTGTGGATACAATATTTTGCCTATGCCTATGACTATGACGATGAACATAAGACTATGCCTATGACTATGACGGTGAACATAAGACTGCCTATGACTAATAAGACTATGCCTATGACTATGACGATGAACATAAGACTGCCTATGACTATGAACAATAAGACTATTGCCTATGACTATGACAAGGACAATTGTGGTTAATCACCTATGATTCATTGCCTAGGATTATGACTATGAAATTGGATCTAAGCTTGACTTTCTATTCAGACCTATTTTTCTTTATTTGTCCTTGGATCTCGATTTTGGGGATTTTTCTATTTAAGTTAGATCTATCCATGTTCTTGAATCTAGATTAGTATTCAACCCTTTTTATGTTCGTAATGTTTTATATGCCTGTGATGTTTTAATCAATTTATTCAGTTATGTCATGCCTTGAAAATAGATTGATTATGTTATTGAACGATATTGATCTATGCCTATGGTTCTATTTTATTATCATGTTGAATTGGGGAATCAATGAATAAGTCTATTCATATGTATAGGAACTTGAAGTATAACCTGTTATGATAAGTTATGTAGTTTATCATGTTATGCAAGTTTTAGGTTGTAAAATCATATCACATATGTGACCAAATGTTAGGACTACATGTTTATGTGTATATGTTAAACCTACGTCATATTTCAAGTTCACATTTATTCATATGTTCGTGATTGATTTGCAAGTTCACATATATGTAAGTTGATTTAGTCTATGTTGCAAATTCACATATATGTATGTTGAATTAGTCCACGTTGCAAGTTCACGCTTATGATATTCATGTTGATTACTTTGCAAGTACGCACCTATGGTGTTCATATTGACTATGCCGAGAATGCCTAGTTTACACCTATGACATGTTTATGTTAATGGATTTCTTTATGCAAATTTTGTGTACATTAAATTAGGCTAAGTTTTTAGCCTAATATTATATGGCAAAAATCATGCAGACGGAAAATTAGGCTAAGATTGTTAGCCTAATATTATATGACACTAGAATGAACTTGAAAATGGACAACTCGAGGTTGGGTTGAGTTTGCAGTGTAAATCTGCCCGGAACCGCCTGGCATATCCAGTTACTGCAAACAATAGGATCCAATGTGGGTAGTTGGCCATATCGCACTTGAAAACCCGAGGTCAGATTGAGTTGTGGTGTAATTCTGCCCGGAACCGCCCGGCATATCCAGTAACCACAACAACAGGTCTGATGTGAGAGGTTGGGGTGCATTAATGAATTAATGCCACATGATAGGGTTAAGTCATGAACATGAAAGACAATACTTAACCATCTTGAGACATGATTTGATAGGGTTAAGTCATGAACCGCTTGAATATACTTAACCAATTTGACACGATGATTTGGTAGGGTTAAGTCATGAACCGCTTGAACATACTTAACCAACTTGACACATGATTCGTAGGGCTAAATCATGAACTTGAACGACAATATTTAGCCAATTTGACATGACACGTAGACGGGTTAAGTCTCGAATTTAAATGACAACACTTAACCTGCTGGATGGAAACCCTAGTTACGCGGTCCTTTTCAGCAGTAACCCACTAGATGTATCATGGTACCCTGGAACTAGGCAGGGTGGGGCACGATTACTGGGCTGATTGTAAGCGACCAGAACGACGGCTGTGTGGGTGCGCCGGTGTAGGTTCAGGCGGGCTATGGTCGTGCACATGGTCCGGAGTTGAAAAAGCAGGCATTGGGCATCAATAGGTTTATCTGTGCATGCTTGATTCGTGTCGGTGGTTGGCACCATAGGGCTTGATACAACCTATGGTGGACCTAGCACAGGTGACTACATTCGTGATAGGGCCGTATGACACAGACACACAATGAGTTAGAACTTGTAGGGAGCCGATCCAGTAGTGGATCGTTCCGTTGGACCCAATAATGGGTCATTCATGATATGGGGCCAAGGGATCATTTCATGATTAATATAAGACATGGGTTTGGGATCCTAGTACAGTTGAGGCAGCGAACCTTGAATACGTGATGCTATACTTGAGTTATCATGTTATCTTAGTCTATCTTGCCCATCTTGTCATCATCTGTATGATTACTTTCAGTTTATACATGTCATGTTACCTTTATCTGTTTTTTTGCTGGAAGTCACTTGGACTTACCAGTCTTTATGACTGACCCATTTTCTTTCGCCTCTTTTTCTTCCATTCCCCCCAGGTTCTCAGGGAGAAAACTCTAGCACTTAGCATGGATTTCACTTGCTTTCGGTTCAGCTCATGTGCGGTTTGATCTTGAGCTATGCTATGGCTGCACTTCTGCTACCTTTGGGGAATTAAGCTCCTTTTGTTGTTTGAAGTTTATGCTTCTTTATTTATGCAAGACAGAATTTATTGTAATGGAAAATAATGACCTTGTCTATTTGATGTAAAAAGTTTTGACTCTTTTTGAAAGTAATGAAATTTATCTATTGATTCTTCCGCTGTTTTATCTATGTTCTGTCTTGTAATATTTCTATGTTTGTTTACCTTGATAACGCTCCTCCAAAACTAGTGCATTCCCTTTGTGAGTGACCCTAGTGGAGGTGGGGTGTTACATTTGGTATCAGAGCAGAAGGTTACCAGACTGGGCAAAAGTTTTAAAAACCTACTAAAACTATTTTCAAAAATCTGTTTACAAAGAAGCATTTATCAAGAAAAGTTTTATTTTTAAGGCTACTCCCCAAAAGCCATTAGCACTATCCTTTGTTTCCTTATTTGAACCTCTTTTCCTTTCTTTTCTCCATCTGTAGTCGCAGTTTTTTACCTACGGCTAATCTTCTTTCTAGCTTCGTAGAGGGTTTTCCGTTCAATGGAGATAGTTTTCGTGAGGCTTGTTAACAGGTTACATAGGAAAGGTATGAGTGATAAGAAAGAAGTTAAGGCGGATGAGACTCAGAATAAGAAGGTTGACTTCAAGAAGGGAGGCAACAAGAATGATAAGAACAACAACACCAATACTAACAAACCACGTGAGACAAGGAAGTGCAGCTTTTGTGGCATTACGGGACATCTAGCTAAAGACTGTAGAAGGAAGAAGAAAAAGTTGGGTGAATGCTTTTACTGTGGAGAGACTGGACATATCAGCAAGAATTGCCCTAAGAAGCAAGGGCAAGCCCCGCAAGCAGGACCTTCTGGGGGTACATCTTTAACTTCTCCTCCTTGATGCTTTGTTTTATCTTGCTTATCTTCTCGATCCTACCTTGATAACCTTAGGTAGAACCATATGGATGGAAACATGTTATGGTTGATGTTTGCAAATGGTTGCAAGTGGTCGCAAGTGGTTGCTCATGGTTGCATAACACACATTAGGCACTAGATCGGCTCAGACACGTCTTCATATTGCATATGCATGAGTGTTTATACTTGTTTATGGATGAAATTGAATGTGTTATCATGTGGATGTTGCATATGGATGAATGTTTGTGCACACATATAGTGTTTATGTGACTAGGATTATTTGCATACATGTTGGATTCATGACACTAAACATATTTTGCATTAAGAAGATCAAACAGGCCTGATCAGTTGCATTAGATAAGGAACATATACACACACTTTCTGCATATGTTCATATAGCATTAGAAATCTTTTAAGGACAATGATTGCTCGTGAATGACGGTTGAGTAGATGGATGGTAGGATATATTCTTCCTAACTTAGGGATTTCGGGGACGAAATCCTTTAAGGAGGGGAGAATGTAACAACCCATATTTTTGTAACATGTTAAAGCCATAAATCAAGGCAGAATTAAATTTTAAAATAAGAATCAAGGGAAACGGGTTACGCCATTGCGTTCTTCTCGAAATTTTACATGAAATAGAGTCTGAGTTTTCGAAAATCGGAGTCCGGATGAAGAAGTTATGGCCTGTAGAAGATTCAGCAGATTTTAGGCAGAACAGGACCAGGCGTGTCGACCTGGGGATCGACCTGGGGACTAGGTCGACCATGTGGTCGACCCTAGGGTCGACCTATCCCCCCTTACAGGTCGACCTGGTCGGCCTGTTTTGACCCAGAACCTATTTTTGAAGCCTGAGACATGTTTTGATGGTCCAGATTGATTCTAGGGTTAATCTAAGGGCCTAAATTAGTTGCTACCCCTATAAATACATCCTAAGACCTAGCCTAATTCATACAAATTATTCTTACACTACTATGCTGCTAATTCACCTCTTGAACCATGGCCGCCGCCTCCAAATTAAAGCTTAAGCATTCAAACTCGATTCAAATCAAAGATCAGCGCTTCTACAACAATTCAAGAAAATAGATTATCGACACCGCAACAATTCGACGACTAATTTCTAGACTTGACTTCTAAATTTCTTAGACCACGACCTGTAGGTTCCAGTTACTTTTAGATAAAAACTATAAATCTAATATGTGCATGGTATAATTTGGAAGTGATTTATGTATGATTCATACCTATTCTTGGTTTCTTCTTGGATCTTGACTATTGGGAATATTGCCTACGACGTTGAAACTAATTGTTAATGACATAAGACTATGACTATGCCTATGACTGTGGACATAAGATTTTGCCTATGCCTATGACTATGACGGTGAACATAAGACTATGCCTATGACTATGACGGTGAACATAAGACTACCTATGACTAATAAGACTATGCCTATGACTATGACGATGAACATAAGACTGCCTATGACTATGAACAATAAGACTATTGCCTATGACTATGACAAGGACAATTGTGGTTAATCACCTATGATTCATTGCCTAGGATTATGACTATGAAATTGGATCTAAGCTTGACTTTCTATTCAGACCTATTTTTCTTTATTTGTCCTTGGATCTCGATTTTGGGGATTTTTCTATTTAAGTTAGATCTATCCATGTTCTTGAATCTAGATTAGTATTCAACCCTTTTTATGTTTGTAATGTTTTATATGCCTGTGATGTTTTAATCAATTTATTCAGTTATGTCATACCTTGAAAATAGATTGATTATGTTATTGAAAGATATTGATCTATGCCTGTGGTTCTATTTTATTATCATGTTGAATTGGGAATTAATGAATAAGTCTATTCATATGTATAGGAACTTGAAGTATAACCTGTTATGATAAGTTGTGTAATTTATCATGTTATGCAAGTTTTAGGTTGTAAAATCATATCACATATGTGACCAAATGTTAGGACTACATGTTTATGTGCATATGTTGAACCTACGTCATATTTCAAGTTCACACTTATTCATATGTTTGTGATTGATTTGCAAGTTCACATATATGTAAGTTGATTTAGTCTATGTTGCAAATTCACATATGTGTATGTTGAATTAGTCCACGTTGCAAGTTCGTGCCTATGATATTCATGTTGATTACTTTGCAAGTACACACCTATGGTGTTCATATTGACTATGCCGAGAATGCCAAGTTTACACCTATGACATGTTTATGTTAATGGATTTCTTTATGCAAATTTTGTGTACATTAAATTAGGCTAAGTTTTTAGCCTAATATTATATGTCAAAAATCATGCAGACGAAAAATTAGGCTAAGATTGTTAGCCTAATATTTAGATGGGGTAACGTTGGGAAAAATTGGTAATCATAGGAAACTTGACATGAAATTTGCCTTGAAAACTTGACACAAACTTGACATGAAAACTTGAACATGGACATGACACTAGAATGAACTTGAAAATGGCCAACTCGAGGTTGGGTTGAGTATGCAGTGTAAATCTGCCCGGAACTGCCCGACAAATCCAGTTACAGCAAACAATAGGATCCAATGTGGGTAGTTGGTCATATCGCACTTGAAAACCCGAGGTCAGACTGAGTTGTGGTGTAATTCTGCCCGGAACTGCCCGGCATATCCAGTGACCACAACAACAGGTCTGATGTGAGAGGTTGGGGTGCATTAATGAATTAATGCCACATGATAGGGTTAAGTCATGAGCATGAAAGACAATACTTAACCAACTTGAGACATGATTTGATAGGGTTAAGTCATGAACCGCTTGAACATACTTAACCAACTTGACACATGATTCGTAGGGCTAAGTCATGAATTTGAATGACAACATTTAGCCAATTTGACATGACACGTAGACGGGTTAAGTCTCGAATTTAAATGGCAACACTTAACCTGCTGGATGGAAACCCTTTTTACGCGGTCCTTTTCGTCAGTAACCCACTAAATGTATCATGGTACCCTGTAACTAGGCAGGGTGGGGCACGATTACTGGGCTGATTGTAAGCGACCAGAACGACGGCTGTGTGGGTGCGCCAGTGTAGGTTCAGGCGGGCTATGGTCGTGCACGTGGTCCGGAATTGAAAAAGAAGGCATTGGGCATCAGTAGGTTTATCTGTGCATGCTTGATTCGTGTCGGTGGTTGGCACCGTACGGCTTGATACACCCTTTGGTGGACCTAGCACAGGTGACTACATTCGTGATAGGGCCGTATGACACAGACACACAACGAGCTAGAACTTGTAGGGAGCCGATCAAGTAGTGGATCGTTCCGTTGGACCCAGTAATGGGTCATTCGTGTTATGGGGTCAAGGGATCATTTCATGATTAATATAAGACATGGGTTTGGGATCCTAGTACAGTTGATGCGGCGAACCTTGAATACGTCATGCTATACTTGATTTATACTTGATTCATCATGTTATCTTAGTCTATCTTGCCCATCTTGTCATCATCCGTATGATTACTTTCAGTTTATACATGTCATGTTACCTTTATCTGTTTTTATGCTGAAAGTCACTTGGACTTACCAGTCTTTATGACTGACCCGTTTTCTTTCGCCTCCTTTTCTTCTGTTCCCCCCCAGGTTCTCAGGGAGGAAACTCTAGCACTTATCTTGGATTTCACTTGCTTTCGGTTCAGCTCATGTACGGTTTGATCTTGAGCTATGCTATGCCTGCACTTCTGCTACCTTTGGGGAATTAAGTTCCTTTTGTTGTTTCAAGTTTATGCTTCTTTATTTATGCAAGACAGAATTTATTGTAATGGAAAATAATGGCCTTGGCTATTTGATGTAAAAGGTTTTGACTCTTTTTGAAAGTAATGAAATTTATCTTTTGATTCTTCCGCTGTTTTATCTATGTTCTATTTTGTAATATTTCTGTGTTTGTTTACCTCGATAACGCGCCTCCAAAACTAGTGCATTCCCTTTGTGAGTGACCGTAGTGGAGGTGGGGTGTTACAGCCTACCTTCGCCTGCCGTCATCACTCAGACCGCAATCCACCTCCTCCCCAAGTCGACGTTCAACTGCTCCGACCTCCCATATCCGATTGAGCTCCGCCCATCGACTAGCAATACCCTTGAGCCACGCCGTTTCCCAATCACTCACGCCCAGTACACTAAACTAGTCCGCTGCCTCCGTGTTCCGGTTGCTGAACCAGTCACTAGTCCCACCCAACTCCAATATCCATACGAACCCAAAGCCAAATAGTCTGAACCGCCCCTCGCTCCGAACTGTTCCTGCCTTCCTATCTGCGTGCATGAGTGCAAAGACGGTGTGTGTTCATGTTTTTAGTGTGCATGGTGTGTTTGTTTTGGTGTGTGTGTGCCTTTTGGTTGTGTGATACGTTTTACTATGTGGGTTACATAGTTTGGTGTATTTTGTGCAAGTGTTTTAATGTTAATTTTACTTATATCTATTTGCTTAAAAATTTGTATATGAATTTAGATATATGTCTATATATTGGTTTATGGAGGTGAGTATATAAATTTATAATATATATATATATATATATACGTGTGTGTGTGTGTTATATAAATCATATGGTTTTGGTGTGAGTAGTTTTGAAAATTTATTGGTTTGAAATATATATATATATATATATTGTTTGTTTGTTTGTCTGTGCGCTTGTATATATAATAAGATTTTGGTGTGCGTCAATTTTTTAATATATATATATATATATTATTATATATTTTTGTTTATGTATATAGAGATATTTATATAAATTATTTTTTAAATTGGTTGTGTTTATTTGAGAGTCGAGTGGGTGTTGAGTTCGGAAACCAGCACAGAAAACCCAATTGTCATCCCAATCAATTGAGAATTCCTTATCCTCCTCTTATATAAATAAAATATATTTTGACCGATATCGAGTTGGATCTATTCTGAAGCGTGCCTGGTAATCTCGCTTCATTCAGTGTTCATCGGTCTGCCGTCTATATTTTTGTTCCATCAAAGGTGAGATTATCTCACACCTGACTTACGTTTTTCATGGATGTTAGATCAATAATGAACTGTTATATGGAATGTATAGGATTGTTGGTAGAAATTGTTTGATTTGATATGTATGCACATTTCATATGTGACACGATATATTCATATGACACGTAGTTATACTGATGATATATATACTGTGATTGATGCTATGTGATTGTTGTTGATACCCTAGTTTTAGTAAAATCACTAAGGGTTGAAATGATACATTCCTGAATGGGCATTAGAATTAGGAAAAATCGCTATAGGTTGAAATGATAGACCTAAACGATTTTTAATGAATTTGGGATCGTGGGTTGAAATGATACTTATAGAAATTTTATAAATCGCGGATTGAAATGATAAATATCTGTATTACTTGACCATAAGGTAGAAAACTATATACGGACCCGTTGGTCATGTTTTCGAAGCTAATTGATTTATGAAATTTAATTTATATTAATTTAAGATTATATATTTTTATATTTTATATGATAAAGATTTTAAACTTTAATTTTATATATTTTAAATTTTATGTTTTAAAATGATTTTATGAGTGAATATAGATTTAAATGTTTGTTTAAGATTTTATTTATAATTTTATCTATTTTAAACCATATAATTTATCCATATAAGTATTTTAATTTTGTTTTATTATAATAAATATTTCTTTAAATCTATTTTATATTATTTTAAAACTTATATATGTTTATAACCTATTTCAAATTAATTTTAGAATTTTATAAACTTATATATATATACACATATCTATTTTCAAAATTAATTTTCATATATATTTTATAACTTTTATAATAAACTCAAGATGGATAAGTTAGATTTCACGATTTTCAAAGTTTAAAGATGTAAATTTATATAACGATATTTGAATAACGAATGAACTTCTATTAAGTTATAAATTTGAATTGACACGAACTTTTAATAAAAATGAGTTTGAATTAGGTAAAAATACGAAATGAATGTGAAATCGAATTGGTTTGAACTTATAGGAGATAAATTTGAATTGTGAAATTGATTTCGAAATGTAAATTTCCAAATTTAAAGGAATGAATTTGATTTTGTAATAAATAGGAAATGAATTCGATTTGAAAGTGATTGAGTATGAATTTCTATGTATGGAACTGGTTTTTTAAATTGTTCGGATTTTTAATTAAGAAATTTGTTAAATCAAATATATATAAGAATGGTTTCAAATCGTATAATTTGAATTTATAAATAATGATTTCCAATGGCACGTGTTGAAATTGAAAATATGACACGTATTGTTTGAATTGAAATATAATGTTTCATTTGAATTTTATAAGTAATGAATTTCGAATTAGTATGACTTTAATATAATTTGTTTAAATTTAATTGTAAATTTTGACTTGAATTGTATATTTTGAATTCAAACCAAATGGTTGGATTTTTATGAATCGGTTTAAAGCAAATTCTTGGATAAGTGAAGTTGAATCATTTGAACTGTGTTGAACTTGAAATTTTGGAGAATATAAGCCAAATAGAATATTATCGAAATTAAATCTTTAGTATTGACTTGAATGGAAATTGAATTCTTTAAGTTATAATTTAGATATAAGTTGATTTGGTTTGAAATCGTTTTGCGAATAGTTTCAGAAATTATATAAAACCGAAGTTAAAATAGTATAATATTGGTTTATACTAAATTTTGAAATATTTTGATATGATTTTATAAATCGATGTGATTTAAGTGATTTGAATTGTTTTCAAATTAATATAATCGAAGTTAGATATTAAATTTTGATTTCGAATTTGAATATGAGATTTCGTATAAATAATTTTATAAAGTGATTTAAAAAAATGGCCACTGTGTGAAAAATGTAAACGTTTGGCTGTTAAAGAGACCGGGATCGGCTATTGTCGTACTTTCTGCCAATACCGAAAACCACTTAAACAACTATGTACGCGGTGGAGTTCTAGAATAAAGGGAATGATTTGGCGAACGACACCATTTTTGTATTTCTTATGAATTACGAGACCTTGACTACCTTGAGTCTGCTTGATGTGGCTAAAACATGAGCTATGCACGGACCAAGTGAGGTCATACCTCTTATCGAGCACACTTCTTTGATATTATTCTATTACTATTGAGATTCGATTTGGGCCCTTTTGATTATGGGAGTGTGTATCGAGGTGGGCGGTAGTAGCTACTATGCGTTACCACCAGTCCGGCTTTGCAAACAGTGAATCCACCCTGGCATTTCTTATACGAGCCCACTACGATTTTGTTTTGTACTGTTTTATATAGAGTGCTCTCTGATCAACCTCCAGTTTATGGAGGAATTATGGTACTGCATATACTATGGTAATTTATAAACGGTGTAAGGGTAATAATGGTAATCCCGCTTAAGCTATTTTGATACTTTTACTTTACCGGTAGACACTATTGTATATAGCGTGTTATACTATATAGTATTAGTTTGACAGATCCTTAAAGGATGGTGATCCCAAACATCCTTTAAGTTACTGATTGCATTTCAATTGAACATTTCATTTGAATTGGTTTACTTCCACGAGAATGTTAGTCCTGATTCGAGTTGTTTTGTTTTGCATTATTGCTCGGGTCAGATCGAGTATTCCAGTTTCGAGATTCATCCTTGGAGTTTGGAGCTTCTATTGGATTTTTGGCTAACCTATATCTACCTGTTGATCAGTTGTTTCAATCGCTCAGTTATTTCTGTCATTCTATTTGAGACAATTATAAATTATTTATTGTATTAGATTACCGTTGTATTATTTGTGTAAACTCTAATGTAAAATTATTTAGTAGCTTCATGAACTACTATTGTATTTTAATTTTTCCGCTGTGAGACTATATCTGTGTCTATGATCTGTGATTCTGTGATTTATTCTGTTTATCTCAGAAGCTAATAACAATCTGTTGTTTTGGATGTTTCTAGTTGACATGTTTTGTTGATTCGGCACGGTCAAAATGGCGGGTCGTTACATGTGGTATCAGAGCGAGGTTTTATCAAAGCTTTAGCTTATGGGGTAAAAATTCATTAGAGATAGGGTAGTGATACCCTAGAATGAGTGGAACTAGTCGCAGAATCCTTCTTGAGAGAGAGAGAGAGAGCGTATTTTTATAGTATAAGAGGTCTTTAAAATTGTTTTGAAATGTTTTAAACAAATATTTTCGAATATAAAATTTCGTTTAATATTTAAATCTTTTTCTGAAATTTCCTTTCCATTCAAATCCATCTTCCTTCGTAGATCTTTTTGATTTGGTTCTTTCGTTCGTTCAGCTTTTATCTCGAGTTCTATAATTTATTCTTGTACACAGCAAGGTAAGAAGTAGAAGGAGAGTAAAAGTCTTCTAGCGAGTTCATTCATACCTAAATATTGGTTCAATTAGGTATTATAGTTCCGTTGATAATATTGAAGGTTTGACATATATTTTTTTAGGATGTATATTCGTAATAATATTATGTTTTAGTAATACCAAAATTTTGAAAAGTTTTGATGTTTGTACTTTAAGATTTTATATCTTATAGACTATATATTTTAAATGGGATTTAAAGATGTAGAATCTATAAGAAAATGATTTATCTTGATTGAAATCTATAATGTATAGTTTATAAATGTATATGTATATATAGGAATTTATAAATTTAAATAGATTTGTGAAGGTCTTTATTTGTGATTTATATATGTTAACTTACAGAATTAAACTAGTTTTATAAGTTTGAATATAGAAATATGGATTTGAAATATTTAGATATACTATAGAATATTATTGTTATGTATATGATTTAACAATAATATTGTTATTTATTTATTATTGATTATGATTGAATTTTTAATAAATAAATGATTGGAGGAGAGATATAATTTTCCCTACTTTAAATTTCAATGATCTGAAATATATAATTTATATTATACGATTGAGAAATTTGGTATATATTCTGTTTTAAAATATAAAAAGATGTTTTGAGTACTTATTTGACGTTAAAATCTACCTATCAAATACCTAGTGATTTGGGTATACGTCTGATCAACGTATATGTTAAATCATATATGTATTAGATAGATATAAAGTCACACCCTAGTCGCTTGAAAATGATTCAGGTGATGACTGCAGCATCATCGATATCTATTTTCTGGTCTCGAAAGCGGGATAGATATATATTGCCAATCGAGACGTCGAGTGAATACTTAAAGCTATTTTGAAATGTTTGAAAATATTTTAACCTTTGATTTACGTATATATTTCAAAAATTATATATAAAGATATGAACTATTTGATCTTAAATATATTAATTATTTAATTACTATTTTCGTGTCTCGTTCCATTTCGAGGACGAAAAGTCTTTAGTGGAGGAGATTGTAACAACCTGCTATTTTTAATGATTTAAATTCCAATTTAAATCATTATTTTTATTTTGTAAAAATTTGATGGTTATTCATAACAGGAATTTGAAATTTGAAATATGTATAGTGAAATGTAGCAGTTGTGAAAATTCCGTCGGAAAATTTGCATGTTTGTCGTTCGTGCATTTTTTAGTGCAAAGCTGCGCATAACAGTTCAAATTTTAACGATTTTAAAACCTCTTCGAAACCACTTCGGACAAATAAGAAAAATATTCTATTCGTTATTGTGAATACAACAGTGAAATCCATTTCACGAAAATTGGATGTTTTGACCTCTGTTTAATTGTTTTCCTATCCGAATTTTACGTTTAAAGGGGTCTGTTACGCGTTTTTGAACGGAGCGACTTAGCACTGCAAATTTTATACTGTTTTTCCGTCTCATCGCGCTGATTTTCGCAATATATTCATTTGTCAGTTTCAGTGTTCGGTTCGCGCTGAAATTGTGAAAAGCTTGCACAGTTCGTTTTTGAAATAGAGCCATCTGAGTTCAATATGTCCCTTTTCCGATCTTACATACTTTTCTAGTCATTTTGGGCCTGCAAAACCCTTCATTTTATTTCTCTAATACACTCATTTATTTATTTATTTATTTTATTCCTAAGGCTTGGTAAAGAGAAAGACACACATATTTTTAAACCTTATGTTATGTAAATCCATGCAAACATCCATTCTTTTATGTTCACATTGCTTCGCGTTTTCCATTTTTTTCAAGCTTTGCATTCTTTTCCAAGTGGTTCCTAGTATTCATGCATGTCATTTCTATAATTACAAATCCACATTTAGACTTATGTAACATGCATTCCTTTTATATTTCCATGCATGCGTTAAGTATTATTCATTCCTACAACCGGCATATTTACTTTTGAACCAGGTAAAACCATTCTTTATTTATTTTATTTTTATTATTTTTCTTTATTTTAACCGTTCTTTTTAGATTTAAAATTCAAATTCCCGTGGCTTTCATTTCCACTCGAAATGCGTATACTGGTTCCATGTCAATTAGGAATGGCAATGGGGCGGATTGGGGCGGGTTTCTCGTGCTCCAGACCCGACCAGGACTTTTGAAACCCCGCCCCAGACCCGCCCCATAGACCCGATGCGGGTCTGAAATTTTGCCTCGTACCCGAAACCCGTCGGGTCAGGGTAGACCCGATCCACCCCACGACCCGGTGATATTATGTTCTAATGTACACAAATTTAAAAACTTATATTTTTTAATCGCTAAATGATAAATTATATACATATTATGATGTGTTCACAATGAAAAGAGAATATAATAAAATAAGTTTTAAGACAATAGTTCAAAATGTATGCATTTATTATCTTATGATTATCATCGATGCAACTTAATACTATGAAAAATTTATAATTTGTTGATTGAAAGAATACAATATTCAAGTTATAACCATGTATATCTAAGAAGATTAACAAGTAATCATTATAGTTATGAAGTGTTTTAATGATTTTTCAATCATGCGGGTCGTGTTGGAGCGGGTTAGCCGTGCCCCAGACCCGACCCTAGACCCGGATCTCCAAGAGCGGATCGCGGGTCTACCCGCCCCAATGACCCTATGGGGCGGGTCTAAATGGGTCAAAACAGGAGCGGCTCAAGCGGGTTTGGACCCTAGATTCTCCTCATTGCCATCTCTAATGTCAATGGATTCAAACGCACTATGAATAGTCATTTCGATTTTTGCGTGTACTGAATGGGTGATCTTTTCAAAATTTGAATGAGAATCTCAGTATTAAAATAAAATTTAAATAGGATCTGAAGCCTTTAAGCCTTCGACTTTCATTTCATTCCATGCTAAGCTCTTCTCGCCTTTTTCCAGACCTTCTTCATTCCATAAAATAAACCGTAAGAGAGATGCCACTTTTCGAAAAAAAAATAAACCTACAGATCACTGGGCGACTCGATCTCCGCTCCTCACCACCACCCTCTCACCCATCCTGCGATGCTCCAACCACCAGCCTAGCTCGACTGAACACCGCCCAACCTCATCAGCAAACCACCAGTGCCGACCTTCGCCTGCCGTCATCACTCAGACCGCAATCCACCTCCTCCCTAAGCCGACGTTCAACTACTCCAACCTCCCATATCCGATTGAGCTCCGCCCATCGACTAGCAATCCCCTTGAGCCACGTCGTTTCCCAATCACTCACGCCCAGTACACTAAACCAGTCCGCTGCCTCCATGTTACGGTTGTTGAACCAGTCACTAGTCCCACTCAACTCCTATATCCATACGAACCCAAAGGCAAACAGTCTGAACCGCCCCTCGCTCCGAACTGTTCCTGCCGTCCTATCTGCGTGCATGAGTGCAAAGACGGTGTGTGTTCATGTTTTTAGTGTGCGTGGTGTGTTTGTTTTGGTGTGTGTGCGCGCCTTTTGGTTGTGTGATATGTTTTACTACGTGGGTTACATTGTTTGGTGTATTTTTTGTAAGTGTTATAATGTAAATTTTATTTATATCTATTTGTTTAAAAATTTGTATATGAATTTAGATATATGTCTATATATTGGTTTTTGGAGGTGAGTACATAAATTTATAATATATATATCTGTGTTATAAATCATACGGTTTTGGTGTGAGTAGTTCTGAAAGCTTATTGGTTTGTAATATATATATATATATATATATATATAATTTGTTTGTCTGTGCGCTTGTATATATAATACAATTTCGGTGTGCATCAATTTTTTAATATATATAATATTATAGATTTTTGTTTATGTATATAGAGATATTTGTATAAGTTATTTTGTAAATTGGTTGTGTTTATTTGAGAGTGGAGTGGGTGTTGAGTTCGGAAACCAGCACAGAAAACCCAATTGTCATCCCAATCCATTGAGAATTCCTTATCCTCCTCTTATATAAAAAATATTTATTTTGACTGATATCGAGTTGGATCTATTCTGAAGCGTGCCTGGTAATCGTCGCTTCATTCAGTGTTCATCGGTCTGCCGTATATATTTCTGTTCCACGAAAGGTGAGTTTATCTCACATCTGACTTACGTTTTTCATGGATGTTCGATTAATAATGAACTGTTATATGGAATGTATAGGATTATTGGTAGAAATTGTTTGATTTGATATGTATGCATATTTCATATGTGACACGATATATTCATATGACACATAGTTATACTGATGGTATATATACTATGATTGATGCTATGTGATTGTTGTTGATACCCTAGTTTTAGGAAAATCACTAAGGGTTGAAATGATACATACCCGAACGGACATTAGAATAAGGAAAAATCTTTATGGGTTGAAATGATAGACCTGAATGATTTTTAATGTATTTGGGATCGCGAGTTGAAATGATACCCATAGAAATTTTATAAATCGCGAATTGAAATGATAAATATCCGTATTACTTGACCATAGGGTAGAAAACTATATACGGACACCGTTGGTCATGTTTTCGAAGTTAATTGATTTAAGAAATTTAATTTATATTAATCTAAGATTATATATTTTTATATTTTATATTATAAAGATTTTAAACTTAAATTTTATAAATTTTAAATTTTATGTTTTAAAATGATTTTATGAGTAAATATGGATTTAAATGTTTGTTTAAGATTTTACTTATAATTTTATCTATTTTAAACCATATAATTTATTCATATAAGTATTTTATTTTTGTTTTATTATAATAAATATTTCTGTAAAACTATTTTATATTATTTTAAAACTTATGTATGTTTTAATCTATTTCAAATTAATTTTAGAATTTTATAAACTTATATATACATATCTATTTTCAAAATTAATTTTCATATATATTTTATAATTTTAATAATAAACTCAAGATGGTTATGTTTGATTTCACAATTTTCAAAGTTTAAAGATGTATATTTATATAACGATATTTGAATAACGAATGAACTTCTATTAAGTTATAAATTTGAATTGACACGAACCTTTAATAAAAATGAGTTTGAATTAGGTAAAAATATGAAATGAATGTGAAATCGAATTGGTTTGAACTTATAGGAGATAAATTTGAATTGTGAAATTGATTTCGAAATGTAAATTTCCAACTTTGAAGGAATGAATTTGATTTTGTAAAAATAGGAAACGAATTCGATTTGAAAGTCATTGAGTATGAATTTCTACATATGGAACTGATTTTTAAAAAATTTCGGATTTTTAATTAAGAAATTTGTTAAATCAAATATATATAAGAATGGTTTCAAATCGTATAATTTGAATTTATAAATATTGATTTCCAATGGCACGAGTTGAAATTGAAAATATGACACATATTGTTTGAATTGAAATATAATGTTTCATTTGAATTTTATTAGTAATGAATTTCGAATTAGTATGACTTTAATATAATTTGTCTAAATTAAATTGTAAATTTTGACTTGAATTGTATATTTTGAATTTGAACTAAATGGTTGGATTTTTATGAATCGGTGTAAAGCAAATTCTTGGATAAGTGAAGTTTAATCATTTGAACTGTGTTGAACTTGAAATTTTGGCGAATATTACCCAAACAGAATATTATCGAAATTAAATCTTTAGTATTGACTTAAATGGAAATTGAATTCTTTAAGTTATAATTTAAATATAAGTTGATTTGGTTTGAAATCTTTTTGTGAATAGTTTCGGAAATTATATAAAACCGAAGTTAAAATAGTATAATATTGGTTTATACAAAATTTTGAAATATTTTGATATGATTTTATAAATCGATGTGATTTAAGCGATTTGAGTTGTTTTCAAATTAATATAATCGAAGTTAGATATTAAATTTTGATTTTAAATTCGAATATGAGATTTCATATAAATGATTTTATAAAGCGATTTAAAAAAAAGGCCACTGCGTGAAAAATGTAAACGTTTGGTTGTTAAAGAGACCGAGATCGGCTATTGTCATACTCTCTGCCAATACCGAAAACCACTTTAACAACTATGTACATGATGGAGTTCCAGAATGAAGGGAATGATTTGGCGAATGACTCCATTTTTGTATTTCATATGAATTACGAGACCTTGACTACCTTGAGTCAGCTTGATGTGGCTAAAACAGGAGCTTTGCCCGGACCAAGTGAGGTCATACCTCTTATCGAGCACACTTCTTTGATATTATTCTATTACTATTGAGATTCGATTTGGTCCCTTTTGATTATGGGAGTGTGTATCGAGGTGGGAGGTAGTAGCTACTATGCGTTACCACCAGTCCGGCTCTACAAACGGTGAATCCACCCTGGAATTCCTTGCATTCCTTATCACATGCCTTATATGAGCCCACTACGATTTTGTTTTGTACTGTTTTATATGGAGTGCCCTCTGATCAACCTCCAGTTTACGAAGGAATTATGGTACTGTATATACTATGGGAATATATAAACGGTGTAAGGGTAATAATAGTAATCCCGCTTACACTATTTTGATACTTTTACTTTACTGATAGACACTATTGTATATTGCGTGTTATACTATATAGTATTAGTTTGACGGATCCTTAAAGGATGGTGATCCCAAACATCCTTTAAGTTACTGATTGCACTTCAATTGAACATTTCATTTGAATTGATTTACTTCCACGAGAATCTTAGTCCTGATTCGAGTTATTTTGTTTTGCATTATTGCTCGGGTCAGATCGAGTATTCCAATTTCGAGATTCATCCTTGGAGTTTGGAGCATCTATTGGATTTTTGGCTAACCTATATCTACCTGTTGATCAGTTGTTTCAGTCGTTCAGTTATTTATGTCATTCTGTTTTAGACAGTTATCAATTATTTATCGTATTAGATTACCGTTTTATTATTTGTGTAAACTCTAATGTAAAATTATTTAGTAGCTTCATGAACTACTATTGTATTTTAAATTTTCCGCTATGAGATATATATTGCTCTGTATATGTGTCTGTGATCTGTGATTTATTCTGTTTACCTCAGAAGCTAATAACAATCTGTTGTTTTGAATGTTTCGTGTTGACATGTTTTGTCGATTCAGCACGGTCAAAATGGCGGGTCGTTACATGTGGTATCAGAGCGAGGTTTTATTAAAGCTTTAGCTTATGTGGTAAAAACTCATTAAAGATAGGGTAGTGATACCCTAGAATGAGTGGAATTAGTCGCAGGATCCTTCTTGAGAGAGAGCGTATTTTTAAAGTATAAGTGGTCTTTAAAATGGTTTTGAAATGTTTTAAACAAATATTTTCGAATATAAATTTTCGTTTAATATTTAAATCTTTTTCTGAAATTTCCTTTCCATTCAAATCCATCTTCTTTCGTAGATCTTTTTGATTTGGTTCTTTCGTTAGTACAGCTTTTATCTCGAATTCTATAATTTATTCTTGTACACAACAATGTAAGAAGTAGAAGGAGAGTAAAAGTCTTCTAGCGAGTTCACTCATACCTAAATCTCGGTTCGATTAGGTATTATTATTCCGTTGATAATATTGAAGGTTTGACATATATTTTTTTAGGATGTATATTCGTAATAATATTATGTTTTGGTATTACCAAAATTTTGAAAAGTTTTGATGTTTGTACTTTAAGATTTTATATCTTATAGACTATATATTTTAAATGGGATTTAAAGATGTAAAATCTATAAGAAAATGATTTATCTTGATTGAAATCTATAATGTATAGTTTATAAATGTATACATATATATAGGAATTTATAAATTTAAATAGATTTGTGAAGGTCTTTATTTGTGATTTATATATGTTAACTTACAGAATTAAACTAGTTTTATAAGTTTGAATATAGAAATATGGATTTGAAATATTTAGATATACTATAGATTATTATTGTTATGTATATGATTTAATAATAATATTGTTATTTATTTATTATCGATTATGATTGAATTTTTAATAAATAAATGATTGGAGGAGAGATATAATTTTCCCTACTCTAAAATTTAATGATCTGAAATATATTATTTATATTATACGATTGAGAAATTTGGTATATATTCTGTTTTAAAATATAAAAAGATGTTTTGAGTACTTATTTGACGTTAAAATCTGCCTATCAAATACCTAGTGATTTGGGTATACGTCTGATCAACGTATATGTTAAATCATATGTGTATTAGATAGATATAAAGTCACACCCTAGTCGCTTGAAAATGATTCAGGTGATGACTACAGCATCATCGATATCTATTTTCTGGTCTCGAAAGCGGGATAGATATATATTGCCAATCGAGACGTCGAGTGAATACTTAAAGCTATTTTGAAATGTTTGAAAATATTTTAACCTTTGATTTACGTATATATTTCAAAAATTATATATAAAGATATGAACTATTTGATCTTAAATATATTAATTATTTAATTACTATTTTCGTGTCTCATTCCATTTCGAGGACGAAAAGTCTTAAGTGGAGGAGATTGTAAAAACCTGCTATTTTTAATGATTTAAATTCCAATTTAAATCGATATTTTTATTTTGTAAATATTTCATGGATATTCATAATGGGAATTTGAAATTTGAAATACATCTAGTGAAATGTAGCAGCTATGAAAATTCCGTCAGAAAATTTGCATATTTGTCGGTCGCACATTTTTCAGTGCAAAGCTGCGCGCATAACAATTCAAATTTTAGCGATTTTAAAATCTCTTCAAAACCACTTCGGACAAACACGAAAAATATTCTATTCGTTATCGCGAATACAACGGTGAAATCAGTTTCACGAAAATCTGACGTTTTGACCTCCGTTTAATTGTTTTCCTGTCCGAATTTTACATTTAAAGGGGTCCGTAACGCGTTTTTGAATGGAGCTTCTTGGCATTGCAAATTTTGTACCATATATTTATAAATTAAATTTCTTAAATCAGTTAACTTCGAGATGGAATTGTGAAAATGCTAGCACAGTTCAATTTTGAAATAGAGCCATCTGAGTTCGATGTGTCCCTTTTCCGATCTTACATACTTTTCTAGTCATTTTAGGTATGCAAAACCCTTCATTTTATTTCTCTAATACACTCATTTATTTATTTATTTTTGTTCCTAAGGCATGGTAGAGAGAAAGACACTCATATTTTTAAACCTTACGTTATGTAAATTCATGCAAACATCCATTCTTTTATGTTCACATTGCTTTACGTTTTCCATTTTTTTTCAAGCTTTGCATTCTTTTCCAAGTGGTTCCTAGTATTCACATTACACCATATATGCTAATTAAGCTGTGTTTTTAGCCGTATCTAAGGCTCTTAAACACGGCCAATAGCCATATCTAAAAATGGCGTGTTAAATTTTTAGATACGGCTACAAACCGTATCTCATAAGTAATAACATACGGCCTATAGCCGTATCTAAGTAGTATTCAGACACGGTCTTTGACCGTATCGAATTATATCTGTGTGTGCACATATTTATATATATGCATATATATATATAATATATACAGAAACTGTAGCACATATTTTTCATATAACACAGCATATATACCATAATTTATAC
Organism: Allium sativum; assembly: GCA_030737875.1. Taxonomy (NCBI): domain Eukaryota; kingdom Viridiplantae; phylum Streptophyta; class Magnoliopsida; order Asparagales; family Amaryllidaceae; genus Allium; species Allium sativum. The sequence continues at coordinate 222,310,462 of CM060918.1, read as the reverse complement.
ACAAGAATAACATAATTTATTTTATATATATATACTCAAAGCATTTACAAGATTTTTCATAACACGAACACAATGTATAACATACTAACATATACAAAGGAAACTGTCAAAGATTTTCATAACAGTACGAACTAACAAAAAAAGTAAAAATATATGATCAGCCTGATATATATAACTCCAGTCGAGGCCGGGAAGATTGAGCGAACGTGCTGATCAATATGCCGATGAAATCCATGTGTTTGCTGTAAATCAAAGCAGCACTACTATGAGAATAAACTAGCTCATGATGCTGATCATAAAGTTTTATATATAACAGCATAAATATTTATATATGTTACTATGTACACAGTTTAAAACAAAAAATTAAAAGGCCAACCTGATGATTAGCAGTAAAACTGAATCGTGATAGCCAGCGACTGAGTTCCAGCAACACAAAAGCGCCTAAAATCTACAGGAAAAAAGAAGTAATTTTATGCCTGATTGCTCACAAAATATCATGTCTTTGTGTTTGTACTGATAACAGTGAAGGGCATATTGTGTGTTTGTATTTGTGTGTGCATGTTTGTCAATTATATGTATAACATGTTTATGTAATGCTACATGACATGATTTCATTCTCCAAAACAATTCCTTTGCTTTGAACCAGTTTATTTTTCATTCTCCAAAATCTCAGCAAACATGATTTTCACGTAATGACTCACTAATTCGCTCTAAAAGTATTAAACCACAAACTCATTATAATTCTCCTTGTCACTTGGCTGCAATATTGTAGATATAACATTGCTATAGCCTTGCCCTTTCTATTCTATCACCCTAATCTAGCTAATGTAGTGTATCCGAGATGAGGGGATGGAAAAAAGTGAGATATTACCTGAAGTTTATATCAAAAATGCTCTGATTTTCCCTGCTAAGTACCATGCTAAAAATCCCAATCCAGGAGACCCCGCATAATTAAGGTTTTACTGCATAGTTATAACCTATTATACGGTTCAAAACACTAACAATGTATATATATATAAGTTTATAAAATTCTAAAATTAATTTGAAATAGATTATAAACATATATAAGTTTTAAAATATTATAAAATATATTTAAAGAAATATTTATTATAATAAAACAAAATTAAAATACTTATATGAATAAATTATACGGTTTAAAATAGATAAAATTATAAGTAAAATCTTAAACAAACATTTAAATCTATATTTACTCATAAAATCATTTTAAAACATAAAATTTAAAATTTACAAAATTTAAGTTTAAAATCTTTATAATATAAAATATAAAAATATATAATCTTAAATTTATATAAATTAAATTTCTTAAATCAGTTAACTTCGAAAACATGACCAACGGTGTCCGTATATAGTTTTCTATCCTATGGTCAAGTAATACGGATATTTATCATTTCAATCCGCGATTTATAAAATTTCTATGGGTATCATTTCAACCCGCGATCCCAAATTCATTAACAATCGTTCAGGTCTATCATTTCAACCCATAACGATTTTTCCTTATTTAATGCCCGTTCGGGTATGTATCATTTCAACCCTTAGTGATTTTCCTAAAACTAGGGTATCAACAACAATCACATAGCATCAATCACAGTATATATATCATCAGTATAACTACGTGTCATATAAATATATCGTGTCACAAATGAAATGTGCATACATATCAAATCAAACAATTTCTACCAAAAATCCTATATATTCCATATAACAGTTCATTATTGATCTAACATCCATGAAAAATGTAAGTCAGGTGTGAGGTAAACTCACATTTCTGTTGTATATAACAGTGTTGTATACACAATTATATGATTTTTGTTTGATGATAACAACCAAATATATTTTATTATTGAATGTGTTTGTAACTGTACTGGTATACTATACATCAGATAGGAATATAATATTTCTATTTAAATAAAATACAACTATACAGAAATTTAAATATTCACACAGTATTTTAAATATTCACACAGTATTTTATTTGAATAAGAATATTTTATTTTGATATTTAAACAGTACAGATTTACAACTCCACTATTTGTACATACATCACTGATATACATTTCATTATATTCAATTTAGTACTTAGCTCCTCTTTACAACACTTACACTTTCATATACACTACATTCCTATACAGTTCACTCGTATATACCGACACATATGAATACCATCATCTTCAGTCTTCTTGACTTCACAGCATTCCACAGTCAATCCAGTCATCTTCATACCTGTTCATACAGAAGAACACACACAGGAGACTGCAACAAAAGAAATAAAATTAAATAAATGCAAATAAAAAATTTATTTTTAAATTTTATTTGCCTCAGATTTGCGGTGTGTTTCTCATCATTTTTCTAGACTTTGTTTGATATGCAGGGACAGAAAAATCTCGTCTGATGGCTGCATGTACACACGAATACACGTGTGCACTGCCACGCCAATCAATATGCATCTGAGGAGTAGCCATAAGGACCATCTCAACTCAGTGCATATGGTCGAGAGTGCTAAATCAAAACAGCAAATACAAGTGGTCGAGCATAATGAAAAATGCGAGTACAAAGTAAAAACATGATCAGCAGTAAAGAATCAAAAAGAAAATCATTTTTCTGAGAGCAACTCAAGGCAGGCTTAAATCAAATATTTCAAAAATCATGCAAAGAAAAACATCTCAGTCTTAAGGTCATGTCCAAACAGCAAGACAATATGGTGCACAAACAAAAAGGAAGGACACCATTACAACCCAGTTTTAAAGTGAAGCAGAAGTACAAACAGCATAGTGCGGCAGTGTTAACAAAACTACAGGAAGTAACAAGATGATGAAGACATGGCATGGATGACATAGATGGTGTACATCAATGCAAAATAGAGTAGAATTTTATACAAGGCAGTCTTCATGGTGAAGCGGCATTGGTAGAGGAGTTCACACAGCAACTATGATGTAACAGACTAGTAAAAGATGCAAACTAATTAACAAGAAGGATGAACATAACTACAGGGGGTCGAGAACAATGTCAAGCAATACAGCATAATGATTCACAATGACTCCAAATTCAGCACAGACCAAACAAGTGTACCATACAGTGAAACAACAGTGGTGCAAATACAAGTGATAGGGTAATGAAAGCATGCACATTTCATGTTCATGGCAGCCCAGCAAATCAACATACAAATGCACAAATGGTCAAGCTCAGTAGTACAACATGGGCAAGCTTAATGGTAAATGATCAAGTGGTGTAGCAAAAATGACAAGTAGCACGGAAAGCATGGTTTCAGCAAGGAAAACAAGCATATGTACATAGCAGCAGTTTCATGATTCAAACAAATTGGAATGTAAAAGCAGTGATGAACGAGACATAATCAAAGCGTTCTTATCAGTTCTTAGATTTCAAATAAAACATCAGTTTAAAACTCAAGACAAGTTCAAGTAATGACTGTTTTTATTTCAAAGGCATCAGATCAAAGACGACGCAAGTAAAAGTGTGTAACTGTTCTTATCTAAGGGTGTAAGATGATATCAAATTCACCAAAGCATTCATCAATAAATTGTTTGCATGACAAGTTCAGTTTTAGATACAATAAGGGCAGACACAAGTGATACATGACAAATATGCATGAACCAATTTCAAGTGCAAAGAACAAGTGTAGAGGTGTTCTTTAATGTCAAGCATAGTATCTGTTTAAGGTGATAACCAGAGTATTCACAAGAGTAGAATTGGTTCTTATCTCGATCAAGAGTAGCATCTAACCAAACTATTATCGTATTCCATTCAAAATTTACTGAGAATAGGTTAACTCAGAAATGGTCAAAGAAAAATAAAATTCAAAGTTCATGTGTTCAAAGGAAGAAGTAAAGCAAGTAAGAAATCAATTCCAGAATATTTGACTCCAGAAAAATATATATGGAAATTATTTTAAGGATCAATTCAAAGCAGTTGTCAAGCCCCAATATTTCGTATATATCATGAACAAGTCTAAGCATTTGTTTATACCAGTTGTTAAGGAAGCAGAATATTAAGTTTGAAATCATCAAAGTTCCAGTAAATTCATATGGATTTTTTGATTCGAAGAGACCATTTCAAAGTTCAGGGTTTTCACACACAAGTAACTCCAGAATAATGGAAGTATTCATAGCAATATTCAAATCGAAGAAATCTCCAGAAGTTAAAGAACAATTCAAAGCCACGAAGAGTTCAAGGTCCAAAATTTATGTATATATCTCGACCGAGTCTTATACGAAATCAGAGCACAAAATTAGGATTTTTAATCCTATAAATACACCAATCATCATCGGCATCCAATCATCCAAGTTCTAGCACCAATTAAAACTGAATTTCAAAATTAAAATTCATACCAGAAAAGGAGAAAGCTTGGATCCAGAATTCAACATCAAATCGAGGAGGATGGACTCTGAATAACTCGAGACCATCACACGAGAGAGCTGCTGACTAAAATAAAAGGAGATTGAAAACCCTAACTGGATCGCCATCGTGATTTGGACAAAAGAAGAAACCCTAGGCCGCCATTTTTTTTCACAGAGAAAAAGGAGATCGGGTCAAAGAATAAAGGGGCTAGGGCAAAAAGAAAAGGCCGGCCAAGTCTTTAAACCAAAGGGGATAACCCCTATTTATTTCCTAGGGTTTTTCAAAGTTTTTTTAAAGGGTTTTTTTTATTGTTTTGTTTTTGTTCGTCTTTAATTTCAATTTTTTATCAAGTCTAGAGTTTTCTAGTTTGTCTCTAAAACAAGGGAGACGAATTACAGGGTTTGTAATTCGGGGAAATCTGGTTTTGGGGATAAAAACCAGTGCAGGGTTTTGAGCGTAGGGTTAAGAACAGTTGGGAGCGAGTGTCGCGAGTTTACAGGGGATTGTAAGCGTAGAGATTGTTTTAACTCCTAGTAGAAACCTTGGGGAATGCAGCAGTAGGCAGGGTTTTGCCGAAGCTGGGTATATCTGTGTGTTATTTATTTTCCGCATTTATTCTGATTATTATCTGTGCTGTTTTTATTTAATTATTCTGCAAATATCTGAGATAAACCCTATTCACCCCCCTCTAGGGTTAATTTAGATCCTACAAGTGGTATCAGAGCAGGTATTTTTCATTTTATTTTAACTCTAGAGTCATGAATTTGTCTAACAACGCTTTTTCTGAGGGTCAGTCCATAGCTAGGCCACCAATGTTTAATGGAACAGATTATGCATATTGGAAAGCTAGGATGAAAATTTATTTGAGTTCAGTCGACAATGACATGTGGGATATTATTGAAACGGGTTATAGAACACCCACTGTTATAGTTAGTGGTGTTGAAATTCCTAAATCAAAAGACAGGTGGGATGCTAATGATAAAAAATTATTTTCAACTAATGCCAAAGCGATGAATGCTTTAATATGTGCTCTTGATAAAACTGAATTTAATCGAATTTCTCATTGTGAGACTGCGCAGGAAATATGGCATACATTGGAGGTCACACACGAAGGTACATCTCAAGTAAAGGAATCTCATCTCGCTCTACTCAGCAACGAATATGAAAATTTCTCTATGAAAAAAGACGAAGATATAAAAGAGATGTATGGACGCTTTTCATCACTGGTCTACAATGCAAAAGCTCTTGGCAAAACCTATACCGAAGTGGAATTGATCAGAAAAACACTGAGAGTGCTACCGATGAATTTTGAAGCAAAGGTGACGGCGATTCAATAATCAAAAGATCTGAATAAAGTAAGCATGGAAGAGTTGATCGGAAATCTGATTACTTACGAGATGGAGTTGAAAGCAAGAGAAGAACGAAAGGATTCTGAATCAAAGAAGAAGACGATCGCTCTAAATAATTCTGTTGAAAGTAATGATGATGATCCCGCTGAAGAGCTAGCCATGGTTTTGAAAAAGTGGGCCAAAGGAAAATACAAGCCAAAAAAGAAGAAAACTGTCAAATCCGAAAGTTCCGAAAGTTCAGACGATGAAGTATTTTGCTACAACTGCAAGAAACCCGGACATATCAAACCAAATTGTCCACAGCTCAAAAATGAAAAGAAGAAGAAGTTCAGAAGAAAGAAGAAAGCTTTTGCTGCTACATGGGATGACGAAGAAGGAGAATAAATTTCTGAAAGTGAAGAAGAGGAAGCTAATTTGTGTCTTATGGCTCAATCTGATTCAGAAAGAAGTGAAAAGGATTCAAGTGAGGTATCGAATTTTACTTATAAAGATTTAATTTTAATGTGTCACGATCTCACAAAAACCGTTGATTCTCTTGAACTAAAAGTTAAGAAATTAAAATCTGATAGATCAAAACTAGTTCAAGAAAATAACAGTTTAGAAACAAAACTTGAAAAATTTAAGAATTCATCGTTTTCAGAATGCAAAAAATGTCAATTTTTGAGTAACGATTTTTTGAAATTAAAAACTGATCTTGAGTTACTTAAAAGTGAAAACATGAATTTGAAAAATGAAAATCTTGATTTTGAAAAAGTGATTGAAAAGTTTAGAGAATCTGAAAAACTTGATTTTGAAAAACGAAAACAATTTGAAATTGAAATTTCCAAGTCCAATGCTAAAATCAAAGCACTTGAAAACGAAAATTTGATTTTAAAACAAAATGACACTGAAAAGAGGAAAAACGCTATCAATCGTTGTTCAAATTTAATGAAAGAAAATAGTGATCTTAAATTTAAAATTCAACGACTTCAGTCAGCTTTGACTAAATTTTCTAAAGGAGAGAAATCGTTGAATATGTTGTTAAAAAATCAATTTTTTGTTCAGAATAAAAAGGGACTTGGATTTGAATCTAATCAAGTTGAAAAACAAAATTTTAATGATTTTAAAAATCCTTTAATTGGCTTTGAAAACAATCAAATTGAATTTTTGAAATTTAATAATTTCAAAGGGTTTTTAAATCATAAACAAATTGATAACTCGTTTAAAAACAATTCATTTAAATCTGTTTGGATTCCAAAAATTAACAAAATAAATTTAAGCAAATCTAAACAAATTTGGGTTCCAAAGGGTACGCTAGTGAATAGTAATGGATTGTTATATAAACGGGTTTGGGTACCAAAACGTGTAAACAAAGATAAGAGTGGTAAAACAACTTTTGTTAGACCACTTGATCATATAAACATTTAGGTACTGTGGGAGGCTGAGGAACAACTGTGCTTAAGTTAGATAAAATTCAAGTTGATTCATATATCAAATTATTTGGAGTTCCTTAGCCATAGATTCAGAGTTGGAGATTCATTGCATCACGTTGATTATGGTAAGTCAGGTATGATCTCTAAACTCGTACTTTTATTCCTTTTAGTTTATTTTTTACTTGTTTTTTTTTAAAATCATTCGTTATGGATTGTTGAAATTCTTGGATTATAATTTTTTTTTTTGGTGATTTCAAACAATTATCTTCAGATTTGATAAGTTGACTGTTTCTTGAGTTTGTCTAAAAATTCTCTGAGGATGTCACTTGTGATTCTTGCTTTGAAAATGATCTTGTGCTGCTCTGATAAGGAAATTGATTTGATTCATTTAAGTGTGTTGGTGATTAAATGATAAGTTAGAAAATCAGTAACTGGATTTAGTTAAAATTCATAGACAATTTGAATTAAATATATAAGTTTTTTTCAAAATTGTCTAGGAACAATCAGCATTAGAAAAATTAGATAATGTCATATTCTACTGATTGATTTTTGAAACTGATTTTCAAACTTGCATTGATTTTTTTCAAAAAACTCCTCTTGAAATTGATATTTTCAATTTTAAAATTATTTTTGATTATTTATTCAAAAATTGAAATTATTGATTAATTTGAACCGTTTTGGGACTCATCAAAATTATTGATAGATTTATGAAACTTTGATGAGTTGCGACTATGGTATATTTCATAACTAGAAGAGATGTTATTTTAAATCTCATGATGATTAGACAGATTTTGTAATATCTTTGAATTAGAGCTTATTTCACGACCATCTTCTATATCTACCATATTTCTGTCATTCATCATGGTTTTATTTAATTTGGGGAGTTCTAGTTATTCTTGAAATTAAAAAAAAATTAAAAAATAATAATAAATAAATAATTTATCCTTGGTATTCACTCCCATTTAAAAATCCTCGCGGTTATGCGTGGGTGAATGACCTTAATCTCTATGTGCTTCCATTCTCACTTAAAAGACCTTTGGGCTGTGCATGGATGGAACTCATTAGAGAGGATAAAGTTAAGTTACTACTAACCCCATTTAAAAGACCTTTGGGCTATGCGTGGTTAGAAAGTGCTTAACACATTTTTTTTGAGCATATTTAAAATCTTTAAAATTCATATTCAAATATTCAATTTTTTATTGAACTCTCCTCATTCTATAAAAACCATCGTAAATCCATTCATTCTGAAAGTGAAATTTGCTTCTGATTTAAAGATTATTATGATTTTTGTTTGATTAAATGGGATTTGCGATATATATTCTCTCTCTTAATTTGAATTTATATTTATAGTCAATATTCATCACTGTTTCAATTTCTATTATCCTTTTGATGATAACAAAAGGGGGAGAATTGTCAAGATTTTGACTGATGAGTATTTAATTCAAAAATATTTAAAGATTGGAAATTAAATATCTAGAGGGAGATTGATCAATTGGATTTCATCATTCAGGTCAATTGGATTTCATCATTCATATTTTTCCACATATATAGGGGGAATTTAGTTGTAGAGGGAGCATACAAATAGGGGGAGTAATATATTTCACGTTCAAACACATTCAAAATCTTTCATTTGTTTGTCATCATCAAAAGGGGGAGATTGTTGTGTATAACAGTGTTGTATACACAATTATATGATTTTTGTTTGATGATAACAACCAAATATATTTTATTATTGAATGTGTTTGTAACTGTACTGGTATACTATACATCAGATAGGAATATAATATTTCTATTTAAATAAAATACAACTATACAGAAATTTAAATATTCACACAGTATTTTAAATATTCACACAGTATTTTATTTGAATAAGAATATTTTATTTTGATATTTAAACAGTACAGATTTACAACTCCACTATTTGTACATACATCACTGAATACATTTCATTATATTCAATTTAGTACTTAGCTCCTCTTTACAACACTTACACTTTCATATACACTACATTCCTATACAGTTCACTCGTATATACCGACACATATGAATACCATCATCTTCAGTCTTCTTGACTTCACAGCATTCCACAGTCAATCCAGTCATCTTCATACCTGTTCATACAGAAGAACACACACAGGAGACTGCAACAAAAGAAATAAAATTAAATAAATGCAAATAAAAAATTTATTTTTAAATTTTATTTGCCTCAGATTTGCGGTGTGTTTCTCATCATTTTTCTAGACTTTGTTTGATATGCAGGGACAGAAAAATCTCGTCTGATGGCTGCATGTACACACGAATACACGTGTGCACTGCCACGCCAATCAATATGCATCTGAGGAGTAGCCACAAGGACCATCTCAACTCAGTGCATATGGTCGAGAGTGCTAAATCAAAACAGCAAAAACAAGTGGTCGAGCATAATGAAAAATGCGAGTACAAAGTAAAAACATGATCAGCAATAAAGAATCAAAAAGAAAACCATTTTTTTGAGAGCAACTCAAGGCAGGCTTAAATCAAGTATTTCAAAAATCATGTAAAGAAAAACATCTCAGTCTTAAGGTCATGTCCAAACAGCAAGACAATATGGTGCACAAACAAAAAGGAAGGACACCATTACAACCCAGTTTTAAAGTGAAGCAGAAGTACAAACAGCATAGTGCGGCAGTGTTAACAAAACTACAGGAAGTAACAAGATGATGAAGACATGGCATGGATGACATAGATGGTGTACATCAATGCTAAATAGAGTAGAATTTTATACAAGGCAGTCTTCATGGTGAAGCGGCATTGGTAGAGGAGTTCACACAGCAACTATGATGTAACAGACTAGTAAAAGATGCAAACTAATTAACAAGAAGGATGAACACAACTACAGGGGGTCGAGAACAATGTCAAGCAATACAGCATAATGATTCACAATGACTCCAAATTCAGTACAGACCAAACAAGTGTACCATACAGTGAAACAGCAGTGGTGCAAATACAAGTGATAGGGTAATGAAAGCATGCACATTTCATGTTCATGGCAGCCCAGCAAATCAACATACAAATACACAAATGGTCAAGCTCAGTAGTACAACATGGGCAAGCTTAATGGTAAATGATCAAGTGGTGTAGCAAAAATGACAAGTAGCACGGAAAGCATGGTTTCAGCAAGGCAAACAAGCATATGTACATAGCAGCAGTTTCATGATTCAAACAAATTGGAATGTAAAAGCAGTGATGAACGAGACATAATCAAAGCGTTCTTATCAGTTCTTAGATTTCAAATAAAACATCAGTTTAAAACTCAAGACAAGTTCAAGTAATGACTGTTTTTATTTCAAAGGCATCAGATCAAAGACGACGCAAGTAAAAGTGTGTAACTGTTCTTATCTAAGGGTGTAAGATGATATCAAATTCACCAAAGCATTCATCAATAAAGTGTCTGCATGACAAGTTCAGTTTTAGATACAATAAGGGCAGACACAAGTGATACATGACAGATATGCATGAACCAATTTCAAGTGCAAAGAACAAGTGTAGAGGTGTTCTTTAATGTGAAGCATAGTATCTGTTTAAGGTGATAACCAGAGTATTCACAAGAGTAGAATTGGTTCTTATCTCGATCAAGAGTAGCATCTAACCAAACTATTATCGTATTCCATTCAAAATTTACTGAGAACAGGTTAACTCAGAAATGGTCAAAGAAAAATAAAATTCAAAGTTCATGTGTTCAAAGGAAGAAGTAAAGCAAATAAGAAATCAATTCCAGAATATTTGACTCCAGAAAAATATATATGGCAATTATTTTAAGGATCAATTCAAAGCAGTTGTCAAGCCCCAATATTTCGTATATATCATGAACAAGTCTAAGCATTTGTTTATACCAGTTGTTAAGGAAGCAGAATATTCAGTTTGAAATCATCAAAGTTCCTGTAAATTCATATGGATTTTTTGATTCGAAGAGACCATTTCAAAGTTCAGGGTTTTCACACGCAAGTAACTCCAGAATAATGGAAGTATTCATAGCAATATTCAAATCGAAGAAATCTCCAGAAGTTAAAGAACAATTCAAAGCCACGAAGAGTTCAAGGTCCAAAATTTATGTATATATCTCGACCGAGTCTTATACGAAATCAGAGCACAAAATTAGGATTTTTAATCCTATAAATACACCAATCATCATCGGCATCCAATCATCCAAGTTCTAGCACCAATTAAAAATGAATTTCAAAATTAAAATTCATACCAGAAAAGGAGAAAGCTTGGATCTAGAATTCAACATCAAATCGAAGAGGATAGACTCTGAATAACTCGAGACCATCACACGAGAGAGCCGCTGACTAAAATAAAAGGAGATTGAAAACCCTAACTGGATCGCCATCGTGATTTGGACAAAAGAAGAAACCCTAGGCCGCCATTTTTTTTCACAGAGAAAAAGGAGATCGGGTCAAAGAATAAAGGGGCTAGGGCAAAAAGAAAAGGTCGGCCAAGTCTTTAAACCAAAGGGGATAACCCCTATTTATTTCCTAGGGTTTTTCAAAGTTTTTTTTAAAGGGGTTTTTTTTATTGTTTTGTTTTTGTTCATCTTTAATTTCAATTTGTTATCAAGTCTAGAGTTTTCTAGTTTGTCTCTAAAACTAGGGAGACGAATTACAGGGTTTGTAATTCGGGGAAATCTGGTTTTGGGGATAAAAACCAGTGCAGGGTTTTGAGCGTAGGGTTAAGAACAGTTGGGAGCGAGTGTTGCGAGTTTACAGGGGATTGTAAGCGTAGAGATTGTTTTAACTCCTAGTAGAAACCTTGGGGAATGCAGCAGTAGGCAGGGTTTTGCCGAAGCTGGGTATATCTGTGTGTTATTTATTTTCCGCATTTATTCTGATTATTATCTGTGCTGTTTTTATTTAATTATTCTGCAAATATCTGAGATAAACCCTATTCACCCCCCCCCCCCTCTAGGGTTAATTTAGATCCTACACTTTCGTGGAACGAAAACATAGACGGCAGACCGATGAACACTGAATGAAGCGAGATTACCAAGCACGCTTCAGAATAGATCCAACTCGATATCAGTCAAAATATATTTTATTTATTTAATAGGAGGATAAAGAATTCTCAATGGATCGGGATGACAATTGGGTTTTATGTGCTGGTTTCCGAACTCAACACGCACTCGACTCTCAAATAAACACAACCAATTTAAAAAATAATTTATATAAATATCACTATATACATAAACAAAAATCTATAATAATATATATATTAAAAAATTGATGCACACCTAAATTGTATTATATATACAAGCGCACAGACAAACAAACAATATATATATATTTCAAACCAATAAATTTTCAAAACTACTCACACCAAAACCATATAATTTATAACACACACACACACACACACACATATATATATATATATATATATTATTAATTTGTATACTCAACTCCAAAAATCAATATATAGACATATATCTAAATTCATGTACAAATTTTTAAACAAATTGATATAAGTAAAATTTACGTTAAAAAACTTGCACAAAATACACCAAACTATGTAACCCACATAGTATTACGTATCACACAACCAACAGGCACACACACCAAAACAAACACACCACGCACACTAAAAACATGAACACACACCGTCTTTGCCCTCACGTACGCAGGTAGGAAGGCAGGAACAGTTCGGAGCGAGGGGCGGTTCAGACTGTTTGGCTTTGGGTTCGTATGGATATTGGAGTTGAGTGGGACTAATGATTGGTTCAGCAACCGGAACACGGAGGAAGCGGACTGGTTTAGTGTACTAGGGATGAGTGATTGGGTAACGGCGTGGCTCAAGTGGATTGCTAGTCGATGGGCGAAGATCAATCAGATATGGGAGGTCGGAGTAGTTGAACGTCTTCTTGGAGAGGAGGTGGATTGCGGTCTGAGTGATGATGGCAGGCGAAGGTCGGCACTGGTGGTTTGCTGACGAGGTATGGCGGTGTTTAGTCGAGTTAGGCTGGTGGTTGGAGCATCGCAGAAAGGGTGAGAGGGTGGTGGTGAGGAGCGGCGTTTGAGTCGCCCAGTGATATGTAGATTTAAATTTTTTCCAAAAGGTGGCATCTCTCTTACAGTTTATTTTATGGAATGAAGAAGGTCTGGAAAAAGGCGAGAAGAGCTGAACATGGAATGAAATGAAAGTTGAAGGCCTAAAGGCTTCAGATCCTATTTAAATTTTATTTTAATACTGAGATTCTCATTCAAATTTTGAAAAGATCACCCATTTAGTACATGCAAAAATCGAAATGACTATTTCATAGTGCGTTTGAATCCATTGACATGGAACTAGTATACGCGTTTCGGGTGGATATGAAAGCCATGGGAATTTGAATTTTAAATCTAAAAAGAACAGTTAGAATAAAGAAAAATAATAAAAATAAAAATAAAATAAATAAAGAATGGTTTTACCTGGTTCGAAAGTAAATATGTCGGTTGTAGGAATGAATAATACTTAACGCATGCATGGAAATGAATGCATGCTACAGAAGTCTAAATATGACTTTGTAATTATAGAAATGACATACATGACACTACACCATATCATCCAATTTGGCACCCAACGTTGCGGGGATAAAATACGGTTTATAACCGTATCATATTTGATAGGTCTTAGAGCCATAGCAAACTACTTTTTGCGATCCGCACCACCCTAAACACCATAAATCTGACCGTCCATCAGGGATGCTCCGGATCGGTTCATTTGACATGGCACCCCTTTAGGCACTCCAAACACAAATTTTGGCCGCTCCCTTTTCCTTTTGTTTTAGTTTAATGGTGACCAAAAACCCAAATTAGGGTTTTTGATCGGTGACCAAATTGTGCCTCCACCTTTCTCTGGAATCTCCTCCTCCGGTAGAGATAATTCGATTTGTATGTCTCCAGCTTTGCACTGGTTAGATCACTGGCATCACTGGCACCAATGATCGACCAGCGCAAAGCTAGAGACCCAAATTTGGGTAATTTGAAGATTGTGGACTTTGGGTAATTCCGATGTGCTAATCAACTTATTCTTAATTTGTATCGTTACATTCACGTAATTCTTTTTACTTGTTCATATTATCTTAATGTCACTCTCAAGGACGGAGCCATGATTTTAATTTCCGCCAGGCTAAGTAAAAGATTAATTAAAAAAGGAGCGATCTTGATTATAATAACGTCATTCACAGAGTAGATTTGGGGATAAGAATAAACATTTGTACTTGTAGGCAAATGAAATTTAGATAACCACATTTACTTGGTTCTTCACAGAGTAGATTTGGGGATGTAGTTGGGTTGGCAGTTTTATGTGCTTTGTTAAAAACATAGAAGATTGAAACAGGATCTCCTATCTTGAAATGTAAGAAAACCATGAGGGAAGCCAAGTTGCATTGTTTCTATTCTATGTGTAATAATAGATAGATGGATTTCAAGGTGTACAACCCTTCATGTAATATGAGAATTCTATTTTCAAAATTAATTTTCTTATATATTTTATAACTTTATTAATAAACTCAGGATGGATAAGTTAGATTTCACGATTTTCGAAGTTTAAAGATGTAAATTTATATAACGATATTTGAATAACGAATGAACTCCTATTAAGTTATAATTTTGAACTGACACGAACTTTAATAAAAATGAGTTTGAATTAGGTAAAAATATGAAATGAATGTGAAATCGAATTGGTTTGAACTTATAGGAGATAAATTTGAATTGTGAAATTGATTTCGAAATGTAAATTTCCAAATTTAAAGGAATGAATTTGATTTAGTAATAAATAGGAAATGAATTCGATTTGAAAGTGATTGAGTATGAATTTCTATGTATGGAACTGATTTTATAAATTGTTCGGATTTTTAATCAAGAAATTTGTTAAATCAAATATATATAAGAATGGTTTCAAATCGTATAATTTGAATTTATAAATAATAATTTCCAATGGCACGAGTTGAAATTGAAAATATGACACGTATTGTTTGAATTGAAATATAATGTTTCATTTGAATTTTATAAGTAATGAGTTTCGAATTAGTATGACTTTAATATAATTTGTTTAAATTAAACTGTAAGTTTAACTTGAATTGTATATTTTGAATTCGAACCGAATGGTTGGATTTTTATGAATCGGTTTAAAGCAAATTCTTGGATAAGTGAAGTTGAATCATTTGAACTGTGTTGAACTTGAAATTTTGGCGAATATAAGCTAAACAGAATATTATCGAAATTAAATCTTTGGTATTGACTTAAATGGAAATTGAATTCTATAAGTTATAATTTAAATATAAGTTGATTTGGTTTGAAATCGTTTTGCGAATAGTTTCGGAAATTATATAAAACCGAAGTTAAAATAGTATAATATTGGTATATACTAAATTTTGAAATACTTTGATATGATTTTGTTAACCGATGTGATTTAAGCGATTTGAGTTGTTTTCAAATTAATATAATCGAAGTTAGATATTAAAATTTGATTTCGAATTTGAATATGAGATTTCGTGTAAATGATTTTATAAACTGATTTAAAAAAAATGGCCACCGTGTGAAAAATGTAAACATTTGGTTGTTAAAGAGACCGGGATCGGCTATTGTCATACTCTCTGCCAATGCTGAAAACCACTTTAACAACTATGTACGTGGTGGAGTTCCAGAATAAAGGGAATGATTTACTGAACGACTCCATTTTTGTTTTTCATATGAATTACGAGACCCTGACTACCTTGATTCGGCTTGATGTGGCTAAAACAGGAGCTATGCACGGACCAAGTGAGGTTATGCCTCTTATCGAGCACACTTCTTCGATATTATTCTATTACTATTGAGATTCGATTTGGGCCCTTTTGATTATGGGAGTGTGTATCGAGGTGGGCGGTAGTAGCTACTATGCGTTACCACCAGTCTGGCTCTGCAAACGATGAATCCACCCTGGCATTCCTTGCGTGCCTTGTCATATGCCTTATACGAGCCCACTATGATTTTGTTTTGTACTGTTCTATATGGAGTGCCCTCTGATCAACCTCCAGTTTATGGAGGAATTATGGTACTGTGTATACTACGGGATTATATAAATGATGTAAGGGTAATAATGGTAATCCCGCTTACGCTATTTTGATATTTTTACTTTACTGATAGACGCTATTGTATGTAGCGTGTTATACTATATAGTATTAGTTTGACGGATCCTTAAAGGATGGTGATCCCAAACATCCTTTAAGTTACTGATTGCATTTCAATCGAACATTTAATTTGAATTGATTTACTTCCACGGGAATGTTAGTCCTTATCCGAGTTGTTTTGTTTTGCATTATTGCTCAGGTTAGATCGAGTATTCCAGTTTCGAGATTCATCTTTGGAATTTGGAGCTTATATTAGATTTTTGGCTAACCTATATCTACCTGTTGATCAGTTGTTTCAGTCGTTCAGTTATTTCTGTCATTCTGTTTTAGACAGTTATCAATTATTTATTGTATTAGATTACCATTGTATTTTTTGTGTAAACTCTAATGTAAAATTATTTAGTAGCTTCATAAACTACTATTGTATTTTAAATTTTCCACTATGAGATATTATATTGCTCTTTATCTGTGTCTGTGATATGTGATTTATTTTGTTTACCTTAGAAGCTAATAACAATATGTTGTTTTGGATGTTTCGAGTTGACATGTTTTGTTGATTCGGCACGGTCAAAATGGCGGGTCGTTACATTTCATACCATATTTCGATTTTATTGATGAAAAAAATCTTGGCTAAATTTCTGAACCATTTCAAATGCCCCCAACTTATTAATTCCAGTTGAAAAAAATTTGATTCTGGCTTGCACAAGACACTTCCACTTTCCTCTGTTGCACTTTGAGTTTGCTATGTTCTTTAAACTGATGCACTTGTACACATTACACATGCTATACCATGTATTGATTGCTCCAAGCGTTTTCCTATGCTGCTTTGTAATCGTCCACCTACTTGGCTTGATTATCTCTTTAAAACTGTGTAGTTCACTCATGTCCACTTGTGTTTGGTTTGATATGTATTGTTGGCTGCTCCATCAACATTGAACTGTCTGTGTTGGTCTTCATGTTTGAACATACATATGCACAGACAATTTGCTATTCCATGTACCACTTTCATTTCTTTGTACCTTGGAGTTGCACCGCATTTTTATGCTGCCATGCTGACTTGAATTTGAAGTTGGTTGTACCATGCTTGTACCACTTACAGATTTTGGCTTGACCACTTTTCACCTGATCGTGACATGTTCTGAACTTGAGATAGTTCATTTGCATTTTCCATGTACTTGCTGCCATTTGCACTTATGACTCATTTATATACACCAATGTTGTGTATCCATGCTGCTTCACTTTTGACTATGTTGTTGCACTTCTTCCTATGTTGCTTCACTTTGTATTTGTTGCACAACACCCTTGTTGTACGTTTGTGAAAATGAGTTGATCATGCTGAAAGATCAGTTGCATATGAGTTATTCTGCCTTTGCATGCTGCCATGTATTTGGGACCTTGCTGAGCTAATTTGCAATCTGTTTGCATCTTATCTCCATGCTAATTTGCATATTTGATTTCCATTTTACTTTCTCCTTTGGCTTTGACCTATCGTGTACCGATTTCACCACTGCTTTGACATTTTGTAAAAGTGTACATGTATGTGAAACTGTGATACTCATTAGCAGACTGATTTCATTGTATTGAGGCTGGTCAGAATCAGCTAAGTGTAATGCTGGTTCTAATCAGCAAACCAGTATGGTTGTGTCGAGGTCGATCAAGTCAGAAAGATGATGAGAAAAAACACACAGAAAATTTGAGGCAAATATAAAATAAATTTTTATTCAGTGTTCATTTTAGATCTAGTCTACTATGTGTATTTCATTTCTGTGACAGGTTTCAGCATGATGCAGTAGGAGCAGAACGGGATGTAGAGACAATAAGAGTGCACAGATAAATATTCTTAAGTGAGAATGAAAAATGTAGTGAGGTCCAAATGTAAAGGGTTAACGAGTGAATACTTGTATAGCTGAGAGTTCTAAAAATTGTGTTGTTTTGATATTGAAACAAAATTCATTTTTTGAATAATAAATACTTGTGTAGACTTTTTAATTCTTGTATAGAAGTATTATTAGACAAAAAATTATTTTTATTTCAGTATGATGTGAAGAAAAGTGAACAGTACAGTTTCAAACACATTTAAAAAAATAAATATGTTTGTTATCATCAAATTAAAAATCAAAGATTCAACACTATTGTAATATACGTGTATACATATATATGTTTATATATACATATGTAAAAGAATATAAGGACATTATTATTCTTTACTTCTAATTAATGGAAAATATTCTTAGGAATTTATTTTGACTGACTCATTATTTTATGCATTGAAATCCCAACTCCTCCTATAGAATTTGTGTGCCTTATGTCAGGTAATTTTTTCCTTAAATTTTAAGAAAAAATATTATATCCATCATTTTTTTAACATTAGCTCTTGATTTTTAATTTTTCATTCTGTTGAGTTTTCTAATATTATGGTACAAAATTTCCAATTAATACATTACTTGATTTTCATTTTTAGTATATGTAAATAATTTTCTCATTTGTATTTCTTAGCAAGATTTGATATTAAAATGATATACAAGGTTTGTTAAATTATAGTATGAGAAGATTTTTCTTATTCAGTTAGGTGTTATAACTTTGTTTTCTAACTCTTCTAAACATAATTAATAATGGTAATTAACTAATTCATTATATATTTACTATTATAAAAATTGATATGTTAATATTTGTATGTTGGCAACAAATAATAAAATATGTTTCTAATGATGGTAAGTGATTTAGTGAAACATAGTATCATGTGCTTAAAACATGAAATTTTAAGAGTGATCATATATATCTTTTACATACAACAACATAACATATTAGTGAGATGTTTGACATAAATTTGAGTTAAGTTATCACATAATTTCAATAATTTTAGTTGAGTCAAAATATTTTTTTTATAAATATTTATATATACAGACATACGTTTCCTTTTAAATAACGTAAGATACTTATGATAATTAATGATAATTATGTTTTCCTTTAGTTATCATATTAATAGTAATTATGTTTACCTTAAATTATCATAAATTTATCAATTATACTTCAAATTTAAAATAATAAATACCATAATTCAGTTCCACTGATAGATGTGTACCCTAAAGAATTATATTCTTTCTCATAGTGACTATATGTTTGCATTACTTATATGCAAAATTTTAATGTCATTAACAATCTAAAAATTGAACTAAATTTTGTATCATTTATTTATTTTGTTCAACTATCTTGATACATAATGAATTGGTATAACAATTATAAATCGAAATTACGAACATTTTCTTCATAAGCAAGGTTGAAAAATTGCTGAAAGTATATATTATATAGAGTCCCAGCCTTAAAATACCTTAATGTTCTATTTTCAAATGTATTATGTTTTTTAAATTCTTATTTCTCACATTATCCATTTTTGAAACAATAAAAAAATATCCTAATTTTTTGTAAATAAATTAGCGAATATGTGTAATTTTGTTAATTTATTTTTTTCTACTAAAAAGTGAGCATAGTTGACTTGCCTCTATTAGATTTCATGTATTTAACAAATTTAGCCATTATAGTTGTACTTACAAGCCCAAAGATATCAATGTTAGATCGAGACCGTACGTTTTTACTTTTTAGTTGAATACTAGTTTGATAAATGACTTTTAGATTTGCTTCAGAGAGAAATGAATATTATCTTACTATTATGTCTTTTGTATTAAAGTGTAACTATAAATGAATTCTCAAACTGATGTCAGTTACGTATTTTAACTATGACAAATAGAATATTTAGGTCATCATGTCATCGATTGTTCGATATATACTGTTTATGAATATAACATTAAATTCACATTGTAAATAATTTCCTAATTAGTTTGAATTTAATCAAAAATTAGTTTGTATCATTAATTTTAATTTAGTTTATGTTCTTAGTTTTTAATATTAAATGTAAATTAAATTTTCATAGTGGTAGGGGATATTTATGTACTCGAAATCGGGAATGGCATGCTAAGAGCTTATCATGTGCATACGCTAAGATTAGCCATTTTTGTGGTGCTCGCGGACCAAGCTAGGTGCACTACGGAGGGTTTTATGACTCCAGTCAGTTTTCTTCCTGAAAAAGATATTTATGTACTAAGTTACGTAGGTTCTAGAAAAAATTCAATAAACTAGGCATCACATTTATCAATGATTGTTTATGACCTTAGAAAGAATATGTGCTAAAGCTTCGTCTTTAATGTCAAATGACCCTTAAAATATTAGGAAACATGATTAGGTGTACAAAAAGTTGTAATTTTTTTAAAGAATATGTAAAAATTGATAAATTTAGTCTTTATTTTATTTTTTATTCATTTAATTGCCGATGGATAACATTGTGGAGCGCTACAAATTTTATAGTACAAAATTTTTATATGTACTATAGATAATTTAACCAATTCTTTCTTTCTATGGAAAAATGTTATAGTTGAAATTTTCTATTTGTTCTTAACAACTTTTATTCGTAATCTACTTTTTGTTTTAAAAAAAGAATGTATAGATAAATTTATGTAAATAACCCAACAAAATATTATTAATATTTCATGTGCTTTTAAAGGCAACACGATAATTATTTTAATTATTTATGCTCGAAATGAAACAGTTTAGTTCTTATATAAATGATAAATACGATTATGATTTTTTTTCTTTCACGTGAAATGAAAAAAAATTGGGCTAAGCAAACATCTAAAGGTAGAAATTCAAAATATTATAAGCAAACATACTAATGCTAAGTTGATTCTCTAGGCAAAGTTCATGTCTATTGTCCAAATGGATCTGTGAGGAAGTCTCATTGTTAATATTTGAAATCGCGTTCACTATAAGAAAAACCGCAAATAGCGGCAGATTTTTAGCTGCGGAATATTCCATCGCAAATTAGCAACGGATTTTCGTGGAATCTGTAAGGGATATTTTCTAGGATTTTTTATTTTAATTTGTTTAAAATATACCGTCGATTGCGATGGATTTTCGTGGAATCTATAAGGGATATTTTCTAGGATTTTTCATTTTAAGTTGTTTTAAAATATACCGTCGAGTTCTGATTTACGTCGCTAAACCATAGCAAATAGCAACGGTTTAACATCACCATTTTTTCGTCGCTGAGTTCCGTTGCACTTTGAGGCAGTTTACCGTTATGTATTTTTTGAAGTTATTTTGCAGCAAGTTTTCAAGGGATTTGAAAGGGACTGGTATGTGTATTCTTCTTAAAATTTTTTACTTCTATGTTTTTAATAAGTAATTTACAAATTAAATTAAATTTTAAATAATTAATGAGAATAACAATATATTAATATCAAGAAATAAATAATTACTATTAACAGTAAATAAGGTTCAATAGTCAGTATTGATTAATTAATAATTACTAAATAATTAAGAGATAATAATAATTAATAATATATATGAATAAGTTATTTTTAATAATCAATGATGAATAAGTAATTTTTAATAATTAAGAAGCAAAATTCATTATCCATATTTAAAATCTAAGAATTATAAGTGATGTTTAATATGCATTAATTCAAAAATCAAAAATTTCGTATTTTCTAAAATAAATATACAGATAAACATAAACTTTTGAAGTTTTCATAATTTTAAAATAAATATAAGATTTGATAAAATGTTCAAAATTCAAAAATAAGAAATTTTATAAATTTTAAAGAATTTTAAAATTAGAAGATTACAAATTTAAAATAATTATTGTTAATAATGATATACTAATAACAAATAAAAACTATTATTAATTATAAGTAAAATTCAATAGTAATATTGATTAATTATTAATTACTAAATGAATTATCGGTAGTAAGTTTAAATATTATAAAATTGAAACACTTGTAAACTTCAAAATTAAAATTTTGTATTCCTAAAATTTAAAAATGAAAAATAATATAAGTTTTGAATTTCATCGTTATTATTTCTAAATATAATTTTTTTTGTAACTATCTTCTTCAAAAAATACAAGTTTTTAGTTCAATGTAACAACGTTTTGGCTCCACCTTGAAATATTTTCTAAAAGTCGTAAATTTCAATCTATAGCTACTTTTTTAATTATATTATCTTGCTAATAAATAATCAATAACAAATTTTCTTGAAGTAGTAATAAATATATTCAGTAATAATATCAAGTTACTAACTTTAATAATTAATTTTTAATAATCTTTAAAAATGTTGTTTATATATATGTCTTAAAAAATAATTGCTATCCACCTATTCGCCCAATTTTTTCCCGCTCCATTCCCTCCTAGAGTTAAGTTTAGTTTTCTGCTTTCATTCGACACCATCCACCAAATTTTCGTTCTACCAGACTATCCCTCTTCCCCAAAATATCTTCTTTCCTTGTTCTCCTTTTCTTTTTTTCAGATCTACTTTTCTTCACCCTTTTAAATCACACCTTCCGTTTTCATTCTTTTCCTTTGTTTTCTCCTTACGCTCCTTTCTATTGTTTTCCTTACTTCTCTCATTTAGACATTTCGATTGCTATATCTTTTACTACTCATGTTTTTTATTCAGCTATTCAACAACGTTGTTAGACGCTTTCTAAGTAATTAGAAAAGCGCGAATTTTATAATAATTTCTACAAGCGCACAGATCGTGTAATATGCATTTCAAATCACAAGGAGGAATTTTTAATTTTATTATTTATATAATTCTTAGGCGAGTTAGACAATATTTGGAGATGGTTTTGAATTAACGCTAATGAATTTACTATGGATCTGAATCTAATCAGATCGATACCAAATTCAACAACTAAACAAAAAGTCAAATCACTAGAAAAGAAATGGGAAATAAAAACAACAGAAAATTAAAATTAGTATTGCTGTTGACTCTAATCGAACGGTCAATCCTAATATGCAATAACAATAACAATTCGTGTTCTAACAAAACTAATTGATTAGAAAACACGTATTGTTATAAAGAAAATAATAAACTGGGACGAAGAAAAACTTTATTAATGAAGAACAGAATACAAAATAATGGAATTCCTTCTCTTCTCTTTTTTTACAATGAACACAAGGGTATTTTTATAGGAGATGTATCCTCCTCTCTCTATAAATATAAAGGCCCAAAATAAATATATGGAAAAAATTATTTTCAAAGATGAAGGAATATTCCTTTTATGGCGCTTGATTGAAGATTGTAATCAAAGCCTTTCCTTTTGATGTGTGGCACGGTCAGTGGGAAGATAAGCATTGGAGATTTGTAATCAAAGCCTTCCCTTTCTTTTTGCATGACAATTAAATGTGATTGATTGGATTTGAATTCTTGAGAGGATTACGCCAAATTTCTAAAACCCTTATTAAGTCCATATTATATATACATAGATGCATAAATATGACTATATATATATATAATATCGACTTAGTTCATTTATTCTTCAAAACACATGAGGCGGGGTGTGAAGCATTTGTGCTCCTTTCCTCATAAAAATAGTACTTGTTAAGGATCGAAATCAAGCCACTCTGTACACACTTCTTTTGCAATTGAGATAGCGTTGATATGGGGATGTAGCTTTTTCTCTGTAGTTAGCCTTTAATTGAAATGAAGGAGACATTAATTGACAATCTGTAAAAAGACATAAAAATACCCAAAGTATCATTTATTTATTTACAAAAGATAAAATATAAGAGCATAAAATAAACACATTTCTATGCTAATCAAACACCCCCACATTTATCTTTTACTCATCCTTGAGTAAAAAAAATGAAAAGCTAAACTAGATAGGTCACACTTTCGTTGGAAACACGATTGTATTGAGCATATGCAACAAGCCGTTAAACCTCTAGGTGTCCCTAGTAGGACGAGCGGTGTCTCGTGAGGGTCTTCTGTGGGTACTACCCACAAAATCCAAATGAAATATGTTGTGGTTCTAATGCAACTACATGAATGCAATGAACATATACAAATAAAAACAAAACATGAACACACGACTTGTTACGGGAAAGTGGTACAACAAATTAAGTTAACAATTTTTAGTCAGTTGATTTTATTTTAGATACCTCAACTTGTCACAAATTTTCAATATAATTCAAGTTTTCAAATGTTAAATTCCAGTTTGGCCAGTTGGTTCGGTTAATAACATAGTGCGGCCATGAAATAATTTCTTAGTTTGTTTGTCACAATTCACAAAGTGGTATTCTAATTTCCTTGTGTATGACTAGTCAAATCAATAATGTCAAGGAGTGTTTGGGCTTCATCACTTATTCTTTATCTCTATAAAAATTGAAATTTATGATTAATTACATACACCTAACTTAAGAGATCAAGGTATACCACCCATGATAGATGGAATAGAGCTTGGCGGATTGTGCAAACCGATGCTGACTCTGTCAACAACATGTCGGCAATCCTTAGGTGTCCAACTCATAATATGAGACCAAGATATACCGACACTGACTTTGTCAACAACATTTCGGATAGAGCTTGGCGGTTTGCACACCAATGCTAGATTTACAAGCAATGTTGGATGCCCTTGGATTATTATTATTATAGAAAATATAAGAACAGGAGAGAGTTACGCGAATTCAGCTTAACGCAACTTATTTTAAAGATTCTAAAAGCCAATATAAGTATTTAAAGTCCTCCACTCATTAAACAAAGACCACAATTTAGAATAAACTTCAAGGCCATCACCTAAGAATTTCCCTATGTATCGGTTACACTATTATCCCTCAAAATTCAACTTTTCATTATATTTCTTATTCGATTTTAGTTAAGTGAAAAAATACTATCAATAGACCAAAAATTGTTAACTTATTTTGTTGTATCAATCTAAAATGGGTCGTGTCTGATTTCTTTCTTCTTCTTTTTTTTTGGAATGAAGAAGGAAAAACATGTGATGAAAAAGAGAAAAATTGAGACGTGATGCAGACTTGACTCCCCACACTAGATTGAGACAGTGTCCCAACTGTCTAAGGTATGCAGACCAAAGTTGAAGGAAAAAAATTGAAAAATAAAAGAAAAGGAACGTGTACCACCTGATTTCAAGGTGGATGATTAGGCTTATGAAGATCGACAAGGTCATCGTCTTCGTATTGCTAGAATTCCAAAAATGGTTTCAGTCGTTGACCATTTACTTTAAAGACTTTTTCATCCTTAGGATTTTCAATTTCAACTACTCCATGAGGATATATTGTTTCACAACATAAGGCCTAGTCCGTCGAGATATGAGTTTTCCTGGAAACAAGTGAAGACTAGAGTCGTACAAAAGAACTTTTTGACCTATGTTAAATTCCTTACAAAGTATGCTCTTGTCGTGTTGGATCTTGGTTCTTTCTTTATAGATTTTCGCATTTTCATATGCTTCATTTCTTATTTCCTCTAATTCTGAAATCTGTAAATTCCTATGTGAACCGGCTTTCTCTAAGTCAAAATTCCAAAAATTTATAGCCCAAAGAGCACGATGCTCCAATTCAAGAGATAAGTGACAGGTCTTTCCAAAGACTAATCAATATGGTAGCATCCCTAGATTGGTCTTGTAAGTAGTGCGAAATGCCCAAAGTGCATCAACCAATTTTATAGACCAATCTTTTCTATTGGAATTCACGGTTTTCTCAAGGATTTGTTTGATTTGTCTATTGGAGACTTCTACTTGCCTACTAGTTTCTGGATGTTAAAGGGTAGACAGCTTGTGTGTGATTGAGTACTTTTTCAGCAAGGATTCAAAATCACAATTACAGAAGTGAGTGCCATTATCGGTAATGATCACTCAAGGTGTGCCAAAGCGTGAAAAGATGTTCTCTTTGAGGAATTTGATAACAACCTTGTTATTGTTGGTTATGGTTGGGATAGCTTCAACCCATTTTGAGACATAGTCTACCGCAACCAAGATGTAAAGATTCCTGAATGACTTAGGGAATGGTCCCATGAAATCGATGCCCCAAACATCAAATAATTCAGTTACTAAAATGGGGTTGAGAGGCATCATGTTTCATTTAGTTATTCGACCCGTTCTTTGACATCGATCGCATTTAGAGCAAAATTCGAAAGCATCACGGAAGTGTGTGGGCCAATAAAAACCGCTTTGTAATACTTATGCAGCAGTTTTTCTTGCTCCAAAATGACCGGCATAAGCATGGTCATGTGAGAAAGACAGAATACTATGGTGTTCATGATCGGGTACACACCTTCGAATGATTTGGTCTGGGCAATATTTGAAAAGATATGGGTCGTCCCAATAGAAGTTTTGAACTTTAGAGAGAATTTTTTTGTCTATCTTATTTCATCCATTTAGCGGGTGTTAGTTATGTGACAATATACTTCACAATGTCAGCGTACCAAGGGGTGTTAGAGATTGAAAGAATCTGTTCGTTGGAAAAATAGTCATTGATTTGGGTGTCATCAACATTTTCGTGCATAATTCGAGAGCGATGATCTGCTACAACATTCTCAGTTGCCTTTTTATCTCGTATTTCTAGATTGAATTCTTGAAGAAGAAGGATCCATTGAATCAAGCGGACCTTGGCATCCTTTTTAGAAAGCAAGTATCGTAAGGCAACGTGGTCAGTGTAAACTATGACTTTGGATCCTATGAGATGTGGTATGAATTTTTCAAGAGCGAAGACAACTGCCAAAAATTCCTTTTTGGTAGTTGAGTAATTCAATTGGGCCTCATTTAAGGTGTTGCTAGCATAATAAATGACTCGAGGGAGTTTATCAATTTGCTGACCCAAGATGGCTCCAATCGCAAAATCAGAAGCGTCACACATAAGCTAGAAGGGGTGAGTCCAATCAGGGGGTTAAATGTTGGGAGTTGTGGTCAAGATTGACTTAAGAGTTTCAAAAGATGTTATTGGAAAATTCAAACTTGACGTCTTTGGTAAGTAAGTTCGAGAGAGGTTTTGAAATTTTGGAGAAGTCCTTAATGAATATTCTATAGAATCCCACATAGCCAAGAAATGAATGAATATCCTTAACAAACTTAGGCGGAGGTAGATTAGTAGTCAAATCGATTTTGGATTTATCGACTTCAAGGCCATCTTTTGAGATGACATGACCTTGAACTATCCCTCTTTTTACCATGAAGTGGCATTTTTCCCAATTAAGCACGAGTGACTTCTCCTTACAATGTTTTAGGATGAGTTCTAAATGAGTGAGACATTGGGAAAAAGATGATCCATAGATTGAAAAATCATCCATAAATATTTCCAAGAATTCTTCCACCATATCAGAGAAAATACTCATCATACACCTTTGGAAAGTCGCGGGGGGCATTACAGAGAATAAAAGGCATGTGAAGATAAGCAAAGGTTCCAAAGGGGCATGTAAAGGTGGTCTTGTGTCGGTCTTCTAAAGCAATAGGAATTTGGTTATAGCCAGAATATCCATCGAGAAAACAATAGTATTCATGTCCTGCTAAGAATTCGAGCATTTGGTCAATAAAAGGCAAGGGATAGGGGTCTTTTCGTGTTGCTGAGTTGAGCTTTCGATAGTCAATATAGACACACCATTTTGTTTTTATTTTTGTTGGGACGAGCTCATTACTTTCATTTTTGATCATCGTGACTCCGGACTTCTTTGGTACAACTTGTACCGGACTCATCCAAGTACTATCAGAGATGGATATATAATGTTATGGTCAAGACATTTGATTATCTCTTCCTTGACCACTTCTCTCATGTTTGGGTTTAATCGCCTTTGAGCCTCATGGGTAGGTTTAGCCACATCAACTAAATGTATGTGATGTTCCACAATTGATGGGCTGATTCCTTTTATATCGCTAATTTCCCACCCCAATGCATCTTTGTTTTTTCGCAAATTTTCCAAAATTATTTTGGAGCCAAGTAAAGGTATTGACTTACTCACCTTATGTTTGTTAGGGCTTTGCTCGTAACTAAATTTATTTCACAATGCAGCCAAAACAACAATCACACAAAAATAATTGCAGAAAATAAAAATGTACAACTAAGGTGCTACCTCTACAAAAGATTTTTACAAGCAATTTCTATATTTTTTTCTCTTTCAGCAGAGCACCTGTAGAGTTTAGAAATATTACAGTGGGGTGTGGCAGTCCGTCCAAAGAATTTGAGTAGTGTTCACGTTCCAAACTTCACTGTTTGCAAATTTCTCCACCTCTGAATTCCTTATTTGATTGCTTTGAACTCTTCAATTCAAAGTTGGCCTTTGATATGTTTTGGAGTTTTCACCTTTTTTGTTGGAAGCAATAAAACAAACAAAGATTATAAAAAACAAAAACTAGATAGCAAGGAAGAAATAAAATTGAAACTAAATATCAAAAAAATTAGACTAGAAAAAAATATAAAACAAGCAAAACAAAGTCAGTTTTTTTTTTCAAAAAAGAAAAAGAAAAAAAAAGAAACTTAAGCATAACAAAATCAAAAGAAAATAAAAACAAACAGGAAGCTCACCTCATGCACAAACGAAAGTTCACGCACACCACTTAAACAATTAAAATCACGACCTGTTTTATGCGATGAACTTGGCAGATAAAACAACGCCTTCAATTTGCCAAGTTCCCAAAATAAAAGCCCCTCTTTCTACAAATTTCTACCGAAACTCATGCCCATTTCTTTGTCAAACCACCGCACCCCCTTTATAAAAAAATAGTCAAAGCCTTTTCCAAGATCAATGGACCGCAATACCCCAAATAAATTCGAACATAGGAAATCTCGCTTTCCCCTTTTTTTACGGAACAAATCGAAAAAAATGCAAGAAATCAGAATGAATTGATGCGAGCAGCTCTGAAAATAGCAAACCAAATTCTGATTTGGCTTGATTTGCGATGGTGGGTATTGCGAAGAGGCTAATGTAGATCTGATTTTTGGGCGAGAGGATGATGTTATATTGATGTCAGTGAAGAAGGAATTTATTGCGTGAGTACGGGCTGATGTGGTTATGGGTATTGAATGATTTTGATGTCTGTGCGATTATGGATTTGAGATGGATGTGGAATGGTGTAATGGGTTTCCGATGAGGCATTCGAATTGTATGTGCATGGATAACTCGGTGTTTTGGACAGTAAAGGGAGTTGTCCGAACGTGGTTACGTTGTGTCGTGGGCGAAGGAGTTGTTGTTGGTGATTGCGTGTATGGTGGAGGTTGACATAAATGAGGGGTAGTGATGGTAGATGGTAACAGGGGATGGTAGATGGAGTTGATGGTTAAACAGTGGATGATATATTGAAGTTGATGTCGTATGGGATGGGTTGGCAGATGAAGGTGATTTGAAAGTGTATGCGATTTTGCGAGTGCGTGGATGGAGATATGGAGGAACAGAGGACAGTGGATAATTGGGTGGTGCTTGCGTGAGAAAATGCTTTAGATGGGGAAGGTTTGAAAGGTATGTAGGAACCGGGTAGTGAAAGTGGATGAGATCATGGTGATGGTGGTGTAGTTGTGCTGGAAGTTTGGTTGGTGGAGAAGAAATAAAGGCAGAAGGAAAATATGAAGAGAGAAAAGGAAATAATTAAAGCCAAGGAAAGAAAATTTAGATTTTTTTGTTGTAAAAGAGAGAATAGGAAAGAAACAAATGAAAAAAATGGAAAGAGAGATTAAAGGAAGTGAGAGAGAGTTGTAATTGGAAAGTATTCAGTAAAAAAATACAATTTTTTTCCTTTTATCTAGAAAATTATAGTATTCACTTGTAATACCAAATCAACTAGTTAAGAGATTTTTATTTTTTTCTAAAAATAAAAGAAAACAAAAGCAAGAAATTAAAAATAAAAACTAACATGAATCATAAACTAAATAAATAATAAAATTTAATCGTTACCTCCCCGGCAACGGCGCCAAGAACTTGTTCAATGCTTTCTAAGTAATTAGAAAAGCATGAATTTTGTAATGATTTCTAGAAGCGCACAAATCGTGTAATATGCAGGTCGAATCACAGGGAGGAATTTTAAATTTTATTATTTATATATTTCTTGGGCGAGTTAGACAATATTTGGAGATGGTTTTGAACTAACGCTAATTAATTTTCTATGGATCTGAATCTAATTAGATCAGTACCAAATTCAACAACTAAACAAAAAGACAAATTACTAGAAAAGAAACAGGAAACAAAAACAACAAGAAATCAAAATTAGTATTGCCATTGAATCTAATTGTAACACCCCACCTCCGCCAATGCCACTCTTGCAAGAGCACTAGCCTTGAAGGGGTGTTGGACAAGGTAAACATGCACGCATATATCACAAGACAGAATATATAAGTAAAACAGAGTAAGTAAAGCAGCGGGTAAGAACTAACATTTCAAAACCATAGTCAAGTTACATCATAGTACTTGGTCATTATTTTCCCACAAAACAAAGTCTAGAAACATAAACTGAAAAAAAACCATAAAGTAACTATCCCCAAAGTAGAATAAAGCCATAGCATGCTCAAGTCCAAACCGTACATGAGCTATCCAGAAAAGCAGCTAAAGATCCAAGCTAGGTGCTAGTATTCCCACCCTGAGAACCTGGGGCGGGGGAACGGAAGAAAAGAGGCGAAAGAAAACGGGTCAGTCAAAAAGACTGGTAAATCCTACCTACTATTAGTATAAAAACTAATAAAGTTAACTGGACATGCACAACAGAGATGAAACATAGGATGATATCTGGCATGGGGAAAAGTTAACAAGACAGATCAAATGTGGCATCGCATATACAAGGTTAAGTTGCACCAAGTGTGTACTAGTGTTCCAATCCATGTCAAGTATAAACAAGAAGTGATCCCTTGGCCCAAAGCTGGCCCAATATCATGAGGTGACCTAAATCAAGGTCCAACTACTCGGTCTAGTCGATCGGCTCCCTATAAGCCTAACTCGTCGTGTATCGGTGTCCTACAGCTTAATCATGGAATGTAGTTAACTGTGCAAGGTCCACCCCAGGGTGTATCTAGCCCTAAGGTGTAAACCAAAGACACAATTCAAGCACGCACAGTCTAAACCTACTGGTGCCCATGTTCAACTCCGGACTTAATGTGCACGACCATGGTCCGCCTGAACAATCGGTGCACCATTCAGCCGTCTCTTTTGGTCTCTTACAATCAGCCCAGTAATCGTGCACCACCCTAGCCTAGTCCAGGGTATCCAGATACTCCCAAGTGGGTTACGGCTGAAAAGGACCTCGTAACTAGGATTTCAAGCGGGTTAAGTGTGGTTAACCCTATCCTAACCATGTATTGAGTCGGTCAAGTGTATCCAAGTAGTTCATGACTTAACCCTATCAATACATCGTGTTTAATTGGTTAAGTATTCAAGTAGTTCATGACTTAACCCTACCAACCCATTGTGTTTAATTGGTTAAGTATTCAAGTAGTTCATGACTTAACCCTACCAACCCATCGTGTTTAATTGGTTAAGTATTCAAGCGGTCCATGACTTCACCCTATCATGTGGCATTGATTAACTTAATGCACCCCAACCTCTCACATTAGACTTTGTTGTGGTTACTAGTTAAGTCGGGCCGGTCCGGGTAGCTTTACACCACAACCTAGTCTAACCTCGGGTTTTAAGTGTGATGTGATTAACTACTCACATTGGGTCCTATTGTTTGTAGCCACTAGTTAAGCCGGTCGGTTCCGGGTAGATTTATGCTACAAACTCAACCCAACCTCGAGTTGGCCACTTCCATGTTTTCTACATGTCATGTCCACGTTCATGTTTTCAAGCATAAACACATGTCAAACTTTCATGTCATATTTTCAAGTCATGTTTTCATGTTATTTAAGTTTGCCCAACTACCCATAACGTATTCCCATCGCACGTAAATTCGCATCAACGCAAATAGATCAAAGAGGGAACATAACAATATGACAAGGTGGGCATAAGATGGCAAAGTCTATCACAAGTTAAACATGGTGATATTTGAGGCCAAAAGGGGTTCAACATACTAGCATATGGCCTCAACATGTATGATAGCATAAAAGGTGACTTGGTCTCAAACATATCAAATAGCATAAGGGTGATTTGGCCACAAGCATGCATAATAGCATAAGGGTGATTTGGCCACAAGCATGCATAATATCATAAGGGTGATTTGGCCACAAGCATGCATAATATCATAAGGGTGATTTGGTCACAAGCATGCATAATATCATAAGGGTGATTTGGCCACAAGCATGCATAATATCATAAGGGTGATTTGGCCACAAGCATATTAAGGAACATGAAGGGTTAAGGTTTGGCCAAAAGTTAAACATGGTGGCATATGAGGCAAATGTGTTCATAAACTTGCATATTACATTATAAGCCTCAAAACATGCATGATTTCAAACTTTAGCAAAATAGATGAAACATGGTCATAAATGACATAGGATGATAGCAAGTGATTCGCATATAACCTCATATGCAAGATATCATAAGGTTTATGAGAGTTTCTATGTTGATTTATGCCACATTTCAAATCAAAGCTCATAGCTTTTTATGCACAAAATCAAGGTGATAGCTTTACAAACATGCATAGAATAAATCTATGCATAACATGATAGAATCAAAGCACAAATCATACTTAGGCCCAAACTCAAACTTGCAACATGTCATATTTAACTTCATAGTTAGAATCTAAGAGTAGTATAGGGCTTACAATGCTATGAAGACTTATAAAATAAAATAAGATTGAGACGAAGCCACTAGCAACTCTAAAAACCCCCAAATGTATACAAGCTCCAAGTTGTCTTGAGAAACAAGAGGCTCCTTTGATTTGTATGAAGAAAGATCCTTGTATTGATGAAGAAAGGTGGCTCTTTTATTAGCTTAGGACACTCAAACTTTCATGAAGAGGATGGAGGCCATGATATGAAGATGGAGGCCATGATCAAGAAACATTTTGGCATAGTTTAGTTGTAGGAATGATTAATGAGGGTTTAGGCTAGGTCTTAGGGTCTTTTTATAGAAGATTAGGTTAGTTTAGGCCATAGGATTAACCCTAGTTCAGATCTGAGCCATTAAAATCCGTCACAAGCCTCCAAACATGTCTTGAGGAACAAGTCAGGTGCACCCAGGCCAAACTGGCCGACCACCCAAGTCGACAGGGGTGTCGACTGGGCAGTCGACACCACCTGGGGTGTGTCGACTCCCAAGTCGACTCCCCAGTCGACTTGGGGGTGGCGGGAATTTTTCCCGCCTGTTCTGCTCGGCTGAATTTGAATTTTGAATTCAAATTTGAACTGTTTTTGAACTTGAAATTTTCTGAAAACTTTGACGGGCCATAACTTGGTCATACGGACTCCGATTTTCGAAAACTTGGCTCTATTTCGCGTATTTTTCCGAGACGAACGCAATGGCACAGCCCATTTCCCTTGATTCAGATTTTATCATTTAATTCTGCCTTGGTTTATGTTATAACATGTTATTTAAAAATACGGGTTGTTACATTCTCCCCTCCTTAAAGGATTTCGTCCCCGAAATCTTCAAGTTAGGAAGAACATATCCTATCATCCATCATCCATCTACTCAAAACATCATCCATGTGCAGTCATTGTCCTTAAAGGATTCTAAATGTTGTATGAACATATGCAAAGGTGTGTGTATATGTACTTATCTAATGCGAAAATCAGGCGGTTACTGATTCAGTAAACCTCCTTAATGCAAAGTATGTTAGTGAAATGAGTCCATTTGTATGCAAATTCCTAACGTAATTCATAACCTCTATATGAGTGCACATAACATTCATCCATATGCGACATCCACGTGATAGCATAACAAGTTTCATCCATGAATAAGTATAAGCACTCATGCATATGCAATATGAAAGTGTGTGAGCCGATCTTAGTGCCTAATGTATATCATGCATCCACGAGTATCCACTTGCAAACACTTGCAACCACTTGCAAACATCAAGCATAACATGTTTCAAATACATGTTTCATCCAAAGGGTTTCTACCTAAGGCTCTCATGACAAGGTTAATGAGATAACAAGATAAACATGGATAGTGAAAGAAAGATATGTTGGCTAGGAAAAGAGATCGAGAATGTACCCTCAAAAAGAAATGGGTGAAGCGCGCGCATCTTCTCCTCGGTTTCCCAAGTTGCGTCCTCTTCGGCTTCACTCCACTGAACCTTTACTAACTTGACTTCTCGATTCCTCAGCTTCTTGATCTCCATTCCCAAGACACGGATCGGAGCTCGCCTTAGGGTTGCCCCTTTCTCTACCTCCATGTCTTCAAGAATGCTAGGCTCAACTACCTCGGCTGACTCATATAGGCCTTTTCGGAGATGCGAGATATGAAAAACATTGTGTACTCCGGCCAGCTTCTCGGGCAATTCCACTCTATAAGCCATTTGCCCAATCTTCTCGATGATAGGGATGGGTCCAACGAACCTTGGTGCTATCTTTCCAACTGCTCCAAAACGAACCACATTACGCAAAGGAGAAACCTTCACGAAAACCATATCTCCAACTTCGAATTCCAAATCTGTCCTTCGCTTGTCAGCATAGGATTTCTGTCTGTCTTAGGCCGTTTTCTTCCGTTTTTGAATCAACTTTACCTCCTCGGATGTGTCCCTTAGGCCCAAGTATAAGCTCATCCGTTGTCTCCCACAAACATGTTGGTGACCTGCACGGCCTTCCATACAAAGCCTCGAATGGTGCCATTCCTATGCTTGCCTGATAGCTGTTATTATAAGCAAACTCTACAAGAGGAAGGTGGTCTTCCCAAGTACCACCAAAGTCAAGAACACAAAGCCTCAAAAAATCTTCTAGCACTCTATTCACCCTTTCGGTTTGGCCATCCATCTGGGGTGATAGGCTGTACTTAGATTCAATCACGTACCCATCGCTTCTTGCAAACTACTCCATAATTGGCTAGTGAAGATTGGGTCACGATCACTAACTATGCTAGAAGGAACTCCATGCAATCGCTCTATCTCTCGAAGATAAACAGATGCTAGCCATGATGCGGTCCTCTTGCTCTTTACTGGAATAAAATGGGCGCTCTTCGTGAGTCTATCCACTATGACCCATATCCCATAAAGCCCAAATAGTTTGGTCAACTTGACGGACATCTTCACCCCAACTATATATCACAAACAGGCGAGTCATACTCCTTATGGGGTTTGCGATAGAACTAAGATTGAGAATAGGACCGAGAGGATATACTTAAAAGATAGCATGCGAGTAAGCTCTACAGAATAATAGGGATCAAGGATATACTCTTAGAAAGAGATATAATGCGCGTATCTAGTCTTCAATCTTCTAAGCCGCATTTTCTTGAGCTTAATCCTATCGTGCCTTGACCGTCTTTTAACTTCACAATTGCGTAATTTCCAAATATGAGTTGGAACTCGTTTCACCGTTGCCTCTCGTTCCACATCCACTTATTCTTTTCCTAAAAATACTTGGCTACAACTGCGTGCTCATGGTTTTCCTGCAAGCTTTCCAAAATTCGTTAGTGAATCCTGGATCTCGTTTACATACTATACAGTATTCCAC
Organism: Allium sativum; assembly: GCA_030737875.1. Lineage (NCBI taxonomy): Eukaryota > Viridiplantae > Streptophyta > Magnoliopsida > Asparagales > Amaryllidaceae > Allium > Allium sativum. The sequence goes on along the minus strand of CM060918.1, from coordinate 222,274,836 downwards.
GTAGAAGAACTATCTCTTGAAAACAAATGCCACTCCATGTTGCCAAATGTTCTTACTAGGGTGATTTCTATAACCCATGCTTAAGCGAAATGGACTATCCGCCTTAGTGGCTAACACTACTCGATTGGATTATAAATTTCCAATAAAGGTGCCAAGGAATTCTAGATAACTAATCATGACGGAACCCTAAAGGTCACACGAGAATTCGAGGGTATTACCGAGGCGAGTCATGAGCCTCGCAACCCTATGTTCCAAAATCAAGAATGGCTCCATAATTGGACAACCAATCCATGCCCAAAATCAACCCGTGTCCCATAAACCCGAGAACATAAGTATTACACATGAATTCTACGCTCACGATAGAGATTTTCAAATCCATACAAATCGCAGATAGATGGGCGAAACCCTCAATTGGATTTGAAATTTCTAACGGGATCCTCAACTAGACTAGTACTTATGTGCAAACTTTCAACAAGATCAGAAATAAAACTATGCGATGCGCCAGAATCAAACAAGGTGCGAACAGGATAATCAGAAATGTAAACAAGGTTTTATACAGAAATACTACCTCGATCAAGAACTGGAGCGATGTTGAGATTATGCACTAGCCCTCCAGAAGGTCCTGCTCGCTGAGTTTGCCTTTTCCCTTGTCCCCGCTTTTTCGGGCAATCCTTGCTATAGTGTTTAGACTCTCCACAATGAAAGCATTCTCCCAACTTCCTTTTCTTCTTCCTACAGTCTTTGGCTATGTGCCCAGTGATCCCACAGAAGTTGCACTTCCTCCTTTTTCTTGACTTGTTGTCCTTGCTGTTGTTGTTCTTGCCTCCTTTTCCGGAATCTACCTTCTCGCCTTGAGACTCATTTGCCTTGACCTCCTTCTTGCCACTCTTATCTTCCTCTTGAAGCAGGGCCATATTTACCAAACTCTCGAAAGTCGCCCCCATGGGTATATGAGACCTTGCCAAACCGCGCAATGACTCATTCAATCCTAGAGCAAAGCGTAGGGCCTTCTTCTGAGCTGTGTTAACCAAGTCTAGACCGAATTGAGCAAGTTGATTAAGCTTATCGACGTATTCCCTAACGGTCATGTCCCCTTGCTTTAGAGATAGGAACCTCTCCATCTGAAGGTTCCCTTCTGTCGATGATAGAAACCTCAGTCCAAACCTTCTCCTAAAGTCATCCCAAGTCTGAATTGGCCTAGTAGTGCTGGTGACTACCCACCAATATGCAGCTTCCTCTTTCAATAGCCATACTGCCAACAGAACTTTTCTACGGTCTTCCACATCAAAGATAGCAAAGAGGTCTTCCGTTTCCTTTAACCAGTTTCTTGCCTCAACAAAAGTCTCCGTCCCAATAAAATTCCTGCCACCCATTGCCTTAAAGTCCTTGCAAATCTTTGCGAAATCCGCTTGTGGATGCGGAGGAGGAGGAGGAACCTCAGCTACGGGAGGGGGAGGAATGTTAGCCACGGGGAAAGGAGGAGGAATGTCCGCGGGGCCGGCTTCATTCGCCCTTGCCTCCATGTACCTGCTAAACCAAATAGGTACTAGTACGCCCTCCAAAATGGCAAAATTATCGGCCATACTGAAACGAAGAAAAAGATAGATTGAGAACGAGGAAACAAAGGATAGTGCTAATGGCTTTTGAGGAATAGCCTTTTAAAATAAACTAGACTTTTTTTGGAAAATACTTTATTGGTTTTGAAAATAGTTTTCCAAAAGGTAAGTTTCAAAAAAAAACTTTTGTTCAATCTTGTAAACCTTATGCTCTGATACCAAATGTAACACCCCACCTCCGCCAATGCCACTCTTGCAAGCGCACTAGCCTTGGAGGGATGTTGGACAAGGTAAACTTGCATGCAGATATCACAAGACAGAACATATAAGTAAAACAGAGTAAGTAAAACAGCGGGTAAGAACTAACATTTCAAAACCATAGTCAAGTTACATCATAGTACTTGGTCATTATTTTCCCACAAAACAAAGTCTAGAAACATAAACTGAAAACTGGAAAAAAAACATAAAGTAACTATCCCCAAAGTAGAATAAAGCCATAGCATGCTCAAGTCCAAACCGTACATGAGCTATCCAGAAAATCAGCTAAAGATCCAAGCTAGGTGCTAGTATTCCCACCCTGAGAACCTGGGGGGGGGGGGGGAAACGGAAGAAAAGAGGCGAAAGAAAACAGGTCAGTCAAAAAGACTGGTAAGTCCTACCTACTATTAGTATAAAAACTAATAAAGTTAACTGGACATGCACAACAGAGATGAAACATAGGATGATAAATGGCATGGGGAAAAGTTAACAAGACAGATCAAATGTGGCATCGCATATACAAGGTTAAGTTGCACCAAGTGTGTACTAGTGTTCCAATCCATGTCAAGTATAAACAAGAAGTGATCCCTTGGCCCAAAGCTGGCCCAATATCATGAGGTGACCTAAATCAAGGTCTAACTACTCGGTCTAGTCGATCGGCTCCCTATAAGCCTAACTCGTCGTGTATCGGTGTCCTACAGCTTAATCATGGAATGTAGTTAACTGTGCAAGGTCCACCCCAGGGTGTATCCAGCCCTAAGGTGTAAACCACAGACACAATTCAAGCACGCACAGTCTAAACCTACTGGTGCCCATGTTCAACTCCAGACTTAATGTGCATGACCATGGTCCGCCTGAACAATCGGTGCACCATTCAGCCGTCTCTTTTGGTCTCTTACAATCAGTCCAGTAATCGTGCCCCACCCTAGCCTAGTCCAGGGTATCCAGATAATCCCAAGTGGGTTACGGCTGAAAAGGACCTCGTAACTAGGAATTCAAGCGGGTTAAGTGTGGTTAACCCTATCCTAACCATGTATTGAGTCGGTCAAGTGTATCCAAGCCATTCATGACTTAACCCTATCAATACATCGTGTTTAATTGGTTAAGTATTCAAGTAGTTCATGACTTAACCCTACCAACCCATTGTGTTTAATTGGTTAAGTATTCAAGTAGTTCATGACTTAACCCTACCAACCCATCGTGTTTAATTGGTTAAGTATTCAAGTAGTTCATGACTTAACCCTACCAACCCATCGTGTTTAATTGGTTAAGTATTCAAGCGATCCATGACTTAACCCTATCATGTGGCATTGATTAACATAATGCACCCCAACCTCTCACATTAGACTTTGTTGTGGTTACTTGTTAAGTCGGGCGGGTCCGGGTAGCTTTACACCACAACCTAGTCTAACCTCGGGTTTTAAGTGCGATGTGACCAACTACTCACATTGGGTCCTATTGTTTGTAGCCACTAGTTAAGCCGGTCGGTTCCGGGTAGATTTATGCTACAAACTCAACCCAACCTCGAGTTGGCCACTTCCATGTTTTCTACATGTCATGTCCACGTTCATGTTTTCAAGCATAAACACATGTCAAACTTTCATGTCATATTTTCAAGTCATGTTTTCATGTTATTTAAGTTTGCCCAACTACCCATAACGTATTCCCATCGCACGTAAATTCGCATCAACGCAAATAGATCAAAGAGGGAACATAACAATATGACAAGGTGGGCATAAGATGGCAAAGTCTATCACAAGTTAAACATGGTGATATTTGAGGCCAAAAGGGGTTCAACATACTAGCATATGGCCTCAACATGTATGATAGCATAAAAGGTGACTTGGTCTCAAACATATCAAATAGCATAAAGGTGATTTGGCCACAAGCATGCATAATAGCATAAGGGTGATTTGGCCACAAGCATGCATAATATCATAAGGGTGATTTGGCCACAAGCATGCATAATATCATAAGGGTGATTTGGCCACAAGCATATTAAGGAACATGAGGGGTTAAGGTTTGGCCACCAGTTAAACATGGTGGCATATGAGGCAAATGTGTTCATAAACTTGCATATTACATTATAAGCCTCAAAACATGCATGATATCAAACTTTAGCAAAATAGATGAAACATGGTCATAAATGACATAGGATGATAGCAAATGATTCGCATATAACCTCATATGCAGGATATCATAAGGTTTATGAGAGATTCTATGTTGCTTTATGCAACATTTCAAATCAAAGCTCATAGCTTTTTATGCATAAAGTCAAGGTGATAGCTTTACAAACATGCATAGAATAAATCTATGCATAACATGATAGAATCAAAGCACAAATCATACTTAGGCCCAAACTCAAACTTGCAACATGTCATATTTAACTTCATAGTTAGAATCTAAGAGTAGTATAGGGCTTACAATGCTATGAAGACTTATAAAATAAAATAAGATTGAGACGAAGCCACTAGCAACTCTAAAACCCCCCAAATGTATACAAGCTCCAAGTTGTCTTGAGAAACAAGAGGCTCCTTTGATTTGTATGAAGAAAGATCCTTGTTTTGATGAAGAAAGGTGGCTCTTTTACTAGCTTAGGACACTCAAACTTTCATGAAGAGGATGGAGGCCATGATATGAAGATGGAGGCCATGATCAAGAAACATTTTGGCATAGTTTAGTTGTAGGAATGATTAATGAGGGTTTAGGCTAGGTCTTAGGGTCTTTTTATAGAAGATTAGGTTAGTTTAGGCCATAGGATTAACCCTAGTTCAGATCTAAGCCATTAAAATCCGTCACAAGCCTCCAAACATGTCTTGAGGAACAAGTCAGGTGCACCCAGGCCAAACTGGCCGACCACCCAAGTCGACAGGGGTGTCGACTGGGCAGTCGACACCACCTGGGGTGTGTCGACTCCCAAGTCGATTCCCCAGTCGACTTGGGGGTGGCGAGAATTTTTCCCGCCTGTTCTGCTCGGCTGAATTTGAATTCTGAATTCAAATTTGAACTGTTTTTGAACTTGAAATTTTCTGAAAACTTTGACGGGCCATAACTTGGTCATACGGACTCCGATTTTCGAAAACTCGGACTCTATTTCGCGTATTTTTCCGAGACGAACTCAATGGCACTGCCCGTTTCCCTTGATTCAGATTTTATCATTTAATTCTGCCTTGGTTTATGTTATAACATGTTATTTAAAAATACGGGTTGTTACACTAATTGAATGGTCAATCCTAATATGCAATAAAAATAACAATACGTATTCTAACAAAACTAATTGATTAGAAAACACGTATTGTTATAAAGAAAATAATAGACTAGAATGAAGTATAACTTTATTAATGAAGAACAGAATACAAAATAATGGAACCCTTTTTCTTCTCTTTTTTTACAATGAACACAAGAGTATTTTTATAGGGGATGTAGCCTCCTCTCTTTATGAATATGCATGCCCAAAATAAATATATGTAAAAAATTATTTCCAAAGATGAAGGAATATTCCTTTTATGGTACTTGATTGAAGATTGTAATCAAAGCCTTTCCTTTTGATGTATGGCACAGTCAGTGAGAAGATAAGCATTGGAATTTGTAATCAAAGCTTACCTTTCTTTCTGCATGACAATTAGATGTGATTGATTGGATTTAAATTCTTGAGAGGATTACGCCAAATTTCTAGAACCCTTGTTAAGTGCTTATTATATATACATAGATGCATAAATATGACTATATATATATATATATAATATCACTTAGTTCATTTATTCTTCAAAACACATGAGGCGGGGTGTGAAGCATTCGTGCTCCTTTCTTCATAAAAATAGTACTTGCTAAGGATTGAACTCAGGCCACTCCAGTGAGCTATAGCTTCTTTTGCAATTGGGATTGCGTTGATATGGGGAAGTATCTTTTTCCCTGTAGTTAGCCTTTAACTGAAATGAAGGTAACATTAATTGACAATATGTAAAAAGACATAAAAAATACCCAAAGTATCAATTATTTATTTACAAAAGATAAAATATAAGAGCATAAAGTAAACACATTTCTATGTTAATTATACGCGTTTCTCCAGATTTGCTCTATGGCTTTCCCTTAACTTCTCCACCGCTTTTCTCCTCTTCGTTTGAGTTTCCACTTGCCAACTCCTTGTCTGTTCTCTCCCCTGTTGTCTTGGCCTATTCTCACTCCAGTTAAAGCAAACCATGTTGCTCCTTTCGTCTCTCCTATCTTCACAGCAAATATAATGACCCGAATTTTTCGATCATGTAAATTCGAATACTTAAATTGATTTTAAATATTATATTTGAAATACTAATAAATTTTAATGATGAATTAATTTTTTATTATGATGATTGAACGTTTAATTTACATTTAATTTATAAACGAACTCATAACGTCGTGATAGTTTGTTAAATTGAGTTTTGAACTTTAATTGAATATACAGAATCCGTTTTAAGTCGGAATTGTGTGAAACAAGAAACTTTAGGATCATTTTAATTTTCTAACAAAAGAGAAAAATCGGAATTTCAACTTATATATTGTAAGTTATGTCCAAATCAAATTTTAAAATAGTCGCTATGGATTTGATTATAAAAGATAAGGTTTATTTATAAATAAAAGAGGGTTTTTTTTATATAAATTTTGGATATCGTTTTAACTTAAAATTGTTAATAGTGTGTTATAATTGCATATTGGTTTATATTTGAAATGATATATCATTTTATTTAGACATATGTGGTAAAAATAAATTATTTTTACATAATTCAATTTGTTTTTCATTTATATTATTTTATCGACATTATATAAGTGTTATAAAGAGTTTTTTTCCTAAACAACTTCTGCTTTAAACGAAACATACTTTATTGAGATGCATATAGCTAATTATTGCCAGATTTTCAGTTTGGAGCCAATCAAAGTTATTTTATCGGTGAGTGGAATTTAAATGTGAACCGATAAATTAAAAAAACGCTGTTGTGCAAACGGAGTCGGATTTCAGCAAAATTAATTTCATTGGAACTGGAACGCTTAGACATAGCGGTGTATCCATTATCATTACGTTTGAGTTCGTATGTGTCAGTTGACAGTTAGAAGCGGTAGAGTTCAATATGGTATAAAAATATCAAATAAAATGTAACGAAATTTTTGAATAAAAGGAGTACATACCTACACTATAATGATGAAAATCAGTTTGGTCAAATGTGTTTCCTAATTATATATAAACAGACTTTGTAATAGGGTTTATACGTTATTATTGAAAGCAAATACTAAAACATGTAATTTTTGACATTGAACTAAATACTGAAAATGTCATATAACAATACCAAATGATCGTGAATTAATACTGGTTTAAGGAAGTTTTATTTATTTCATTTAGTACCGTGATAACATAATATCCTGGCAAAAAGAAGTAAGATGATGAGCATAAAATATACGTAGAAAATATGTTCCCATCCCATGTTGCGCATAAGTTGGTTAGGTGAAAGAACCAAATATTTCAAGTACTGATCTGTAGCATATGACCAGTGCTGTGTTATTTTCATCATCCCATAGTTAAAGAAGCACATGCCTACAGTTAGATGTTCCATCTACATTAAGGACTACTCTGTACCTTAATGCCTATGTAACGACCCGGATTTTTGGTCAGTTTATTTTAAATATTTTATATCTTTTTAAATATCGAGTTGATAATATAAATGAATTTTTATATTAAGTTATCGATTTAAAAATCAATTTCGATTTAATATCGAATATATTAAATTATCATAATACGAAATCAAAATATAATTGAATTTAAAGTTAAAGACTGAATCGAAACGGCGATCAATATGAATTATATATTGAATTACAACTCGATAAATGTAGTTATTGGAAGTCGACTTATATGTTAAATCGAATTTAATTCAATCATTAATTTAAGTTGTTATCTCGTCTACATAGTCAAACTAAATTCCAGAATTTGTTCCGTGGAGTTCAGAATAGCAGTATAATTTAGAAATGTCGGTCGTTAAGTAAAAATAACAGTTCGGGATTGTGAATTAGGGACCAAAGGATATTCTATATAATTAGTTAAATGTAAAATCAAAATAATAATAATATAAATATTACATCATCTCAGCTACTTATATCGGCCGACCTACTCTTGTTTTATTTTCCCTACCTCGAGCAATGAAAATTGTCTCTCTGTTCAAAATCAAGGAAACAAGCTTTTTATGGCTGGTACGTTTTGCTTCCTCGTTGCGTCTATAAAATGAGCCATATACCCTTCGTTATTTCCATTCTCACAAGCCAACTAAAAGCATTTCATCCCTTCTTCCTCTATCTCATTTTCCATTCAATCTTGAAATCGAAATTGTAGGTGGAAGCTTGTCTCGATCTGGCGCTCGCAAATCAGTTCGACTAGGCGGCTCGCGCTCGAGTTTGGGGAAGGAACGGAGTGTGATGTTTGTATTGGATTCTAATTTTGGTCTCGAACGTGACTGATGGTGGTTGTTCTACAGTAAGCCAAAGAGGGTTGTCGCGACTAATTTGAGGAAGTAGTGGGGAGTTCGGTCTGTGGACTTGAGGGATGATGGGGATCAAATTGGAAGTCGCGATGGGCACTAGGAGATCGATGATGTGGTAGAACGTGCTCGCGTTAGTGGTGTGTGAGTATTTCAGGAACTGTCGCTACCAGTAATGGGAAAATCAAAGTCGCGATAGTCTAGTATGGGGTCATCGATGTGGAGCTACTGTGCGGGTGGATGTTGAAGTGCTCAAACAAGATGAACTAAGGTTCAGCATTGATAAATTGGGGAGGTGCTGTTTGTTATGAGTTTTGAGGAGGAGTCGGCTGTGTTTAAAGGAGCGTGAGTTTAAAAATCTACGGCAAAGGGAGGAGTGTAGTAACAGGCGAGTACTGTAAGGGGGACTGGTTATAGAATTTGTGATGACGGAGAGTAGTAGTGAGTCAGTGTACATGATGCAACAGTTGTAGAATAAATGGTACTGATGATAGAAAAGGGAAGGAGGATCGACCGTAAGTTGTTCGATGAAATATCGATGTAGGATTGATTTTAGGGACTATCCAGAGATTGGTTCATCAATTGGTTGAGTAAAGCGCGGTAATAGTAAGCAAATAGATTTGGCTGAAGACAATTCAAGTTGATTCGTTAGCCGCGTGATGCTAAATTTAATTGGATATTCGACAAACAGAAATTCAGGTGAGTAAATCTCACTCACTTTTTATTTATAATTATTATTATTTGTTAAAAATAATTGTTTGTTGCTTGTTGAATGCTTTCTGATTGCTTTAAATATATATTAGTTATTTAGGATATATATATATATATATATATATATATTGGGTTGATGATTGGTTGGATTCCCGCAGTCTCATTAGCGGATGCCCGCGGTTTCATTAGCGGATGATTACCCTATACGCCCCACGCTATGATAGTGGATGACCTTCATACCGCGATATCCTGCCTCGAAGCAGGATGGGTATTACTATGTTGACTAACGTCTGTGGATACAGGAAAACAGGTTGGAGGAATCCAACTGGATTCCTCAAAAATATATTATCTGTTTGTTTGTTTGTTTGCTTGCTTGATTTCATATATATTAATATATGACGTGTTCAAAATCAAATGATTGAAAATTGGGTGATTTGATTGTTTAAATATCACTGGGCTGAGTGTTAATTTATTAAAATATCATGAGAAGGATATTTGAGGTTTAAAAAGAAAATTCTATTTTCTCCAAATAAAATTTGAAATTCAAGTAGAATTTAAAAATATAGAAATTCAAAAATGAAATTTTGAAATAAAATTTCAAAATAGAATTTTGAAATGAAATTTCAAAATAGTACTTGAAGTAGAATTTTTAAGTAAAAATTTAAATAGAATTTAAATATTAGAAAGGAGTTGGAATATTTGAAATTCAAAAGAAAATTCAAATAGGATTTGAAATGGTATTTTTAAATATATAATTCAAATAAAATTTGAGTATAACATTTGAATATAGAATTTGAATAAAGAAATTTCAAAATAGAAATTGAATATAGGAATTCAAATAGAGTTTGAATAAAGGAAATTCAAAAGGGGATTTAAATAATAGAATTTGAATAATAGAAGTCAAATGGGATTTGAATAGTAGAATTAGAAAAGGAATTTAAATATTTGAATTTTAAATAGAAAAGAAAAGGAGTTTGAATATTAGAAATTCAAATAGAATTTGAGTATGCGAAATTAGAATGAAATATAGAATTTGAATTCAAAGGAATTCAAATAGATTTGAATAAAGAAAGTTCAAATGAAATTTAAATATAAAATTTGAAAATAGAAGTGAAATGGAGTTAAATATAGAAAATTCAAATGTAATTTGAATATAGAATTCAAATGGAATTTAAACAAAGAAAATTCAAATTTAGAATTTGAATGCAGAAATTTAAATGAAATTTGTTTATAGAAATTGAATGGAGTTTGGATATGGAAAATTCAAATATGAATTCAAATATAGAATTTGAATATAGTAATCAAAAATGAAATTTGAATATAGAAAATATAAAAGGGAATTCAAATGTAGAATTCGAATATCGAAAGTGATATGGAATTTGACTATAGAATTCAAATAGATTGAAATGGAATTTAAGAATAGAATTTGGAAATAGAATTTGAAATGGAATTTGAATATAGATTTTGAATAGATTTAGAATGGAGTTGAATTCATTTTAACGAAGTTTAAAAGTTTATACTTATAAATATAATTAAAACGAACTCGCCGCAGCGCTGCAGTTCGTAAATTGGCGATTCGAACTTCAATTGAATATACAGAACTCGATTGAAGTCGAAATTCTTTGAAACAAGAAACGTCAGGACCGATTTGATAATAGTTTTCTAATGGAAGAGAAAAATCTGGATTTCTTCAAATAGATTTTAAATTATATCAAGATCAAATTTTCAGAAAAGCAGTGCCAGAATCTTTTTGGAAACCATAACGGTTTATTTAATGTTATAAAAGGATTTTAAGCGAATAAAATCCGAATTTCGATTTAGAAAATTTCAGAGTTGAGTTGTAAAATATATGCGAATTCAGGTTGTGTAAATGAATATGATTTTGGAAACAGAATCAGATTTTTGATTTCTGAATAGAATTAACTAAATTGAATAGAAATTAGTTAATGAGATTTCGAATGGATATTGGGTTTTGAATAAGTAAATTCGATTTGAAAATTTATATTTGAAATAAAAAAGAAAGCTAGAATTGAAATTGAAATTCAATTTGGTTATGAGCAAGTTAAATATTTTATTTGAACATGTTATGTTCAAACAAAGAAGTGGAACAGGCAAAATAGCTAATTAAAGAATAAATGAGCGAAACTAAATTCAAACGAATGCATTGAGTTGAATTGAATTGGAAACAGGTGAACAGGTGTTAAACAGATATGGGATGGAGTATATGAAGATTTTATTTATGTGCCCGACAAAAAGGTACACGTTTAAATTCATATATGAGATTTTATGCGCCGTATCGGCAAGCCGCTTGGCTTTTCCTTTTTCTTTTGGATTGGTGAGGGCCATGGGAGGCTATTTGAAATATCCCGATGCTCCCGGTGCAGGGGAGGTTATGGCGAATTTTTCCGGGAATTTAAGGAGTTAGAATATTTTTAAGATAATTTGATAGTTATAAATCAATGTATCGATATATGTAGAATTCGATAAGGAAGCGAAATCAAAAATAGAGTATTGGAAACAGAAAGGGAAATCTAAATTTGAAATAGAAAGCGAACTATATACATGTTTTAAAAATGAATAATTGGGTTTTATAGCGTGTTTATTCGAGGTTAGTGGTTTTGCCATTTTGAAGTTGAGGATGTTTTCAGTTAAGGTCTGAGAGATAATTTTACCCCAACTTGATTGATTTCATTTTTAATTGATAAATAGCAGAATCCCGCCTCGAAGAGAAGTGTTTGAAAAAGAGTTAGTTGAATAAAATATTTTGGGTTGCTGTAACGATGTTTTATACAACATTCGTTTATCCCAAGTGGTGGAACTTTGGAAATATAAAAGTAAATATTTCCTAAGTATAATTAAAGTAGTAAAAAAAGTGATAAGTGATTGGAATTGTTTTCAATTGCAAATAGAATATATTTTCTAAATACAGAAATTAAAGGAGGGCGATATTCGGAAATGTTTTCCAAATAGCGTAAAGGGCCAATATGGTTATTGAAAATATTTGGTTAACAAATATTGATAGGGGAAATGGAGAAGAGATTTAATTAATGAAATCTTAATAAAAGAGCCCAGTGATTTGTTTGATATGTTGGATGAAAACTTGTTTTTATTCGATAGTTAAATCACAGACTATCGAAGTATTTGCTAATTTCGTTGTCACGGTTGGATTATCATCCGTGAACCACTCTGTATTGGCAATAGCGTTGCGAATCAGATTATATCAAGATAATCGAAGATGGAGTGAAGTACAAGGGCTTTTTCTATTAATAGAAATTGTGCCTTCGGTTTCGTTCAATCCCAGAACGAATATAAATGGACGAATGTCTGACAAAGTATTTCCAATGATCAAATGGTTTGGTCTGTATAAATATATATGGTTGCAACGGATTTATTCCCTTAGCATAACACCCAGAATATTTGTGCAAATCAATTAGTGATTAACGGATCTGACAATGTGGCATTCAAAGTGATGGTGCTATCAATGAATGAAAAGTAATCGTTGCCTCAGGCCTCAATAACCGGGAAATGACAAAAATCGGGCAGGCAGCATGGCAATGTGGGTCGCTCCCATTAGGATGTATAATCACCTATCTAGAGGTTCATTTAATTTCTTATTCTATTCGATGCTGTCCCATTCGGGAGACGGTTGCTGATCCCAACCGTTGGTGATATACATTTGATACACTCAAGCGAAATTAGTGGTCGGTCATGTGTGGGCCGGGTTACAAGATGTTCTGGTTAAACCCAGTGTATTCCTCTCTAGAGATACACTAGCGGAAGGTGGTTCCATACCTTGTCATAGTCGGAATCCAATCTCCAATAAGCGCCATGCGGTTTTTTTTGATTTTATACTATGTATGTGGAGCGTGAGATGCAAGCGTTCTTCTATTTGGTTATTTACTTGATGTAGACATTATTATAATATCACTGGATTTTCGTATCAAAGTGTTTTGGGTTATAGTAAGGTAAAAACCGTCCATGTTTAGGTGTGGGATGGTCTTACTATTATCTTTTCTTTTGAAAGGATTTTTAAAGTTAAACAAATGATTGGAGTTTACTCACACCAGTCCCATGACTGACCCAGAGTTTATTTTGTTTTGTTTTCCCTAAACTCTTGGGTGCCCAAATTTGTACGGGCAGTCAAGTAGTCGGGATTTCACAGATTCAATTGGAGGAGCTGGAAGCAGGAGGCTTCACCAGTTAGCTGTAGATTATCGTATTTCCGCTGTGTACTATGTTGTATCTGGAAACAGGTGTTTATAACTGTTCCAGAAATGACTGTTGTGCCCTGATGATGGTATGTATATAAAGTTACTGATTTGTATTTCAAAAGTTATGTTATATAATATATTTTATTCGTTCCGCTGTGAGTTTGTGATCTTCGTTTTTCTTCTATTCTAATATTTCTTTCTTCTATTTCTCATCCTCTAACTTCTTTCTAATAATGATTCGTATTTCTGTGCAATTTGGGTTGGACGTGTGATGTTATCAGTCAACTCAGATAGTACGGATTTGCGGGCCTTTACAGTTGGTATCAGAGCTTAGGTTGAGCGAATACCTAGGCTTTGGTGGGATTGTGCTAATTAGAGATAGGGTCAGTAAATGAGTTGAGTGTATATATACGAGAGCGCGTATTTGTAAATTGATATAAAATTGTTTTATATTATGTTGGCTAGTCTGTTGAGCCGTTTATGAATTCTGATCGAATTGTGGGACGCCACGACGTCGATAAGAGTTTGTAAATACTTGAACAGAAGATTGAACACGGTATTGTTTTAAAGTGGGTGAATGAAATAATTTTACCCAAAATTCTATTTTGGTGTAGAAAGAATAATTTTATTATAATATATGGATGTGTTGGTTGTTATTATAATCAAATTAGATTATAAAAATTGAAATGGTTATTTATAACCAAACAAAATTTGTATATAAATGAAATATACAAGTGAGATGAATAAAAAAATTGAACTCAAAGCAGAATTGGAATTTAAATCCCGGAAGGTTGGGCAATATTTTCAAAGTATATTAGAAGAATATAGCATTAATTTGGGAAGGATTTTGAACAAAAATCATTTTTGAGTGGATTTTTGAAATAATAAAGCACTGAACTCACTTCAGTGGCTGGAAAATAATTCTAATGATGACTGCAACACCATCAGTGTTCATTTTCAAGTTTCTAAGTGATGGATTGCTACCATAAGTGAGGTTTCCATTAAAAAGCTATTTCAAAAGATGAGTTGTTTGGAAAATTCAAATGTTTTGGATATTGGTATGGAAATAAATATATGTTTATATATATTTAAATGATTTCAAGGGGATTTGAAATAAAAATCCGGGTATTTGAATTCTAGAATTTGAATTTAACTTAAACAAGTTAAATGGGTCGAAGTGAACAAATTGAATAGAATCAATTTGGATAAATTGGTGTTGAACCAATATGAATGGAATATGAATTGAATGTGAACATATTGATTGAAAATCATTCAGATTTAATGAATGGAACCCAAAGTTTTGGTAGAACTAAAATTTGTAGAAATTGAAATGTTGAGTTTTAACATAGATGAATTTTGAAATGTAAATGGGTTAGTAGCATTTTTCCTACCTTAGTAATTTCGGGGACGAAATTCTTTTAAGGGGGGAAGAATGTAACGACCCGGATTTTTGGTCAGTTTATTTTAAATATTTTATATCTTTTTAAATATCGAGTTGATAATATAAATGAATTTTTATATTAAGTTATCGATTTAAAAATCAATTTCGACTTAATATCGAATATATTAAATTATCATAATACGAAATCAAAATATAATTGAATTTGAAGATAAAGACTGAATCGAAACGGCGATCAATATAAATTATATATTGAATTACAACTCGATAAATGTAGTTATTGGAAGTCGACTTATATGTTAAATTGAATTTAATTTAATCATTAATTTAAGTTGTTATCTCGTCTACATAGTCAAACTAAATTCCAGAATTTGTTCCGTGGAGTTCAGAATAGCAGTATAATTTAGAAATGTCGGTCGTTAAGTAAAAATAACAGTTCGGGATTGTGAATTAGGGACCAAAGGATATTCTATATAATTAGTTAAATATAAAATCAAAATAATAATAATATAAATATTACATCATCTCAGCTACTTATATCGGCCGACCTACTCTTGTTTTATTTTCCCTACCTCGAGCAGTGAAAATTGTCTCTTTGTTCAAAATCTAGGAAACAAGCTTCTAATGGCTGGTACGTTTTGCTTCCTCGTTGCGTCTATAAAATGAGCCATATACCCTTCGTTATTTCCATTCTCACAAGCCAACTAAAAGCATTTCATCCCTTCTTCCTCTATCTCATTTTCCAGTCATTCTTGAAATCAAAATCGAAGGTGGAAGCTTGTCTCGATCTGGCGCTCGCAAATCAGTGCGACTAGGTGGCTCGCACTCGAGTTTGGGGAAGGAACAGAGTGCGATGTTTGTATTGGATTCTAATTTTGGTCTCTAGCGTGACTGATGGTGGTTGTTCTACAGTAAGCCAAAGAGGGTTGTCGCGATTAATTTGAGGAAGTAGTGGGGAGTTCGGTCTGTGGATTTGAGGGATGATGGGGATCAAATTGGAAGTCACGATGGGCACTAGGAGATCGATGATGTGGTAGAACGTGCTCGCGTTAGTGGTGTGTGAGTATTTCAAGAACTGTCGCTACCAGTAATGGGAAAATCAAAGTCGCGATAGTCTAGTATGGGGTCATCGATGTGGAGCTACTGTGCGGGTGGATGTTGAAGTGCTCGAACAAGATGAACTAAGGTTCAGCATTGATAAATTGGGGAGGTGCTGTTTGTTATGAGTTTTGAGGAGGAGTCGGCTGTGTTTAAAGGAGCGTGAGTTTCAAAATCTACGGCAAAGGGAGGAGTGTAGTAACAGGCGAGTACTGTAAGGGGGACTGGTTATAGAACTTGTGATGACAGAGAGTAGTAGTGAGTCAGTGTACATGATGCAGCAGTTGTAGAATAAATGGTACTGATGATAGAAAAGGGAAGGAGGATCGACCGTAAGTTGTTCCACGAAATATCGATGTAGGATTGATTTTAGGGACTATCCAGAGATTGGTTCATCAATTGGTTGAGTAAAGCGCGGTAATAGTAAGCAAACAGATTTGGCTGAAGACAATTCAAGTTGATTCGTTAGCCGCGTGATGCTAAATTTAATTGGATATTCGACAAACAGAAATTCAGGTGAGTAAATCTCACTCACTTTTTATTTATAATTATTATTATTTGTTAAAAATAATTGTTTGTTGCTTGTTGAATGCTTTCTGATTGCTTTAAATATATATTAGTTATTTAGGATATATATATATATATATATATATATATATTGGGTTGATGATTGGTTGGATTCATGCAGTCTCATTAGCGGATGCCCGCAGTTTCATTAGCGGATGATTACCCTATACGCCCCACGCTATGATAGTGGATGACCTTCATACCGCGATATCCTGCCTCGAAGTAGGATGGGTATTACTATGTTGACTAACGTCTGTGGATGCAGGAAAACAGGTTGGAGGAATCCAACTGGATTCCTCAAAAATATATTATCTGTTTGTTTGTTTGTTTGTTTGCTTGATTTCATATATATTAATATATGACGTGTTAAAAATCAAATGGTTGAAAATTGGGTGATTTGATTGTTTAAATATCACTGGGCCGAGTGTTAATTTATTAAAATATCATGAGAAGGATATTTGAGGTTTAAAAAGAAAATTCTATTTTTCCCAAATAGAATTTGAAATTCAAGTAGAATTTAAAAATATAGAAATTCAAAAATGAAATTTTGAAATAAAATTTCAAAATAGAATTTTGAAATGAAATTTCAAAATAGTACTTGAAATAGAATTTTTAAGTAGAAATTTAAATAGAATTTAAATATTAGAAAGGAGTTGGAATATTTGAAATTCAAAAGAAAATTCAAATAGGATTTGAAATGGTATTTTTAAATATATAATTCAAATAAAATTTGAGTCTAACATTTGAATATAGAATTTGAATAAAGAAATTTCAAAATAGAAATTGAATATAGGAATTCAAATAGAGTTTGAATAAAGGAAATTCAAAAGGGGATTTATATAATAAAATTTGAATAATAGAAGTCAAATGGGATTTGAATAGTAGAATTAGAAAAGGAGTTTAAATATTTGAATTTTAAATAGAAAAGAAAAGGAGTTTGAATATTAGAAATTCAAATAGAATTTGAGTATGCGAAATTAGAATGAAATATAGAATTTGAATTCAAAGGAATTCAAATAGATTTGAATAAAGAAAGTTCAAATGAAATTTAAATATAAAATTTGAAAATAGAAGTGAAATGGAGTTAAATATAGAAAATTCAAATGTAATTTGAATATGGAATTCAAATAGAATACAAATGGAATTTAAACAAAGAAAATTCAAATTTAGAATTTGAATGCAGAAATTTAAATGAAATTTGTTTATAGAAACTGAATGGAGTTTGGATATGGGAAATTCAAATATGAATTCAAATATAGAATTTGAATATAGTAATCAAAAATGAAATTTGAATATAGAAAATATAAAAGGGAATTCAAATGTAGAATTCGAATATCGAAAGTGATTTGGAATTTGACTATAGAATTCAAATAGATTGAAATGGAATTTAAAAATAGAATTTGGAAATAGAATTTGAAATGGAATTTGAATATAGATTTCGAATAGAGTTAGAATGGAGTTGAATTCATTTTAACGAAGTTTAAAAGTTTATATTTATAAATATAATTAAAACGAACTCGCCGCAGCGCTGCAATTCGTAAATTGGCGATTCGAACTTCAATTGAATATACAGAACTTGATTGAAGTCGAAATTTTTTGAAACAAGAAACGTCAGGACCGATTTGATAATAGTTTTCTAATGGAAGAGAAAAATCTGGATTTCGTCAAATAGATTTTAAATTATATCAAAATCAAATTTTCAGAAAAGCAGCGCCAGAATCGTTTTGGAAACCATAACGGTTTATTTAATGTTATAAAAGGATTTTAAGCGAATAAAATCCGAATTTCTATTTAGAAAATTTCAGAGTTGAGTTGTAAAATATATGCGAATTCAGGTTGTGTAAATGAGTATGATTTTTGAAACAGGAATCGGATTTTTGATTTCTGAATAGAATTAACTAAATTGAATAGAAATTAGTTAATGAGATTTCGAATGGATATTGGGTTTTGAATAAGTAAATTCGATTTGAAAATTTATATTTGAAATCAAAAAGAAAACTAGAATTGAAATTGAAATTCAATTTGGTTATAAGCAAGTTAAATATTTTATTTGAACATGTTATGTTCAAACAAAGAAGTGGAACAGGCAAAATAGCTAATTAAAGAATAAATGAGCGAAACTGAATTCAAACGAATGGATTGAGTTGAATTGAATTAGAAACAGGTGAACAGGTGTTAAACAGATATGGGATGGAGTATATGAAGATTTTATTTATGTGCTCGACAAAAAGGTACACGTTTAAATTCATATATGAGATTTTATGCGCCGTATCGGCAAGCCGCTTGGCTTTTCCTTTTTCTTTTGGATTGGTGAGGGCCATGGGAGGCTATTTGAAATATCCCGATGCTCCCGGTGCAGGGCAGGTTATGGCGAATTTTTCCGGGAATTTAAGGAGTTAGAATATTTTTAAGATAATTTGATAGTTATAAATCAATGTATCGATATATGTAGAATTCGATAAGGAAGCGAAATCAAAAATAGAGTATTGGAAACAGAAAGGGAAATCTAAATTTGAAATAGAAAGCGAACTATATACATGTTTTAAAAATGAATAATTGGGTTTTATAGCGTGTTTATTTGAGGTTAGTGGTTTTGCCATTTTGAAGTTGAGGACGTTTTCAGTTAAGATCTGAGAGGTAATTTTACCCCAACTTGATTGATTTCATTTTTAATTGATAAATAGCAGAATCCCGCCTCGAAGAGAAGTGTTTGAAAAAGAGTTAGTTGAATAAAATATTTTGGGTTGTTGTAACGATGTTTTACACAACATTCGTTTATCCCAAGTGGTGGAACTTTGGAAATATAAAAGTAAATATTTCCTAAGTATAATTAAAGTAGTAGAAAAAGTGATAAGTGATTGGAATTGTTTTCAATTGCAAATAGAATATATTTTCTAAATACAGAAAATAAAGGAGGGCGATATTCGGAAATGTTTTCCAAATAGCGTAAAGGGCCAATATGGTTATTGAAAATATTTGGTTAACAAATATTGATAGGGGAAATGGAGAAGAGATTTAATTAATGAAATCTTAATTAAAGAGCCCAGTGATTTGTTTGATATGTTGGATGAACACTTGTTTTTATTCGATAGTTAAATCACAGACTATCGAAGTATTTGCTAATATCGTTGTCAATATGGAGAGACCGGTTGGATTATCATCCGTGAACCACTCTGTATTGGCAATAGCATTGTGAATCAGATTATATCAAGATAATCGAAGATGGAGTGAAGTACAAGGGCTTTTCTATTAATAGAAATTGTGCCTTCGGTTTCGTTCAATCCCAAAACGAATATAAATGGACGAATGTCTGACAAAGTATTTCCAATGATCAAATGGGTTGGTCTGTATAAATATATATGGTTGCAACGGATTTATTCCCTTAGCATAACACCCAGAATATTTTTGCAAATCAATTAGTGATTAACGGATCTGACAATGTGGCATTCAAAGTGATGGTGCTATCAATGAATGAAAAGTAATCGTTGCCTCAGGCCTCAACAACCGGGAAATGACAAAAATCGGGCAGGCAGCATGGCTATGTGGGTCGGTCCCATTAGGATGTATAATCACCTATCTAGAGGTTCATTTAATTTCTTATTCTATTCTATGCTGTCCCAGTCGGGAGACGGTTGCTGATCCCAACCGTTGGTGATATACATTCGATACACTCAAGCGAAATGAGTGGTCGGTCATGTGTGGGCCGGGTTACAAGTGACCGGGTTACAAGATGTTCTTGTTAAACCCGGTGTATTCCCCTCTAGAGATACACTAGCGGAAGGTGGTTCCATACCTTGTCATAGTTGGAATCCAATCTCCAGTAAGCGCCATGCGGTTTTTTTTTGATTTTATACTATGTATGTGGAGCGTGAGATGCAAGCGTTCTGCTATTTGGTTATTTACTTGATGTAGACTTTATTATAATATCACTGGATTTTCATATCAAAGTGTTTTGGGTTATAATAAGGTAAAAACCGTCCATGTTTAGGTGTGGACTGGTCTTACTATTATCTTTTCTTTTGAAAGGATTTTTAAAGTTAAACCAATGATTGGAGTTTACTGACACCAGTCCCATGGCTGACCCAGAATTTATTTTGTTTTGTTTTCCCTAAACTCTTGGATGCCCAAATTTGTACGGGCAGTCAAGTAGTCGGGATTTCACAGATCCAATTGGAGGAGCTGGAAGCAGGAGGCTTCACCAGTTAGCTGTAAATTATCGTATTTCCGCTGTGTACTATGTTGTATCTGGAAACAGGTGTTTATAACTGTTCCAGAAATGACTGTTGTGCTCTGATGATGGTATGTATATAAAGTTACTGATTTGTATTTCAAAAGTTATGTTATATAATATATTTTATTCGTTCCGCTGTGAGTTTGTGATCTTCGTTTTTCTTCTATTCTAATATTTCTTTCTTCTATTTCTCATCCTCTAACTTCTTTCTAATAATGATTCGTATTTCTGTGCAATTTGGGTTGGACGTGTGATGTTATCAGTCAACTCAGATAGTACGGATTTGTGGGCCTTTACAGCCTAAGTGGTTGCACATGCCTTGGAGTAGTATTATGCAGACTACTTGTAATGACTCGGGATTTTGGCGGCTTTGGTTATCGACATAAACACGATGATGACTAACCAAACGTCGAAAAATACGGGTCATTAGTGAAAGAAATTAGAGGGTGAGAATAGATAAGATAGAAACTTAGAATAGAAGAAGAAGAACACAACATCAGAGTAATACGAACCTCACAGCGGAACGAATAACATATAAAATATATAACATAACTTGAAATATACATCTGTACTTGAATATACACATCATTATCAAAGTACAACACTTACAACACAGCGGAATAATAATAGCTATATAATTCTGAAGCCTCTTGCTCCAGCTCTTCAATGTATCTATAAAACCCGACTACTTGACTGCCCGTACAAAATTAGGCACCCAAGAGTTTAGGGAAAACAAAACAAAATAAACTCCGAGTCAGTCATGGGACTGGTATGAGTAAAACAGTTTAAAACAGTTCGAACAAGTAAATGATATCTTTATATCAAAAACCTTTTGATATTATAATAATGTCTATCAACCACAATATATTAATCATCTAGCAGAAACGCTTTCATCTCACGTTCTACATATATAGTATACAATCAAAACCGCAAGCACGTATTGGGTAATGGATTTCCAACTATGACAAGGTATGGAACCACCTTTCGCTAGTGTACCTCTAGAAAGGAATACATTGGGTTCAACAAGAACATCTTGCAACCCGACCACACATGACCGACCACTCATTTCGCTTGAGCGTATCGAATGTATATCACCAACGGTTGGGATCAGCAACCGTTTCCCGAATGGGACAACATCAATAATAGATTTTTAGAAGTAAATGAAACTCTAGATCAGGTGATTATACACCCTACTTCGGTGCGACCGACTTAGCCATGCTGCTTGCCCGATTTCTATCATTTACCGGATGTGAGGCTAGAAGCTACGCTTTATCATCACACCAGATTCACTTTGAATGCCACATCGTCAAATCCATCAAATCACTGATTGACGTCCTCAACCATACATTATGTGTTAGCTAAAAGAAGTTTCCTTCTCCGCTTCCACTCTTGGTACGGTTAGGGAAATCAATATACGTGATCGCCTGGAAATACTCTGTCAGACATCCGTACATACAAGTCATCCAGGAACAGGATGAACCGAAGGCACTATTCTGTAAACAGGATAGCCCTTGTATAACTCCATCTTCAATTTCCTTTGGCATATATGATTCGCAACGCTTATGCCAATACAGAGTGGTTCTTTGGATAATAATCCAAGCGGTCTCTCCATATTAACAACGTTAAAATGGTCAAAACTTCGATAGTCTGTGATTTAACTATCGAAGAAAAACAAGTATGCAAACAACGATATTATTTCCAAATGGAAATTTATATCGATCAAACATCATTCAACATTTATCTCTTTATTTCATTAATTTACTTATCTCTTGTTTCCCTATATTCAATATTTCTTGTTTTCTAAATTTGGAAAATATACGTTATTAACAATGGAAAACATTTCCATTTCTTGTTTTCTTTATTAGAAAACATTTCTGGTTTCTTATTTGGAAAACATTTCCAAAGCTTCTTCATTGGACTTAGACAGATGTTTAAACAAACCATCGCGATGCCAACTCAAACCATTTCCTTTAATTACTAAATTCACTTAACCATCTTTTACTATCGAACCTTAACCATTCCTTAGTTAAAAATAAAGTCAATCAAGTTGGGGTAATACTACCTCTCAGACCTTAACTGAACAACATTTCTAACCTTGAAATAGGCAAAGTTCACTTTTTAATTCTTTAACAAACTTCCTTACGTAACTCTCTTTCGAACCTTTTCTATTCGATAATTCTTTCCTTCGATAAGGTATATTCGATAACTCTATTCAATTTATTCTATTCACTTAACTCTTTTGATTTAACTTTAACTCTATTCACTTAACTCCTATCGAATAAACTATATTCGATAACTCTTTTAATTCTATTTAAATAAACTATATATTCGATTAACTCCTTTTACTCTATTCGGATAAACTATATTCGATTAACTCCTTTATTCTATTTGAATAAACTATATATTCGATTAACTCCTTTATTCTATTAAACTATTCATTTATAAAGATTTACTTTTAGTACGGTTCTTCACTTTACAAACGATTTCCCTTTTTTAGTAACGTTTTCCTTTTTATAACGGTTTCCTTTTTATAATGGTTTCCCTTTTATAACGTCCTATTCCGTTATAAATAAATTTCCCTTTTAACTCTATTTATTTTCTAAATGATTCCTATCAATTCTATTTGTAAATGATTTACAAATCTTTCCTTTTCTATTATTCTATTTGCAAATGGTTTGCAAATATTTCCTTTTCAAATCTATTCTTTGATTTTATAATTTCCCTTTTCTAAATATCTCCTATTTATAAATATTCCAATTTATAATTATTTCTTATTTATAAATATTCCATTTATAAATATTTTATTTTCAAATATCACCTTGAAAATATTCCCTTATCAACATTTTGGTATGTTATGGTATTCAACATATCAAATCACGATGATCAGTATCGTTCAACATATATAATCGACAACAGATTATATATCAACTCATATATTACAATATATGAATCACAGTAAAATAAATGTTGAGGAATCCAGTTGGATTCCTCTAACCTGTCTCCCTGCATCCACAGATGTTATACAATATAAAATCAACATCACTTTCGGTTCCATATGATATATTCTGTTAAACAGAATCAATATAGAAATTCAACTAACTGACTAGCAGTTCAATCAAACAGTCAACACACAGTCAATCAGCCAATATCTAACAGTTCTAAAAATACAACATGAAATTATAAACTGTTCAGAGTTAGTGAGATTTACTCACTTTGGCAGTTCATCGTTAAAGAACGATAAACTGTTTGTTTGATTTGAATCAAACAATTTATTTTTCCATAAATTGTACCGAGCTCCAATCCACTCCCAGTCAGTCCCATGTTGTAGTGTCCGTCCATACGATCCTAACGGATCTGATTTCGTGAGATTCTGACATCGTATGATAAAGTTATGGCTTATACAAGATTTAAACAAATATTTGATTATATATATACTATAATTAATTCACTAATTTATGAATTACCATTTGGCCCAACTATTTTTATCTTAGCCTAATACTCATGAGCCCAATTACCCGTTTACACAGCATCCTTCTTCCCCGAATTACTTGGAACTCCAGGAACCTAAAACACAGCCATTTGCTGATTTTTCATGAAACCAAACCTCCTTTTATACTTCACTTAAATCAAATTAAAAATCACATTACTTTCCCAGGAAATTCTGGAAACTCACTTCTGTTATTCGCATATCCTCCTTCAACCTTCTGCTATTCAACTTCAGACAAAACCATTCACTTCTTCCAGTACCTCAACCCCGCTATTTCTCCTTTACTGCTAATTTCGATCCCCCAAATCCTCAATACTACAACCATCAGTAAAATCTCCATCTCCTTCACTCAGACAAAATTTGAAATCGACTACTGTAAAACACAGTCCTCTTATCACTGAATTCCTGGCCATCTACTATCGCCTCCTCCATCATCCGTTTGCTCAACTCGGAACTTTGATTTCCGTCGCGTATTCACACAGCTCGAAGCTGCGACCCCCAAAACAATCGACATTTTTATTTTTAATTAAATCCCCAAAATTGTCATGAGATGCTACAAATCCTCACGAACTCCACTACGGGATTGAATCCATCTAACAAACTCTAAATCTCTCGAAATAAGGAACCCTAGGCTTCGCTGCCCCCATTTCCAACGGTTATGAATGACGTCGAACCCCATTTAAAGCAGATAAGGATGGAGCCAAGGTGAAGATGAACTCAAAAATCACCATGCTTTAATTTATACCATTTCATTTGAATTTCTTTTGAATTCATGCATGATATTTCCCTTTGAAGCCCAAATTGGCGGCTTGAATTGTTTGAGGATTAGGTTAAAAAGAAGGGTGTATTTATAGTGTTGATAAAATATCTAGAAATTTTGTTTTTATATTAATATAAATTTCCGATGAATGTTTTCAAATTACAACGATCACACACGATACCCAAAAATCACCAAACTGGACATGCACCTTCAGTTCGACATTACGGTCCCAATGAAACTGGTTTCGTCGAATTCCGACTTCGTATGCTCACACAGCGTATTTTTAACCATCAAAATACTGTTTGTTGTCTCACTGTAAAAATCCGTACGACCACACAGTGACTCTAAAAATCACGGAAACTGACATCTAACTACTATTTGACATTGCGGATCCAACAAAATTAGTTTCGTCGAATTCCGACTTCGTTTGCAAAAGTGGCTATTTTTAAAGCTCTAGATGACCCATTTAAATATATAAATATATTTAAATATAATTAAATATAAGTAAATAAATTATTAATAAATTAATATTATCGTATATATTCACAGTGGAATACCCTACAGCTCTAGAATATTCCTATATGAATTTCTAACTCGATATTCACTTCTGGGTCAACCCGATATTCGATTTATATTGAAATTCCTTTTTAAAATATAAATAATTCCTTTATAAATTATAAAGGAATTCCATAGCGACTTTTCTAAAAATTTATTTGGACATAAATCAAAATCTACATGATGAAATCCCGATTTTTTCTTCCATTAGAAAGATATACTTTACCAGCTCCACACGTTTCTTGTTTCATAGAAATCCGGCTTAAAACGAATCCTGTATATTCAGTTGAAGTTCGAATCGCCAATTTACGAACTGCAGTGCCATTTCAAGCTCGATTTTAATTATATTATAATTCTATGTTCAAACTATCGTGTATATAATATATTCGTTATTCAAATTAAATTCCAAGCTGAACTAATATCACAGATGATCCAGTTCACACCATATCGCCATTTCAGCCAATTCTGATTATTTCAGAATTAAATATATTATTTAATTTATTATTTTAATTAAATATTCACCATTTATTTAATTCCCCGACCATTTAATTCTCTATATCACTATTTATATAATTAAATAAATTAATTATAATACCTCTGCCAATGCGGGTCATTACACTACTCTATCCCCTATAGACTGCCCTACAACTTCATGTCCAAGTGATTGATAACTCATGTACAACTATGAAATGCTACAGAAGCTAATGTAAAGTGAAACCACACATGGATATTTCTTGTTAATGAATAGAAAGTTGAAAACTGTCATTGACAAGAACAGCTACATCTATCCTACTGCCCATCCAAACTTGTCATGCCCTCCAAACTTCAGATACCGTGATGACCAAGGACCATCCTCCTATAAATAGGCATCATCACTGTTCTGTTTTTTCAGGAAGCATGATGCAAATGAAAGCTTACAGTAAAACAAAAAAAATATACTATTAATTCTTTAATTTCTTAAAAATCATATACTTATCCGTAAATCACAAAAGCTGTTGCAATTACCCCCATAAATCCATCTCTACATTTCCGTGGTTTCGAATTATCAAACGATGATGTTCATTGTTAGAGGTGGAAACCTAGGTTTGGGTTTTTCTATCGATATAGAGATCGTTATGAGAATCCAAGAGTTTAGGAGAAATCAATAGAGTGCGACGCTCGAGTGGCTAAAATTTTGTGAATTTTGGAACCTATGTGGGTCAGACCTAGAGGGATCTGACCGACGTCGGTCGGAGCCGGAGACTGCCGTAGCTGGAGGGAAGGTGGTTGGCGAGTTCGGTTTAAGGAATGGGGTCGATTGGTATAATTTGGTGATACGATGAGTTTCACGAAGTGTCAGTGGCTTTCGTGCACGGGAGGAATTCGTTGGAGCTTCAGGAAATATCATCGAAGAAGAAGAGGTGCAGTGCGGATTTTTGGTGTTTTGGTGTGGGCTGTTATCTTCTTTTATAGCTTAGGCCTTCGGGCTTTAAGTTAAAAAAAGAAAGAAATAATATAAACGAAAAACGGGATGTTACATGCAGGGCGGTGGGAGGATTAATGTAGCAGGTGGGCGGAAGTAATAAACAAATGATGGGGAGGGTTAGTTGCTGTCATAGTGGAGAAAAGGACAACGTTGGGCCCTAAGTCCAACGAAAAAAAACGAGAACAAAAGAAAAAAAACGAAAGTATACAGATGAAGGAACTGAATGGATAAAGCCGGAGGGTGCCCCAGTGTGGTGTGAGGTCTGAAGGCAGTGCGTGGATGTTAGCCGGTGGTATGGTGATGAACTGGGTTGGTGCGGTTGTCGGCAAATGCCAGGGGGCGCGTTTGCCATTACGGAGGGAAGCAGCGTTTGCCATTGCGGTTGTCGGTAAATGCCAGGAGGCATGAACACGGTAGGGTTCAGGAGCAAAAAGCATTGGGAAGACAATACAGTGCCATGCGATATTAAAGAAATGGAACAGGGCAAACGACGTTGGGACCGTGGCGACAAGCGTGACATTTTGAAGCTGTTCAGACAGAGTTGAAAACAGCTGGAGTCTTTAATTTAATTAAACGCAAGGTGAGTTTAACTCACTCAGTTACTACATTTATATTTTATATAAATCGGGTTTTATTATTTGTGTGCCATGTTTGCTAATTATTGATTGATTGGCTGATTGTTTGGATGACTGTTGAATATTTTTATATCGATTATTTAAATTAGACGTTGTTTAATTCAAATAAAATGCCATCATTATTTTTAGTGATGATTTCCAAACAAGCTAACTTACCTTGTTGATAATGTATTTAAATTAAATTCGATGCTTGAATTATTGGTTGATCACTACCAGTTGAATTAATTATTTATCTGCATATGATCATTATATGAATTGTTTAACCCATATGATTGGATTATTGAATTGGTTATTGATTGTTTAATCCAAATTCATAATTTGTTTGGTTATTAACCAATGAGTGATATTGGTTAAAGAATGTATAGAGGATGGCCAAAAATAAGAACTGTTTTATAAAGATTGATTTACCGTGAGGTGAATCGATAGTAATGAAGTTATAAAATTTATGTGATAACTGAATATAGATTTTTAAATAATTTTTTTAAAAAAAAAAAGAAATAAACCAATCATATTTATATATTGTTTGTTTAACCACAAATCACTATTTTGTACCGAAATTGGCCTAGTGTGAAGCACGTGCCTCGTCGTAATTGTTAATGAAGCTTAGATTGTTAAGAAAGTGTGCAATGATTAATAAATGCAATTAATTGTTTTTAAGAAACGATTAAAAAGGGATTATATTGAATCGATTATTATTTATTTAATAATAATCAAAGAGAAAGGGACTAGTTAAATTAATTATGTTATTAATTAATTTAAATCGAAAGGCTAATTAGAATTGATTAACAAGTTAATCATTAACCAAGTCAACTGTTGTAACTGAAATTGATTTTCAAATTAAATTAGTTTGTACCAATCAATCTAATGAGATTTAACGAACAGTTGTTTAACTTAATAAGATTTTAAAAAGGGATTTTTATATTATTTCCAATTAATGGTGAAGTAAATTATAATTTTTAAGTATTATAATATAAGAAATCTTTTTCTTAAATGAAGTTCATTTGAGTGAGGAATTTGAAGTTGGTAATGAAATATAATTGAATTTAAAAGTGAGTTGACGAATGGGTTATATTTAAACCGAGTTTGGTAATTTGAGTTATAAAGGTAATTTTTAAGCGAATATGATAATTTTAAAATAAATGTTTGAGTTGAGAAAAGGAAATCGAGACGAAAAGGTTGTATGTTAAGCCAAAGTGGTATAAACGAGTTTATAAAAAGTGATGGGAAGTTCAATTGTTAATTGCAAATTAACATTACTTAATGATGGCATTAAGTGAAATGAGTGAGTTTTGAAATAAGATTTCCTAGAGGAAATGATTGAAGGTTTTAAAAAGGGAATTCTGGTAATTGAATTAGATAAAAATCGAGTAATAGGATTTGTAATAGAAATCCAGATAATGAAACAAATAGTTTAAAGATGTTAAAGTTTAAAAGTTCATGTTTTATTTATCACTTACTAAATTAACAAATTTAGTAATAATACATATATATATATATATATATATATAAAGGGAGATTTCAAAAGCAAGAAGGTTTGTAAAACCATATGTTAAGTAAAATGGTAAAACGGTATTTGTAGATATTAGAATGAGTATGAGTTTTTTGGAATTACAATTCATATCTATCTTAAGATAAAAATGTTCTTGATCAAGGTCTGAGAGGTAATTTAAATACCCCAACTTGAATGACTTCAGGATTATCGGAGGATGATATTAGTTGTAATGAAAAAAGTGTTAATAGTTATAATTGTGTTGTAATGACCCGCATTTGCAGAGGTATTATAATTAATTTATTTAATTATATAAATAGGGATATAGTGAATTTTATGGTCGTGGAATTAAATAATGGTGAATATTTAATTAAAATAATAAATTAAATAATATATTTAATTCTGAAATAATCAGAATTGGCTGAAATGGCGATATGGTGTGAACTGGATCATCTGTGATATTTAATTCAGTTTAGAATTGAATTAGAATAACGAATATATTATTTGAACGACAGTTTAAACGTATAATTATATTATAATTAAAATCGAGCTCGAAATGGCGCTGCAGTTCGTAAATTGGCGATTCGAACTTCAACTGAATGTACAGGATTCGTTTTAAACCGGATTTCTGTGAAACAAGAAATGTGTGGAGCTGGTGAAGTATATCTTTCTAATGGAAGAGGAAAATCAGGATTTTGTCGTGTAGATTTTGAGATATGTCCAAATCGAATTTTAAAATAGTCGCTATAGAATCGTTTATCGACCGTATCGGTTTATTCGATTTAAGTAGAGATCGGGTTTGAATTTAGACAAGGTTCCTTTGAGAAGTAGTGATAATTTAATTTTTAGAATTTTATTGAAATTTTCAATTAATTTAATAAGCGACTTTTTATTTGAAGTATTTCGCACCCTGTAATCAACATTTTGAAGTTTCAAAATATGAGTCAACCTACCGATATTTTTATATTTTCGGGATCGAGGCACCTCACTGAACATGACTTTGTTTTTATCTCAGTCTGCAACGCTCATATATGAATATAATCGTACATAGTGGGGTGGGCAACTTTTTAAAACTTTAAAATAAGACACCCTAAGTCATTTTGGACCAAAAGGGGATCCACGCCTCCTTTGTTTCAGCTGCACAAAGTCTTGTTCCTCAGTCAAAAGCGTGGAGCATCCTCTTCCAAGAATCCAAAAGAAATCTCCTATAAATACTACCTAAAACCATCCCTAAACCTAATTCTCACTCGACAACAAAGTGTCGCCGCTGTTTTCTTTCTTTTCAGTAAAACATGAAGAAACATCCTCTTTCAAAATCAAAGTAAAATCCAAACGAATACGATAAATCATTTCAAATGTATATTAGTGAGCCTGGGGTGTTTATCTTCATCTCTGTATGCATACTTTTGAGTTCGACACCAATACGCTGCGCTGGGAAATGGCCATCGTCTCCTAGGGTCGGGTTTCTTGGGTTGAATGAGCATCGAGTTAGGTTTTCAATGTTGTATTTGAGTTTGTGATGGAAAGTAGCATGTGTGTTCAACATCTAGGAGGGTTCGGTGGTTCAATGGCCTGGAGCACGGACCTGCGGCTGACAACGTGTTTCTGTAGTGGAGCTCGAGTTGACGGTTTTGGCGTTGGCAAGGAAGAGGAGCTCGAGAGGAGCTCAACGATGGTGGTGGTTTTCAGATTCATGTGGTGTAAAAGGATCGAACGTGGTGAGGTGATGGCCTTTGAAGAGGAGCAGCGGGTTTGTGGTAA
The DNA here is from genome assembly GCA_030737875.1 of Allium sativum. Taxonomy (NCBI): domain Eukaryota; kingdom Viridiplantae; phylum Streptophyta; class Magnoliopsida; order Asparagales; family Amaryllidaceae; genus Allium; species Allium sativum. The sequence continues at coordinate 222,244,156 of CM060918.1, read as the reverse complement.
TCGGTGGAAGAAGAAAAGGTTTCGGGTGTAATGATGTGGGCCTGAAGGGTTAAGGTGTTGGTTGGGCCGAAACAAAGTGGGTAAAGCCCATTTGGAGTTTTTAATTTAAGTTATTTTTAAATTAAATAAGGCTCGAACTTGTTAACGAAATATCTTGATCATACTTAATCAGAATTTCGAACGGTTGGATCTGTTAGGATTGTATGGACGCGAGCAACCCAATGGAACTGACTGGAAGTCCATCCGAGCTCGTTACAAATTATCGCAAAATAAATTGTCCGTCCGAATCAAATAGAGCGATGGTTATCGTTATTAACGATGATCGTCCAAAGTGAGTAAATCTCACTAACTCTGAACAGTTTATAATTTCATGTTGTATTTTTAGAACTGTTAAATATTGGCTGATTGACTGTGTGTTGACTGTTTGATTGAACTGCTAGTCAGTTAGTTGAATTTCTATATGGATTTTGTTTAACAGAATATATCATACGGAACTGAAAGTGATGTTGATTTTATTGTGTAACATCGGTGGATGCAGGGAAATAGGTTGGAGGAATTCGACTGGATTCCTCAACATTTATTTTACTGTTTTTCATATATTGTGATATATGATGTGTTATATAATCTGTTATGGATTATGTGTGTTGGAATGATATTGATCCTTGTTATTCGATATTTTTAATATGATAAAAAGACCCAGGGATGTAAAAAGAATTATTTCAATCTATATTGAAATAAAGGAATTTTATAAAATCCACAGATTTTATAAAAGGAAATATTTCAAAAGTAAATAAAAGGGAAAATGTTTATAAAACGAATAGAGTTTTATAAAAGGGAAAAATGTTGATAAAACGAATAGAATAGGATAAAGGAAATAATTAGAGTAGAATAAATAAAGATATACAAGGAAATATTTGTAAACCATTTACAAATAGGATTGAAAAGGAAATAGTGTAAAACCATAATCAAATAGAAGATCAAGGGTAAAGGCAGTTAGAAAACAAATAGATTATAAATAAAATATTTATCCATGGATAAATAGATATATATATATAAGTTTGAACTTATATATGAAGATGTAAACGGATAAAAGGAGCAGATTGATTTATAAAGGACATTTATAAATTAAGTTGAATATTTATCATTTGGATAAACAAAATATATAAGTCCGAACTTATATTTGAAGAAGTAAACGGATAAAAGGAGCAGATTGATTTATAAAGGACATTTATAAATTAAGTTGAATATTTATCATTTAGTAAATAGAATATATAAGTCCGAACTTATATATGAAGAAGTAAACGGATAAAAGGAGCAGATTGATTTATAAAGGACATTTATAAATTAAGTTGAATTTTATCATTTGGATAAATAGAATATATAAGTCCGAACTTATATATGAAGAAGTAAATGGATAAAAGGAGCAGATTGATTTATAAAGGACATTTATAAATTAAATTGAATATTTATCATTTGGATAAATAGATTATATAAGTCTGAACTTATATATGAAGAAGTAAACGGATAAAAAGAGCAGATTGATTTATAAAGGACATTTATAAATTAAGTTGAATATTTATCATTTGGATAAATAGAATATATAAGTCAGGACTTATATAAAGAAGTAAGGATCGATTCCAACATCGATGTTTGAAACTGAATAAGACAAAGAGTTAATCAGTTAGGGTTAACCAGTTAGAGTTAAATAGTTAGAGTTAAACTAGTTTGGTTAAACTGTAGAGTTAAACAATTAGAGTTAAACCAGTTAGAGTTAATCGATAGAGTTAAATCGAACTAGAGTTTTTGAATAGAGTTAAATCGAACTAGAGTTATTCAAATGGAGTTAATCGAGTTTAGTTTATTCGAATAGAGGTTGTAATAAGTTAATCGAATTTAGTTATTCGAAGAAGTGAATCGGATCAGAGATATTCAAAGTGAGATAATGGAATCAGAAATATTCAAAGTGAGTTGATCGAATCTTGTTATTCGACAGGAGTTAAATCAAATAAGATTTATTCGAAGAAAGAGATTATCGAATATAAGTATTCGGAAGTAAGCAAATCGAATATAAGTTATTCGAATAAGATATTCGAATAAGAGTTAATCCAGTTAGAGTTATTAGGTTGTAGTTATTCAAATAAGAGTTATAGATTAGAGTTAACCGAATAGGAGTAAATATATTAGTTGTCGTTATATTGTTCGAGTTAGGAAATAAAGTCATACTAAAGATAATATATTTCGGATGCAGGAGATTATAACACCATTGTTATAATCACATAAACTTGTAAAAGAAGGGGGTTCGTAAATAGAATCCGAGGGTTCGTAAGGAAGAGTTAAAAGATGAACTTACCCTATTTCGAGATTTGAAATGTTGTTCAGTTAAGGTCTGAGCGGTAGTTATACCCCAACTTGATTGGCTTCGTTTTAATTTAGAAATGGTTAAGGTTCGAGTGCGAAGTGGTTAAGTGAATTTAGTAAATAAGTATAGTGGTTCGAGTTGTCGTCGCGATGTTGATTTAAACATCTGTTTAAATCCAAGTAAAGAAGATTTGGAAATGTTTTCCCAGTAGAATCAGAAATGTAATCAAATATTGAAATTGGAAATATGGATTAGTAATGGAAATGTTTTCCAATGTTAACATATATTTTCTAAACATAGAAAATAAGGAAATATGAATATATATATATATATGTATGTATGTATATATGATTGATGATTGATTGATAGAATTTCCATCCGGAAATAATATCGTTGTTTGCACACGTGTTTTCATTTGATAGTTAACTCACCGACTATCAAAGTTTTGACCATTTTAACGTTGTTAATATGGAGAGACCAGTTGGATTATTATCCAAAGAACCACTCTGTATTGGCATAAGCATTGCGAATCATATTTGCCAAAGATAATTGAAGACGGAGTAAAATGCAAGGGCTATTGTATAAGTCTTAGATAACAGTGTATAAGATGGATGTATTGAATAGTGCCTTCGGTTCGTCCTGTTCCTGGATGACTTGTATGGCGGATGTCTGATAGAGTATTTCCAGACGATCACGTATATTGATTTCTCCAACCGTACCAAGAGTGGAACCGGAGAAGGAAAACTTCTTTTAGCTAACACATAATGTATGGTTGAGGATGTCAATCGGTGATTTGATGGATTTAACGATGTGGCATTCGAAGTGAATCTAATGTGATGATGAAGCGTAACCTCAAGCCTCATCAACCGGTAAATGACAGAAATCGGGCAGGCAGCATGGCTAAGTCAGTCGCTCCGAAGTAGGGTGTATAATCACCTAATCTAGAGTTCCATTTACTTCTAAAAATCTATTGTTGATGTTGTCCCATTCGGGAAACGGTTGCTGATCCCAACCGTTGGTGATATACATTTGATACACTCAAGCGAAATGAGTGGTCGGTCTGGCTGGGTTGCAAGATGTTCTTGTTGAACCCAGTGTATTCCTTTCTAGAGGTACACTAGCGAAAGGTGGTTCCATACCTTGTCATAGTTGGAAATCCATTACCCAATACGTGCTTGCGGTTTTGATTGTATACTATATATGTAGAACGTGAGATGAAAGCGTTTCTGCTAGATGATTATTATATTGTGGTTGATAGATATTATTATAATATCAAAAGGTTTTTGATATAAAGATAATTTGGATTCTCATAAGGGAAAAACCCGTTCCATTATACGGCGTGGTCTTATGAGATAACATTTACCTGCTTGAACTGTTTTATACTGTTTTACTCACACCAGTCCCATGACTGACCCGGAGTTTATTTTGTTTTGTTTTTTCCCTAAACTCTTGGGTGCCCAATTTTGTACGGGCAGTCAAGTAGTTGGGATTTACAGATACTTGAAGAGCTGAAGCAGGAGGCTTCATGTAACACCCCGAATTTTCTATTAACACTAAAGTTGCTAAAATAATAATAAGTGTGTAGAAGAGGGGATGTATCTAATATGAATAAGTATGTAAGAGAGGGGATGTATCTATTATGAATATAAAAATATTAATAAGTGTGTAAGAGAGGGGATGTATCTAATATGAATATAAAAATATTAATAAGTGTGTAACAGAGGGGATGTATCTAATATGTATATAAAAACAATAATAAGTAAAGGGGGATGTATCTAATATGTACATTGTAGAAAATATATATATATTTATGACATGAATAGAAGTTTATTAATATGCTGAGTGTTTGCTGAGTCACTTCTGACTCATTGCTGAGTCAACAAGATAAACCCCATCTTGTCTGAACGGCTGCGGTTATTTCTAGGTTAAATCTAATGGCCTAAATGAATTCTAAAATCTATAAATAAGTGGGTAGACCCTAGACCTAAATCACTTGTAAAATTAGAGAAGCTACCGTCATGCTGCTGCCATGGAGTTCAGCATAGCCGTCACAAACTAAGAAGAGGAAGCCTAATCATCTACAACTAAATCTACACAAATCAAATAAAAAGATCTCTCTTTCTCCAATTCTTTTCTTTTGTTGGTGAGTATGATGATTCTCACAAGACTATTACAAACTAATTTGACTCAGTTATGAATGGATCACAAGAAAGTGATGTGATTTGTAATTGTAAATTCTATATAATGTGGATCTCTTATTATGTTATTATGTTGTCGTATGATGTAAATTATATATGTTATGTCATGCTATGTTGTAAATTCTCTTATGCTATGTCATGCTATGTTGAGAATCATGTCAAGCTATGTTATACTATCATACTATGCCATGTTATAAATCATGCTATATTATGTTGAAAAATCATGTTGTTGGATCATGCTTAAAGTTATGTTTTTTTTTCTTAATTTAAATGGATCTTGTTTATGGGAATTTGCCTATTAGGTTAGTTGTACCCATAAACTTGAAACTATAATTAAATAAAACTTGATTATGGGAATTTGCCTATTGAGTTAGGTGTACCCATATAAAACCATGTTGTTAAAAAATTAGATGATGTTGATTCACACATGTTCATATGTAAGTTTATGAAAATTGATTGAGATCATATTAGGTGAATTTTGAACAAGTTGACACCTTTAGATCCATGACATGTATAATCTATGCAAGTTGGACATATGCAAGTTTCACCCCTTATTATGATTCATTTGGTCACATATACATGTTGTTATTATGATAATCTCTTTTATGCTATGAGTTAGGCTATTCGAGTCTAACATATATTTTGCGAATAAACGTTCAAACGTGGGGTAGGGGTAATATTAGGAATTAATAAATTGGGTGCAATTTTGTAAGATGTTGCATACCATGAATGAATGTACATAATTGAGTCAATTATGGACATTGTTAAAAATTGGAAGTAATTAATAATTCAAGTAGGGAATTATTAAAATTGGGGGAAAGTGGATTATTATTAATAATCAATGCTTAGGACACGAGGTTGGACCCGTTTGTGATGTAAACCTGCCCGGACCCGCCCGGCAAATCCAGTAGTCACAAATGTCGGCCCAATGTGAGAGGTCCTATGCCCAAACTAAAGCATAACAGTTGTAAAGACACGAGGTTAGACTCTTTTATGGTGTAAGACTGCCCGGACCCGCCCGGCAAATCCAGCTGCCATAAATGCCAGTCTAATGTGAGAGGTCTTTATGAGGTTATGGCCTTAATGAACTAAGAAATACTTAACCAGATAATCATGTAAGGTGGGACATGGGGGTTAAGTAGGTGCCTTGGGTGGCATGAGGAATCTGGTGGTTGCCTTTAGAGGCATTTGAAATACGATTAGACTTAACCAAACACACATGTAAATGAACATGACTAAGTGGGTTAAGTGGGATGGACTAATGGGGACAAGCTTATGTGGAATGCTTGTGGTAAATAGTGGGGGCCCATTTCAACCAGTATCCCAAAACGTATCTTTGTGGGCTCGACCCAAGTCGAGGACGGGACACGCATACTGGGTTTGACTATAAGAGGCCAAAACAGGGAGCGGTGGCAACGCAAGTCCAACGGGTTTCATATGCGTGTGTGGACCCGGGCTGGCAGGTAAGACGTTGTTGCATCGTGTAGGTATAAGCCGTGCATGTCCGTTGTATCAGGTTGCCACTTTAGGGGAGTGATACACCCCACTGTGGGGCCAGCACGGGTATCTACGAGTTAGGGAGCCGATCGAATAATGGGAAGTAGGGTACACCTAGTGGAGATAGGGGCAGGCGGCACCTATGTAGTCAGCTAGGGGTACGTAAAGCCATTGGGAAAGTTTCTAAGTGAAGCTAAGTGGGATGAATCTTTAGGGTGACTGGTGTGGTGCAGTATAGTGTTTATCCTTTAGTATTTAGGAGCGCCTATAACGTTGCCTTTAGCGATTGTCTATGTCCTTAATCTGCTCTTCATAGACATTTTCTTGTTTTCCATCTTATGCCTTAGTCCAGTTATTTTGGTAATAGTATTGTAGAATTATCATATTCACCAGACTTTATGTCTGACCCCCTCTTTTCCATCCTTTTCCCTCCCTTCAGGTCCGGAGGTTGGGCCAAGTTCTAGTGGAGTCTAGTTGGATCGCTTATCTTCTGGAAAGCTTGGACTGCTGAAGTAAAGTCCAGCTTGTTATCTTTCTTTTTAATGGCTATTCATGTAATGGGATTATGTACTTGTTTTATCAAGATAGATATTGTACTTGACATTGAATGTGGTGTTATGATGTAATCAAACATGTTTTGACTTCTGCTACAATGAAATAAAGTTTTTGAATTTCCAAGTACTATTTTATATCTGTCTTGTTGTAATTTTACTGTTCTATATTCACTTAAAACCTCCATGGAAGTTAATGCATTCCCTTTGTGAGTGACATTAATGGACGTGGGGCGTTACACGTGGTATCAGAGCATAAGGTTACCAGAACAGATAAAAAAAAAAATTTTAGAAAAATATTTTTTTTTCTAAAGTATTTTTGGAAGAAGTGCTTTAAAAAAAAAAACATGTTATTTAAAGAGAGTTTTTATGAAAAACATAATCCCAAATAGCCACATCCTTATCTTTATCTTTCGAATTCTCCATTTTGAATCTTTCCTTTTTGTTTCAGCATGGCTGAAGATCTTAATCTCCCAGAAGGTGTGACGATTCCAGGGTGGTTTAGGAGATACTTGGAGGCTAGGGCCACCACTGCAGGCCCAGCGGATACTCCTCCACCCCTAGTTGCACCCATTCCTCCTCCTCCTCCTCGTGTTGACACTTTTGCAAAGACGTGCAAGGAATTCAAGGCTATGGGAGGAAAAACTTTTCAAGGGACTGAGACGTTTGTGGAGGCCAGAGATTGGCTTAAGGAGACTGAGGAATTGTTGGATATCTTTGAAGTGGAAGATGGGAGGAAAGTCCGTTTAGCTGCTTGGTTAATGAAGGGAGAGGCCTCGTTTTGGTGGGAGGTCACTAACGGGGAACGTCCAGTTGATTCATGGGCGGATTTCAGACGAAGGTTTGAGGCAAAGTTTCTTTCAAGGGCAGAGGAGAACTTAAATATGGAAAAATTCCTGGCACTAAAGCAAGGGAGCTCATCAGTAAAGGAATATGTCAATAAATTTAATCAGTTAGCAAGGTTTGGCTTGGAGTTGGTGAACACGCCAGAGAAGAAAGCTTTGAGGTTCGTTAGAGGCTTGAATGAACCGTTGCAAGGGTTGGCTATGACCCACATCCCTATGGGAGCCACCTTTGAAAAGCTAGTAGAAATGGCACTTATGCATGAGGATAAGGCAGTTGAAAAGAAAGGGGATCAGAAGAAACCCCAACAGCAAAATAAGAACGGTGGTAAAAACAATAATGGCAAAGGGAAGAAGAAATGCTTCAATTGTGGGACGCCTGGCCATCTCAGCAAAGATTGTAGAAAGAAAAAGAAGACTGGTTGTTTTCATCGTGGAGATGCGGGACATTTAGTGAAGGACTGTCCAAAGAAGGGGCAGAGGGCAGGGTCTACCTCGGGAGGACAGGTGCAGGCTCTTATGGCACCAGGGCAGGCAAGGGGGCAAGTTCAGGCTATTGCGGCCCCACCGCTGCAAGAAAGAGGTAGAACAATTTCTGTTGAAAGCTTAGTTTTTCTGTTTGATCATCCTGTCCGTACCTTATTCGATTCTGGCGCATCTCATTCGTTTATCTCTGCATCATTAGTTGAATCACTGCACTTGAACACCAGTTTAGTAGAGGATCCCTTGGTCGTTTCAAATCCAATTGGGGGTTCGGCTCATTTGACCATGATATGTTTGGATTTGAAAATCTCTATACTTAGCGTTGAATTTAGATGTGATGCTTATGTATTGGGCTTCACGGGCTATGGGCTAATTTTAGGAATGGATTGGTTGTCTAGAAATAGGGCCATTCTTGATTGTGAAAGGAGAGTAGTTAGGCTTGTGACTCGCCTTGGTAATGCTCTCGACATCTTTTGTAATCCCATAAATTCCGTTATGCTAAGTTATCTTGAATCGCTTGACGCGTCTGTAGAGAACCTGCGATCGGTAGAAGTGGTCCGGGAATATCCTGATGTGTTTGAGGAGGTGAAGGGCTTACCTCCAAGGCGGGAGATAGACTTTCGAATTTATCTTGTGGATAATGCTAAACCCGTATCTTTGCCAGTGCGCCACATGGCTCCTCGTGAAAGGAGGGAACTCAATAAGCAAGTAAAGGAGTTGCTTGAGAAGGGGTTCATAAGACGTAGTATATCGGAGTGGGGTGCTCCAGTAGTTTTTGCCACAAAGGCGGATGGGTCTCTTAGACTTTGTATGGACTATAGAGAACTAAACAAGCTTACTAAAAAGAACCGACACCCACTGCCGAGGATTGACGATCTCTTTGATCAGTTAGTTGGCGCCTTAGTGTTTTCGCAGTTGGACTTAGCCACTGGCTTTCATCAACTGAGAGTGGATGAGGATAGTATAGATAAGACTGCTTTTAGGACTCCTGACGGATTCTATGAATGGCTAGTGATGCCCTTTGGTTTGACAAACGCCCCTGCATATTTTGTTGATTTGATGAGTAGGGTGTTTAGGGAATACCTTAACAAATTCGTGGTAGTCTTTGTGGATGACATCTTAGTCTTTTCTAAGAATAAAGAAGAGCACTCCCTACATCTTAGGGAAGTGTTGGAAACCCTTCGAGCGCATAACCTTAAGGCAAAATTTTCTAAGTGTCACTTCTGGAGGAAGGAAGTACGGTTCTTAGGGCACGTGGTTTCCAAAGAAGGGATAGCAGTGGATCCCGCAAAGGTGGTGGCCATCCAAGATTGGAAGGTCCCTAAAAATGCAACCGAAGTAAGAAGTTTCTTAGGGTTGGATGGCTATTATAGGAAGTTTATCAAAGACTTCGCAAAAATATCGGCTCCATTAACACGGTTAACGAAGAAGAACCTGGTTTTTACGTGGGACAAAGATTGCGATGATGCGTTCCAACGTTTAAAGAGAGCCTTAACTTCAGCCCCAGTCTTAGTGCTGCCAGACGGGAATAAACCGTTTACCATCTATACTGATGCTTGTGGGACGGGACTTGGTGCGGTCCTCATACAAGAGGGAAGAGTAATAGCCTATGGTGGAAGGCAGTTGAGGGTTCATGAAAAGAATTACCCCACGCATGACTTAGAGCTAGCCGCAATTGTTTTCGCGCTTAAGTCTTGGCATCACTATCTTCTTGGTGAGAAATTCGAACTGTTCACTGACCACAAATCATTAAAATACTTATTCTCTCAAAAGGATTTGAATTTAAGGCAGCAACGGTGGATGGAATTCTTAGCCTCCTACGATTTTGAAATAGCATATACCCCGGGCAAGGGTAACGTGGTGGTAGACGCCTTAAGTAGGAAAAGGTTGTCCTTGAGTCCGTTGTTTGTTGAACGACAAAGCTTAGAATTCATCTCTATGTTTGACTTTAGACCCTCCGTTGACTTAGTACCCGGTCTGTTAGCATCCTTGGAGGTTAGACCTACACTTCTAGGACGGGTTGGTGAGGCACAGCGAGACGACCCACGGTTGGTTGAGATAGTAGAAAAGCTCAAAGGGGGGGGGGGGGGGGGGCGGAGTCGTCAAGCCATCTTCGTAGGTATACCCTAGACGATAAGGGTTGGTTACGAAGGGATAATAGACTTTGTGTACCACAAGACGAAGACTTAAGGAAGGCCATTCTTGATGATGCTCATCGCTCAAAAATGTCCATTCATCCCGGCGGGGATAAGATGTACAAAGATATGAAGCGGGTTTTCTTTTGGGCCGGTATGAAAAAGGATGTGGCCGAGTACGTCGCTAGATGCTTGGTGTGCCAACGAGTTAAAGCAGAACAAAAGAAACCCGGTGGGTTGCTTCACCCATTAGAAGTTCCACTATGGAAATGGGAAAGCATCTCAATGGATTTTGTGGATGGATTACCAAGATCAAGGAAGGGTAACACGGGGATTTGGGTTATAGTAGATAGACTTACTAAAAGCGCCCATTTTATTCCCGTGAAAAGTAAGAGGACTGCTCCGTGGTTGGCTTCTGTATACATTAAGGAGATAGTTCGTTTGCACGGTATTCCTTCTAGTATAGTAAGCGACCGTGACCCCATCTTTACTAGCGAATTTTGGAAGAGTTTACAAGAGGTGGTAGGGACTCAGCTATGTTTGAGCACCGCATATCATCCTCAGACAGACGGCCAGACCGAGAGGGTGAATCGCATTCTAGATGATCTTTTAAGGCTTTGTATCCTAGACTTTGGGGGTACATGGGAAGAGCACCTTCCGTTAGTAGAATTCGCATATAATAATAGCTTTCAGTCTAGTATTGGCATGGCACCTTTCGAAGCTCTTTATGGAAGGCCTTGCCGTTCGCCTACATGTTGGTGGGAATCTACCGATAAAATCCTACTTGGGCCCGATATGGTTAGGGAAACCTCGGAGAAGATTGAGTTGATTCGAAGGAGGATGAAAGCAGCACAAGATAGGCAAAAATCGTATGCTGATAAGAGGAGGACAGATCTTGAGTTTGACATTGGGGACATGGTTTTTATCAAAGTATCTCCGTTACAGAATGTTGTTCGCTTTGGGTCCGTGGGGAAATTAGCACCAAGGTTTGTAGGGCCGTTTCCTGTAAAAAAAAATAGGATTGGGAAGATGTCATATAGGGTGGAGTTGCCTGAGAAACTTAGTGGAGTACACGACGTATTCCATGTATCACATTTGAGGAAGTGTTTGCACAAGACCGCGGAGGTGGTAGAGCCGAGCTTGCTTAAAGAGGTGGAAATAGAGCGTGATGCAACAATTAGACGAGCTCCTACATGCATTCTTGGGTCGGAGATCAAAAAGTTGAGGAATCGAGAGGTCAGACTGGTTAAAGTGCAATGGGGAGATGATGAGAGCAACGCAACTTGGGAGACAGAAGAGAAGATGCGTTCGTTGTACCCTTTTCTTTTTGAGGGTATGTCTTTTAATTTCTCCTTTATCGCTTAGCTTATCTTATCTTATCTTTAGTATGTCCTCTCATTAGTATCTTTGACCTTTAGTTAGGATAATCCTATGGTTGAAACATGTGTTTGAGACATGTTATGTATGATGGATGCAAAATGGATGCAAGTGTTTGCTAGTGGTTGCTCGTGGATGCATATATACACACACTTTAGGCACTAGATCGGCTCAGTCACTACATATTGCATATTGCATATATATATATGGATGTATTTAGTAAAATGGATGAACGATGGTTGTATTATCATGTGGATGCTGCATTCAGATGATGGTTGTGCATGCATATAGAAGTATTATGTAGCATTAAGAATCTTTTGCATACATAATGGATGCATGGCACGATCATAGTTGCATTAAGGAGGTCAACTGAATCAGTGGACCGCCTGATTTTGCATTAGATACGGACATATACACACACTGTGCATTTAAACATGAAAGCATTAGAAGTCTGTAAGGACAATGAATGCCTGTGTATGATGGATGAGTAGATGGAAGTTTGGATGGTAGGATATACATTCTTCCAGACTTGAAGATTTCGGGGACGAAATCCTAAAAGGAGGGGAGAATGTAACACCCCGAATTTTCTATTAACACTAAAGTTGCTAAAATAATAATAAGTGTGTAGAAGAGGGGATGTATCTAATATGAATAAGTATGTAAGAGAGGGGATGTATCTATTATGAATATAAAAATATTAATAAGTGTGTAAGAGAGGGAATGTATCTAATATGAATATAAAAATATTAATAAGTGTGTAAGAGAGGGGATGTATCTAATATGTATATAAAAACAATAATAAGTAAAGGGGGATGTATCTAATATGTACATTGTAGAAAAAATATATATATATTTATGACATGAATAGAAGTTTATTAATATGCTGAGTGTTTGCTGAGTCACTTCTGACTCATTGCTGAGTCAACAAGATAAACCCCATCTTGTCTGAACGGCTGCGGTTATTTCTAGGTTAAATCTAATGGCCTAAATGAATTCTAAAATCTATAAATAAGTGGGTAGACCCTAGACCTAAATCACTTGTAAAATTAGAGAAGCTACCGTCATGCTGCTGCCATGGAGTTCAACATAGCCGTCACAAACTAAGAAGAGGAAGCCTAATCATCTACAACTAAATCTACACAAATCAAATCAAAAGATCTCTCTTTCTCCAATTCTTTTCTTTTGTTGGTGAGTATGATGATTCTCACAAGACTATTACAAACTAATTTGACTCAGTTATGAATGGATCACAAGAAAGTGATGTGATTTGTAATTGTAAATTCTATATATTGTGGATCTCTTATTATGTTATTATGTTGTCGTATGATGTAAATTATATATGTTATGTCATGCTATGTTGCAAATTCTCTTATGCTATGTCGTGCTATGTTGAGAATCATGTCAAGCTATGTTATACTATCATACTATGCCATGTTATAAATCATGCTATATTATGTTGAAAAATCGTGTTGTTGGATCATGCTTAAAGTTATGTTTTTTTTTCTTAATTTAAATGGATCTTGTTTATGGGAATTTGCCTATTAGGTTAGGTGTACCCATAAACTTGAAACTATAATTAAATAAAACTTGATTATGGGAATTTGCCTATTGAGTTAGGTGTACCCATATAAAACCATGTTGTTAAAAAATTAGATGATGTTGATTCACACATGTTCATATGTAAGTTTATGAAAATTGATTGAGATCATATTAGGTGAATTTTGAACAAGTTGACACCTTTAGATCCATGACATGTATAATCTATGCAAGTTGGACATATGCAAGTTTCACCCCTTATTATGATTCATTTGGTCACATATACATGTTGATATTATGATAATCTCTTTTATGCTATGAGTTAGGCTATTCGAGTCTAACATATATTTTGCGAATAAACGTTCAAACGTGGGGTAGGGGTAATATTAGGAATTAATAAATTGGGTGCAATTTTGTAAGATGTTGCATACCATGAATGAATGTCCATAATTGAGTCAATTATGGACATTGTTAAAAATTGGAAGTAATTAATAATTCAAGTAGGGAATTATTAAAATTGGGGGAAAGTGGATTATTATTAATAATCAATGCTTAGGACACGAGGTTGGACCCGTTTGTGATGTAAACCTGCCCGGACCTGCCCGGCAAATCCAGTAGTCACAAATGTCGGCCCAATGTGAGAGGTCCTAGGCCCAAACTAAATCATAACAGTTGTAAAGACATGAGGTTAGACTCTTTTATGGTGTAAGACTGCCCGGACCCGCCCGGCAAATCCAGCTGCCATAAATGCCAGTCTAATGTGAGAGGTCTTTATGAGGTTATGGCCTTAATGAACTAAGAAATACTTAACCAGATAATCATGTAAGGTGGGACATGGGGGTTAAGTAGGTGCCTTGGGTGGCATGAGGAATCTGGTGGTTGCCTTTAGAGGCATTTGAAATACGATTAGACTTAACCAAACACACATGTAAATGAACATGACTAAGTGGGTTAAGTGGGATGGACTAATGGGGACAAGCTTAGGTGGAATGCTTGTGGTAAATAGTGGGGGCCCATTTCAACCAGTATCCCAAAACGTATCTTTGTGGGCTCGACCCAAGTCGAGGACGGGACACGCATACTGGGTTTGACTATAAGAGGCCAAAACAGGGAGCGGTGGCAACGCAAGTCCAACGGGTTTCATATGCGTGTGTGGACCCGGGCTGGTAGGTAAGACGTTGTTGCATCGTGTAGGTATAAGCCGTGCATGTCCGTTGTATCAGGTTGCCACTTTAGGGGAGTGATACACCCCACTGTGGGGCCAGCACGGGTATCTACGAGTTAGGGAGCCGATCGAATAATGGGAAGTAGGGTACACCTAGTGGAGATAGGGGCAGGCGGCACCTATGTAGTCAGCTAGGGGTACGTAAAGCCATTGGGAAAGTTTCTAAGTGAAGCTAAGTGGGATGAATCTTTAGGGTGACTGGTGTGGTGCAGTATAGTGTTTATCCTTTAGTATTTAGGAGCGCCTATAACGTTGCCTTTAGCGATTGTCTATGTCCTTAATCTGCTCTTCATAGACATTTTCTTGTTTTCCAGCTTATGCCTTAGTCCAGTTATTTTGGTAATAGTATTGTAGAATTATCATATTCACCAGACTTTATGTCTGACCCCCTCTTTTCCATCCTTTTTCCTCCCTTCAGGTCCGCAGGTTGGGCCAAGTTCTAGTGGAGTCTAGTTGGATCGCTTATCTTCTGGAAAGCTTGGACTGCTGAAGTAAAGTCCAGCTTGTTATCTTTCTTTTTAATGGCTATTCATGTAATGGGATTATGTACTTGTTTTATCAAGATAGATATTGTACTTGACATTGAATGTGGTGTTATGATGTAATCAAACATGTTTTGACTTCTGCTACAATGAAATAAAGTTTTTGAATTTCCAAGTACTATTTTATATCTGTCTTGTTGTAATTTTACTGTTCTATATTCACTTAAAACCTCCATGGAAGTTAATGCATTCCCTTTGTGAGTGACATTAATGGACGTGGGGCGTTACACTTCAGGATCATATAGCTATTGTTTACTTGCGCTGTGTTGTAAGTGTTGTACTTTGATAATGATGTATATTCAAGTACAGATTTTTATTTCAAAGTTACGTTACATATATTATATGTTATTCATTCCACTGTGAGATTCGTGTTACTCTGATGTTGTGTTCTTCTTCTTCTTCTATTCTAAGTTTCTATCTTATCTTTCCTCACCCTCTAATTTCTTTCATTAATGACCAGTATTTTTCGATGTTTGGTTAGTCGTCATCGTGTCTATTTTGATAACCAAAGTCGTCAAAAACCCGGGTCATTACAGTTGGTATCAGAGCTTAAGTTAAGTGATTTACCTTGGCTCTGTGGCGTGACTCAGTAGAGATGGGGTTAGTAATACCCTAGATTGAGTTGAGTGTATATATATACGAGTGAGCGTATTTGTTATTGATATAAAAATTGTTTTATATTGTGGTGATTTATTAGTTGAGTTGTTTATGGGTTCTGGTCGATCTGTTTGATCCACTGTATCGGTAGGAGTTTATAAACACTCGAATACGATGGGTCGACACGATATGTTTTGAAAAGAGGGTAAATTAAAATAAGTTTACCCAAGGTATATCTTGATATAGAGATATATATATATATATATATATATATCTAAATTATAATATAATGGATATATTGGTTGTTACTATAGTCGAGTAAGATTTTAAATTAAATGGTTATGTAAATAACCAATCAGAATTAATATAAGTGAAATACGTGAAATTAGATGAGTTAAATCTGAAATTTAAGCCAGAAATTGAATTAAAATTCTGGAAAATTGGATAAGTGTTTGTAAATGGATTTGTATTAAAAATAAGGAAAATTTAAGATCCTGGGAGATTTTAAATTGTTTTACAAGCAGTGTGAATTATATTTTGAAATGAATTTCAAAGCGGAAATGTTTCGAAATGGTTTTATAGTATTGAACTCACTTCAATCACTGGAAAATATATTCCAGTGATGACAGCTGCATCATCAGTATTCATTTTCGAGTTGTAAGTGACGAATTACTACTAGAGATACAGTTTTGAATTTGTTTTGGGAAAGACAAGTTGTGTTGAATTTCAAAATGGGATTTATAATATAGAATTTGAGTATATAGAATTTGAATATAGAAATTCAAATGGGATTTATAATATAGAATTTGAATAGAATTTGATATATAGAATTTGAATAATAGAATTTGATATATAGATTTGAATAATAGAAGTGATATAAAATTTGAATAGAAATTGAATAGAATTAACTAAGTCGAAGAGGAATTAGTTAATCGAGTTTTGAATTTGAAGTTGAACTTTGAAAGGTGAATTGGATTTGTAAATGGATATTCGAAATCGAATATAGAACTTAAATTTGAAATTTGGATTCAAATTACTTAATAAGAAAGTTAAAATATATTTGAACATGTCATGTTCAAATATAAAAGTGAAATAGATTAAAAAGTTTATTAACAAATTAATTAACGAATTGAGTTAAAACGATCAGTTATAGTTAAAATAGATAAGGCAGGTATAAATATACATGAGATAGGTATGGATAAGGTATGAAGGTTTATAAATAGAATGCTCAACGAAAAGGTATGTATTTAATTCATATATGAGATTTTTATGCGCCGTATCGACAAGCCGCTTGGCTTTTTCTTTTTCTTTTGGATTGGAGGCTATTTGAAATATCCCGATGCTCCTGGTACAAAGGAGGTTATGGCGAATTTTTCCGGGAATTTAAGGAGTTAGAATATTTTTCAGATAATTTGATAGTTTGAAATCAATGTATCAATATATATGTATAGAAGTCGATAAGGAAACGAACTTAGAAATAGAATAGTAAAATCAAAAAGAAGACTAAGAATAAAATCTAGTAAGAATAGAAAGAGGAAGCGTATACGTGTTTAAAAGTGAATAAGTAGTTGTATGGTATTGATTATTCGGGTAAGTAGTCATATCTGTTTTGACGTTATAAATGTTATTCAGTCAATGTCTGAGAGGTAGTTATACCCCAACTTGATTGATTTCATTATTAACAAATAAATAGTAAGATTTCAGGCTCGAAGATCAATGTTGAATAAGAGTTAGTTGAATATAGGATTTGGGTTGTCGTAACGATGTTTTACACAACATCCGTTTTAACCCAAATAAGTGTAAGCTTGGAAATATAATAAAGAATATTTTCTAAGTATATAAATAAACGAGATCGGAAAAGAGATAAGTAATTGGAATATTTTCCAATTATAAATAGCATATATTTTCGAAAGTTTAGAAAATAAAGGTAGGCGATATTCGGAAATGTTTTCCAAATAACATAAAAGGCCAATATGGTTATTGAAAATATTTTGTTAACAAATATTGATAAAGAAAAAGAGAAGTGATTTAACTAATGGAATATTAATTAAGGACTCAGTGACATGTTCAAAAAGGAAAATTTGATTTTTGAAAAGAGTAAATTGTTTAAAAACTCCCAGGGAAAGACTGTTTGAATTAAAAACAAATTTAACAGAAATTTGTGAAAGCAAATTTGAATTAAAGTAAAGACAGTAAAGTGGTAACTGAGATTGAATTAGAATGATATCAAGACAAATTAGATTGTGAGATTCAAATTTGAAGTGTAATGTGACAATCAAGTTAAGAGTTGGGAATCAAGAAGAAACTCGAGTTGAAATGATATTTGGCTCGAATATAAACGAATGGTTGTGTTGTGGATAAAAGCAGATTGGAATTTGATTGGGATGACCCTTGTATCCGCTGAATTGATAACAGGTGGAAAGGATAAAATGATATGCCGACAAAAAGGAACAAGTTTATATTTCAATTGGATATAAGATTTATGAGCCGAATTGGCATGCCGCTTGGCTGTTTGATTTTCTTTTGGATTGGAGATGGCCCAGAGAGGCGAGTTAGAGTTTGATCTATTGACCAGTATAAAAGAGGTGTTGGCGAAATTTTGTCGAAAAGTTAAGGAGTTAGAAAATTTTCAGGATTTTTGGAAATTTTCGTTGATTAGAATTAATTAATATTTAATTGAAATTAAATTGGTTCACTTGAAACTGAAGTTAAGAAGTGAACAAATATGTTCTAACCAGTCGATAGGGTCGTTCTCTACCTTAGCAATTTCGAGGACGAAATTATTTTAAGTGGGGAAGAATGTAATGACCCGCATTTGCAGAGGTATTATAATTAATTAATTTAATTACATAAATAGGGATATAGTGAATTTAATGGTCATGGAATTAAATAATATATTTAATTCTGAAATAATCAGAATTGGCTGAAATGGCAATATGGTATGAACTAGATCATCTGTGATATTTAATTCAGTTTATAATTGAATTAGAATAACGAATATATTATTTGAACGACAGTTTGAACGTATAATTATATTATAATTAAAATCGAGCTCGAAATGGCGTTGCAGTTCGTAAATTGGCGATTCGAACTTCAACTGAATGTACAGGATTCGTTTTAAGCCGGATTTCTGTGAAACAAGAAGCGTGTGGAGCTGGTGAAGTATATCTTTCTAATGGAAGAGGAAAATCTGGATTTCGTCGCGTAGATTTTGAGATATGTCCAAATCGAATTTTAAAATAGTCGCTATAGAATCGTTTATCGACCGTATCGGTTTATTCGATATAAGTAGAGATCGGGTTTGAATTTAGACAAGGTTCTTTTGAGAAGTAGTGATAATTTAATTTTTAGAATTTTATTGAAAATTTTAATTAATTTAATAAGCGACCTTTTATTTGAAGTATTTCGCATTCTGTAATCAACATTTTGAAGTTTCAAAATATGAGTCAACCTACCGATATTTTTATATTTTCGGGATCGAGGCACCTCACTGAACACGACTGTGTTTTTATCTCAGTCTGCAATGCTCATATATGAATATAACCGTACATAGTGGGGTGGGCAACTTTTTAAAACTTTAAAATAAGACACCCTAAGTCATTTTGGACCAAAAGGGGATCCACGCCTCCTTTGTTTCAGCTGCACAAAGTCTTGTTCCTCAATCAAAAGCGTGGAGCATCCTCTTCCAAGAATCCAAAAGAAATCTCCTATAAATACTACCTAAAACCATCCCTAAACCTAATTCTCACTCGACAACAAAGTGTTGCCGCTGTTTTCTTTCTTTTCAGTAAAACGTGAAGAAACATCCTCTTTCAAAATCAAAGTAAAATCCAAACAAATACGATAAATCATTTCAAATGTATATTACTGAGCCTAGGGTGTTTATCTTCATCTCTATATGCATATTTTTGAGTTTGACACCAATACGCTGCGCTGGGAAATGGACAGCGTCTCCTAGGGTCAGGTTTCTTGGGTTGAATGAGCATCGAGTTGGGTTTTCCATGTTGTATTTGAGTTTGTGATGGAAAGTAGCATGTGTGTGCAACATCTGGGAGGGTTCGGTGGTTCAATGGCCTGGAGCACGGACCTGCGGCTGACAACGTGTTTCTGTAATGGAGCTCGAGTTGAAGGATTTGGCGTTGGCAAGGAAGAGGAGCTCGAGAGGAGCTCAACGATGGTGGTGGTTTTCGGATTCATGTGGTGTAGAAGGATCGAATGTGGTGAGGTGATGGCCTTTGTAGAGGAGCAGCGGGTTTGTGGTAATCGGTGGAAGAAGAAAAGGTTTCGGGTGTAACGATGTGGGCCTGACGGGTTAAGGTGTTGGTTGGGCCGAAACAAAGTGGGTAAAGCCCATTTGGAGTTTTTAATTTAAGTTATTTTTAAATTAAATAAGGTTCGAACTTGTTAATGAAATATCTTGATCATACTTAATCAGATTTTCGAATGGTTGGATCCGTTAGGATAGTATGGACGGGAGCAACCCAATGGAACTGACTGGAAGTCCATCCAAGCTTGTTACAATTTATCGCAAAATAAATTATTCGTCTGAATCAAATAGAGCGATGGTTATCGTTATTAATGATGATCGTCCAAAGTGAGTAAATCTCACTAACTCTGAACAGTTTATAATTTCATGTTGTATTTTTAGAACTGTTAAATATTGGTTGGTTGACTGTGTGTTGACTATTTGATTGAACTGCTAGTCAGTTAGTTGAATTTCTATATTGATTCTGTTTAACAGAATATATCATATGGAACTGAAAGTGATGTTGATTTTATTGTGTAACATTTGTGGATGCAGGGAAACAGGTTGGAGGAATCCGACTGGACTCCTCAACATTTATTTTAATGTTTTTCATATATTGTGATATATGATGTGTTATATAACCTGTTATGGATTATGTGTGTTGGAATGATATTGATCCTTGTTATTCGACATTTTAAATATCATAAAATGACCCTGGGATGTAAAAGGAATTATTTCAATGTATATTGAAATAAAGGGATTTTATAAAATCAACAGATTTTATAAAAGGAAATATTTTGAAAGTAAATAAAAGGGAAAATGTTTATAAAACGAATAGAGTTTTATAAAAGGGAAAAATGTTGATAAAACGAATAGAATAGAAAAAAGGAAATAATTAGAGTAGAATAAATAAAGATATACAAGGAAATATTTGTAAACCATTTACAAATAGGATTGAAAAGGAAATAGTGCAAAACCATAATTAAATAGATGATAAAGGATAAAGGCAGTTAGAAAACAAATAGATTATAAAGAAAATGTTTATCCTTGGATAAATAGATATATATATATATATAAGTCTGAACTTATATATGAAGAAGTAAATGGATAAAAGGAGCAGATTGATTTATAAAGGACTTTTGTAAATTAAGTTGAATATTTATCATTTGGATAAATAGAATATATAAGTCCGAACTTATATATGAAGAAGTAAACGGATAAAAGGAGCAGATTGATTTATAAAGGACATTTATAAATTAAGTTGAATATTTATCACTTGGATAAATAGAATATATAAGTCCGAACTTATATATGAAGAAGTAAACGGATAAAAGGAGCAGATTGATTTATAAAGGACATTTATAAATTAAGTTGAATATTTATCATTTGGATAAATAGAGTATATAAGTCCGAACTTATATATGAAGAAGTAAACGGATAAAAGGAGCAGATTGATTTATAAAGGACATTTATAAATTAAGTTGAATATTTATCATTTGGATAAATAGAATATATAAGTCAGGACTTATATAAAGAAGTAAGGATCGATTTCAACATCGATGTTTGAAACTGAATAAGGACAAAGAGTTAATCAGTTAGGGTTAACCAGTTAGAGTTAAACCAGTTAGGTTAAACCGTAGGGTTAAACAGTTAGAGTTAAACCAGTTAGAGTTAATCGATAGAGTTAAATCGAACTAGAGTTTTTGAATAGAGTTAAATCGAACTAGAGTAATTCAAATGAAGTTAATCGAATTTAGTTTATTCGAATAGAGTTGTAATGAGTTAATCGAATTTAGTTATTCGAAGAAGTGAATCGGATCAGAGATATTCGAAGTGAGATAATCGAATCAGAAATATTCGAAGTGAGTTGATCGAATCTAGTTATTCGACAGGAGTTAAATCAAATAAGATTTATTCGAAGAAAGAGATTATCGAATATAAGTACTCTGAAGTAAGCAAATCGAATATAAGTTATTCAAATAAGATATTCGAATAAGAGTTAATCCAGTAAGAGTTATTAGGTTGGAGTTATTCAAATAAGAGTTATAGATTAGAGTTAACCGAATATGAGTAAATATATTAGTTATCATTATATTATTTGAGTTAGGAAATAAAAGTCATATTAAAGATAATATATTTCGAATGCAGGAGATTATAACACCATTGTTATAATCACATAAACTTGTGAAAGAAGGGGGTTCGTAAATAGAATCCAAGGGTTCGTAAGGAAGTGTTAAAGAGTTAAAAGATGAACTTACCCTATTTCGAGATTTGAAATGTTGTTCAGTTAAGGTCTGAGCGGTAGTTATACCCCAACTTGATTGGCTTCGTTTTAATTTAGAAATGGTTAAGGTTCGAGTGTGAAGTGGTTAAGTGAATTTAGTAAATAAGTATAGTGGTTCGAGTTGTCGTCGCGATGTTGATTTAAACATCTGTTTAAATCCAAGTAAAATAGATTTGGAAATGTTTTCCCAATAAAATTAGAAATGTAATCAAATATTGAAATTGGAAATATGGATTAGTAATGGAAATGTTTTCCAATGTTAAAGTATATTTTCTAAACATAGAAAGTAAGGAAATATGGATATATATATATATATATATATTTGTATATATGATTGATGATTGATTGATAGAATTTCCATCCGGAAATAAAATCATTGTTTGCACACGTGTTTTCATTTGATAGTTAACTCACCGACTATCAAAGTTTTGACCATTTTAACGTTGTTAATATGGAGAGACCGATTGGATTATTATCCAAAGAACCACTCTGTATTGGCATAAGCGTTGCGAATCATATATGCCAAAGATAATTGAAGACGGAGTAAAGTTCAAGGGCTATCGTATAAGTCTTAGATAACAGTGTCTAAGATTGATGTATTGAATAGTGCCTTCGGTTCATCCTGTTCCTGGATGACTTGTATGGACGGATGTCTGATAGAGTATTTCCAGACGATCACGTATATTGATTTCTCCAACCGTACCAAGAGTGGAAGCGGAGAAGGAAAACCTCTTTTAGCTAACACATAATGTATGGTTGAGGACGTCAATCGGTGATTTGATGGATTTAACGATGTGGCATTCGAAGTGAATCTTATGTGATGATGAAGCGTAACCTCAAGCCTCATCAACCGGTAAAAGATAGAAATCAGGCAGGTAGCATGGCTAAGTCGGTCACTCCGAAGTAGGGTGTATAATCACCTGATCTAGAGTTTCATTTACTTTTAAAAATCTATTGTTGATGTTGTCCCATTCGGGAAACGGTTGCTGATCCCAACCGTTGGTGATATACATTTGATACACTCAAGCGAAATGAGTGGTCGGTCTGGCCGGGTTGCAAGATGTTCTTGTTGAACCCAGTGTATTCCTTTCTAGAAGTACACAAGCGAAAGGTGGTTCCATACCTTGTCATAGTTGGAAATCCATTACCCAATACGTTCTTGCGGTTTTGATTGTATACTATATATGTAGAACGTGAGATGAAAGCGTTTCTGCTAGATGATTATTATATTGTGGTTGATAGACATTATTATAATATCAAAAGGTTTTTGATATAAAGATAATTTGGATTCTCATAAGGGAAAAACCCGTTCCGTTATATGGCGTGGTCTTATGAGATATCATTTACATGCTTGAACTGTTTTAAACTGTTTTACTCACACCAGTCCCATGACTGACCCAGAGTTTATTTTGTTTTGTTTTCCCTAAACTCTTGGGTGCCCAATTTTGTACGGGCAGTCAAGTAGTCGGGATTTAAAGATACTTGAAGAGCTGGAGCAGGAGGCTTCAGGATCATATAGCTATTGTTTATTTCCACTGTGTTGTAAGTGTTGTACTTTGATAATGATGTATATTTAAGTACAGATTTATATTTCAAAGTTATGTTACATATATTATATGTTATTCGTTCCGCTGTGAGATTCGTGTTACTCTAATGTTGTGTTCTTTTTCTTCTTCTTCTGTTCTAATTTTCTATCTTATCTTTCCTTACCCTCTAATTTCTTTCATTAATGACCGGTATTTTTCGATGTTTGGTTAGTCGTCATCGTGTTTATGTCGATAACCAAAGTCGTCAAAAACCCGGGTCATTACATGTGTAATGTTATGTGAAGGATTTGGGAATATATAATGGGATTTCGAAATAAAAGAAATTAAAAGGGGCTTGAGAATATGAAGGGATATTGCCAATAAAAGAAATAAAAAGGAGACTGGTGAAAATATAGAGATATTTTCAAACTAAAAGGACGAGATTTGGAATGAGTTTTATTCTGAAAAGGAAAGCAATAATTTTGGTAACGAACCAAGAAAGATATCGTAATGATTGTTTACGATAATAAGTTGAATCGATTTTCCAAATGAAAGATAATAATTAGTAAATGTTTTAAATTATATTTAAAGTTAGAATCTTAAGATATTTTACCAAGTATATAAATGAAATGATTTGAGAATATTAATATATTTAAAACTGATATACTATTTTAATGGCCAAGTGACACTATGGATCTATTTTATTTTTGTGGTTGTTTATTTTGATAGTTAAATAACCGACTATCAAAATCATGCCAATGCGTTGTTGGCATGGAAAGACTAGGATTGAATTTATATTCGAGAAACCATTCCGACCAATAAATACGAATACGTCGAAGATATTGATCGAGATGGAGCAATTGAAGACCATAGATCTTCATAAAATGGAAGAGTTACTTACAATCTCTGGCTGATCCCTAGAGATATACTGTGATTCTATCGTGGTTGAAAATGTACGGATTTCAAAGACCACTCGCTACTGATCTATAGGGTGATTCCTAGGATGTGGTAGGAGGGTGCCTTCGGTTTATCCTAATCCTGGATGACTTGTGTGGACGATGTGAACGGTGGCTAGATGCTCCCAAAGTCGATTATAACCTCAAGCCTCATCAACCGAAAAATGACAAAAATCGGGCTGGCAGCATGGCTATGTGGGTCGCACCCATTAGGATGTATAATCACCTATCTAGAGAAACTCCTTTTGCTTCTTTAATCTGTCGATGCTGTCCCATTTCGGGAAACGGTGGGTAGCTCCCAACCGTTGGTTATATACATTCGATACACTCAAGCGAAATGAGTGGTCGGCCATGTGTGGGCCGGGTTGCAAGACGTTCTTGTTAAACCCAGTGTATTCGCCTCTAGAGATACACTATCGGCAGGTGGTTCCATACCTTATCATAGTCGGAATCCAATCTCCAATAAGCGCCCACGGTTTTGATTGTATACTATATAAGTGGAGCGTGAGATGCAAGCGTTCTGCTAGATTTTATTTATTTGTATTTAGACACTATTATAATATCATAATAATATTGTTTTGGGTTATCGTAAGGTAAAAACCGTTCGTATTTATGTGTAGATTTGGTCTTACCATTATACTTTCTTTCGAAAAGAAATTTTGAACTTTAAAATCAAGTTGGATGATGTTAAAAACTTAGCGAGTTTTCCTCACTCTGGTTCCCCGGACTGACCTCGTATTTGTAATGCTCGGGTTAGGCCGGGTTGTACAGGTTCAGGTTATCGGATGGTGTGAAGTCTAAAGACGAACTGAAGATGTTCAGACGTATGATATTATCTAGTATTATTTCCGCTGTGTGATGTATATGAGGGCAGATTATTATAACTATCTAGATGTATCGATGTACTCTGATAATTGAATATATTTGTCAAATCTCTCTATAAAGTATATTTATATATTATATTTTGTTCCGCTGCGATTTGAGACTCTGTGTGGTGTTGGATCTTCTTCTATTATAATATTTCTTTCTTTCTTAACCCACGCTCTAATTTCTTTCTAATAACATTCTGGTGTTTTCAGTGCTTCAATGTTCGACATGGTTTTTTGTGTCGATTTTCGGGATCGAAAATCCCTGTTCATTACAGTTGGTATCAGAGCAATGGTTAAGGAATAACCTTGGCTCTGTGGCGTAACTCGATAAATATGGTGTTAGTAAAACCCTAAATTGAGTTTAGTGTATACATATGAGAGTGCGTATTTGTAAATTTATATAAAAAAGATTTTGTATTATGTTGTTTGATCGGTTCAAGTTGAACTGACATAATATTGTCTTATAAAGAGGGTAAATATTGCCCTAAATATGTTTTCATATATAAAAGAAATAATTTTGTCAAATTATTGGAATATTGATTTGTTTGATTGTTCTGAATGGGAATTCAAACGAGATTGTGAATTTAAATGGTTTAATATAACCATGATTAAATAAACCAGAATTTATTTGAAGACAAGTTAAATAAAATCAGTAAGGAAAATGGAATGACTTTCTTGTTTATTGGATGATAAATTGGTTGGATAATAAAATTCATCAACCGTTGAATGAACAAAAAATTGGAAAATAAATTTTTAGTATACTCACTTTGAATTAAACCACTTATGAAATGAAATTTAATCCTGTATTTGTTATTTGCATTATATATCGAGTTATGTGCAGGATTGGAGGAGGAAGGGTTATTAGTGTTGTGCTGCATGATTAAAGTTTGAGTGCCCGACAAATAGGTAAACCTTAATTATATTGATTGGGTGTTTGATTTTATACCCCCGAGTTGGGTAGCCGCTTGGCGTTGTTTTCTTTTGACCGATGGGTGAGTTGTAGTTGTTTGGATCGAACAGTACAAAGGAGGTGCTGGTAAATTTTTATGTAAATTTTGAAACTTAGAATATTTTTGATAATGTTTTTATTATAATTTTTTTTAAATAATTGAGTTTGAATCATTCTTCTTATTTAGCAATTTCGGGGACGAAATTTTATTAAGGGGGGAAGATTGTAATGACCCGAATTTCGATCATGTAAATTCGAATATTTAAATTGATTTTAAATATTATATTAGAAATATTAATGAATTTTAATAATGAATTAATTTATTTTTTATGATGGCTGAACGTTTAATTTATATTTTATTTATAAACGAACTCATAACGTCGCGGTAGCTCGTTAAATTGAGTTTTGAATTTTAATTGAATATACAGAATCCGTTTTAAGTCGGAATTGTGTGAAACAAGAAACTTCAGGATCGTTTTGATTTTAGTTTTCTAACAAAAGAGAAAAATCGGAATTTCAACTTATATATTGTAAGTTATGTCCAAATCAAAATTTAAAATAGTCGTTATGGATTTGATTATAAACGATAACGTTTATTTATACATAAAAGAGGGGTTTTTATAAATTTTGGATATCGTTTTAACTAAAAATTGTTAATATTGTGTTATAATTGCATATTGGTTTATATTTGAAATGATATTTCATTTTATTTGGACATATATGGTAAAAATAATTTATTTTTATTTAATTCTATTTATTTTGAATTTATATTATTTATCGATATTATATAAGTGTTATAAATAGTTTTTTTCCTAAACAACTTCTGCTTTAGACGAAACATACTTTATTGAGATGCGTATAGCTAATTATTGCCAGATTTTCAGTTTGGAGCCAATCAGAGTTATTTTATCGGTGAGTGGAATTTAAATGTGAACCGATAAATTAAAATAACGCCGTTGTGCAAATAGAGTCAATTTTCAGCAAAATTAATTTCATTGGAACTGGAACGCTTAGACGTGGCAGTGTATCCATTATCATTACGTTTGAGTTCGTATGTGTCAGTTGACTGTTAGAAGCGGTAGAGTTTAATGCGATATAAAATAAAAAAATAAAATGTAAATTAATTTTTGAATAAAAGGAGTACATACCTACACTATAATGATGAAAATCAATTTGGTCAAATGTGTTTCCCAATTATATATAAACAGACTTTGTCATAGGGTGTATATGTTATTATTGAAAGCAAATACTAAAACATGCAGGTTTTGACATTGAACTAAATACTGAAAATGTCATATAACAATACCAAATGATCGTGAATGAATACTGGTTTAAGCAAGTTTTATTTATTTCATTTAGTACTATGATAATATAATATCCTGGCAAAAAGAAGTAAGATGACGAGCATAAAATATAACGTAGAAAATACGTTCCCATCCCATGTTGGGCATAAGTCGGTTAGGTGAAAGAACCAAATATTTCAAGTACTGATCTATAGCATATGACCATTGTTGCATTATTTTCATCATCCTATAGTCGAAGAAGCACATGCCTACAGTTAGATGTTCCATCTACATTAACGACTACTATGTACCTTAATGCCTAAGTGGTTGGACATGCCTTGGAGTAGTATTATGCAGATTAGTCTACCCCCTATAGACAGCCCTACAACTTCATGTCCAAGTGATTAATAACTCACGCACAGCTATGAAATGCTACAGAAGCTAATGTAAAGTGAAACCACACATGGATATTTCCTGCTAATGAATAGAAAGGTGAAAACTGTCATTGACAAGAACAACTACATCTATGCTACTGCCTATCCAAACTTGTCGTGCCCTCCAAACTTCAGATGCCGTGATGACCAAGGACCTTCCTCTTATAAATAGGCATCATCACCGTTCTGTTTTTTCAGGAAGCATGATGCAAATGAAAGCTTACAGTAAAACAAAAAAATTATACTATATATTCTTTAATTTCTTAAAAATCATATACTTATCCTTAAATCATAGAAGCTGATGCAATCATCCTTATAAATCCATCTCTACATTTCCATGGTTTCGAATTATCAAACGATGATGTTCATTGTTAGAGGTGGAAACCTAGGTTTGGGTTTTTCTGTCGATATAGAGATCATTATGAGAATCCAAGACTTGAGGAGAAATCAGTGGAGTACGACGCTCGAATGGCTAAAATTCTATGAATTTTGGAACCAACATAGGTCGCACCTGGAGGGATCTGACTGACGTCGGTCGGAGATAGAGACTTCCGTAGCTGGAGAGAAGGTGGTCGGCGAGTTCGGTTTGAGGAATGGGGTTAGTTGGCATAATTAGTTTGGTGATACGATGAGTTTCACGAAGTGTCAGTGGCTTACGTGCACGGGAGGAATACATTGGAGCTTCAGGAAATATCGTTGAAGAAGAAGAGGTGCGGTGCGGATTTTTGGTGTTTTGGCGTGGGCTTTTATCTTCTTTTATGGCCTGGGCCTTCGGGCTTTAAGTTAAAAAAAGAAATAATACAAACACAAAAAGGGGATGTTGCATGCATGGTGGTGGGAGGATTAATGTAGCAGGTGGGCGGAAGTAATAATCAAATGAAGGGGAGGGTTAGTTGCTACCATAGTGGAGAAAAGGACAACGTTGGGCCCTAAGTCCAACGAAAAAACAAAAACAAAAAAAAGAGAAAAAAAGAAAAAAAACCGAAAGTATGCGTGTATAAGAAGGAACCGAATGGATAAAGCTGGAGGGTGCTCCAGTGTGGTGTGAGGTCTCAAGGCAGTGCATGGATGTTAGCCAGTGGTATGGTGATGGACTGGGTTGGTGCGGTTGTCGGTAAATGCCAGGGGATGTGTTTGACATTATGGAGGGAAGCAGCGTTTTCCATTACGGTTGTCGGTAAATTCCAGGAGGCATGAACACGGTAGGATTCAGGAGCAAAAAGCATTGGGAAGACAACACAGTGCCATGCGATATTAATCTAATGTAATAGGGAAAACGACGCTGGGACCGTGGTGACAAGCGTAACATTTTGAAGCTGTTCAGACAGAGTTGAAAACAGCTGGAGTCTTTAATTAAATTAAACACATGGTGAGTTTTAACTCACTCAGTTACCCTATTTATATTTTATATAAATCGGGCTTTATTATTTGTGTGCCATGTTTGCTAATTATTGATTGATTGTTTGGATGACTGTTGAATATTTTTATATCGATTATTTAAATTAAACGTTGTTTAATTTAAATAAAATGCCATCGTTATTTTTAACGATGATTTTCAAACAAGATAACTTACCTTGTTGATAATGTATTTAAATTAAATTCGATGCTTGAATTATTGGTTGATCTCTATCAGTTGAATTAATTATTTATCTGCATATGATCATTATATGAACTGTTTAACCCATATGATTGGATTATTGAATTGGCTATTGATTGTTTAACCCAAATTCAACATTTGTTTGGTTATTAACCAATGAGTGATATTGGTTAAAGAATGTATAGTGGATGGCCAAATATACAAACTGTTTTATAAAGATTGATTTACCGTGAGGTGAATCGATAGAAATGAAGTTACAAAATTATGTGATAACTGAATATAGATTTTTAAATATATATTTTTAAAAAAATAAATAAACCAATCATATTTATATATTGTTTGTTTAACCACAAATTACTATTTTGTACCAAAATTGGTCGTGTGCGAAGCATGTGCCTCATCATAATTGTTAATGAAGCTTAGATTGTTAAGCAAGTGTGCAATGGTTAATAAATGCGATTAATTGTTTTTAAGAAACGATTGAAAAGGGATTATATTGAATTGGTTATTATTTATTTAATAATAATCAAAGAGAAAGGGACTAGTTAAATTAATTATATTATTAATCAATTTAAATCAAAAGGCTAATTAGAATTGATTAACAAGTTAATCATTGACCAAGTCAACTGTTGTAACCGAAATTGATTTTCAAATTAAATTAGTTTGTACCAATCAATCTAATGAGATTTAACGAACAGTTGTTTAACTTACTAAGATTTTAAAAAGGGATTTTAATATTATTTCCAATTAATGGTGAAGTAAATTATAATTTTTAAGTATTATATTGTAAGAAATCTTTTTCTTAAATGAAGTTCATTTGAGTGAGGAATTTGAAGTTGGTAATGAAATATAATTGAATTTAAAAGTGAGTTGACGAATGGGTTATATTTAAACCGAGTTTAGTAATTTGAGTTATGAAGGTGATTTTTAAGCGAGTACGATAATTTTAAAATAATTGTTTGAGTTGAGAAAAGGAAATCGAGATGAAAAAGTTGTATGTTAAGCCAAAGTGGTATAAACGAGTTTATAAAAAGAGATGGGAAGTTAAATCATTAATTGCAAATTAACGTTACTTAATGATGGCATTAAGTGAAATGGGTGAGTTTTGAAATAAGATTTCCTAGAGGAAATGGTTGAAAGTTTTAAAAAGGGAATTCTGGTAATTGAATTGGATAAAGATCGAGTAATAAGATTTGTAATAGAAGTCCAGATAATGAAACAAACAGTTTAAAGAAGTTGATGTTTAGAAGTTCATGTTTTATTTATCACTTACTAGATCAATAAATTTAGTATTAATATATATATATATATATATATATATATATATATATATAAAGGGAGATTTCAAAAGCAAGAAGGTTTGTAAAACCATATGTTAAGTAAAATGGTAAAACGGTATTTGTAGATATTAGAATGAATATGAGCTTTTTGGAATTACAATTCATATCTATCTTAAGATAAAAATGTTGTTGATCAAGGTCTGAGAGGTAACTTAAATACCCCAACTTGAATGACTTCAGGATTATCGGAGGATGATATTAGTTGTAATGGCGAAAGTGTTAAAAGTTATAATTGTGTAATGTTATGTGAAGGATTTGGGAATATATAATGGGATTTCGAAATAAAAGAAATTAAAAGGGGCTTGAGAATATGAAGGGATATTGCCAATAAAAGAAATAAAAAGGAGACTGGTGAAAATATAGAGATATTTTCAAACTAAAAGGACGAGATTTGGAATGAGTTTTATTCTGAAAAGGAAAGCAATAATTTTGGTAACGAACCAAGAAAGATATCGTAATGATTGTTTACGATAATAAGTTGAATCGATTTTCCAAATGAAAGATAATAATTAGTAAATGTTTTAAATTATATTTAAAGTTAGAATCTTAAGATATTTTACCAAGTATATAAATGAAATGATTTGAGAATATTAATATATTTAAAACTGATATACTATTTTAATGGCCAAGTGACACTATGGATCTATTTTATTTTTATGGTTGTTTATTTTGATAGTTAAATAACCGACTATCAAAATCATGCCAATGCGTTGTTGGCATGGAAAGACTAGGATTGAATTTATATTCGAGAAACCATTCCGACCAATAAATACGAATACGTCGAAGATATTGATCGAGATGGAGCAATTGAAGACCATAGATCTTCATAAAACGGAAGAGTTACTTACAATCTCTGGTTGATCACTAGAGATATACTATGATTCTATCGTGGTTGAAATCTATGGATTTCAAGGACCACTCGCTACTGATCTATAGGGTGATTCCTAGGATGTGGTAGAAGGGTGCCTTCGGTTCATCCTGTTCCTGGATGACTTGTGTAGACAATGTGAACGGTGGCCAGATGTTCCCAAAGTCGATTATAACCTCAAGCCTCATCAACCGGGAAATAATAAAAATCGGGCAGGCAACATAGCTATGTGGGTCGTACCCATTAGGATGTATAATCACCTATCTATAGAAACTCCTTTTGCTTCTTTAATCTATCGATGCTGTCCTTTTCGGGAAATGGTGGATAGCTCCCAACCGTCGGTGATATACATTCGATACACTCAAGCGAAATAAGTGATCGGTCATGTGTGGGCCGGGTTGCAAGACGTTCTTGTTGAACCCAGTGTATTTGCCTCTAGAGATACACCATCGGCAGGTGGTTCCATACCTTGTCATAGTCGGAATCCAATCTCCAATAAGCCCAAGCGGTTTTGTTTGTATACTATATAAGTGGAGCGAGAGATGCAAGCGTTCTGCTAGATTTTGTGTGGATTTGGTCTTACGATTATCCTTTCTTTCGAAAAGAAATTTTGAACTTTAAAATCATGTTGGATGATGTTTAAAACTTAGCGAGTTTTTCACACTCTAGTTCATCAGACTGACCCGGTATTTGTAATGCTCGGGTTAGACCGAGTTGTATAGGTTCAGGTTATCGGATGCTGTGAAGTCTAAAGACGAGATGACGATGTTTAGACGTAAGATATTATCTAGTATTATTTCCGATGTGTGATGTATATGAGGACAGATTATTATAACTGTTTAGATGTATTGATGTACTCTGATGATTGAATATTTTTTCAAAGCTTTCTATAAAGTTTATTTATATATTATATTTTGTTTCGCTGCGATATGAGACTCGGTGTGGTGTTGGGTCTTCTTCTTCTATTCTAATATTCCTTTCTTTCTTATCTTACCCTCCAATCTCTTTCAAATAACGTTCTGGTGTTTTCGATGCTTGAATGTTCGACATGGTGTTTTTTGTCGATTTTCGGGATCGAAAATCCCTGTTCATTACAGCAAACTTACTTGAGTTTTGGTTCTTGGTCCCTGTACGATCTTTGCTCGACGCTGCTTTGGAGTCTTTTGAGGTTTTGCTTCAACTTGTGTTTTCGGGCGCGGTTTTATTTTGTTGGGTTTTTCGTCCACTGGTAGATATTTGGGTACTGTTTTGGTTGAGGATATGCATGTAGCAGCGCTGTTACAATGTGTTTCGGTGGATTTTTATCTTTTTGGTATCTATTGGTATATTGCTTAGAATTTTCAGTTTTTTTGGTTTATTTATAATATTACCCAATTTTTGTTTGGTTCTGGGTATTTGAAATCTATGTGTTTGTATCTGCCTTTTGCGATTTGGTCATTGCTCTCGGATTCTCGGCTTTAATTGCTCGTCTTCCTAGTGCTTCATTTCGGTTGGCTATCTGGATATGAAACATATGTTGCTAGCTGCTAGCTGTTACCTGATTTCGTCTGAAGCTGGATAGTGAAATTTACAATATATTCATCTGTATACTTTTTGTCTAAAGCTGGATTAGATGAAAATAATAGGTACATATTTTGTTTAAAAGAATTTTGATTTAGTAATTCCTTTTTTTGAACCAAATAAACAGGGCTTAAGTTTGGTGAACTAAACTGACAAGTGGATTCCAATATAATTCTGACATGATCAAATACATGTATTATTATATATGAATAGTGTCAAAATGTGCATATGCTCTTCTAAAGCTTCTTGTCAAATGGACTCCAATATAATTTTGAAGTAACATATGAACTAAACTGACAAATGTACAATAGTACGGGTATATGGAGATGTGCATATCCTCTTCTAAGCTTCTTGTCGAGGAATTAAGTTTGGTGAAGTTTCTGGCACCTCTTCTGTTAGTGAATCAAAGCATTTACAATGGGAATTCCTTCCGAATCAAAGGACACATGGATAAGCAGGACGAATTCTATGTTTTTGATGTTGATACTTTCTCCTGATGAATCCAGATTTGCTGGTGCTATAGAAGATACTGTGATTTTTATATCACATACATGTCGGCTTAGATTCTTTATGTAATTTTGACATTCTACATTTAGATTAATTTGCAAGCCTAATTAGTTTAATAATAGATCTAACTACAGCTTCTTCGTGTAATTTGTATCTGTTGTGCATTAAAAATGCATATCGATATCTTAGGACAAGAGGAGGAAAGTGCTTTAATCCATTGGAAATAATAGTGCTTATTATCTTGAAGTTGGATATAATAATCATAGTATCTTGGATGATAAAATATTAGTAAGTATGTGTAAAATCCCGAGATTTTGCGATAATTTATATTATTAAATTTAACTTTGATTTTGGATAACAATGGATAAATGCAAGGTTAATAAAAATTATTAAGTGAATTTAATTGATATAAACTTGAATAAGCTTATTAAACGATGAATTCAATAGGTTATTAATATACTAACTTGTATATGATTGTAGATATAAGATTTGGTTATTAATTGAAATAAAAGAAATTAAGCCAAATGTTGTAAATAAATAGCAAGATTTCGTGTGATCATATTGAAATGTGTTAAGTAAGGATAATTAACAGGTATGTGAATGCATTTGTTTATTTGTTTACAACAATAAGCTTATATTATTTTTATTAGAATCTGTAACTAGTCATAAATTGCAAAACCCAATATTAATGCATTGAAATAAGGTGGAAACAAATGGCAACAAAGA
Organism: Allium sativum; assembly: GCA_030737875.1. Lineage (NCBI taxonomy): Eukaryota > Viridiplantae > Streptophyta > Magnoliopsida > Asparagales > Amaryllidaceae > Allium > Allium sativum. The sequence goes on along the minus strand of CM060918.1, from coordinate 222,209,669 downwards.
TATTTGAATGGTGTAATTAATGGAAATTAAGAATGGTAATTGAAGGAATAAGCTGAATGTTTAACTAATTGTAAAAAATAACGACTACAATAGATTAATATATTAATATGTGAAACCATTTTCCATTGTTATAAACAACAGATATACAAACACATTTGAATTGATAATTTATTACAATTCTTAAAGTTCAGATTTATTATTTAATACGTTGTTGATAGATTGGAAGTAAATGGCAACTAATGCATACAGCTAATGCAGTTAAGGTGAATAAAAATTTGTAATAGTAGAAGACTGACATAATAGATTCTAAAACAAGCTTAGGTAGGACCAAAATGTAATGATTTATGGAATAATAAAGTAAATATCGATTGTATAAGATTTAATCAAATTTAACTTATAACAAATAAATTAATTCCAATTAATTGTAATTAAGTATTTTGTTGTTGTACATTAAACGATAAATGGAAGTTACTAACGTAATATGATATAAACCAAAATATCAACTATATTCTTAAATAAAAGATTCATTGAATAAATGGAATTGAAATTAAATCAAACCATCTTATTGGGATTAAATATATACTGAATTTTTAAGACTTAAATTAAGTTGATTATTTTTAAATTTAATGTTCAAACGGAAATTGAAAAAATAAATGAATTTGATATTTATAATGTATGTGATTCATTCCTATAATTAGATGTAAATACTATTTTGGATAAGGATGTAGTTAGCACCGTTGGAATTGAACTAAATAAGAATAAGAATAGATCCAATGCTCTATTTATGTAATTAACCATTGAAATTCGTTTCCTATAAATAATCTTCAAGTGGTAATCTAATTTTCTCATTTCCTTCTATTTCTACTACTCAAACACGCCGTCACCACAATATCATTCCTCTACTCACGTTCATAGTTAAGGATTAAAAAATAACCATATTTCAAAATTTTATTCATGAAAAATTATGAAACAAGCTTCTCCGAGTCGACAGCTATTAGATCTTCTATCCTATATGAGTTGTGTAGTGTGCGGCGTCATCTGGCTATGTTGGCAATGAAAAGTGTCACATTGTTCCCTGTAGCACGCACGCAACGATTGGAAGTCGAAATTTTTGAGGCGTGCGAGTTCATCGAGATGATGAAGGAGTTGTAGAGTTTTCCAAGAGTGGATTGATGGAACTGATGGTGCTGGATTTTGCTGAGGATCGACGGATGTTTTGAGGAGAGAAGTCACGTATTGGACGGGTTTCTTTCTTTGTATCGTGTTTGTATAGAAATTCAAAAGGAGAGGAGGAAGAAGCAAGTGATGTGGCATGTTAGTATGAGTTATTTTTGTTTTATTATTATTATTATTATTATTATTTTTATTCGTTTAAAATTCTTATGTTTAAACGTTTATAACTTTTTGCTACGAGGTAGGTTTTGGACGAAATAAATTGCGTTGGAATTGTACCGATGAGCTCTTCGCGATACCATGGATTCGGACAGATTTTAGGACTGTTGATTTTTGGGCTAAATTTTAGATTATAATCTCGTTTGAAATAAAGGTGAGTGAATTTCTCGCTCACAATTAACTAAATTCTCCCCATATTTATTAAATTAAATTAAAAAATAAATTTGATTGTTCGGTTGTGATTGATTGTTGATGGTTGTTTAAATTGACATACAAGTTAACTACAGTGTTAATTTTGAATCGACATTAAATTATTTATTCGAAATTAAATTGCTAGTCTGAAACCCCGGCATTTGTTAACTAGTAAAATGACATAATAGTGACTGTTTAGTGAAATGGTTGTGATGTGTGCCTCGTACTGATTACTACATGGATATCATTAATGTAAATTGTATCCGTTATTCAGTTTATGATATGTATGTTTATTTGTGCTAATTAATTCAAATTTGAAGAAAAACAATTATGGTTTAAAAATTAGTTAACTATATGTATGCCTATATTTTTGAAATAAATTATGTTTTATTATTTATTATTAAAAAGAAATATTTTTTCTGTAAAACATTTAATATGTGTATATATAGTGATTTAAATTATTTTATTATACTCTATTTTTTTTATAAAATGGTTTTATTTATAATCATTTTTTTAAGTTATTTAAATGCTTGTAGTGTTTATTAAATTGGAATTTCACTCAATTTAAACCATTGATTCAGACTGAGATTTGAAATAAAAATATATTCTCCTTTGGATAAAAATCGATGTTTAAATAAGCAAGATATTGATATGAAGTTTCAGTCTAATTTGAATATGAATTTGGAGGAAGATTAAAATGGGAAATCTGTAATGATCCATAACTATTGTTTTCAAATGCGCTTATAATTTAGGAAGATTTGGATCGAATATATGTTAGAAAACCATTCCAAGTGATAATATGACGTGATAAAGAAACTAAAGACGTGGAAATGACAAATGAAAACCGGGAATCTTTGGATTGACCACTGATATCTCGATTGGGTTGATCACCTAATACGAGGTTATAAGTGGCATGAGGTCTGAATATATTTGAAGATTTTCGGATTTTGTTCCGTTCAGACCCAGGATGGACTTGTATGGATTGTGTGTCTGACATTGAAATTGACTGCATAGCACTAACTTCTGTTATTATATATCGGATTGTGGCAATTAATTATTCCCATCTCTAAGTTTTACGTGCTTAGAGGTTATGTATTGATAGAAATTAGTGACATGTTGTAAATTGACAACGGGGCATACTCAAGTTATGAAATGAGCCAGTGATGATCAAAGCTTGGTTTATTGAAGCATAGCATTGTGTATATCGTGACCTCGACAAACCTTACACCTCGGATTGACGGTAAACTGGCTGTTAGGTTGTATACATATCTCTATTGAAACTCAAAAGCTTCGGTGGTAGATCTACTTTGAAACCTGGGGAAAATAAGGGTATGTTCGATGTCCGTGTGTGAATTTTGACCAGTGATTTACTTGGTGTTTGATGTCCGTGTCTAGATTAAAACCATGAAATGCACCTTGATCGTGTTCCCTATTGATCTTTCGTGCAAGGAACCATCATATTAGAACCCAGCAACCAATACGAGCCTTTCATTTTTTTGTAAGCTATGTATGTAGGCATAGCCACTATGATTGCTAAGATTAATATATTTATTTGTGAAACGGTTTTCAACCCTATGCACTAATAATAGTACTGAATGAGGATTTCCACGTATGAAGGCATTTTTGGTTATCATAAGACAAAACTCGCGCATCTGGTGTGCGCTTGCATTGTGTGATGTGGGATGAGCTTATGATAGCTTTATTTTTCCAAAATCGTTTGCGAATTTTCCATAATACTTCTTTAGATTACTACACCCATAAGACTCATGTTATTTTGTATTTTAATCACTAATATGTGAATGATTTAGTTCTGATCCGAGTATTTGTTGTGTTTTCTTTTTATGTAATATGCTCGGGTCAGACGAAGTTGTAGTTAGTGAAGATTACCTTGCCTTGGAGAACGAAGACAAAGATTTGGTATACATCTATTATATACATGATTTTTCCACTGCACTTTGTTCCCGCTTCCTTGTTGTATATATTTGTGTATGTGTAAATTTGATCATCATTGTATATTATAGTCAAATATATATTTTCCAACTGCTTTTGAACTGTTATTTATTTATTATATTTTGTCCTTCTGCTGCGAGATTCTGTATTTTCTTTCTTCTTTCTTCTTTTTCTCATATAAATTGCAATAACTATCTATATTTTTGATTTGTTTATGTCGACATTGAGATCATTATTGATTTGAATGGTCAAAAATCTCGAATGTTACATTTGGTATCAGAGGTTTGGTTTAGCGAAAACCTTGGCTCTTTTGGAATTTACTCATTAGAGATAGTGTAGTAATACCCCAGAATGAGTTTGAGTGTATATGAGAGAGCGTACTTGTAATTTTGATATAACATGATTTTGTATTGTGTCGGTTTGTTCCGTTGAGTATTTATAAATTTTGGTCGCTACTTGGGACGCCAAGGGATCGATAGGGATTTCTAAACACTTAAATAGGACTCATTGACATAATATTGTTTTGAATTATATTTTTCATATATATAAAGAATTATTTTAAAATCTATGAATTTTGATTTTGTTAAAAATAATATTAGATTACATTATTTATTATTCGATTAATCAATAAATAAAACTATTAGTTATTGAATGGTTTAAGAAAAATCAAATATTGAAAATTTATTGGTAATGAAATAAGAAGTAAAATATGAATTTGAGAATTTAATTTTGGGTAGTTTTGCAATACTGATTCAAAAATGATTTTTGAAATAATGACATTGTATTTCAAATATTGTTTCGTATAGAAATTGTTTTCAAACGAATTTCAAAAGTAAGTGTATACTCCTCACTTGTCTTCGAGAAATGATTTCGGTGATGAGTGCATGCATAAACGATGTCTATTTTCAAGAGTTCGAGTGGGGTGACAGCTTAGAACTTTTATTCCTTGTTTTGCAAAATTGAATTTTTATTTAAATCTATTATAGCTTGGTTTGATATAATAGATATAATATATGAGATATTTTGAAAGTGATTTGGAAATAAACCCAAAGTTGAATTCTTAAATTCTCAAATAAATAATGTTTTTTTTCTTCTTAAAAATAATGAATTCATTTAAACTTGAAATTGCATAAAACCTTCAAATGGTGAAATAAGGAAGTAAATCTAAGAAAGATAAATTAAGGTAAGAAACCATTGGAGTTGAAATAATTTGGCAAAAATTGAACTTAAATAATACTCATTTTATATAGCATGTATATGATTTACCGAATGTATATAGGAAGTTAAATTGTTATGGTAATAAGGAATTTGATAATATACTAATAGTGTTATGAATGATGAATGTTGAAATTAAATGAATGGCTTATGAAATAAACAAAAACTAAAGTCGCGATTATAAGCGATGAATACTTAACTTGATAAGAAATTTAATGCAACTAATTAATGTAAACAAGGTGAACTAAATTATTAATGAAATGGATTAAATAAATTAATAAATGATACAAGATTGAATGAATTACAAGTGAATAGTGAGTATGGTGATAAAATTTGAAATGAATCCAATTAGAAGCAAACAACTTGTATGTAAATGAAATAAAGGCAAAACAGCAGAACATGTATAAGAAATGAAAAAAAGTGAATTGCATATCACTGGAAACAACAAAATGTAATTGTGTAAATAGTATATTCACAATGGAAAAAACTTGTAATTATGCTTTAATTAGATGAATGTGATTATTTAGATGTGTTACTTGTTGCTTTGCTAAAATTGCTATGTCATGTATGTTTGTTACTTATATATTGGATTATTCCCTATATATATTTGTGTGTTATTATTTGTTGATGAGTTTTGTAGTAGGCACTAATGGAATCCACTCGCTTAGAGGACGCTTACGCTTCGTGCTTCGCTTTTGCTCACTTAAAATAAAGGTAAGATGCTAAGAAAAAAACCAATGAAAATGCTAATGGAAGGTACGTATAACGGTTTTTATATTATGTTTGGAAATTATATATTATTCCCTATGTTTTGGGATGCCTCATCACTGAGATGGGAAGTATATTTGTGATATTATATATATTGTTATCTTAAGGACCCCTTCGTACAAAGGAGACTCTGCCGAAATTTTTCGTGAAATCTAGACTTAGAAAATTTTGTGAAATTTATTTTCAAACTCATGTTTCTATATATTTAAGTAAATGTTTTCTAGAAATGTTATATTATTTTAATTTTATCTTGCCACTTTATTACTACATTACTTTTCGGGGATGAAATTTTTTTAAGTGGGGGAGAAAGTAACATCCCGAGAATTTGCGATAATTTATATTATTAAATTTAATGTTGATTTTGAATAACAATGGATAAATGTAAGGTTAATAAAAATTATTAAGTGAATTTAATTGATATAAACTTGAATAAGCTTATTAAATGGTGAATTCAATAGGTTATTAATATAATAACTTGTATATGATTGTAGATATAAGATTTGGTTATTGATTGAAATAAAAGAAATTAAACCAAATGTTGTAAATAAATAGCAAGATTTCACGTGATCATATTGAAATGTATTAAGTAAGGATAATTAACAGGTATGTGAATGCACTTGTTTATTTGTTTACAACAATAAGCTTATAATATTTTAATTAGAATTTGTAACTAGTCATAGATTGCAAAACCCAATACTAATGCATTGAAATAAGGTGGAAACAAATGGAAATAAAGATAATTGAATGGTGTAATTAATGGAAATTAAGAATGGTAATTGAAGGAATAAACTGAATGTTTAACTAATTGTTAAAAATAAAGATTACAATAGATTAATATATTAATATGTGAAACCATTTGCCTTTGTTATAAACAACAGATATACAAACGCAATTGAATTAATAATTTATAACAATTCTTAAATTTCAGATTTGTTATTTAATACATTGATGATAGATTGGAAGTAAATGGTAACTAATGCACACAATTAATGCAGTTAAGGTGAATAAAAATTTGTAATAGTAGAAGACTGACATAATAAATTTTAAAACAAGCGTTAGGTAGGACCAAAATGTAATGATTTATGGAATAATAAAGTAAATATCAAATGTATGAGACTTAATCGAATTTAAGTTATAAAAAATAAATTGATTCCAATTAATTGTAATTAAGTTTTTTTTTGTTGTGCATTAAACGATAAATGGAAGTTACTAACGTTATATGATATAAACAAAAATATCAACTATATTCTTAAATTAAAGATTTGTTGAATAAATGGAATTGAAATTAAATCAAACCATCTTATTGGGATTAAATATATACCGAATTTCTAAGACTTAAATTAAGTTGATTATTTTAAAATTTACACTACAACAAAAAAAAAACTTTTCGCAACAGGGAAAATCTGTTGCAGTAGACCTATTGCAACAGGCAATGGCCCGTCTGTATAGCCGAAGTTGCAATAGGTCGGTCCCTATTTGCAACCGTTATTTCCTGTTGCGGTAGGTTTTTTTGCAATAGGCTTTTATTGTGCAACAGATCATTTTGCAACAGTATATGCCCGTTGCAATAGATTCATAAATCTGTAAAAAAATATATTACATCTTATAGATATCACATATTAAATGTATTTGTTTTAGTAATAGTGTATATCACAAAATGAAATAAACAAATAAAAAATTTATTTTAACAAAGTTGTAATAGTGCAAACAATTATAATAAAAGTTTCTACAATTTTCATGCACCATTCATGTATGACAATTTCTTCTCACACACAACACATTTTTTTCGAATAGAGTATTTTCTATTTCTACTTTATCATACATATACTGTAGTAAGAGAATAAATATCATCAGTTCACTAGAACAAATCTGCAGTTCATGCTCCAAGTTTGTTGTAGATCATGAACATGCACATGCCTATTTGTACAACAACCTGGCAACAACAAAATGGAATACAATTAATTATCAAATCAGAAACAACGTATAATTGGAGTCATATGAAATAAATTTCATCGTAATAAGGTTGAAACTTGAAGCAATGAATGAGAAAACTGAAGAAAATAGGATGCAATGTACCACTATAAAAATTGCAGTTAGATGCGTTTGTCAGCACAAACCTACTCAACAGTTGTTAGTAAAACACATTCCTGATTGACGTTTATGAATATGTTTTTCAACAGTATATCCACTGATATATTTCTCAAGCAATAATAGTAAAAATAAATGAAACATTAAAACATATGGATAAGGTTGCACAATATGAAAGAGTATCCACAATAGAAGAGACACCGAGCTTATGTTAACTGGTTCACAAATATAATATACAACATCTATGAAATTGTAATTATTCTGAATAAATTGTTATACCTTAATCAGTTGATCTCTATGATGACATTATCTTGATCAACACCTGTAAGTGCAAGTCAAAAGTTGCTTCCACCTTCAAAAATAAATAACTTAGATCAAACAAGATGAAAGTGTCAATAAGCTAAGGTGCCTGGCAAACTAGCAGCCTTTAAAAGTTCGCAGCAATCATCAACAAATTGATAGTCACTTGTCAGAATGGCTGCAACTTACAATAACTTGCAAAATTGAAATGGTTTTGACACCTTGCCAATGTTCAACGCTCTATCGCTGAACAAGTTGTTAGCTTATCACATCAAATGTATTTCAATGACTGTAAAATATGTATTTACTTGTTCGTGGTAATAGAAAAGTAACAAATTATTTAATGTACTACTAAAGGCGTAGCGTCCTCAACTTAAATAATGAGCATCCTCAACTTAAACAATGAAGATAGATGTAAAAGACCAGCTTGAAATTTCCAAGAAATGAGGAATTGACCACATATTACACGGCTGAAAATTGGAATAGAAGGGTATCAATGCTTGGTGGTTCCTACACAGAGTCGAACATTTTTTGATTATGATCTTAAATGTGCATAGAATCTCTATCTTGGACACCAAATTGCAGTGGAACCTTTGCATTGTTGCTCAGCTCCATTATGGAATGGGCTAATGGACTTATGGGGTCTGTCCTTAATATGGACCCTAACCTTAAACATCTAATAAAAAGAATTATTTTAGTAATCGCTTTGAATATTTAAGGAGAGTTTTGTTGTGATAAAGATTTTTAGTAACCAAAATTTGATATCGTGAACTAACAAAAAGTTTGACTGGTGAGAGCCAATCAGCATAGTGTTTTTACGTTCATCTTATATTCTGATATAGTTGTACAATATTTCAAACTATCATTTTGACTGTACAAAGTGCATTCTCGGAAAACAGATACTGGTTTGAAAGTTCACACTATCATATTAATCAATCTGGCTATTGTTGAACATGGAAAATTGAATATTTTGGATATATGAAATTAAAATATCATACATGTACATGCATGAATTTAGTTATCAATTTTTACAGCATTACATTCTTATGAACCTAGTAATAACCAGCTAAGAGAGAGAGAGAGAGATTACAAAAGGCATTTAATTATTAAATATATAATATCATTTGGCGTACTTGTTTATTTATATCACTAAAATTGACGATTTCAATTTGTTGATTTTAAAGGTAAGGGATGATGATTGTTGAGTTGTATCATGGTATCTGCTTTCGATATATCATTTTATTCTATAAAGAAATCATAGTTATTTTAAAATTTCAATTTCATTTCCAACTTTAGAGGATCTGCTTTCCCTTAACAGTACAGCTTAGAGGACACGTTAAAGCATTACCGAAATGCTCATCAGTTTTCTAAATGTACTGCACATGATAACTTGAATTCTCAGTTACCCCAAGGCATTCGATGTTTTTGTGATTGTTGATCAGCCCCTCTAACTGAAAACTCAATTTTTTATATATATGGTCTTGGATTAGTTATCTTTTTTTTTCTTGCACTGTGTGTGTGGGGTATCTCGGTATCTAATTGTTAGTTGATTCTATAGGTAGATAGTTAAAAATTGTATATTGAAACATAATGTGTAGCCACTGGTTTTTTTTCTTTTCTTTTTCTTTGGGCACACAAGTGCAGTCTTTACATTATATGATATCTTACTACGATAAAAGTATCATGATTGTCCTAGGTTAATTTGAAATAATGGAATGAGGTTTGAATTCTTTGCCTAATGCATTCTGCGGAAATTGCAGCACAATGCAAAATAGAGTTCTCGGTCTCGTTGAATGCCCATTAATTTGAAAAGAGTCATTATGCATGGTGATGCAGAACTTGGGATTTAGATGGCATAAGCACATATCTCTGTGAGTAAACCTGTCTAGATATGTCTTGTTCTTATATATATATATATATATATATATATATATATATATAGAGAGAGAGAGAGAGAGAGAGAGAGAGAACGTGTTAATTTAGTACGAACCAGCACTGAACTGTATAATTACTTTGATTCATTCAACATGAGTGTATGTATTTAGCTGGCATTCACATAAATGATTAGTTGGTTTTTATTCTGCGACATAAATTTATGCTCCATAACTTTCACCATGTCACATTTCTTTAAAGTCAGCGTAATTCTAAGTACAACAATTGAGTGGTACTAAATGCCACTCCATATTATTTTTAAGTTACATAAAGGCATTCACCTTTATCATTCATTCTTGACACATACAATTTTCTTAGTCTTATTAAAGCATGAAGATTTCAGTCAGATATACGGCTTCACTCCAAAGAAGGAACTCAGCAGGTAACTTATTACTTTTTAAAAATAAAAAAGCATAAATCAATAAATACAAAGTCGCAAATAGTAATTAGAAACCAAAACGATATCAAATTCAAATCTACAAAACTAAGGTTATCTATTACCAAGGTTCCTACTTTTCATGGTGACCTTTTAGGAGATCTCGTAAAAATAGCAATACTGGAAAAGATAAACAAACAAAACACTTAGTGATTTATAATGCATGATAATTAAAAAAATCAATATGCAAAGGTGGTATTATTGTCTATGTTTTTTTATTTCAATAATCAACATGTATGAAACTGTAATCAAACAACGAATTCAGCATAAGTACTCAGCGTTAGCAATCACATTTCAAAATTCAACATTAAGCTTACACAACCTTAATGGATCCAATTTGGACATGTAATTATTGATTCTAACACAAAGATAACAAGACATTACTGATATATCTATCTATACACAGGATTAACTGAAATGAAATCAGAGGATTCAATAGAAAATTATACCTGCTGCTTTCTCTTTCTTTTTCCCTAATCCTACGTTCCAATTCTCTCTCCCTCCTCTTTATTTCCCCCTACCTGTCCTTGCTCATCTCTCTTTCCCTCTCATGCTGGATCCACTTCTACTCCTCCTTGACCTCTCTCTTTCATCTCTATCTCTCCTCGATCTGCTGCTTTCTCTGTAATTCCTATCCTTATCATGGCTTCTTCGCTCTTGATCCCTATCTCTATCTCGATCTCTATTCTTCTCGCGCTTTTTACCACAATTACGGTCACGGTCCCGACTTTTCTCACACTCTAAATCACAATCGCGACTCTTTTCATGCTCACGATTGCGTTCGCGACTCCTTTCACGCTCTCGATCTCGATCTCTGCTGCGTTAAGAACGATCACATTCCTCGCGCTTATGGACATTGGAAGCGTCATCTGACCTCGATTTCATTTCATGATTGGATTTCTGCTCTTCGACCGCCTTTTGGAGCTTTCTCCAACACCACCATGTATTGAGGTCGTCAGCTCGATCTGTATAGTAGCTATATGGAATTTTGCCTTTTAGGATTAGGGTATATGCTATAAGTTAGCCTCACCACCATTATTATTTTTTGCGGTTGAATCGGGCACGGGTCTATTACCATTGTGCGTGGAATTTTTTAAACAGGCCTGCCGTTCTGTAGGATCAGCGTGTCATCGCGTCTATTAGTTGTAGCATTCGTAGTTACAAAAAGATTGGTTAAAACATTTTATGTATTACTTTCAACTTTTAAAATTAGTAGTTATTGATTATTATTTATTCTTAATGTAATTGAATATTGATTATGAAGTGTAAATTATATTGTATATATATTATTAGTAATTAATAGTAATTGTTAATTATAAACTAACAATTACCATATGTACGTTATCAGTTATAAATTATTACCAATTATACTTATTAACAGTTAAATATAATTAAAATATGTTAACTATAATTTACAAATGATTACTAAATATTAAGTATATATTATTACTTATGCATTATTATTCGGAAACTATCAATAAATTAGTTAAGTATTAATAATTATAATATTATTAATTATTAAAAATAATATAAATTGTTAAAATATTACTTAATAATTATTAAAAATAATTATAAACTACTAAAATATTACTTATTTATTATTAAAATTATAGTTAATATACAATATTATCTATACCTTACTACTACAAATAATTAATTAATTACTTGTACAATACTAATAATTTTTAAAAGTAAATATAAACAATTGATTGTTAAAAATATCAGATATTATTCTTAAATATTGATTATTTATTATTTATTATTTAATTACAATTACTAATAACTACAATTTATCTTATTATTTGTTATTTATTACTTCATGACTAAAACTGAATATTCAGTGTTAAATGTTGATCATTATATATATGTTATTGATTATTAATAATTGTTATTAATTATTACATATTTAGTTTTAATTATTAAAATTTGTTAAAATATGTTTTTTCTAATTGGCGAGGAAAAGTAATTGTTAAAATAAATTTTTTGTAACTAGTAGGAAATGTCTGTTGTACAATTTATATTTACTGCAACTGGCAAAAAGAAATAGTTGCTAAATATATGTCTTTTGCAACTGATAACAAAAGGCAGTTGCGGAAAGTACGTTTTCGGCAACTGACATGGAAGCGCAGTTGCAAAAATTAAGTTTTCCGCAACTGGCATAAAAGTGTTGTTGCTGAAAATCAATTTTCGCAACTGGCTGATAATGTTAGTTGTTAAATCATATTTATTGCAACGGCTAAGAAAAGTCAGTTGCAAAATATCATTTATTGCAACTGTCATATAGCGCCTGTTGCAAATAGCTAGTTGCAATAGGGTATTTTTCTTGTAGTGTTAATGTTCAAAAGGAAATTGGACAAATAAATGAATTTGAGATTTTAATGTACGTAATTTATTCCTCAGCACTGTTGGAATGGAATTAAAGAAGAATAAGAATAGATCCAATGCTCTATTTATGAAATTAACCATTGAAATTCCTTACCAATAAATAATCTTCAAGCAGTAATCTAATTTTCTCATTTCGTTATATTCCTACTACTCAAACACGCCATCACCTCTTGTTTCATTCCGATACTCACGTTCAAAGTTAAAGATAAAAAACCATATCTCAAATTTTTATCCATGAAAAATTATGAAACAAGCTTCCCCAAGTCGACAACTATTAGATCTTCTATCCTATATGAGTTGTGAAGTGTGCGGCGTCATCTAGCTATGTTGGTGATGAAAAGTGTTGCACTATTCCCTGTAGCATGCATGCAAGGATCGGAGATTGAAATTTTTTGAGGCGTGCGAGTTCATCGATATGATGAAGGAGTCGTAGTTTTCGAAGAGAGGATCGATGGAACTAACGGTGCTGGATTTCGCTGAGGATCGACGAATGTTTTGAGGAGAGAAGTCACGTATTGGATGGGTTTCTTTCTTTGTATCGTGTTTGTATAGAAATTCTAAAGGATAGGAGGAAGAAGCAAGTGACGTGGCATGTTGGTATGAGTTATTTTTGTTTTATTAATATTTTTATTCGTTTAAAATTCTTATGTTTAAACGTTTATAACTTTCTGCTATGAGGTAGGTTTTGGACAAAATAAATTGCGTTGGAATCGTACTGATGAGCACTTCGTGATACCATGGATTTGGATAGATTTTGGAACTGTTGATTTTTGGGCAAAATTTTAGATTCTAATCTCATTTGAAATAAAGGTGAGTGAATTTCTCACTCACAATTAACTAAATTTTCCCCATATTTATTAAATTAAAAAATAAATTTGATTGTTTGGTTGTGATTGATTGTTGATGGTTGTTTAAATTGACATACAAGTTAACTACAATGTTAATTTAGAATCAACATTAAATTATTTGTTTGAAATTAAATTGCTAGTCTGAAACCCCGACATTTGTTAACTAGTGAAACCACATAATATTGATTGTTTTGATGAAATGGTTGTGATGTGTGCCTCGTACTGATTACTACATGGATATCGTTAATTTAAATTGTCCCCATTATTCAGTTTAGGATGTGTATGTTTATTTGTGCTAATTAATTCAAATTTGAAGAAGAACAATTACGGTTTAAAAATTAGTTAACTATATGTATACCTATATTTTTGAAATAAATTATGTTTTATTATTTATTATTAAAAAAAATCTGCAAAACATTTAATATATGTATATATAGTGATTTAAATCATTTTATTATACTCTAATTATTTTAATATATATATATATATATTTTCATAAAAAAGTTTTATTTATAGTCATTTATTTAATTTTCAAGTTATTTAAGTGTTTGTAATGTTTAGTAAATTGGAATTTATCTCGATTTAAACCATCGATTCAGGTTGAGATTTGAAATAAAAATACTTTCTCCTTTGGATAAAAATCGATGTTTAGATAATCATGATATTGATATGAAATTTCAGTTTAATTGAATATTAATTTGGAGAAAGAATAAAATGGGAAATCTGTAATGATCCATAACTATTGTTTAAAAATGCGCTTATTATTTGGGAAGACTGGGATCGAATATATTATCAAAAACCATTCCAAGTAAAAATACGACGTGATAAAGAAACTAAAGACGTGGAAATGACAAATGAAGACTGGGAATCTTTGGATTTATTTTGATTGACTGCTATTATCTCGATTAGACTGATAACCCAATACGAGGTTATAAGTGGCATGAGGTCTGAATATATTTGAGAATTTTCGGATTTTTTTCCGTTCAGACCCAAGCACTAACATCTGTTAATATATATCGGATTGTGGCAATTAATTATTCCCATCTCTAAGTTTTACATGCTTAAAGGTTATGTATTGATAGAAATTAGTGACATGTTGTAAATTGACAATGTGGCATACTCAAGTTATGAAATGACCTAGTGATGATGAAAGCTTGGTTTATTGAAGCATAGCATTGTGTATATCGTGACCTAGACGAACCTCACACCCCGGATTGATGGTAAACTGGCAGTTAGTTTGCTATTGAAACTCGAAAGCTTTGGCGGTTTATCTACTTTGAAACCTAGGGAAAATAAGGGTATGTTCGGTGTCCGTGTCTGTATGTTAACCGGTGATTTACCTGGTGTTTAGTGTCCGTATCTGGGTGAAAACCATGAGATGCACCTTGATCGTGTTCCCAATTGATCTTTCGTGTCAGGCACCGTCATATTGGAACCCAACAACCAATACGAGCCTTTTGTTTTGTTTGTAAACTATGGATGTGGGCATAGCCACTATGCTTTCTAAGATTAATATATTTATCTGTGAAATGGTTTTCAACCCTATGCACTAATAATAGTATTAAAAGAGGATTTCCATGTATGAAGGCAATTTTGATTATCATAAGGCAAAACTCACCCATCTGGTGTACGCTTGCATTGTGTGATGTGGGATTAGCTATAGTAGCTTCTTTTTTCCAAATCATTTGTGAATTTTCTATAATTCTTCTTTAGATTACTGCACCCATAACACTCATGTTATTTCGTATTTTAATCTGACTAACATGTGAATGATTTAGTTCTGATTTGAGTGTTTGTTGTGTTTTCTTTTTATGCAATACTCTCGGGTCAGATGAAGTTGCAGTTAGCGAAGATTACCTTGCCTTGGAGAATGAAGACGAAGATTTGGTATATATCTATTATATATATGATTTTTTTGCTGCACTTTGTTTCCATTGCCTTGTTGTGTGTGTGTGTATATATATATATATATATATATATATATGTGTGTGTGTGTGTGTGTGTGTGTGTGTGTGTGTAACTCTGATGATCATTGTATATTATAGTCAAATATATATTTTTCAACTGCTTTTGAACTATTATTTATTTATTATATTTTGTTCTTCCGCTGCGAGATTCTCTATTTGGTTTCTTCTTTCTTCTTTTTCTTATATAAATCCCAATAACTATCCGTATTTTTTATTTTTTATGTCGACATTGAGATCATTGTGGATTTGAACGGTCAAAAATCTCGGACGTTACAGTATGGATGAGAACAAATTGTACCAAACATATAAATTTTGTTTGATAATTACTACAGAAAAAAGAATTGAAATGTATGACACTTGAAATGTATGACACTTGAAATGTGTTTTTTTATGCCTGTAAGTGAATAGCAATGTAATATGGAAATGTCATATGTCAAGTGTAGCATTACATAGATTAGAAATGGCTATATGTTCAATGTGCAGACGAATTCAGTTTTAAGCATACACTTCTAAAGTTAAGAAGTTTATGTTGTAGGGGACTAAAGAACATACTGATGATATCAATAAAAAGAATGGATAGCTCAGATTAGGGGAGCATTCCAGTTCCTTCAGGGTAATTTTTTATACTATGCAGTTAGCTTTTATATTCTATTTCTATTCGTCCATTAAAAATGAGACACGTAGTATAAAAATGCAGCATTCGAGCAGTGGTAGGTCTTAATCATCAGAACTATGGAAGTGGTAGGAATCCATGGGGCCAACTCAAACCTGAATACCTCGAAAACGTATCATTATCAATCAAACTGTGATTTTTCTTAATGTACGAATACAATCAAAAATCATTGATGCCCAAACTATAATACTTAGATGAGATACAGTAAATTTATGCAGCTAGGTAGTTCTGCAGTATTAACTGGAAATTTGATCCATATCATCAATACATTCTTTAAATTCAATCATATCATTAGAACATACTTCTATCCTCAAAGCTTATACTCTGATTACATTTATACTTATGCTCAGTAGTGCCTTCTATAATTTTAACTAGAAATTTGATCATTCTTTCACATAATTGAACAAATTGACGCAAACACGCTTGGAGAGGTTGACTTTTCAGAATTTGTAGTTGCATAGTTGCATGTATATCAGCTTGGATGTTACAGTTTCGCGTTTGCTTGCGAATTCGTCATCGCCATTTTCGTAAGCCAATTCGGTATGTTAGTTAGACTTATTTCGGTGTAAATATGACATTATGTGGTTTTAGTATGGTTATGGATGATATGTGTTTGTATTTGGGATAATGTTAACACCAACTGAATAGTTTTGTTGTTCATAATTGTATCGTCCCGGATTTCCTGTCATTTAAATTGGAATATTTAAATGTGTTCTATATATTATATTGGAAATATAATGAGTTTTATATCGAATTTATTTATTTAAATAGAGTTCGACTATATATATTTATAATATAATTAAAACGAGCTCTAAACGACCCAATAGTTCGTAATATTGAGTTTTGAACTTTAATTGAATATACATGATCCATTTTAAGATAGAATTTTATGAAACAAGAAATGTCTGAATATATTTGACTATATTTTTCTAATAAAAGAGAAAAATCGAGATTTCAGCATATCGGTTGTCAGATATGTTCTAATTAAAATTTCAAATAATTTCTATGGAATCGTTGATAAATTATAATGATTTAATAAAAGAATTTCTATGTATTTGGATATCGTTTCAACTATAATTTGTGAATATTGAATTTTAAGCTATATGTTGGTTTATTTTGACATTGTGTAATATTTTTCGAGAAATAATAATTTATTATTATTTAAATAGGATTTGTTTTGGATTTAATTATATTTTTATCGATATTATATAGGCCTTAAAAATAATTGATTTTCAAACGACCTCCGTTTTCGAAGAAACGATTTTTATTAGAATACATATAATTTATTTTTGCTAGATTTCCGGTTTGGAGCCCAATGGAGTTGTTTTTGTTGGATCTAGATTAACCCTAGAGGGGGGTGAATAGGATTTATCACAATTTTTACTGAATTAAAAATCTAACAGGATATAAAATAATAAACAGATCACAGAATGCAGCAGAAATAAAAAGCAGAAAGAAAATAACACACAGAGATACCCAGCTTCGGCAAAACTCTGCCTACTGCTGCATTCCTAAGGTTCCTACTAGGTGTTAATAACCGATCTCGCTTACAAAAAGTGTGAACTCGCACTCCCTTCTCCTGTACTAACCCTACGCTCAAAACCCTAGACTGACCAAAATTCCCTCTACCAGATTTTCCCGTATTACAAACTGTAACCCTAGTTTTTACAAATTCTAGAAAACTGTCAGTCAACACCCTGACTGGATCCCCCTAGATTTTACAGACCTAGAAACTGTTTAAACGATTTACAAAAGAAATTAAAAAATACAACAAAAATAAAATAAACAATTGAAACCCTAGCCCTTAAAAATATAAGGAGTTTAAACTCCCCTTTCTAAATTAAAGATGACCGACCCCTTTGTTATATGGTTCAACCCGTTCTCTTGTCTCTAGGAAAAGAAAGAAATATGGAGGCATGCAATTAGAAATCTAGGGATTAAGAAATCCTCAAATCATATCAATGAATTGATGTCATGGGTTTCCTGATTTCTCCAATGGTTTGAGTTGCTCTCTCGATTTGGAGGCTGACCAAATCCCTGTAAAAGTGAGTTTTCTGAAATTACTTCATACTTGAAATTTGCGTTTGTGGATTCGATTTGAAATGTTTTGTTGGTTTTCGATATCAAGGCCAATGATGAAAATGGTGTTTTTGTAGGGGTTATTGAAAACCCTAACACTCTGGTTTTGATTTAAATGATTTCGATCTGATTTTCGCCTGGTTTCCTCTTTTGAAATGGCGGTTTTAAAATCCTCTGTAGATTGCCTTGATGAATGAGAATTTACTCTTTTGCTTGGCGAGATTGAATATATAAAACTGGAAAAATAACCTTGCCCCTTTTGAATTCGAAATTGTCCCTTGTGTGATTTAAAACAATTGCTTCCTTGGATTGAATTTATTTCCTTTTGTTGTGAAACAAAATTTGCCTCTTGAGAATACTTGCAATAAGTATGCACGCTGATTTTCATCTTTGTTAATTTCGAATAATTCTTCAATGAAATTCTGGACATTTAAAACCTACCAAAAATGTTTCTGAATTCTTTGAATTCGACATGAGCATTACTGGAATTGGTTTAACATCTTGCCATATATGCTTTTCATATACACTTGATTTTGTTGTGTCATTGTATATGCATTGCCACTGTTACAAGCTGTTGTACTATGAGCTTGCCCGCTTGATCTTTGTTGCTAGTTCTTTAAACCATGCTATGTCCATGTTTATGCTTGTACTTGAGATGTAACAGCTTGTGCATATTGCTGAAACATATACTTGCATTGCTCGACCCTTTCTTGTAAATTCTGCACTTATACAGCTGTGTTAAAAAAACTTGTGCATGCTTTATTGAGTTGCCAATACTTGTTTGTGCATAATGTTTGCTTCTATGCATAAAAGTACAGCCATCCCATATGTTCTGTTGCACTTCTCTTTGCTGCAACTTGATTACACACACTTGTGCTTGTTCATTACAGTATCCATCTGTATGTAGTTAACACTACCTGTTGTGAATACTTGATGCACCACTGTATTTCTATTTGTTGTGTGGCCAAGACATGTTGTGGTGCTTGCTTTTGAACCATCCATGTTGGCTTGTGAACATGAACTACCAAGTATTGAGCTTGCTGTCGTGCACTCCTGAAACACCCCACCTCCGTTAAGGTCACTCACAAAGGGAATGCCTTAACTTTGGTGGAGAATTTTAGATAAAAGATGCAGATAAATTACAAGACATACAAATAAAGTAGCAGAAAATAAAGTCATTTTATAAACAATATGGTTCAGTAAAGCTTTTACAATAGTTGTCTCAATCATACTTAAAGTAATACATAGAACTTCTGTTTTGATCTAAAAACTTCCAAATATAAAAGAAGCATAAAAACAACAATGATATTCCCCAATGAAGCATGAACCAGCCATAGCAGTGGGAGAGAGAGTCCAAAGACTATCTTCGAGCTTGGAAAGAAAACTGAGCTAAGTGATAATATTTCCTCCCTGCGAACCTGGATAAACTGAATATAAGACGATACCGTGATAACAGGGATAACAAGATAACACAGGATAAGCATAAGGTATGATAAGGTAAGATAAACTGAATGTGCTTCTACTCTTTCTCTGCTTCGCTATTGCTTTGTTATTCTTATTTCTATATCTATCTCTGCACCACCTAACTAGTGCCCCAACTAGTAATCTGTATAAAATGATAACGTGATCCCAATCCCCGTAATTGTGGTAGCCTTCAGGTGTACATCTATCGTGAGGATTCCACCTCAATTTGCCTAATTGCCAAGACCATGTTAGATGTACCCTTACTACCCTATCGATCGGTCTCTTACTTGCATTAATGTTCCATGTGTCTGTGTCAATCGGCCCATGTGCTGGCTCCACCATAAGATGTATCAGTCCTTATGATAGCGACCCGACACGATTCAAGATGCACAGTGTATAATTACTGGTACCCAGTGCCTGCTATTTCCCACTCTGGAGTACATGCACGCCCGTTAACCGTCGGAACCTACACTAACATACCCCCTGCCGCTGTTTTGACCGCTTATAATCAGCCCAGTAATCGTGCCCACCCTACCTAGTTTTAGGGTACCATGATACATCTATGTGGGTTACTGCTGAAATGGGTCCCCGTTACTAGCGTTTCTTGTTGGTCAAGTTTGGGGGCATATATATACAAATATTACCCACCTATACGAGATGTACTTAACCCTCCCATCGATTCAAGCATGTTTATTAAACGGTTAAGTTTGTGGGCCTATATATACAAATATTACCCACCATCCCGATATGTACTTAACCCTCCCACACATTATGTCGTATTGGTTAAGTGTTGTCCATTCATGTTAATTTAACCCACTCATTCATCATTTCATGTTGGTTAAGTGTTTCTTATTAACTTAACCCTCCTCACTTATCATGTTGTATTGGTTAAGTGTTTCCTATTAACTTAACCCCGTTTGTTCGCCAAGTTATATTGGTCAAGTGTTTCTTGTTAACTTAACCCCACGTGTTCATCATGTTGTATTGGTTAAGTGTCATTAATACATTCAAGTTAACTTAACCTACCTACTTTGCATATTACTTTGGTTAAGTGTTACCTTCTTGTGTTAACTTAACCCTACCATAAATCAAGTTATATTGGTTAAGTGTTGCCCTCTTGTTTTTACTTAACCTTACCACAAGTCAAGTAATATTGGTTAAGTGTTTCTTATTACTTAACCCTACCTAATCATCTTGTTATATTGGTTAAGTGTTTCTCATTAACTTAACCCTAGTCATTCATATTGGTTAAGTGTTCCTATGAACTTAACCCTGGTCATTTATCTTGTTCATTAGCATTAATCGATTTATTAATGCACTAACCTCTCACATTAGATACGTGTTGTTGCGGTTATTGGATGTGTCGGCGGTTCCGGGCAGTTTTGCACCACAACTCAATCTATGCTCGGGTTTTTCTTGGGCATGATGCACTAACCTCTCACATTAGATAGGTGTTGTTGTGGTTACTGGATGTGCCGGGCAGTTCCGGGTAGTTTTACACCACAACTCAATCTAACCTTGGGTTAGGCATATTCGCCTTTTCACTAATTTACATATTTACAGTTTATATGTAAATTATTCACAATTGTTGTCAATTTCATATTATGCCATAAATGCCCAAGTCTAGATTTTATATGCTAATTATCCCAACTAGTCATGTTCCAATTCTCAAGTTATGCCCAACAAAGCTAATTGCAAGTTATGGCCCCCAAATTCAATTTCTAGTTATTACTCAAAATAGGCCACACCTATTCTTCCCAAGTTTGTAATAATAGACATGCCCCAACATTACAATATTCATTATACTTGGCGTCCCAAATCAATAGTTAGGCCAAATCTAGATTTAATGTTCAAATTTATATTCTACGCCCAAAACTTGATTTATATGCCAATTTCATACTTTGTCGTTCATGCCAATTCTAGGTTCAATATGTCAAATTACATATTCGTGTCAAATTACCCAAATTCGCAACAATAACAATTATGCCATACTACATTTTCCAAATTATAATGTCAATTTCATGTTATATCCAATTACCCCCGCATTCATAACGTGCGTATTTCGAGTTTTAATCTAGATTTGATGTTAATCTAGATTCATAAAATAAAAGGGGAAGAAAGAGGAACATAAACGAGAGTAAGCATAAAACAAGCATTAAAATGGTAGATCTATCAACTATAATATTATGGACCTAAGAGGATTAAAGATCTGTTAGAGTTGAGGTGTAACAAAGATAGATCTGAAACAAACTGACATAAATAACCTCATTGACATATAGAACTGATATAAATAATATCATGAACCTAAAAGGATTATATATCAGATGTCCAACAAAGATAGGCATGATTGAATAATAACTTCCTAGGCATGTAAATCATTGACTCAATAAACAGATAGGAATTAATCTGAAAGGTTTGTCTTATCATCAAGCACAGACTTAGATCCATTTCATTACATGCCAAAATCACTATTAGGTGTTTAAATCTGAAAATAACTTGAACCTACATGTTTACAGTTCGATTTACGCACCAAGTCCCAAGTCATATGTCCAATATACTTTATGCCTCAAATCTCAAGTCACATGCTCGATACACTTTATGTTTTGAATACAGCATGTGTTATGTCCTCAAATTAGTTACAACTCAATTAGGCCCAATTATACACAATTTAATACTTTTCCTAAATTTTAGCGCTGGTCATGTAACGACCCGCATTTTTTCTGGTAATTATTTAATTTATTTTATTATTTAAAATATTTTGTTTGGATTTATTTTATCGAATTTAGTGGTTTCCTTTGGAATCTATTGATTAAATAAATAATAAAATAATATTTTAAACTTCCAACCTGTCAGAAAATATTTTGTTGGCAATATAGGTGAACAGACAGTTTGAAATGGTCTAATAGTGGTTATATCAAAGTTATATAGGCGATTCTGTTTAGTCGATGATGCGTTGAATATATATAGTTTATAATTTAATTCTAAATCGAGCTGCAGCGGCGCGGCAGTTCGTAAGTTGGCATTTTGAACTTCAATTGGCTGTACAGGGCCCAAATTAAGTCGGATTTCTATGAATAAGAAACGTTGGAATCTGTTGAACTATATCTACCTAATAGAAGTGAAAAATCAAGATTCCACATTATAGATTCCGAGTTATGTCCAAATTAAATATTCAAGAAGGCAGCGGCATATTCGTTTTTGGCAATAATGGTTTATTTGAAATAACTACATACCGGATTTGAATTTGGACAAGGTTCTTTTGAGACATAGTGTTAATTTAATTTTTTAGAATTTTACTGTAATTTTTAATTAATTTAATATGCAACTTTTTATTTGGAGTATTTTGCACTCTTAATCAGCATTTTGGGTTTTCACAATATAAGTCAATCTACCGGTATTATTACATTTTCGGGATCGCGACATCTCACTGATCACGACTGTATTTTTATTTCAGTCTGCAACGCTCATATAACCGTACATAGTGGTGTGGGTAACTTTATTTGAATGGTTAACTGGTCAAACGGACTCAAAATTCAACGAAACAAGTTTCATACGAAACCTTAGGAAGAAGTCTAGTGAAACGTCAAGACCTCATATTTTTAGGATTTTTTCTGTAATTTTAAGGAATTATTGCTCGGTGTTTTTCATCGATATTTTCTAAAGGATTTTCACAAACGACCTCGGAATTCGACGAAACTTGTCCCATTGGATCCGGAACATGTTTTTATGTTAGGAATTAGTGTCTTTATCTCAACCGAAGCTCGTATGAAGTGTTTTTTTTTCACGATTTCTCACAACGAAGTTTAGCGCATTAAAATATTATTAAATCTATCCCATTAAAGGTCACCTTTATTTTTGCCTTCTCTTTTAGTTACGTAAGTGGCCTCTTGGTCCAAACTTTTCTTTTACTTGCGTACCCATACTTTGTGACTTTGCACCAAACTTTTCATTTTTCTTGTTCTGAAGCCTGCGCCCCAAATTTTACTATTGCCTTGGGTACCAAACAATTGTTTTACGTGCGCACCAATCCATCCCAACGCCTTGATGCCCAAGTTTTTGAAAACCACACCCACGCAACAGCTAGCTGTACCCTATTGCAAACCTATCTAAGAACCTTGACGCTCACGGCTCTTTCTATTATAAATATTGCTGCTCCATCATTTTTGTCCCTTGCTCCAGTAACAGTGAACAAACCCATCCTCCTCAGTGAAAACAAATGAACGAAAACCAACAAAAAAAAAGAAACGAAATAATGGAATGAAGAGGGAGCAAATGGATCATGCAGGAGGTATACGAGCGTGCGGATTTGTGTTGTGGAATGTTGGCAGGAGACGTGAGGGGTGATAGCATGGAAGAAATGGATGGCATGAAGTGCAAACATTTGCTGCAGTAGTTCCAAAAAAAAAAAGTAGAATATTCAAAAAAACAAAAAAAACAAAAAAAAAAGGAAGAAGGGAAAAAGAAAAAAGAAAGGAGCCGAGTTTTGTTGGACGTGAGGTTCAGGCAGAGGGATGCGGACTGGAAATGTGCATGCGATGACAACAAAAGTAGCAGGTTAAGGTTTGGGAGAATGACATGTCACGTAGAAGAAGAAGGATGCGCCGACCGAAACATGGTGAGTTAATTCTCACACTTTTCTGGACTACTATGATGTGATAAATCCATTTAAAAATAAATACCGTTTGATTGGCTGCATTGGTTGCTTATGGTCGATTAACTGGTTGCTATTTGTTAGATTATTGCCGTTAATTTATTTATTTATTTAAATTATAATGTTATAACCATCTGTGATGCAGAGAAGGACAGGCTGGAGGGATCCGACCGGATTCCTCAAAATAATTTGTGTGTTGTTTATTTTTATATTGGTTGCACATGAACTGTTTGAACCCCAATTGACATCAAAACCTATTGACTGTTGATGGTTGAATTGATGTGACCGTTGATGTGATTTTTAATCAGTCGACAGTGGTTGGCAGTGAGGGTTTAAATCTATAGTTTTCAAAACATCGTTTTGCCGTCAGGCGAACAAACGCAGTTTCAAGTTATAAAATTTATTTTATAACTGAATTAAATCTTTGGGGTTTATTTCATTTTATTTTTAATGAATAAGAAGTTTTATAAAAATATTTATAATTAGAATCATGTTTTACAAACATGATTATTTTTAAGTTATACAATGAATTTTTACGCTGTTTATGAACAGAAAAGTACGGAGCTAGTATATGAATCAGTAAACTAAATAAATGTTTATACAATAAGCAAAGTGATGTTTTTAAATAAATTAAAGTATTTATTTATGTTATATGGAAAAATGTTTATAATTTTCCTTATATGTTTATAATCAGTGTCAATAGAGATTTTTAATACTGCAGTCGAAGCTAACATACAGTTAGTGAAAAGAAATAATTGTTTTTACAAAACAATTAACCGATGTTTTAGATTAATTAAGTTATTTAATTAATTTAAGAAGAGAAATTGAATAGAAGTCAGATAGCTACTTAACTGAGGGTTATGGTTGGCAGGAACCAACTGTTTATCCTGTTATTTATGAACTGCAGTCATTCATGAACTGCAGTCAGGAACTAACCTACGGGTTAGTGAAATGAGATAATTGTTTTTATAAACAATTAACTGATGTTTTAAATTTATTAAGTTATTTAATAAATTTAAGGAAGAAATGATAACGTAAATCAGTTAATGGTTAACTGATATGTACGGTTGGCGAAAATCAACCGTTTAAAGTTGGAGTTTGACGATTATGTCAATTTGTTTTAAATTGATCAAATCAAAGGGATTGACAATTAAAAGACTTGAAATTTCCTTTAAATAAATATAAGTTATGGATAGATTAGTATGAAAGGGATTTGAATTTATTTCAAATCGTATAAACAAGATTTGTAAATATGGGTGCAACCTAAGGCGTACATTCCAATCAGAGTTTTGCTCAATTAAGAAAAAGAAATTAATATGAAAAGTGGGTTTTCAAATGAAAGAAAATGGTTTATAAAACCAAGATAAATGGAAATGGGAATAACATATTGGATTATTGAGATGGTTTGACATTGGTTTTAAATTATAAGCTTTTATCTATCTTGAGATAAGAACGTTGTCGATCAAGGTCTGAGAGGTAACTGGAATACCCCAACTTGAACGGCTCCGCTATTATCGAGAGATGATATTTGTTTGTAATGTATAGAGAAGTGATTATCGAGATGTTTTGCGATAAATGGAATTTATCATTTATTTAAAACAAACCTTTAAAAATGGATTAGCATCGAAAGGAATTGAATCTAATTCAAATCGTATAAACGAGTATGAAAAAGGGGTTTTACCCAAAACAAGGATTTTAAAACAAGCGTTCACCTGGGAACGAAATTAAGCGAAGTGGTTTAATCGTAATAAGAAAGAGATTTTGGTAATTAAATATTTGTCGTTGATTAAATAAGGATATAACGATATGGAAATAATAAAGGAAAAGGGAAAGTGGATTTATTGAATTATAACCATGATTTCAAATCAAAGAGAAAGTAAAAAGGGTTTTGAGGTAATTATACTATGTTAACGACCAAAGCGGAAATAAAAACTGATTTATAAAATATGGAAATATTTCCAAACAAAGGAAATGAAAAAAGAGCTTGGTAAATATGTTGTTCTAAAGCGAGTAACGAGTAATGTTTTCAAGTAACGAAACCCATAAGAGTTTTGTTAAGATAAAGTTATGAAGTCGATTATAAGAAATCGATAAATTGGTTTTATGAGATATTTCATATAAAGGACCTGAGCTGCCAGTCCACTGAGATACACTGTTATGATTTGATAGTTAAATCACCGACTATCAAAGTTTGGCCTTTTATCGATTGTTGGTACGGAAAGACCGGGATCGAATTTATATTCGAAAACCATTCCGACCAGCAAATATGTAACGTCGAAGATATCAGAAGATGGTCGAGATGGAGCATTGAAGACCGTTGATCTTCATGAGCGGAAGAACTACTCGTTGGATTTCTAAGGGTCGCTCCCGAAGATATTTTGACTTGTGATTCTGTCGTGATTGAATTCTTCGGATTGCAAGGACTTCTCGCTACTGATTTATAGGGTGATACCTAGGATGCGGTAGGAGAGTGCCTTCGGTTCATCCTGTTCCTGGATGACTTGTATGGATGGATGTCTGACAGAGTACTTCCAAAGAGGTCACGTACCTTGATTTCTCCAACCGTACCAAGAGTGGAAGCAGAGAAGGAAACTTCTTTAGCTGACACGTAATGTATTGTTGTAGACGTCAATTAAGTGATTTCGATGGATCTGACAATGTGGCATTCGAAGTGAATCTGATGTGATGGTAAAGCGTAGCCTCAAGCCTCATCAACCGGGTAATGACAAAAATCGGGCAGGCAGCATGGCTATGTGGGTCGCTCCCATTAGGATGTATAATCACCTATCTAGAGAAATTCCTTTTGCTTCTTTAATCTATCGATGCTGTCCCTTTTCGGGAGACGGTGGTTTGAGCCCAACCGTCGGTGATATACATTCGATACACTCAAGCGAAATGAGTGGTCGGTCATGTGTGGGCCGGGTTGCAAGACGTTCTTGTTGAACCCAGTGTATTCGCCTCTAGAGATACACGTTCGGAAGGTGGACCCATACCTTGTCCAGTTGGAATCCAATATCCAATAAGCGCCCACGGTTTTGGTTTGTATACTATATATGGGGAGCGTGAGATGCAAGTGTTCCTCTAAATTGATATTTACTTGTATTTAGACACTATGATAATATCAGAAAACGATATTGATTTCAAAAACGTTTTGGGTTATAGTAAGGTAAAAACCGTCCGTGTTTATGTGTGGGCTGGTCTTACTATTATCCTTTTATTTCAGAATGGATTTTCAAAAGTTAAACAAGTTGTGTGTGCTGTGAATTTATTACTGAAAGTATTCCAGACTGACCCGGTGTGTTTTTGTTTTAAATCAAATGTGCTCGGGTCAGACCAAGCATATTTACAGGTTAGGTTCCGCTACAAGTTTCAGAGTTGGAAGCAGGAGGGTTCACCGTTAGTTATACAAGTATTTCCGCTGTGATTGATGTATGTTTACTCTGATAAATGGTATGTATATATACAGTCTTCTTTTCAAAGAGATTTGTTATATTATATTTACTCGTTCCGCTGTGAGATTCTGATGTGTTCTTCTTCTTTCTTCTATTCTAAATTTCTTTCTTCCTATTCCTCATCCTCTAACTTCTTTCTATTAACAGTTTGGGGTTCGATACTTGGATTTTTGACAAGTAATACGGGATTAAGTATTGTTGTTGAAAATTCGAGCGTCGAATTTTCCCGGGCCGTTACAGTTGGTATCAGAGCTGTTGGTTTAGTGATTACCTTGGCTCTGTGGTGTGACTCAATATAGATGGGGTTAGTAATACCCTAGATTGAGTTGAGTGTGTATATATTTGAGAGCGCGTATTTGAAAATTATTTTAAAATTATTTTATCTAGTTTTGCCCGGATTATATTTTATATAAATATATTTTTTCTAAAATGATTGTGAAAATGGATTTGTTTGAGTAAGTTGAATAAGAATCCAATTTGGGATATTAAATTGAAGTAAAGATTTTACTTGTGAAATCAAGGAAATGGAAATTGGATGGAATTAATCCAATGTAAATTAAATGAATGTGAAAACAAAGTAAAAGCAAATGAGAAATATTAACCAAAATGGTTTTGTTGAATTGAATGCCTTGGTTGTTGTTTGATGTTGGATGGAGTGTATAAAATTCACCAATTGTTGGTTGAAACCAATCTGAAATGATCAAGTAAAGGAATTAAACCAAGATTAATTTGAATGGATGTTTAAAATAAATGGATTGCTAAGTCCATCAGAGTTGAATAAAGTGATGTGGTTATTTCCAATTGTTGGAATTGGATGATGTGGGTGATATTTGGATCAAATTGACTTTGGTTTGAATACTAATGGATTTTATTGGAGTTGAGTACAGGTACAAAGTTAATCCAAGAAAAACTCTGGAGAAATTTGAATCTAGTTTGGTATGCTAGTCGAGTAAGCAAACATATATATCGCTAATCGCGTAATAGCGCTCGCAAAAAGGTACACCTACGCAAAATATAAAATTTCGTTTTTTGTTTGGGTTTTGAGTTTGGATTTTGGATTTTTCCGACCCTGTTGGTCAATATATAGATATTTCTTGAACCTGCGATATTGCAGATGTCCCTTCGTACAGGGGAGACTCTGCTGAAATTTTTCCAGAATTTAAGGTGTTAGAATATTTTTGAATTTTTTAGAAAATTTCTTTATTTGAAATAAATTGGGTTTAAGCCCAGTTGGGTTAGATTTGAAATTAGAAACAACGTTTAATTAAATATTTTTTTTCGTAAACATAACGAGTTTGACACTTTTTTCTACCTTAGCAATTTCGAGGACGAAATTATTTTAAGGGGGAAGGAATGTAACGACCCGCATTTTTTCTGGTAATTATTTAATTTATTTTATTATTTAAAATATTTTGTTTGTATTTATTTTATCGAATTTAGTGGTTTCCTTTGGAATCTATTAATTAAATAAATAATAAAATAATATTTTAAACTTCCAACCTGTCAGAAAATATTTTGTTGGCAATATAGGTGAACAGACAGTTTGAAATGGTCTAATAGTGGTTATATCGAAGTTATATAGGCGATTCTGTTTAGTCGACGATGCGTTGAATATATATAGTTTATAATTTAATTCTAAATCGAGCTGCAGCGGCGCGGCAGTTCGTAAGTTGGCATTTTGAACTTCAATTGGTTGTACAGGGCCCAAATTAAGTCGGATTTCTATGAATAAGAAACGTTGGAATCTGTTGAACTATATCTACCTAATAGAAGTGAAAAATCAAGATTCCACGTTATAGATTGCGAGTTATGTCCAAATTAAATATTCAAGAAGGCAGCGGCATATTCGTTTTTGGCAATAATGGTTTATTTGAAATAACTACATACCGGATTTGAATTTGGACAAGGTTCTTTTGAGACATAGTGTTAATTTAATTTTTAGAATTTTACTGTAATTTTTAATTAATTTAATATGCAACTTTTTATTTGGAGTATTTTGCACTCTTAATCAGCATTTTGGGTTTTCACAATATAAGTCAATCTACCGGTATTATTACATTTTCGGGATCGCGACATCTCACTGATCACGACTGTATTTTTATTTCAGTCTGCAACGCTCATATAACCGTACATAGTGGTGTGGGTAACTTTATTTGAATGGTTAACTGGTCAAACGGACTCAAAATTCAATGAAACAAGTTTCATACGAAACCTTAGGAAGAAGTCTAGTGAAACGTCAAGACCTCATATTTTTAGGATTTTTTCTGTAATTTTAAGGAATTATTGCTCGGTGTTTTTCATCGATATTTTCTAAAGGATTTTAACAAACGACCTCGGAATTCGACGAAACTTGTCCCATTGGATCCGGAACATGTTTTTATGTTAGGAATAAGTGTCTTTATCTCAACCGAAGCTCGTATGAAGTGCTTTTTTTTCACGATTTCTCACAACGAAGTTTAGCGCATTAAAATATTATTAAATCTATCCCATTAAAGGTCACCTTTATTTTTGCCTTCTCTTTTAGTTACGTAAGTGGCCTCTTGGTCCAAACTTTTCTTTTACTTGCGTACCCATACTTTGTGACTTTGCACCAAACTTTTCATTTTTCTTGTTCTGAAGCCTGCGCCCCAAATTTTACTATTGCCTTGGGTACCAAACAATTGTTTTACGTGCGCACCAATCCATCCCAACGCCTTGATGCCCAAGTTTTTGAAAACCACACCCACGCAACAGCTAGCTGTACCCTATTGCAAACCTATCTAAGAACCTTGACGCTCACGGCTCTTTCTATTATAAATATTGCTGCTCCATCATTTTTGTCCCTTGCTCCAGTAACAGTGAACGAACCCATCCTCCTCAGTGAAAACAAATGAACGAAAACCAACAAAAAAAAAAGAAACGAAACAATGGAATGAAGAGGGAGCAAATGGATCATGCAGGAGGTATACGAGCGTGCGGATTTGTGTTGTGGAATGTTGGCAGGAGACGTGAGGGGTGATAGCATGGAAGAAATGGATGGCATGAAGTGCAAACATTTGCTGCAGTAGTTCCAAAAAAAATAAAGTAGAATATTCAAAAAAACAAAAAAAAAAAAGAAGGAAGAAGGGGAAAAGAAAAAAGAAAGGAGCCGAGTTTTGTTGGACGTGAGGTTCAGGCAGAGGGATGCGGACTGGAAATGTGCGTGCGATGACAACAAAAGTAGCAGGTTAAGGTTTGGGAGAATGACATGTCACGTAGAAGAAGAAGGATGCGCCGACCGAAACATGGTGAGTTAATTCTCACACTTTTCTGGACTACTATGATGTGATAAATCCATTTAAAAATAAATACCATTTGATTGGCTGCATTGGTTGCTTATGGTCGATTAACTGGTTGCTATTTGTTAGATTATTTCCGTTAATTTATTTATTTATTTAAATTATAATGTTATAACCATCTGTGATGCAGAGAAGGACAGGTTGGAGGGATCCGACCGGATTCCTCAAAATAATTTGTGTGTTGTTAATTTTTATATTGGTTGCACATGAACTGTTTGAACCCCAATTGACATCAAAACCTATTGACTGTTGATGGTTGAATTGATGTGACCGTTGATGTGATTTTTAATCAGTCGACAGTGGTTGGCAGTGAGGGTTTAAATCTATAGTTTTCAAAACATCGTTTTGCCGTCAGGCGAACAAACGCAGTTTCAAGTTATAAAATTTATTTTATAACTGAATTAAATCTTTGGGGTTTATTTCATTTTATTTTTAATGAATAAGAAATTTTATAAAAATATTTATAATTAGAATCATGTTTTACAAACATGATTATTTTTAAGTTATACAATGAATTTTTACGCTGTTTATGAACAGAAAAGTACGGAGCTAGTATATGAATCAGTAAACTAAATAAATGTTTATACAATAAGCAAAGTGATGTTTTTAAATAAATTAAAGTATTTATTTATGTTATATGGAAAAATGTTTATAATTTTCCTTATATGTTTATAATCAGTGTCAATAGAGATTTTTAATACTGCAGTCGAAGCTAACATACAGTTAGTGAAAAGAAATAATTGTTTTTACAAAACAATTAACCGATGTTTTAAATTAATTAAGTTATTTAATTAATTTAAGAAGAGAAATTGAATATAAGTCAGATAGCCACTTAACTGAGGGTTATGGTTGGCAGGAACCAACTGTTTATCCTGTTATTTATGAACTGCAGTCATTCATGAACTGCAGTCAGGAACTAACCTACGGGTTAGTGAAATGAGATAATTGTTTTTATAAACAATTAACTGATGTTTTAAATTTATTAAGTTATTTAATAAATTTAAGGAAGAAATGATAACGTAAATCAGTTAATGGTTAACTGATATGTACGGTTGGCGAAAATCAACCGTTTAAAGTTGGAGTTTGACGATTATGTCAATTTGTTTTAAATTGATCAAATCAAAGGGATTGACATTTAAAAGACTTGAAATTTCCTTTAAATAAATATAAGTTATGGATAGATTAGTATGAAAGGGATTTGAATTTATTTCAAATCGTATAAACAAGATTTGTAAATATGGGTGCAACCTAAGGCGTACATTCCAATCAGAGTTTTGCTCAATTAAGAAAAAGAAATTAATATGAAAAGTGGGTTTTCAAATGAAAGAAAATGGTTTATAAAACCAAGATAAATGGAAATGGGAATAACATATTGGATTATTGAGATGGTTTGACATTGGTTTTAAATTATAAGCTTTTATCTATCTTGAGATAAGAACGTTGTCGATCAAGGTCTGAGAGGTAACTGGAATACCCCAACTTGAACGGCTCCGCTATTATCGAGAGATGATATTTGTTTGTAATGTATAGAGAAGTGATTATCGAGATGTTTTGCGATAAATGGAATTTATCATTTATTTAGAACAAACCTTTAAAAATGGATTAGCATCGAAAGGAATTGAATCTAATTCAAATCGTATAAACGAGTATGAAAAAGGGGTTTTACCCAAAACAAGGATTTTAAAACAAGCGTTCACCTGGGAACGAAATTAAGCGAAGTGGTTTAATCGTAATAAGAAAGAGATTTTGGTAATTAAATATTTTTCGTTGATTAAATAAGGATATAACGATATGGAAATAATAAAGGAAAAGGGAAAGTGGATTTATTGAACTATAACCATGATTTCAAATCAAAGAGAAAGTAAAAAGGGTTTTGAGGTAATTATACTATGTTAACGACCAAAGCGGAAATAAAAACTAATTTATAAAATATGGCAATATTTCCAAACAAAGGAAATGAAAAAAGAGCTTGGTAAATATGTTGTTCTAAAGCGAGTAGCGAGTAATGTTTTCAAGTAACGAAACCCATAAGAGTTTTGTTAAGATAAAGTTATGAAGTCGATTATAAGAAATCGATAAATTGGTTTTATGAGATATTTCATATAAAGGACCTGAGCTGCCAGTCCACTGAGATACACTGTTATGATTTGATAGTTAAATCACCGACTATCAAAGTTTGGCCTTTTATCGATTGTTGGTACGGAAAGACCGGGATCGAATTTATATTCGAAAACCATTCCGACCAGCAAATACGTAACGTCGAAGATATCAGAAGATGGTCGAGATGGAGCATTGAAGACCGTTGATCTTCATGAGCGGAAGAACTACTCGTTGGATTTCTAAGGGTCGCTCCCGAAGATATTTTGACTTGTGATTCTGTCGTGATTGAATTCTTCGGATTGCAAGGACTTCTCGCTACTGATTTATAGGGTGATACCTAGGATGCGGTAGGAGAGTGCCTTCGGTTCATCCTGTTCCTGGATGACTTGTATGGATGGATGTCTGACAGAGTACTTCCAAAGAGGTCATGTACCTTGATTTCTCCAACCGTACCAAGAGTGGAAGCAGAGAAGGAAACTTCTTTAGCTGACATGTAATGTATTGTTGTAGACGTCAATTAAGTGATTTCGATGGATCTGACAATGTGGCATTCGAAGTGAATCTGATGTGATGGTAAAGCGTAGCCTCAAGCCTCATCAACCGGGAAATGACAAAAATCGGGCAGGCAGCATGGCTATGTGGGTCGCTCCCATTAGGATGTATAATCACCTATCTAGAGAAATTCCTTTTGCTTCTTTAATCTATCGATGCTGTCCCTTTTTGGGAGACGGTGGTTTGAGCCCAACCGTCGGTGATATACATTCGATATACTCAAGCGAAATGAGTGGTCGGTCATGTGTGGGCCGGGTTGCAAGACGTTCTTGTTGAACCCAGTGTATTCGCCTCTAGAGATACACGTTCGGAAGGTGGACCCATACCTTGTCAAGTTGGAATCCAATATCCAATAAGCGCCCGCGGTTTTGGTTTGTATACTATATATGGGGAGCGTGAGATGCAAGTGTTCCTCTAAATTGATATTTACTTGTATTTAGACACTATGATAATATCAGAAAACGATATTGATTTCAAAAACGTTTTGGGTTATAGTAAGGTAAAAACCGTCCGTGTTTATGTATGGGCTGGTCTTACTATTATCCTTTTATTTCAGAATGGATTTTCAAAAGTTAAACAAGTTGTGTGTGCTGTGAATTTATTACTGAAAGTATTCCAGACTGACCCGGTGTGTTTTTGTTTTAAATCAAATGTGCTCGGGTCAGACCAAGCATATTTACAGGTTAGGTTCCGCTACAAGTTTCAGAGTTGGAAGCAGGAGGGTTCACCGTTAGTTATACAAGTATTTCCGCTGTGATTGATGTATGTTTACTCTGATAAATGGTATGTATATATACAGTCTTCTTTTCAAAGAGATTTGTTATATTATATTTACTCGTTCCGCTGTGAGATTCTGATGTGTTCTTCTTCTTTCTTCTATTCTAAATTTCTTTCTTCCTATTCCTCATCCTCTAACTTCTTTCTATTAACAGTTTGGGGTTCGATACTTGGATTTTTGACAAGTAATACGGGATTAAGTATTGTTGTTGAAAATTCGAGCGTCGAATTTTCCCGGGCCGTTACAGGTCATGTCCAAATCATATATTATGCCCAATTTTATTTCCAACGAATGTTTTTCTCTTATGAGATCTGGCTTAGGCTCGCAATAGCCTGGCTATAAAAACAAAAAGGGAAGAAAGAAATAAGAGACAAAGAATGGACATAATATTATTAATGAGATAGATCCAATGAATATAGAAAGACAGATAAATATGCATAATCTCAGATTCAAATTTATTACAATGTCAGAATCACAATTAACTTTTATTTCTGAAAGTAACATGAACTTACAAATTGCAGAATGGTCTTGAATTTTGGGATATGTATTCTGAAACTGAATAGCTCTCCCTTGAAGTAGACTATTTGTTCTTCTAATTTAGATTTGATTTGATTCTTAGAAAATAGTTGTTGAAGTCGTTGAATTAGCCTTTTAATCTCTACTAGAATTCTAAACTTAATTTCTACGAAGGACTTGAGCAGCATAACCCCATCTTAGATTTATTTTGATATGAATTAGCGTAGAGT
The DNA here is from genome assembly GCA_030737875.1 of Allium sativum. Lineage (NCBI taxonomy): Eukaryota > Viridiplantae > Streptophyta > Magnoliopsida > Asparagales > Amaryllidaceae > Allium > Allium sativum. The sequence goes on along the minus strand of CM060918.1, from coordinate 222,174,384 downwards.
ATAGGCAAAATGAAGTTGTGTAGAGAAAACTGTAGCCTTAGGGGTATTTATATAGCATAGGGATCAACGAATCTGGTCAGAACGGACGTCCAAATGCAGAAAAATGAATTTGTCCTCGGATCTGGAAATAGGGGGGAGGTCGACCCCTTGATCGACCTGTGTGACCCAGGTCGACCCCTGGCCGACCTGGGTCCTGGGTGGGAAATTTCCCGCCCATCCCGGGTGTGTGATTTGAATTTCGAATTTCAAAACTGAGTTGTTTTATTTAAATCTCTGAAACTTCTGAAGGTCATAACTTCTTCATACAGAGTACAATTTACGCAAACTCGGACTCTATTTCAAGCAGAATTTTGAGACGAACACAATGGCGTATCCCGTTTCCCTTAATTCTTCTTTTAAAAATTAAGTATACTTTAATTTGTTACTTTGATGTTCATAGAAAATACGGGGTGTTACAACTCCACTTTCTTTTTTTTAAAACAAAAACAACAGAACAATATTGTGTAGTTTACTGCTGCATTATATTGTGCACACACACACCCACCCATGTCCATGCACACTTGAAAGCTAGTTTGGCTATACTCCTTTACTTTGATTTTAGATGTTCCTTGCACGTCCATTCAGTGTTGCACCATGTCATTTGCTACTTTGACCATGATTAAAGAACTTGCTTTGGCTTGAATCACTCCATGCTTGTTTACTTGTACTAACCAGAATTGCTACCATGCTATTTAGACACTCTCCTTGATCATATGTATCTGATCTGGCCATAGTTGCTTGAATTGCACCAATTATTTGCCTGACATAGTTTGAGCCCTTCTTTGCATTTGAACGTTGAACTGCCCATGCATGTGAACTATTTATAGGTTGCAGATCAAATATTTGAGTCTTATTGCCTATGAAGTCCACTTCTTGTTTTTTGAAACATGACTTTTGACTTGGCTATGATTTGATTATGCAAGCTTGTGTATGAGGAGCTCGACCATGTGTTGATTCCCTTGCACTTGAATGTATTGTTGTCCATTGTCTCACTGTATTTGACCTGTGCTCGACCACATTGATTATTGATGCACTGGGTCGAGATGGTCCACGTGGGTACTCCTCAGTTGCACACTGATTGACGAGGTGGTGCACATGTGTATATCTATACACGTTTGTATATGCAGCCATCAGACAAGATTTCATGTCCCTGTACTATACATATACAAACTAACTAGGCATAGATGAATCAGATCAAGTCATGAAAAATGATGGGAAACACACCAGAAAACTAAGGCAAATAAAATTTATATTTGCATAAATTTTGAAAATTATTTCTGTTCATATACTCTGTGTGTGTTTCTGTATATGACAAGTATGAAGATGATGACTGGACTGACAGAGTGCTGTGAAGACTGAAGACAGAAGTTGATAGTGAAAAAATATATAAAAGCATCTATATATAGGTGTAACTGAATGTGTATATAAATTTGCAGAGAGTAACTGTGTATGTAATGAGAGAAATGCATTGATGTTTGTATTAAACAAATTTGTCTGAAATAAAATACTATTTTTATTGTGTTCAAACAAATTTGTCTAACAAGTTTATATACAAGTACAATATCATGTGTAATATCTGTGAATGTGTACTAATGGTAGAGTCATATAATTTGTACTGTTTGAATGTTGAAATATAATAATATATTTATATAAAATACTGTGTGAATATATGAAATTCTGTACAGTTATATTCTACTTAAATATAAATATTATATTCCTGTCTGTGATGTTATATAACAGTACCATAACAAACACATTTGAAATAAAATATATTTGTTTGTTATCATAAAAAAAAATCATATAACTGTGAATACAACACTGTTATATACAACAGTTTTGTTGGTAGACGAAATTTAAATTGAACCAATAAGCATAACTGGAATTAAAATACGCTATATGTGGAAACGGAGTCTGTTTTCAATGAAATTAGTTTCATTGAAACCGGAATGTATGAACGTAGAAGTACATTCATTTTCGTTGTGTTTTGGGTTCGTGCGTATTGGTGCGAATTTAATGGTCAACATTGAATATTGGTAACCAATATAAAATAAAACTACTCTAAATAAATCTGACCGCTTCATGCCTGCCCCATATAATACTAACGCGGCTTTTCAAACTTCATTTCAACCAACAAAACTTGAAGAAACAGCTGCCTCCCCTTTTTAATCAAGAATTTCTTTCAGCCGCACCCTACACGCTAAAAATCTACCCCAAATATTCACCTAAATATGTGTAACATACAACTGCTACTTTATTTCCCTAGCCAATCAAAATTGAAACCTTCCTTTCAAAGCTCACAGATGACCATGTGAAACTGAACTACAAGACAACGCAGTCTTGCCTCTTCTTTTTTTCACTGAACCACACATGACTTGTATAAATCTTTCAACTAACCTAGTAACCTATGCAGTCCCTTTCTACTATGACAATTGCATGGTAACCCATCCAATAGCCGCAGACCTACGTCAAAATTTATAGCGTATTTTATACATGGCGAAATGGCATTATCCTATCTCTATGTTATTCCTTTATAAATAGTCGACGCTGCTCCATCGTTTTCTCCATCAATCCAATAGACGAAGCTACTCCTCCAGCAAATTAAAACAGTACGAGGATCCCCATGTAAAATCAGAAAACTCCCTTCAAGAGATGTAAATCCCCAATGTATAAAAAGACCCGTATATGCAGCAAAGTGGAGGGGGAGATGTGCAGTCATGGACAGGAATAGGGTGGGTTGAGGATGAGGAAGGGGGTGTTGTCGGGTTCGCTGGCCATGGAAGTCAAACAGTATTGGGAGGCTCGCGAACAGTGGAAGTGGCGAACTGATGTTGGCACGGTCTGCGAGGTCTTCGTGAGCAAGGAGAAGCATGAAGGGTACTACGCTGGGAACACAAAGAGCAGTAAGAAGTGGTAAGAAGAAGAGAGAGCATACGAGAAAGAAAGGGAGCCGTGAATTGAGGAAACGCGTATAGGAAATGGGAAAAAATCGCTTCTCGACTAAAAAAAATGAATGGAGCTGGCATTGTGAGATCTGAAGGATGTATGAAGTTGTGAGGTGCAGGCTGGCGAAAGATGGGAGGGTGAATATAATGGCGTGAATGGTAAAAAAAGAGAAAATGGCATGAGGGGTAAATGGGAAACAGGCGGAAATGGAAACGTGGGTGGTATGAAGAAACAACAGGCGCGCTGTAACCTTTTTGCGTGATTATCATGGGAGATTACCAGATTGATTTTAATGATATATATGCGGTGAAGTGTGAGCAAAATGGGAAGGTACGTGAATGAGAGAATAAAAGAAGTGGGATGGCGAACATGTGTTGCATGAATGAAAAGAGCTCGTAGGTTTCGATGACAAAAGGAATAAAAGAAGATGAATGGTATATTTCTCTGATGCCTAATCCCTCTTACATATAGCCTAATCACGTTCAGGGTAGTGCCTAATCACATTGACATATATATATATATATATTTATGCCTGTATCAGTGAAATCATGAAACTGGAATGGACCTTGTTTTCTTTCCAATTAAAATGGCTCGGCATGTTAAAAAAAGGTAAGAATAAAAAAGAAAGAAAAGAGAACGTGGTTATCAAATTGGTATGGAAACAGTTTAAGTGGCATCGCATGTGGTAGGTTACGGATGAAGCACCGTGTGCCAAAACATATGCCTACCTGTGTATTTAGTACGCCTAATTGAATAATAATAATACAACCGCTACATAGTGATTAACACAAGTAGCTCTTTATATTGATAGTAACATGAATGTTCTTTCTCGAGGTAGCATGCTTAATTATACAGTGAATACAGAATGAAACGCATATGTGTCTAGTAATAAATAGTGTTTATTTTCTACCATTACCTGCTCGCTAGAACTAGAAAAAATTGGTATACTAGCTTATGGTTACATCAAATGGCAACACAGATTTAAAAAATCGATAGAAATGTTAATTTTTAGCTTATTTATAATAAGAATTAGAATAGTATCCTAATGTGCCTAGGCGGATTCTAATATGCCCAATCAAAGGTTTATTAAACGTTAATTTGTAATTCGATTAAATAAAATATTATAATCAAAGTTATAATATTAAATAATATTATTTAATAAGTAAATAACGTATAAAAATTTATAATGCATGATTTTATTATCAGAATGAACAAACAAGTGGCATCAGGACCGTGTCAACGAGCGTAACGTTATGGAGCTGATATGGTCAGAGTTGAATGTGGCTGGAAGCTTGTAAAACAAACCGTCGACAATGAATGGAAACCCAAGATGAGTTTAACTCACTCAGTTTATCTCGTTTATATTTTACATAAGCTGGGTTTTTATTTTCTGCGCAATGTTTGCTAATGATTGGTGATCAAATGACTGTTTGCATGTGTGTGGAATATTTTTAATTCTCATGGATTATATTAAATGTTTGTTTAATTTAATCAAATTAAATCGTTATTTTAATGATTACAATCCAAACGAGGTAACTTACCTTGTTGGTTACGTTTATAATAATATAAACGTATTGAATAAATAATTGAATGCTTGACTGGATGTTATTAATTGTTCGTTGACTGTTATTAACTATTTATTTCTGTTTATCATAATGAATAAATACACTGTCATATTGAATTTAAAGTAACCCATTATGATGCAGGGAAGGACAGGTAGAGGGATTCAACCGGATTCATCAAATATGTCGTTTATTTATATAAACTGTTTAATCAATTTGATTGATTGTCGATTGTTAAATCCAAATTCATCACTTGTTTGATATTAACCAATGGGTGATATTGATTGGGTAATTATCGGCAGATGGCCTGTAAATGAATCGTTTTATAGAGATTGATTTACCGTAGGTAAATCAATAGAAAGGAAGTTATAAATTTGTTGTATAATCAAAGACAGGTTTTGAAATCTGTTTTATATAGATTATTTTTAAATGAAGTTATAAAAATGGAATGAATAATTATTTTTATCGTGTAATTATAAAACGAGTATATAAACGAGATTCATATGTGAATCGGTTTTGGAAGCAAGTAAGTAGTAACTAACAGAATGGTTAAGGGTTGAATTAATTATTTTTCAATAAAATGAGATTATTTAATTTAATTAGATTATTAATTAAATCAAATGAAAATTTTAAATTAATTTTTATTTATTAATTTAAAAGAAATTACCAAGTGGAAATGGGTAACAGAGTAACCTTGTTTGAGATGACCAAGTCGACTACTTGCATGAGTATTGATTATTGAAAACCATTATTAGATTATTAATTATCATTGAAGTTAAGTAGCATTTTAAGATAACATTTTTAGAAAGATTAATTATTTTGTATTTGATAATGAAGTAAGCTATTTAAGAAAAAGGGTGTTAGACAATTAATGAGGAGTTGACATGTAAACGAGATTTTTAAAGTATAGTATGAATATGAATTCATAAGGTGACTCGATAGGCAAGATTTGAATATATATAATAGTGTTTTTAAATGAAATCATGTTGTATTTGATATATCGAGTCGAGATTTCTATAAAAAGAATAATACTAACTTTCAAAGTGAAACATGTTTGAAAGGAACCAGGTTGAAATGGTGATAAAGGGAATCAGTTGAGTAAAACCTTGTTATAATTAAAAAAGGATTTTTAATAAGGTTACTCATATTTATATGAGTTGGATTTCCGATTTATTTCCGGAAGGAAATTATATAAAAGGAGTTTAAACAAGATTTAATATGAATTGAAATCGAATGAAAACTTTAATGGATTGAACTTGATTATAAAGGTGAAAACCTAACAATAAAGACTTAAAGATGAATATTTTTAATGTCGAAGGAGTTTATTTAAATAAAACTAAGATATATGGCCATTTAAAAAGGGTTCTATAATAAATAGAAGTGCTGGGACATTATTCGAAGTAGATTTCTTTTATAAACTTCTATATATTCTGAAGATAAGAATGTTGTCGACTCAAGGTCTGAAAGGAAAATAAAATACCCCAACTTGAACGACCTCACGATTATCCAAGAATGATATAAATTTAGAAACGATGGTTGTAACATCCTCAAAATTTTAGTATATTTTTATTTAATGATTTAATTTAAATTTTTATTTTGATTTATTCATTTAAAAATAAATATCTTTTGATTTTATAAGATAACTATTTGATTTGGGTTCAAGAGTAAAATATTTTGGATTTTATAACAAATAAAATTTGTTTTGATATAAATATGTTTTAATAGTGCAAATCAATATTTGCTCTTGTTTAATTTAGTCCCTTTTGTCAAGTTTATTGATTTGGATTTGAAATTTATTTCTTAAATTTTAATATTTAAACTCTTGTCGTTATATATTTTGTTTTCAATATTAATGACATTTTACCATTAATTTAATTTTAAAATATTCTATGATTTTTCGTAATGGGGATATGAAATTTTAAATACGTACAATGAGATGCAGCAGCTGTGGAAATTTCGTCAAAAAATTTGAATGTTTGTTGATCACGCAATTTTCAGTGCAAAGCTGCGCATAACAGTTAAAAATTTAACGATTTTAAATTCTCTCCGAAATCAGTTCGGACAAACATGAAAATATTCTATTCATTGTCACGAATTCAACGGCCATATCCGTTTTGTGAAAATCAGACGTTTTGACCTCCGTTTAATTGTTTTCCTGTTTGAATTATTCGTTTAATTGAGTCCGTAGCGCGTTTTAGAATGGAGCTTCCAGGCACTGCAAACTTTATACCATTGTATCCGTCTCGTCGCGCTGATTTCTGCAATATATTCATTTGTCAATTTCGGTGTTCGGTTCGCGCTGAAATTGTGAAAATGCTTACATGGTTCATTTTTGAAGCAGAGCCATCTAAGTTCGATTTGTCCCTTTTCCGATCTTACTTACTTCTCTAGCCATTTTGGGTCCGCAAAACCTGTCTTTTTATTCCATTAAAACACCCATTTATTTTTATTTTTAATTTTTTTTAGGCTTGTATGGACTTACATTTCAAAAAAATTCTTACTATTACATGCATGTGTAACATCCCATGTATATTTAATTTTCAATTTAAAATGAATTAAATGGAATAATATTTGATAAAAATCAAGTTTTGTTAATTTTCAAATGATGGTGAGTTTTTTGAATTGAGTATAAATAGATTTTTCAAATTTAGTTCTATGTAGAAAGGCAGTAATTTGAAATTTAATATTTAAATAATTAAATTAATGTGAGTGAGTTAATTTAAAAGTGGGATTCAAATTTAAATTGGTGGAATTTTTAAGTCGTTAAATAACTGAAATTAAAATTAAAATTTCAATTAATCAAATTAAGATTTTAAAAATGTGTAAAATTTATTTATAGAATTGATTTAAGTTATAAATTGATTTAATTTGAATTTAATGAATATTTAATTTGAATCAAAACAGTAAAACTAATAATTGAATATTTTATTTATTTAATTTACTGTGAAATTTAACGATTATGGTGACTGTCTCGGAATCAGACGAAATAAGTCTCATCGGAACCGAAATGGTGAGATATGATAAGATTTCAATTTGCGTTACAATCCGACTTACCGTTTGATGATACTAGAGAAAGTGTGAAAGGAATCAACGAATTGGATAATTGAGTGTTTCTCATGTTTGGGCCTCCTTTATATATATAAATAAATCCTTTTTTCCACTTACCAGCCATCCTCATTTTATACGTATACCTTTTCCATCTCTGTCTTATCTCTAATGGCTGAAAATCATTTGCAAAACCCAACTTAAACAAAATACAACTCAAAAATCAAATCTCCATAAACCTTAGCTTATTATATGTCGAATTGAAGCTCTCAGCGATACAAACCTGCGGGTACAACATATGTCGACATGCACTGAATAGTTTGGCCAAAAATCCCAGTCGAAGCTACTGTGTTTGAAAGCCCTAGGCTTCAAATTGGGCATTCTCGATCCTTGCTTCGATTGAAGAATTTAATTTTTGGGTTTGGTAGAGCGCAACAATAGGAGGCCAACAGCGGTGGTTGGAGGCTGTAATACCCAGTAGGGCGTCGGAATTTGGTGATTCAAGTTCAGATGGGCGGTTTTAGGGTTTGAGATTGGGGAAGCTATGGCTAATCGGAGATTGGGGCGTCGGGCTGGTTGGGAGCGGCTCGGAAGGAGCTTTGAGAGGAGGGTGGCCGCTGGTCATCTCATGGTCGGAGTCGAGAGATTTGGTCGGTCAAAGCGCGGTGCTGATGGGTTTCTTTGCGCGTCATTTACTGTAGCGGGGAGGAAGATGGAGCGGGAATTGGGCCTGCTGACGTGGCTTGTGGTGATAGGGTGAGGGATTTTCTTTATTATATATATATATATATATATATATATATGAAATTCAAAATCAGAAAAACGCTAATATCTTTCTCGTTTTAACTCGGATTTGGACGCAGTTTGTTGCGTTGAGATCATGGCGGAATTAAGGAGGTTTTGGTACTAACCTGTCTGCGTTTGGAGACTGTAAATTTTTGGCCCTTAGTTGGACGTTCGATCAACTGAGGACGCAAAGGTTAGTGATTTTATCGCTCACTATGAACTGAATTTTTCCCATATTTATTAAATTAAATTATGAAATAAGTTTGGTTGCATGGTGGTGTTGATTGTTGAATTTGTTGCTTAAAACTGACGTACAAGTGTTTCAATCTGCCAATTTAAGTTGACAACTAGTTATTTAGTTGAATTAAATTTCTTGTTAGAAACCCCGACACTTGTTAACCAGTGAAATGAGTAATATTTACCATTATCGTTGTGATGGACGCCTTGATTGATTTGGTTGATGAATTGATATTGATTATGAAATGTTCCATTTTCAGTTTGTGAATATTGTATATTTATATTGACGATTAATCCCATTTCACCCTTGATATTACGGGCATCCAATAAACACGGGATTAATCGATTTGAAATGAGTTAAGAACACGGATTGAAATGATCGATATCTGTAACCCTGGTTTGGATTGAAATGATATATATCCATTCCTGAAATATCGAGAAACTAAATTAAGATCACTTGGCCATAGGATAGAAAATTATATACTGACATCGGTTGGTTAAATGATTTTAAATCCATGGGAAATTTATTTAAAAGAAATATGTTGATACCCGATAAATATATTTTCTTTAAAAATCTAAACCTTGGAAGTGTATTGAAATGGTTAAAAAAAATCCCAAAACAAATGAGGGATATTTTAAACCGGGATTGCATATGATTTGGAATTATTTCATTTAATATGGTTTGGAAGTATTCAAATAAATGAGGTAGATTTGAATGAATTAAATTCTCATTGAATTTGATTTTTGGAAATAAAGGTAATTGATGACACTCGGGTTTGTTTAACTCTAAATGAACATATGGATTTGAATCTTCTTAATCGTAGGGTTGGTTTGAATGGTGTGAAGCAAGATATGAAAATGAAATGAACTCCATTGAGATGTGAATATAGGTTTCAAGTTTTGAAATTTGGAAGGAAGAAACAATTATGGTTTAAAATTTTATTTTCAATTTATAAAACTATATATATATCTGCATCATTTATTTACAAATAAGACTATATGCTATTACTTAAAAATTTATTTTATTAGCCTTTGCAATTTATATACTATATGTTATAAAGGAATTTTCCTATATTTTATTATTTAAACTTTTTAATAAACTTTTATTTTATGTACTTACATAGTAGTTGAAATTATCTTATTATACTTTAGCTATTTTACTATATATAAATTTCATATAAAGATTTTAGTTTATAAGTATTTTCATAATTATATTATATAATTTTAAATTCCTTCCTAAATGGAGTTTGATTTTTGATTTGAATCGTTATTCAAATGGAGTTTTGATATGAAGATAGATTCTAGTTGAATACGAATCGACTGTAAACGATTATAACATTTCAATGAAAGTATATATTCTATTTGAATATGAATGGATTTCGAACATGAATTGTTTTGGAATAATTTGAAATCTTTGGGATTAAATTTGTCCTATTTGAATATAAATTGATTTTAAATATTATGGGATTTTAATGTAAAGATATTGAAATATAGTCTAGTTTGGAATATAATCGGTTTGGCATGATTATGATAATTTGATATGGAATTATATTTTATTTGAATATAAATTTGGTTCGAAACAAAATATGATATTTTGATATAAAAGCAAACCTTTATGAAAGGTAAAAGAACCGACCGATGTGGAAAATGTAAACGTTGGTTGTTAAAGAGACCGGAGTCGACATAAGGCAAACTCTCTATCAGTGTCGATACCACTTTGACAACTGTGAACGTTATGACGTATCCAGAATGAGTATGATGACTTAGAGGCGATTATTGAATCGAAGAAGATGAACGATAACGAAATAGCCCTGACCTTCAGGTCAGAATTGAAATGACTAAAACAGGAGCTATACCATGACTAATTGAGGCAGCACCTTTGATCGGACACACTTCTTCGATACTATTTCTATGATAATGATAATGATGATGATGAGTTGGGCCCAATTGATTATTTGGGAGTGTGATCCGAGGTAGGCGGTAGTGGCTGCTATGCTTTACCCCCGGTCTGGGAGTGCAATTGGTAGAATCCTACCCTGGGCATTGCCTCGAGTGCCTTGTCATATTTATCCATATCGATCCCCATGCGATTTTGATTTAGCATTGCCTTCTATAGAGTGCCCTCTGATAACACCAGTACGGTGAATTTACGGTACTGTATAGATTGTCGATGCCTGTAAACGGCTTAAGGGTAATATGGTAATCCCGCTTACGCTATTTTTATGATATTTACTTTACTGGATAGACACTATCATAATAGCGTATTATACTATGTATGTATTAGTTTAACGGATCCTCGAGAGATGGAAAAATCCCGTAACATCTCTTGGGTTACTGCACCCATGACACTGATGTTATTTCGTATTTTAATTTGACTAATATGAGAATGATTTAGTGCTGATCCGAGTGTTTGTTGTGTTTTCTTTTATGCAATACGCTCGGGTCAGCAGATGTTGCAGTTAGCGAGGATTTCCTTAGCTTGGAGGATGGAGACGAAGATTTGGTATATAGTTACTATATATATGTGTTTCCGCTGCACTGTATTTCCACTGTCTTGTTATGTATATCTGTAAATGTGTAACTCTGATAATCTCTGTATATTCTAGTCAAATGTATGTATTTCAACTGTTTTAAAACTGATAGTTAATTATTATATGTTGTCCTTCCGCTGTGAGAACTATGTTTTGTCTTTCTCTTCTTTTTCTTTTTTTCCCAATAACTACCTATATTTGAGATTTGTTTGGGTCAACATGTGTGGTTTATTGTCGATTTTGAATGGTTAAAAATGTGGGTCATTACAATTGGTATCAGAGCGATGGTTAGCGATTACCTTGGCTTTGTTTGGGAATAAACTCATTAAAGATAGGGATTAGAAACACCATAGAATGAGTCTGAGTGATATGAGAGGGCGTACTTGTATTTTTGATACAAATTGGTTTATATTGTGTTGACTTGTTCTGTTGAATATTTATGGATTCTGGTCGATATATGGGACGCCATAGAATCGATGGGGATTTCTAAATAATCGAACATAATGATCGACATAATATGGTTTTCGATTATATTTTAAAATATATTAAAAATATATTATAATTGGTTTTGAGTGTATAATCACTGGTCGTTGGTAGGTAATAATATTAAGTTAATACCTATTATGGTTGATTAGATAATAAATCTAATAAGGGAAATTATATGGGTTCAGAAAATATTAGAAATGACATGATACTTTTAAGTATAATTATGTGAAACGATTTGCGATTAAAATGGAAATGAACTTGAGACTTGATTCTGGTGATTTTGAAAATAGATTTGCCAAGATATTTGGAATTATATGGTATTATAAGTAAGTATTTTCAAAATGTAAGCGATCTAAAAAGATTTGAAATGGAATAAGTGGAATCCCTACTTGGACCTTAGAATAACTTCGGTAATGAGTGCACGCGCTATCGACGTTTATTCTGAAGCGTTTAAGTGGGGGAGACCACTCTGTATTTTATAACTGGTTTGAAAAGGGTTTTGGATTTAAATTCCTATAGTATAAGTATATGATATTTAAACTGAGTTTAAGAGTAAACAAGAATTGAAATTTTATATCCTTTCTTAATTAAAGTTTTGGATTTAAATTTATGACATGGTTTCTATAATTTTTTATATTAATACATATAGGTTATTTTAAAACTTAATTAAACCCAGAATATAAGTTTGAGTTCATTTTTAACCAATAATATCGCTATAAGTACTTGAGTAGCTTGATTCATTGAAACTTCAGATTTTAGATCATTAATTAGACTTAATTATTACGAGAAAGAGAATGGTCGTTGGAGTGTTTAAGCATGAGCGATAATAAAATTTGACAATTCCAAATTGGTCGATACGATGTTAGAGAAAATTCAAATTAACCACAAAATGAAATTTCAACTGTAATCAACTAAAATGAATTGGAATATTTTGGTTGTACGAATAAAAGAAGGAAAAACTCTGGACTTGAGTATTTCATGGGTATTTTAGGTTAATGGATAAAATATGAATTGGCGATAAAATTTAAAATGAAAGAATTAAATGTTGAATCAGTATGCATGTGAAGTAAAGGCATGGAAATATAAATGGGGTGAACCTAATCAGGAAGAATACATTGGATGTTAATGAAGTGGAAAAAGAGTGAATGGAATATTACTTAAATTGAGTATGGGAATTGGATTTAATAAAATGAAATCAATTTGTGAAATTTAAATAAGATGATTCAGAATTTAATAGACGCTTGGGTTAAGTAAATAAAAAAACTCGACCCATACTAACATTTAATGGGTATGGAGGTAAATAAGCGAGATAAGTTAGAAAAGTTTATATGAAAACCTTAACTTATTTTTCCTGTGGTTATGGAGTTGAAATTTGCAAAATCAGAATGAGAAAATGAAGTAAACTTGAGATTTAAAATATGGAATAAGGTGTTGGAAATACAGTCTAACTTATTAAATTAAAATATCAAAGAGTTGGGACAAAATGGATTAAATCAAGTCGAATGAACTAGAATGAGTAGAAGTGAACTTGGAAAATATAGATTGGTCGATTAAAACTAGATATAAAGTAATGGAATGAGGTTATGGATGAGGCTTGATGAAAGAAAATCCCCACTAACAACATGATGGTTTAGTAAATGGATATGAGTGGATTTACAAAGGAAATATGAAATAAAGTTAATATTGGTCGAGTCAAGTGAATTAAATCGGTAAGTGTTAAGCTAGAAAAACCCTATAAAAGTTGATTTAGAATTTAACACTTAGAGAAAGGGAATAAGAAATGAAATTTTGGAATCAAAAGAATTGAAACTTCAAATAAAAGAAATTGATGTATGCGAAATCGAAAATATTCAATAAGCTGAAGCTAAAATGACCATAACTTTTGATGGGCTGATCGGAATTCGACAATTCCAGACTTTCCGGAAACCTTAGAAACTGAACTAAAACTTTTGTTAATAGTTCCTTTCCTAATTTTCAAGTCTATTAGGTTGAAAACCAAGAACTAGTCGTAGTTGTATGCGCAGAAAATAAAAATCTGAACTGAACACCAATGTTGTTTTGGTCATAACTTCCTAACGGAGCATCGGATTTTAAGGTGCAAGTATAATTCGGAAAGCCCAGGATCTGAACTAAAACTTTCCATTAATATGCTTTGTATAATTTTGAGATTTAAAGGGGTAAAAACTGGGTTAAACAACTCAGATCTGCATTTTTCTATGTATGGGCTGAGGTGTTCGCCTTCACTAAAATAGTCAAAACTTTTGAACGAATTGTCAAAATTCGACGAATCCGGACAATTCGGAAAGCTTAAAAGAAATGCTACAACTTTTTCCTGGTGTGTTTTGGCCAAGTTCCATCATCTAAGGGGTGATAACCCTCAATTTGTTCGCTGGCCTGTCGCTAACCTTTTGGTTTTTAAAGTTGAGAAGTTCAATATATGTTGTGTAAGTTGTATACCCTTCCTATGTATTGTATATATATTTAATACTCATGCATATGTGAGTATGTAGCAGGTGTTGGGAAGTCGTGCTACACTTCAAAGCTCGCTTGCGCTAAATGCTAAATGCTAAGCTAAATAAATTCGCAAATAAACGCTAAAGAAGGTACGTATTTGTGTTATATGGTTTTGGGTTTATATATATGTTGTTTTCCCCATTTTTTTGGAATGCCTCATTGAATGATGAGATGTATATTTGGATTTATATATGTATTGTGATTTTCCGGACCTCTCCGTACAAAGGAGATGCTGCCGAAATTTTCTGTGATTTCGGGAGTTAGAAAATTTTGAGATTTCTCAACTATATTACTTATTTTATGAATACTATTTATAAGTATGGATTTGAAAGTATGATTTGTTTAATACCTTATCTCGTTCTCTTTTCGAGGACGAAAAGATTTTAAGTGGGAGAGAATGTAACATCCCATATTTTATGTATATTTAATTTTCAATTTAAAATGAATTAAATGGAATAATATTTGATAAAAATCAAGTTTTGTTAATTTTCAAATGATGGTGATTTTTTTGAATTGATTATAATTAGATTTTTCAAATTTAGTTTTATGTAGAAAGGCAGTAATTTGAAATTTAATATTTAAATAATTAAATTAATGTGAGTGAGTTAATTTAAAAGTGGGATTCAAATTTAAATTGGAAACGGTGGAATTTTTAAGCCGTTAAATAACTGAAATTCAAATTAAAATTTCAATTAATCAAATTAAGATTTTAAAAATGTGAAATTTATTTATAGAATTGATTTAAGCTATAAATTGATTTAATTTGAATTTAATGAATATTTAATTTGAATCAAAATAGTTAATCTAATAATTGAATATGTTATTTATTTAATTTACTGTGAAATTTAACGATTATGGTTACTGTCTTGGAATCAGATGAAACAAGCCTCATCGGGACCGGAATGGTGAGATATGATAAGATTTCAATTTGCGTTACAATCCGACTTACCATTTGACGGTACTAGAGAAAGTGTGAAAGGAATCAGTGAATTGAATAATTGAGTGTTTCTCATGTTTGGGCCTCCTTTATATATATAAATAAGTCCTTTTTCCACTTACCAGCCATCCTCATTTTATACGTATACCTTTTCCATCTCTATCTTATCTCTAATGGCTGAAAATCATATGCAACACCCTAGCTCAAACAAAATACAACTCAAAAATCAAATCTCCATAAACCCTAGCTTATTATATGTCGAATCGAAGCTCTCAGCGATACAAACCTACGGGGACAGCTTATGTCGGCACGCATTGAACAGTTTGGCCCAAAATCGCAGTCAAAGCTGCTGTGTTTGAAAACCCTAGGCTTCAAATTCGGCATTCTCGATCCTTGCTTCGATTGAAGAATTTAACTTCTGGGTTTGGTAGAGCGCAACAATAGGAGGCAAACGACGGTGGTTGGAGGCTGTAATACCCAATAGGGCGTCGGAATTTGGTGATTCAAGTTCAGATGGGTGGCTTTAGGGTTTGAGATTGGGGAAGCTATGGATGATCGGAGAGTGGGGCGTCGGGCTGGTTGAGAGCGGCTCGGAAGGAGCTTTGAGAGGAGGGTGGCCGCTGGTCATCCCATGGTCGGAGTCGAGAGATTTGATCGGTCAAAGTGCGGTGCTGATGGGTTTCTTTGTGCGTCATTTACTATAGCGGGGAGGAAGATAGAGTGGGAATTAGGCCTGCTAACGTGGCATGTGGTGATAGGGTGAGGGATTTTCTTTATTATATATATATATATATTTATATTTATATGTATATATATATGAAATTCAAATCAGAAAAACGCCAATATCTTTCTCGTTTTAACTCGGATTTGGACGCGGTTTGTTTTGTTGAGATCGTGGCGAAATTGCAGATGTTTTGGCACTAACCTGGCTGTGTTTGGAGACTGTAAATTTTTGGTCCTTAGTTGGACGTTCGATCAACTGAGGACGCAAAGGTGAGTGATTTTATCGCTCACTATGAACTGAATTTTTCCCGTATTTATTAAATTAAATTATGAAATAAGTTTGGTTGCATGGTGGTGTTGATTGTTGAATTTGTTGCTTAAAACTGACGTATAAGTGTTTCAATCTGCCAATTTAAGTTGACAACTAGTTATTTAGTTTAATTAAATTTCTTGTTAGAAACCTCGACACTTGTTAACCAGTGAAATGAGCAATATTTACCATTATCGTTGTGATGGACGCCTTATTTGATTTGGTTAATGAATTGATATTGATTCTGAAATGTTCCATTTTCAGTACGTGAATATTCTATATTTATACTGATGATTAATCCCATTTCACCCTTGATGTTACGGACATCGAATAAACCCGGGATTAATCGATTTGAAATGAATTAAGAACATTGATTGAAATGATAGATATCTATGACCCTGATTTGGATTGAAATGATATATATCCATCCCTGAAATATCGAGAAACTAAATTAAGATGACTTGGCCATAGGATAGAAAATTATATACTGACATCGGTTGGTTAAATGATTTTAAATCCATGGGAAATTTATTTAAAAGAAATATGTTGATACCCGATAAATATATTTTCTTTAAAAATCTAAACCTTGGAAGTGTATTGAAATGGTTAAGGAATTTTTTCCAAAACAAATGAGGGATATTTTAAACTGGGATTGCATATGATTTGGAATCATTTCATTTAGTACGATTTGGAAGTATTCAAATAAATGAGGTAGATATGAATGAATTAAATTCTCACTGAATTTGATTTTTGGAAATAACGGTAATTGATGATACTCGGGTTTGTTTAACTCTAAATGAACATATGGATTTGTATCTTCTTAATCATAGGGTTGGTTTGAATGGTGTGAAGCAAGATATGAAAATGAAATGAACTCCATTGAGATGTGAATATAGGTTTCAAGTTTTGAAATTTGGAAGGAAGAAACAATTATGGTTTAAAATTTTATTTTCAATTTATAAAACTATATATATATATATCTGCATCGTTTATTTACAAATAAGACTATATGCTATTACTTAAAAATATATTTTATTAGCTTTTGTCATTTATATACTATTTGTTATAAAGGAATTTTCCTATTTTTATTATTTGAACTATTTAATAAACTTTTATTTTATGTATTTACATAGTAGTTTAAATTATCTTATTATACTTTAGCTATTTTACTATATATAAATTTCATATAAAGGTTTTAGTTTATAAGTATTTTCATAATTATATTATATAATTGCAAATTCCTTCCTAAATGGAGTTTGATTTTTGATTTGAATCGTTATTCAAATGAAGTTTTGATACGAAGATAGATTCTAATTGAATACGAACCGATTGTAAACGACTATAACATTTCAATGAAAGTATATATTCTATTTGAATATGAATGGATTTCGAACATGAATCGATTTGGAATAATTTGAAATCTTTGGGATTAAATATGTCCTATTTGAATATAAGTTGATTTTAAATATTATGGGATTTTAATGTAAAGATATTGAAATATATTCTAGTTTGGAATATAATCGGTTTGGCATGATTATGATAATTTGATATGGAATTATATTATATTTGAATATAAATTTGGTTCGAAACAAAATATGATATTTTGATATAAAAGCGAACCTTTGTGGAAAAATAAAAGAACCGACCGATGTGGAAAATGTAAATGTTGGTTGTTAAAGAGACCGGAGTCGACATAAGGCATACTCTCTGTCAATGTCGATACCACTTTGACAAATGTGAACGTTATGACGTATCCAGAATGAGTATGATGACTTGGAGGCGATTATTTAATCGAAGAAGATGAACGATAACGAAATAGCCCTGACCTTCGGGTCAGAATTGAAATGACTAAAACATGAGCTATACCGTGACTAATTGAGGTAGCACCTTTGATCGGACACACTTCTTCGATACTATTTCTATGATAATGATAATGATGATGATGAGTTGGGCCCATTTGATTTTTTGGGAGTGTGATCCGAGGTGGGCGGTAGTGGCTGCTATGCGTTACCATCAGTCCGGGAGTGCAATTGGTAGAATCCTACCCTGGGCATTGCCTCGAGTGCCTTGTCATATTTATCCATCTCGAGCCCCATACGATTTTGATTTAGCATTTCCTTCTATGGAGTGCCCTCTGATAACACCAGTACGGTGAATTTACGGTACTGTATAGACTGTTGATGCCTGTAAACGGCGTAAGGATAATATGGTAATCCCGGTTACGCTATTTTTATGATATTTACTTTACTGGATAGACACTACCATAATAGCGTATTATACTATGTATGTATTAGTTTAACGGATCCTCGAGAGATGGAAAAATCCCGTAACATCTCTAGAGTTACTGCACCCATGACACTGATGTTATTTCGTATTTTAATTTGACTAATATGAGAATGATTTAGTGTTGATCCGAGTGTTTTTGTGTTTTCTTTTATGCAATACGCTCGGGTCTGCAGATGTTGCAGTTAGCAAAGATTTCCATAGCTTGGAGGATGGAGACGAAGATTTGGTATATACTTACTATATATATATGTATTTCCACTGCACTGTGTTTCTGCTGTCTTGTTATGTATAGTTGTAAATGTGTAACTCTGATAATCGCTGTATATTCTAGTCAAATGTATGTATTTCAACTGTTTTAAAACTGATAGTTAATTATTATATGTTGTCCTTCTGCTGTGAGAAGTCTGTTTTGTCTTTCTCTTCTTTCTTCTTTCCCAATAACTGCCTATATTTTAGATTTGTTTGAGTCGACATGTGTCGTTTATTGTCGATTTTGAACGATAAAAAATGTGGGTCGTTACAGCGTGCGTAAGTTTGTATCCATCCAAAAGTTCGCACGTCCCATAAGTGCATTCATTTCATTTTTACATTCATTTATTTTTACATGCATTCATTTAACATTCATTTTACATGCATGGGTAAGTTTGCGCGTCCCATAAGTTTTCTACTGTCTTTATGTATCCATCCAAAAGTCATGCGTTTCAAGCTGTTCCTTCCCATTCACTTCCTGAATTGAAATATTCAAACTTTCTACCATTTCTTTTTTTGTGTTTTTTCTTCTTTTTCTTTTTTTATGAAGAAAACGTGGGTTCAGTTAAATGAGTAAAAGCGGATAACGGCTTTCTATCGCTATTTTTATTCTTCCATCTTAATCTTTCGAGTTTCAGGAATAATAAAAACAAAAACAAGTGGAATAGCTGCTTCACCCGTTGCTAAATTTATTTTTCCCAGATCTGCTCCATTTCATTTTTTTACTTCATCGCCAAATATTTAGATCTGCCATTTTTTTCCATTGCCTTTTTACCTTGCCTTTTCCTGTTTTATCCCCACACCAGCTGAAATCACGCTTCATCCGAGCTTCCTACCAGCAGCCGCTCGCCGTCTAAGCCAAGATCCGCCACCATCTCCAGCACCGACGAACCCGCTGCTCCTTGAGACGAACCCTCTACCACCCACTGGCAATGACCGGACCTCACCAACTCTTTTGTGTGTAAGTTATACATATACAAATGCGTATAAATGTGTATATATATATATATATATTTCTATATAGGAGTGGTCTATTTTTTTAAAGATGTTTATGCGCATTTGTTGAGTACTATGTATGTTTTATTGGCCTGTCTGTTATTGTTTTACAGGGGTGCGTTTTGTGTTAGTTTGTGCGTACGTGAGGTGTTGTACATATATTTGTGTGTATTTTGTATTTGTTTGTGTGGGCGTGAGTGATCTTATTTGTGTATGAGAGTTTGTAAATTTATATGTATGTATATAAGATATATATATATATATATATATATATATATAGGGGTAAATTTATGTGTGGTTTTTGTGTGAGTTATTTTGGATATTTATTGGTTTGAAAAATATATGTATATTTTGTTTGTTCGTGTGTCGTTTATATATGAATATATATATTTATATATAAAAAGGTCTAAGTGTGAGTTAAATTTTAAATATGTATGTACATATATTATGAATTTTCTCTCTGTGTGTGTATGTATATATGTAAGTTTATATATATATATTAGTTTGAAAAGAGAATTTATTGAGTTTATTTTTAGTCAAAAATTTCGTGTTGAGTTCAAAATCGTCTCAGAAATCAATAGCCGTACCGAACCGTTGTGAACATCCCTCTTATAATAAAATAATATTTGGTGGTCATTGAGCTAAAACCATTCTGAATCGTGCATGGATGTCGTTGGTCCAATCGGTGTCAGTCCGTCTGTTATCTCCAATCTGTGCCACGAAAGGTGATTTTATCTCACACTTGACTCACATTATTTCATAGATGTTAGATCAACTAAATGAACTATTATGAAATGTATAGGATTGCCAGCAGAAATTGTTTGTTTAAAATACACACTTTCATACGTGGCACGATATTCATATGACATGTACGTACATTGATTATATATGACTATGATGTGATTGATGATATGTTATGATTTGTTACGTACCCCTAATTTAGGAAAAATCACTAAGGGTTGAAATGATACCCACCCGAACGGACATTAGATTAGGGAAAAATCGTTATGGGTTGAAATGATAGACCTGAACGATTTTTACTGAATTTGGGATTGCGGGTTGAAATGATAAACCCGTAGAAATTTTATAAATTGCAGGTTGAAACGATAAATATCCGTATCACTTGACCAAAGGGTAGAAAAATATATACGGACACCGTTGGTCATGTTTTCGAATTAAAAAGATATGAAAATTTGATTGTAATAATATTAATTTAGGACCTTATTTTTATATTTTAAAGATTTATACTTAAATCCTGTAAATTTGAAATTATATATTTTAAAATGATTTTATGAGTAAAATGTATTTAAATGCGTAATTAAGATTTTACTTATAGTTCATTTATTTTAAACTGTATAATTTAATCATATATGTATTTTTTTCACTTTAAATTAATATATTACAATAAATTATTCTTTTTAAACCTATTTCTAAATTATTTTAAACCTATATATGTTTATAAAGCTATTTTCTATATAAATTTATAACTTTTAAATATATTTTCAATGCTTGTTTTATATATATTTTATAAACTTTAATAATAACTCAATAAGTGGATAAGTTTTGATTTTGCGATTTAAATTCAAGGTTTAAAGATTTGAATTTATATAACGGTATTTGGCCTAACAAATAAACTCATATAAGATGAGAATTTGAATTTAATTTGAACTTAAGTGATGAACTTGAATTGTGAACTTGTTTTGAAATTGAATTTCCTAGTTAAGGAATGAATTTGATTTTAATTCAACTAAATGCGAATTTGAAGTGATATAAATTATGAACTTCTATAAGGAATGAACATTAATGGCGTAAATTGATTTTATTTGAATTTATATTTGATATTAAATGAATTCGATTTCTTTAGCGACTAAAATGTGAATTTGAATATAAGGCTTCGACTCAAATTTTAAGTAATGAACTTGAATAGTTCGATTTGAGTTAAGATATTATCTGATTTGTTTTAAATTGAAACACAGGATTTCGATTTGAATCATATAAACTTGATTTGAACCTAAATGATCAAATTTTCGAATGTACTTAATTGAATACATATAAAGGAAACATTATATTATACAAATTGTTAATTTTTAAACAACGATTTAGAATCGTATGACATGAATTTACTTTGTTTAAATTGAAATGTAAGTTTTGACTTGAATCGTATAGTTTGAACTCGAACCAAATGTTAAATTTTGAATTGACATAAAGCAAATTGTTGAATAGTTTGAAACTTGGATTTCGAATATAAAACGAACTAAAATATCCTCGAAGTTAAATAGTATTGGTTTATACTATATTGCGAGCCCTTTACGATATGATTTCTAAATTGATTCGATTTAAGTGAATGGATTGCAAAATTTTATAAACTCAAAGTTAAATATTTAATTTTGATTCCAAATTCGAATATGAGACTTCGTATAATTTTATAAAATGATTTATACATTAATGACCATAGTGTAAAAAATGTAAATGATTGGTTGTTAAAGAGATCGGGATCGGCTATTGTCGTATACTCTGCCAATACCGAAAACCACTTTAACAACTATGTACGCGGTGGAGTTCCAGAATGAATGGGATGATTTGGCGAACGACTCTATTTTGTATTTCATATTAACTAAGAGACCCTGACTACCTTGAGTCGGCTTGATATGGCTAATACTTGAGCTATGCCGAGACCAAGTGAGGTCATACCTCCTATCGAGCACACTTCTTCGATATTATTCTATTATTATTGAGATTCAATTGGTCCCTTTTGATTATGGGAGTGTGTATCGAGGTGGGTGGTAGTAGCTGCTATGGGTTACCACGAGTCCAGCTCTGCAGACGGTGAATCCACCCTGGCATTCCTTGTGTGCCTTGTCACATGCCTTATACGATCCCACTACGATTTTGTTTTGTACTGTTTTATATGGAGTGCCCTCTGATCAACCTCCAGTTTACGGAGGAATTACGGTATGGTATATACTATGGGGATATATAAACGGTGTAAGGGTGATCATGGTAATCCCGCTTACGCTATTTTGGTATCTTTACTTTACTAATAGACACTATTATATATAGTATTATACTATATAGTATTAGTTTGATGGATCCTTAGAGGATGGTGATCCCAAACATCCTTTATGTTACCGATTGCATTTCATCGAATATTTCATTTGAGTTGATTTACTTCCATGAGAATGTCAGTCCTGATCCAAGTTGTTATGTTTTTCATTGTTGCTCGGGTCAGATCGAATTTCCAGTTTCGAGATTCACTCCTAGAGTTTGGAGCTTATATTGGATTTTTGGCTCACCTATATCTACCTGTTGATCAGTTGTTCTAATCATTCTATTGCTTCTGTTATTCTGTTTTAGATGGTTATCAATTATTTATTATATTGGACTTCCACTGTATTATTTATGTAAATTCTGATGTAAATTTTTATTTTGTGGCTTCATGAGCTACTATTGTATTTTGTAATTTCCGTTGCGCGGTATTATATTGCTCTGTATCTATATCTGTGATTTGTGATTTATTCTATTTACCTCAGAAGCTAATAACAATCTGTCGTTTTGGACGGTTCAAGTTCACATATTTTGTCGATTCGGCACGGTCAAAATGGCGGGCTGTTACATGTGGTATCACAGTTGGTTAGAGAACGTGATAGGGGGTTCCTGGTCGGCTGTTTGGTGGCGAGCAGGAGACTCTTACACCTACATGTCCTAATGGGAAGATTGGGTTGGTTGTTGTAGTCACAAGGCTGGCCGTAAAATCATTTCCGAGGTATCACTATATGTCACGGTGGGAGGTTAGCCCACTGCCTGATGCTTGCAAAGGCTAGGGTCGTTACATGTGGTATCAGAGCCAGGTTTATCAAAGCTTTAGCTTATGGGGTAAAATCTCATTAGAGATAGGGTAGTGATACCCTATAATGAGTGGAATCATTTGCAGAATCCTTCTTTAGAGAGTGCGTATTTAAAAGTATAAATGGTTTTTAAAATGGTTTTAAATGTTTAAACAAGTTTTTTTGAATATTTTTTTTAATATTTTAAACCTTTTTATGAAATTTCTTTTCCATTTGAATCTGTCTTCCTTCGTAGATCCTCTTTAACATTTCGTTCAGCTTTTAAATTAAATTCTATAACTTATCCTTATTCATACCAAGGTAAGAAGTAGAAAGAGAGTATAAGTCTCGCAACGAGTTCACTCTTATTTAATATCGATATGAAATTCGTACTTTTCAATCTTATTTAGTATTGATTTGAAATTGGTATTTTCTTGATATTGATGTATATTTGTAAACAACATTTTGTCTGGTAATACCAATATTTTGAAAGATTTGATGTTTATACCTTAAGATTTCATATTTTATAAACTATATATTTTGAATGAGATTTAAAGATGTAAATTTTGTAAGAAAATGATTTTATCTTGGTTGAAATCTATAATGATATATATTATAAATGTATATATGTGTATATATAGGAATTTATAAATTTAAATGGGCTTATAAAGGTTTTAATTTGTGTTGTATATATATGTTAAACTTATTGAATTTTGACAAGTTTTATAAGTTTGAATATTGATAACAAAGGTTTGAAAATATGTAGTATTGTATAAAATAGTATTGTTATATATTTGATTCAATAATAATAATATTGTTTGTATATTTATTTTGGATTATGGTTGAATTTTAATAAATAAATGAGTGGGGGAGAGATATTATACTTCCTTACTTAAAATTTTAGTTTGAAATATATTATTTATAATATATGATTGGAAAATTTGTGTATATATTCTATTTAAATATATAAGGATGTTTTGAGTATTTTTACCTTACGTTAAAATTGGCTTATCAAATACTTAGTGATCTGGGTATACGTCTGATCAACGTATATGTTAAATCCCATATGTATTAGATAGATATAGAGTCATACTCTAGCCGCTTGAAAATGATTCTGGTGATGACTGCAGCATCATCGATAACTATTTTCGGGTTTAGAAAGTGGGATAGATATATATATTTCCAATCGAGACGTCGAGTGAATACTTGAAATTATTTTGAAATATGTTTGAAAATATTTTAACATTCGATTTGCATATATATATATATACAACAAATTATATATATATATATATATATATATATATATATGTATGATAATAGATATGAACCATTGGTTTAAATGTATTTAGTTATTTAATTACCATTTCCGTGTCTCGTTCCTTTTCAGGGATGAAAAGGTTTGAGTAGGGGAGATTGTAACATCCTCAAAATTTTAGTGTATTTTTATTTAATGATTTAATTTAAATTTTGATTTATTCGTTTAAAACTAAATTTCTTTTGATTTTATAAGATAACTACTTGATTTTGGTTCAAGAGTAAAATATTTTGGATTTTATAACAAATAAAATTTGTTTTGATATAAATATGTTTTAATAGTGCAAATAAATATTTTCTCTTGTTTAATTTAGTTTCGTTTGTAAAGTTTATTGATTTGGATTTGAAATTTATTTCTTAAATTTTAATATTTAAACTTTTGTCGTTATATATTTTGTTTTCAATATTAATGACATTTTACCATTAATTTAATTTTAAAATATTATATGATTTTTTGTAATGGGGATACGAAATTTTAAATATGTACAATGAGATGCAGCAACTGTGGGAATTTCGTCGGAAAATTTGAATGTTTGTCGATCACGCAATTTTCAGTGCAAAGCTGCGCATAACAATTAAAAATTTAACGATTTTAAGTTCTCTTCGAAATCAGTTCGGACAAACATGAAAAATATTCTATTCATTGTCACGAATCCAACGGCGATGTTCGTTTTGTGAAAATCAGATGTTTTGACCTCCGTTTAATTGTTTTCCTGTTTGAATTTTTCATTTAATGGGGGGTCCATAACGCGTTTTTGAATGGAGCTTCCAGGCACTGCAAACTTTGTACCGTTGTGTCCGTCTCGTTGCGCTGATTTCTGCAATATATTCATTTGTCAGTTTCGATGTTCGGTTCGCGCTGAAATTGTGAAAATGCTTACATGGTTCATTTTTGAAATAGAGCCATCTAAGTTCGATTTGTCCCTTTTTCGATCTTACTTACTTCTCTAGTCATTTTGGGTATGCAAAATCTGTCTTTTTATTCGATTAAAACACCCATTTATTTTTATTTTTAATTTTTTTTAGGCTTGTATGGACTTACATTTCAAGAAAATTCTTACCATTACATGCATGCGTAAGTTTGTATCCATCCAAAAGTTCGCACGTCCCATAAATGCATTCATTTCATTTTTACATTCATTCATTTTAACATGCATTCATTTTACATTCATTTTACATGCATGGGTAAGTTTGCACGTCCCATAAATTTTCAATTGTCTTTATGTATCCTTCCAAAAGTCATGTGTTTCAAGGTGTTCCTTCCCATTCACTTCCTGAATTGAAATATTCAAACTTTCTACCATTTCTTTTTTTTTTGTGTTTTTTCTTTTTTTTTATGAAGAAAACATGGGTTCGGTTGAATGAGTAAAAGGGGATAACGGCTTTCTATTGTTATTTTTATTTTGCCATCTTAATCTTTCGAGTTTCAGGAATAATAAAACAAAAACAAGTGGAATAGCTGCTTCACCCGTCGCCAAATTTATTTTTCCTAGATGTGCCCCTTTTCATTTTTTACTTCATCGCCAAATATTTAGATCTGCAATTTTTTTCCCATTGCCTTTTTATCTTGCCTTTCCTTGTTTTATCCCCACACCAGCTAAAACCGCGCTTCATCCGAGCCTCCCACCAGCAGCAGCTCGGCTCCCAAGCCAAGATTCGCCGCCATCTCCAGCACCGACGAACCCGCTGATCCTTGAGACGAACCCTTTACCACCCGCTGGCAATGACCGAACCTCACCAACTCTTTTGTGTGTAAGTTATATATATATACAAACGCATATAAATGTGTGTGTGTGTGTATTTCTATATAGGAGTGGTCTGTTTTTTTAAAGATGTTTATGTGCATTTGTTGAGTACTGTGTGTGTTTTATTGGCCTATGTGTGTGTGTGTGTTGTTTTACAGGGGTGCGTTTTGTGTTAATTTGTGTGTACGTGAGGTGTTGTACATATATTTGTGTGTATTTTGTATTTGTTTGTGTGGGCATAAGTGATTTTATTTGTGTATGAGAGTTTGTAAATTTATATGTATGTATATAAGATATATATATATATATATATATATATATATATTTAGGGGTAAATTTATGTGTGGTTTTTGTGTGAGTTATTTTGGAAATTTATTGGTTTGAAAAATATATGTATATATATGTATATTTTGTTTGTTCGTGTGTCGTTTATATATGAATATATATATTTATATATAACAAGGTCTAAGTGTGAGATAAATTTTAAATATATATATTATGAATTTTCTCTGTGTGTGTATAATTTTTTTTATATATATTAGTTTGAAAAGAGAATTTATTGTGTTTATTTTTAGTCAAAAATTTGGTGTTGAGTTCAAAACTGTCTCAGAAATCAATAGCCGTACTGAACCATTGTGAACATCCCTCTTATAATAAAATAATATTTGGTGACCATTGAGCTAAAACCATTCTGAGTCGTGCGTGGATGTCGTCGGTCCATTCGGTGTCAGTCCGTCTGTTATCTCCAATCTGTGCCACGAAAGGTGATTTTATCTCACACCTGACTCACATTATTTCATAGATGTTAGATCA
Organism: Allium sativum; assembly: GCA_030737875.1. Classification (NCBI taxonomy): domain Eukaryota; kingdom Viridiplantae; phylum Streptophyta; class Magnoliopsida; order Asparagales; family Amaryllidaceae; genus Allium; species Allium sativum. Next base: position 222,147,041 of record CM060918.1, on the reverse strand, counting down.
ACTAAATGAACTGTTATGAAATGTATAGGATTACCAGTTGAAATTGTTTGTTTAAAATACACACTTTCATATGTGACACGATATTCATATGACATGTATGTACATTGATTATATATGACTATGATGTGATTGGTGATATGTTATGATTTGTTAGATACCCCTAATTTAGGAAAAATCACTAAGGGTTGAAATGATACCCACTCGAACGGACATTAAATTAGGGGAAAATCGTTATGGGTTGAAATGATAGACCTGAACGATTTTTACTGAATTTGGGATTGAGGGTTGAAATGATAAACCCGTAGAAATTTTATAAATTACAGGTTGAAACGATAAATATCCGTATCACTTGACTATAGGGTAGAAAAATATATACAGACACCGTTGGTCATTTTTCAAATAAAAAAGATTTGAAAATTTGATTGTAATAATATTAATTTAGGACCTTATTTTTATATTTTAAAGATTTATACTTAAATCCTGAAAATTTGAAATTATATGTTTTAAAATGATTTTATGAGTAAAATGTATTTAAATGCTTATTTAAGATTTTACTTATAATTCATTTATTTTAAACTGTATAATTTAATCATATATGTATTTTTTTCACTTTAAATTAATATATTATAATAAATTATTCTTTTTAAACCTATTTCTAAATTATTTTAAACCTATATATGTTTATAAAGCTATTTTCTATATAAATTTATAACTTATAAATATATTTTCAATGCTTATTATATATATATTTTATAAACTTTAATAATAACTCAATAGGTGGATAAGTTCTGATTTTGCGATTTAAATTCGAGGTTTAAAGATTTGAATTTATATAATGATATTTGGCTTAACAAATAAACTCATATAAGATGAGAATTTGAATTTGAACTTAATTTGAACTTAAGAGATGAACTTGAATTGTGAACGTGTTTTGAAATTGAATTTCTTAATTAAGGAATGAATTTGATTTTAATTCAACTAAATTCGAATTTGAATTGATTTAAATTATGAACTTCTATAAGGAATGAACATTAATGGCGTAAATTGATTTTATTTGAATTTATATTTGATATTAAATGAATTTGATTTCTTTAGCGACTAAAATGTGAATTTGAATATAAGGCTTCGACTCAAATTTTAAGTAATGAACTTGAATAGTTCGATTTGAGTTAAGATATTATCTGATTTGTTTTAAATTGAAACACAGGATTTCGATTTAAATCATATAAACTTGATTTGAACCTAAATGATCAGATTTTCGAATGTACTTAATTAAATACATATAAAGGAAATATTAGATTATACGAATTGTTAATTTTTAAACAACGATTTAGAATCGTATGACATGAATATACTTTGTTTAAATTGAAACGTAAGTTTTGACTTGAATCGTATAGTTTGAATTCGAACCAAATGTTAAATTTTGAATTGACGTAAAGCAAATTGTTGAATAGTTTGAAACTTGGATTTCGAATATAAAATGAACTAAAATATCCTCGAAGTTAAATAGTATTAGTTTATACTATATTGCGAGACCTTTACGATATGATTTCTAGATCGATTCGATTTAAGTGAATGGATTGCAAAATTTTATAAACTCAAAGTTAGATATTTAATTTTGATTCCAAATTCGAATATGAGACTTCGTATAATTTTATAAAATGATTTATACATTAATGACCATAGTGTGAAAAATGTAAATGATTGGTTGTTAAAGAGACCGGGATCGGCTATTGTCGTATACTATGCCAATACCGAAAACCACTTTAACAACTATGTACGCGGTGGAGTTCCAGAATGAATGGGATGATTTGGCGAACGACTCTATTTTGTATTTCATATTAACTAAGAGACCCTGACTACCTTGAGTCGGCTTGATGTGGCTAAAACTTGAGCTTTGCCGAGATCAAGTGAGATCATACCTCCCATCGAGCACACTTCTTCAATATTATTCTATTATTATTGAGATTCAAATGGGCCCTTTTGATTATGGGAGCGTGTATCGAGGTGGGTGGTAGTAGCTGCTATGGGTTACCACAAGTCCAGCTTTGCAAACGGTGAATCCACCCTGGCATTCCTTGTGTGCCTTGTCACCTGCCTTATACGATCCCACTACGATTTTGTTTTGTACTGTTTTATATGGAGTGCCCTCTGATCAACCTCCAGTTTACGGAGGAATTACGGTACTGTATATACTATGGGGATATATAAACGGTGTAAGGGTAATCATGGTAATCCAGCTTACGCTATCTTGTTTTTTTTATATGTTATTTATTTTAGTGTTTACAGTTGAATGATGTTTGTTGTGTGTGTATATATATATATATGTATGTGTATATATATGTATATATGTATGTACGTATATATACATATATATACATATGAATATATGTGTGTATGTTTATATATATATGTGTGTGTGTGTGTGTGTGTGTGTGTGTGTGTATATATATAGGCAGATCAAAAGGGGAATAACGACGGATTAACAACAAAAAAGTGAGGTTAAGTTTACCTCAATTTAATTTCCGTTGCTAATCTTTTCAAAATTGGTAAGGGTTTACGAACGTCTTTTATAAATAATAATTTATTTTAAATTACTTCAGCTTGGTGTATGAATTGATGAAAGAATATGGATACTGTGCTTTTTTGTATGTGATTATGAATGTTCTTCTTAGTTCTAAATTAATATTGTTGGCTAATTAATCTTTTTTGTTTAATATGTTATTTATTTTAGTGTTTACAGTTGAATGATGTTTTTTTTTGTGTGTGTATGTATATATATATATATATATATATATATATATATATATATATATATATATATATATATATATATATAGGCAGATCAGAAGGGGAATAACGATGAATTACCAACAAAAATAGTGAGGTTAAGTTTAGCTCAATTTAATTTCCGTTGCTAATCCTTTGGAAATTAAAAGGGTTTACCAACGCCTTTTATAAATAATAATTTATTTTAAACTACTTCAGCTATGTGTATGAATTGATGAAGGATTATGGATACTGTGGTTTTTTGTATGTGATTATGAATGTTCTTCTTAGTTCTAAATTAATATTGTTGGCTAATTTAGCTTTGTTTTTTCTACTTATGTTATTTATTTTAGTGTTTACAGTTGAATGGAGTTTGTTGTGTGTATATATATGTATGTATGTATATATATATATATATATATGAATATATGTGTGTGTAAATATACATATACATATACATATATACATATATACACACACACACACACATATATATATATATATATATATATATATATATATGTTGGCAGATCAGAAGGGGAATAACGGCGGATTACCAACAAAAAAAGTGAGGTTAAGTTTACCTCAATTTAATTTCCGTTGCTAATCCTTTGGAAATTAGTAAGGGTTTACCGACGCCTTTTATAAATAATAATTTATTTTAAATTACTTATCCATCGGTAAATAGTCGGTAAATAAATTAAAATTATATTTTTATTATATATTCAGTAAAATGACGGAAAACTGTCTAAAAACTCATGCTAAATTCCATCGCAAAAATCTGACACAATTACCGTCGGCTTTTACCGACCACAGTATTATGCAGGAAATCCATCGCAAAGGCCAATATAGCGACGAATTAGAAGCGGATACTATTGCTGCTATATACGGTTTTTCTTGTAGTGGTTATTTGAGAAGTATACATTTTATTAGGGGTTAATTACATGAATAAGACAAGTTAAGTGTAATGAACTAATAAATTAGAGTTAAATTTAAATAATAACACCTATGAATGTAAAATTAGATGTAAAGTGATGTCAATTTCTTAACGGAAGATGTTTGACAGGTATTTCCTACTTTTTTCTACAATAGAATATAGCCATCAACGATTTATTCATTCTAAAAATAACAAGAAATTTTTATAAGCAATTTTTCTTGTAATGGTTCTTTTCTTTATTTGATCTAAAACTTATTTTTAATCTATTTTGATGTATGGTTTTTTTTTCCAGTGACAATAGTTTTCTTCTAATGTATGTTATGTCATATTTTCTCATATTAGATTTGCATGAATATTTTAATTAAACGGTAAGATGCATTGGTTGTTCCAATTTTTTTACATAATGTATCTATATTTAGTAGTTCCCATGTCATATTATGCTACATGTATTAGAATATATGCTGCCTCAATGCCATTATAACATTTCCCAATTTTAACTATTAGCGTTCAATGTAAGCGATTGCACAAATGTTGAATTATTGTTTAATCGAATCGAAATTAAAACTAATTTGGCATAAAGCCCAATCTTTCTTTTTCATGTTTTAGAACACTATCATCAAATTAAATCATGTACATATATAAATTTACATGTTAAACCTTGAATTGATGTATGTAGTATTTTGACGTTTATATTAGAAAATTAATAAATACACATGTATAGTATTTAAATGATTAGCAGGTTGTGAATAACTGATAATTGATGTTTTTCGTTGTATAAAACCGGCTTGTTGATAAGTATCAGTTGTACTTAATGTGCTTCAAGATTCTTCAATTAGATTTGCAAATAACAATAGTTCATACAATTTTTGGAAATTTTAATCAAAACATTCCATTCCATTCCGCTAAACATGTGATATTACCTTCATATGACCAAAAAATATTAAAAAAAAAAATACATTGTAGAGATAATATATGGTGAACCTCGTGTGCGTAGCACGGAATCATAGCAGTTTAGTATTAATATACGACTCTTGCTAGTACTTCATGATAAAAAGTGAAAAAAAATCATAAAACTTGTTACTAAGTTTAAAAAGAAAAAAAGAAAATAAAAAAACAGAGGAGGTTGCCAAACAGTATTGAAATCACAAATGATTTGTGAAACACAAAACAGGTGCTCCAACTAAAAGTTCAGCTGCTTGAGCTGTTTTACATGTTCCATGGCGGTAAAATTGGGTTTGCTAATGCCTTAACATGAAAACATAAAAAGGTACGAGTTACGTAACGAACTAGATTTTTCTGGAGAATATTTGTGTTTTGAATACTATTAAAAATTTATGTGAATAATTGCTATTATTATCACAAAGCATAAATCATTAAGCCATATAAATATATTGGACCTCGTTTTCAACCCATTTAACATCAAATTTTTACAGAACACTTCAAACTAACGTTATAGCTTAGGTTCATGGGTTTCCGGAATGTCCAAAATCGTCAAAATCGGATATGAGAATCAAAAATTATGATTTAATTAACTTAGGTCAGCAAAGCGAATATGACAGTTCGTAGGCCTGCTGGCCAATTTCGTGTACTTAGCTATGTAAACATCAAAATTTTACGAAATAATTCAAATAGAAATCGATGCTTAGGTTATTAACTTTCAGAAATGTATAAAATCATGAAAATCCGACAACCCATCCCTAAGATATAATCATATTAGTTCAGCTCAACTTTATGGTTTGTGTTATTCAAACACCTGTATTTTTTTTCCTTGTACAAACAAATCTGAAAATAAATAAATAAAATGCAAGTTCAACAAGATAAACAAAAAAATTTAATTGCACACATCAATGCAACCCCATAAGGCAACAAAAATAAGATTGATATGAATCAACCATACTCCCAGCAAGGCCATACTCAAAACAATCACTTTCTCGTGTAAGGACAAGCATTCAACCCACACAATTGCACACTCAAATAAAAAAACATTGTGATTTTGCTAATTAAACATATAGTTTATCTTGTCAAACCTTGCTACTGGATTTGTATAAGATTTCCACTATAACACTCTTATCTAGGCAAATTCCAGTTAGGCATGTAAGCTGTCATCCACAAAGAAGAAGAAAAATGGATTCCAGATTAGAACTATTTATATATATATTATGTAATCATTAAAAAAAAAAAAAAAAAAAAAAAAAAAAAAAAAAAAAAACTAACTTCAAATTTGATAGATGACAAACAAGTTACAAACCACCATTCATGCTATGCCAGTGGTTCTCTATACGAAAATTTCGAAATAATGCTAAAACTTAGTTTTCGAAAGTCATTAGCACATACACATTACCTTATCATGATTGTTACTACTGGTAATTTTTAATTATCTACCCAGCATGGTCACATATTTTAAATGTTTTTATTTTGTTCTTACTCTTCTTTTGGTACATTTTATAAAGAGCTATCACGGTAAATCTTATAAGTTCTTTCAGAATATTGATATTAGCATAGATTAGGTAAATATGAATAAACCATACAATATGACACAAGTTCACCATCATATGAACTCATACTCTTTATTGGGATCCCATGCTAAAGCACCCATAATCCATGATACACACGCAAGCACCACTGCTCATAAACACATATACATATGTTCATGTTATATTTAAATTCTAAAAGGTTTTTTTTCCCATCCTTTCTCTGTTTTACCAGCAGCAACCCTTAGCATACTGGTGCTTTTCTTTTTCTTTTTATTCCCGGACTGAGCTTTAGCTCAATCATAAGTCCTTTGCGCACATATTAGGTTGGGAAAGATATCATCTTACATCATCTAAATATGCAGTGGCATCAAGCATATTACAAAACAATCAGTGCAACTCATCTACACTCATTAAAACAAGAAAGCTTAGACATTTGATATAACAATTACATGTAGATACACAGAGGATATCAGATTATTGGTTATGGTGTGGTAAGATACAGTTTCCATTTAGCAAAACATGGCAAAACGAAGGCAATACAATAATGCAAACACATACAAACTCCCTCATTACATGAAAGCAAATACAAACACAAATTAATTACCGCTACAAACAAACACCGTCAAACAATCAAAATTTAAAACTTGAAAACAATTGCAAACAAAAACAAACTATAACCATAATAACATATAGTAAACCGGGGAACGAAGGCAGAAAAATAATATTAAATTACATATTTTTCAGCGGCGCAAGGAAGCATTTCTTCAGTTTCTTTACTTGTGCGTGCCACTTTCCATGCTTTTGCTCCTATAGATTTACATTCCGGATTTTCCTTATCCTACATGAATAAATATAAACCATAGCTACAAAGTATTATCTAAAATAACCATAAAAGGATTAACTAGTAGGAACCATTTCTTCATACAGCTTAGCATAAGATTTTCTTCCCAATGTATGATTTGTAGTATTATTTCCTTTGTTGTGGCTATTCGTCTTGCATTGTTTTTTTTTCTTGTCTGTATACTCATTGTCGATGAACTTCTCCCACTGAACTTAATGTCATTGGGTCGGTATTCAATTGCAAGATGCCTTGGCAAAAGCTCTTTTTATTTTATTTTAATATATGTCTTCCTTAAATGTGATCTTGTCGTTCTTAAATATTATAGAAAATATTTCTCTAAAATAGATCGAGCAAATCGGGGTTTATGTTTTAGTCAAACTCTTTCGATGGAAAAGGTAAATGATTTTTATTATAATTTTATGCTTTATATTTGCCAAGAAAATTAGAAATAATAAAGGAAAGTGCCATTAGTGCTCTCCATGAGTTGTCATTGCAAAAAGAATCAACTTTCCTCCAATCATCGTAGCTAACAAGAATATGCCTTCGGTTCAGAGCGCTGCAATGAGAAGCCCACTTTGATGAGTCGTCACCTTTTTGCACCATCCATTTCAACGATTATGCAATACTTTTTATTTGCTGGAAGAGGAGGAAAGTTGTCTTCTACACTTTCTCTACATTGCGATGCATTACTATGACTATCCGATATTCTGCATAAGTAATTCATATATTTTGGCCGACATCGAATAAATAAAACTAATATATGAACTAGGTATAGTTTGAAAACTTGCAGTAATGAAGCAGAAAATGAAGATGATAATGTTTTTAGTATTTCGGCATTGTGCCTTATTCAGAAATTTGAAAATATCAAATAGAGAATACATAGGTATGGACTTGTATTTATAATATCAAATAGAGAATAAAGGAAAATAGGAATGTAAGGGAAAATAAGAATGTGAAATAACGGGAAAGAAATCATCCTGATACGCGGCAAATCATTTGGATGTATTCGGCAAGATATTTATCTATTATTTCTCACTCCCCTCCCCCCCCCCCCCCTCAAACCTAATTACCAAATTTGGGGTTGCAACCAACACCATCAATAATCGTCGAATGAAAGCGATATCCACCAGATTTGAGCTCGAGACGCCAATCTAACAACAAACTTTAGGTGAGAGAGAGGAAATAAAGCTTATATTGTCGAAGATAGCCAAGAGCAGATGATCTCAAGTTCAATTCCTCTTCATCCACGTTTAACTCATGTCTGAGATTGGTAAAGCTTGATTTTGAAAGCGGCTTAGTGAGTATATTCGTCTTTTGGTGGGTAGATGTTATGTATCCAATTATCATTTTTTCTTTGATGACTTGTTCTTTGAGGAAGTACAAATCAAGCTCGATTTGTTTAGTTTTGGAGTGTAGAATTGGATTGACTGCAAGGACAATCGTACTTACATTGTTAAACCATATGCTAGCTTTCTTTTAGGTATTGATTTATAGCTCATTTATTAGTGATTGCACCCACAAAATTTCTGTTGCACAACTTGCTACAATCCTAAACTCAGCTTCTGTGCTCAAACAAGATACTGTATTCTGTTTCTTTGAACACCACGATAATGGATTTTTTTCTAGGGAAATTCAGTATCCTGATGTTGACTTTCGATCATCATGGTCGGTTTCCCAGTTAGCATCAACATATGCATTGATAATTTGTGAGTTGCTTGTCTTAATTATCAGTCCTTGATTGATTGTTCCTCTTAGATATCAAAGTATCATTTTTACTGCTTTCCAGTGATCATTAGTAGGACACTCCATGTATTGACTCATTTTATGAACACTGTAAGAGATGTCTGGTCTTGAAATTGTAACATATTGTAGGGCTCCCACTATGCTTATATAATGTCTTAGGTTTTGAAATGCTTACCCTTTATGTTTAGATAATTGTACATTGGTTGCCATAGGTGTTGGAAGAGAATTAGCTTATTCAATTTTTGCTTTTGATAGTATCTCATGAATGCACTTTCTTTGGTTATATTGTATTTCAGTGTCAATTTCTCTTTTTACTTCAATGCCTAAATAGTAATTCTACTATCTAAGATCCATTATAGAGAACTCAGTGTTCAAGAGTTGAGTAATTCCTTTGATTTTTGCTTCATTACTGCCAGTTATAATGAAATCATCAACCTAGATTAAAATATATGTGATGGAATTTTTAGAGAATTTCGTGAATATAGAGTTGTCTGATTTTGTTGGCTGATAGCCATGCTTTACAAGAGTGGACTTTAATTTGTTAAACCACATTCTGAGTGTCTGCTTTAATCCATAAATTGATTTATTGAGTTTGCACACCAGTGTCACTTGTCCTTTTATAGCAAACCCTTGTGGTTGTTCCATAAAAACTTGCTCCTGCGAAACATCACTTAAAAAATTATTATTAACATCTAATTGTGTGATGGTCCAATTCTTATATAAGACTATGGTTAAAATTATTCGAATTAAGGTTGGTTTCACAACAGGTGAAAAGTTTATGTAAAATCAAATCCACACTATTGTGAATACCCCTTTGCTACAAGTCTAGCTTTATATTTATATATCGAACCATCTACATTTTTTTTGATTTTATACACTCATTTCCTCCCTATGATATTCTTATCAATGGGCATTTCAACCAAAGTCCAAGTGTTATTTTTGATGAGGGCATTAAACTCCTCTTACACTACTGCATTCCATTTTAAAATTTGAGCTGCTTCTTGATATGTCATGATCTCGGTTGAATCCATAACCGTGTTGGTCACTTTGGGTTTATATATGCCACACTTGGCCTTGGTCATCATTGGATGTTGATTTGCATTACTTCTATGTGACAACACCTGTCCAGTGTGTGCATCATTTGCTGGTTGAGTCTCTGATATATGATTTTGGCTTTGAATTCCTTGTTCTTCTGTGTTGTCATTTTCTTCACAATTGTGAGTAGTTTGAGGAGCCTCTCCTTGACTAATGCCTTCCCTTGTGGTACTGTATTGAGTGAGATTACTATTGCAACATGGCTCGTGTTATATTGGGTGAACTATTACTTCATTATCTTGCATACCAGTCTTGTATTGTCTTGCATTCTGCACATTGTTTGTTGTCATAATTTTTGATGTACTATATGGGAAAACATATTCATTGGATACTACATGCCTAGAAAAATAATTTCTTCCTTTGCTGTCTATGCACTTGTATCCCTTTTGATTATTGAGATACTTCAAAACTGTACATGAAGTAGACCCGTAATCAAGTTTTATGTGTTGTATGGTTTTATCCAAGGAAAACAATGACACCCAGATACCTTTATAGTCTAGTCTAACCATCTGTAGACACTTTAAATTAAGCACATTTATTGGCATTATGTTAATTAAGCGTACAACAGTGTTAAATGCCTCTGGCCAAAATTTTAATGGCATAGAGGTCTTAGCAAGAAGGGTTAGACCAGTCTCAATGATGTGTTTGTGTTTACATTCGATAAAACCATTTTGTTCTTAGGTATATGGACACGTTATTCTATGTTCTTTTCCCTTCTTAGAAAAAAGTTGTTTTAAAGGAAAAAATTCAGATCCACCATCTGTTTGGATCTTTTATACCTAACTGCATATTTGATTTTCAACATTTGTGACGAATTGTATTGTGACATTACTAACATCTACTTTATATTTCAGAAATATATCCAGACAAATCTACAATATACATCAACAAATGAGATATAGTATTTATACCCACAATCAGAAGTTATTGGTGCTGGACCCCAAACATTAGTGGCAATAAATTCAAGTGGTGAGTTGTGAGTAGTTTCAGAATCTAGAAATGCAAGTTTATGGCTTTTTCCCATTTGACAAAATTCACACACATATTTAGTTAGGAAGTTATCAGTAGAAACATTATTTTCATTACAAACAGTTTTAATAATTTTCACACTAGGATGTCCCAATCTATTATGCCAAAGATTAATTTTTTTATTGCTACCAAAAATACTATCAATGTTCAAAATACAATTGCTTTTATTAAACTCAGATTGTCTTGCTTTTACAGAGTGAAATTTGTAAATTCCATTACATTCTTTACCTGCAAAATGACATCCTGAGTTCGTATATCTTTGCTTAAGCATACATTTATGTAGAACTCAAAAAATACATTATTGTCTTTGGTAAATTGAGAAACATTTATTAGATTTCTCTTAATAGCTGGTACCTTTAGTAGTTTTTTAAGATATAGATGTTCGGTTCCATTTATGCTTGCATTTTCGGTATGTGTGACATGAACATTTTGACCATTACCAAAAAGTAAGTTTTACATACCTTCATACACTTTGTTCCCAAGGTTCAAGTTGCTCAAGTTGTTTGTCACATGATTTTTTGCCCCTGAGTTGGGATACCAACACTCATCATCTATATCTTCGAGCTTTGATGTAGTAGTATTTTGGGCCTCATCTTGTCCTTGATTATCCTTTTTGAATGGTGACATAGTTGATGTTTGTACCTGTATTGTTTTGATTTGGCACATAGTTGGCATTAAACCTAAAGTCGCACTTATTGGCACTGTGTCCATACTTTTCACATATCTGACATTGTATTCGGTTGCTGTTGTTGAATATGCCTCCCCTTCCTCTTGACCTGTTGCTTTGACCACCTCTTTGGATGTTGTAAAACTGCTGCTTTGGCACATAATTTCTTTCCCATTGCTTTCCTTTCAAATTAATGGTATAGTTGACAGTGGGTTTTGGGTTGACAGCGCGTTTTTGTTCAATTCTTCTGTAACACCCCATAATTTTATAGAACACTATAATGATAAACTAAAGAATACGTAATTAAATATTGGGAATTAAGTGAAACAGACTGCTCCATTGCGTTTGTCTCGGAATTCTGCTTAAGATAGACTCTAAGTTTGCGTAAAACAGACATCGTATGAAAAAGTTATTAAGCCTAGAAGTTTGCATACGCATAAGAGAATTATACATATATATATATATAATATATATATATAAACCAATCAAATAATTCAAAAAAAATCAAATAACGAAGCAGGAAAATAATCTGATGCGGAATCAACCTGTTTGTGGGCGGAATCGACCCGTTTGTGGGTCGACCCATGGGTCGACCCAGGGTGTTTGGGTCGACCTAGGTCGGGGTGGGTCGACCCAATGCAGATCTGGGAAGATTCTCCTTTCTGAATGTGGATTGATTTGTTGGCTTGGTTCGTTGACTTTAGGCTATAAATAAGACCCATTTTATATTATTTTTACACATAAAAAATAATGGAGGTAACGAGATGTTGCCCCATCTTGGATTGAACTAGCCTATTTTCTTAAACAACAGCCTATTCATATGCAAGAAATTTTTCTGCAACGTCTGCTTGTTATTCTCTATTATTTAGATCCAGTCTTTGTGAGTACACATTATTTTTACATATAAATTTAATAAGTAATCCTGATATGTTTATAAATCTGGATCTAAACCTATGCATGTTAAGAATCTAATTCATACCTAAACAGATCTGCAGTTACATATACACCTGATCTACTGTTCAGTTCTTATATGCCTATTTCTGATACGCCTATTTCCCTTATCATATGCCTATCTGTTATTATGCCTACTTCTGTTCTGTTCTCTTCTCTCCCTCATTCCCCTTTTATTCTTATAGCCTAGGCTACCTTCTAGCCTAAGCCTATCGCTGAAATATGCGAGCGGACGAAATTGGGAATAGTTAGGAAAGATAAGTTGGGGCATATCATGTATTATGAATCATGACTGGGATTTGGGGGCATAACCTATAATGTGATGTAAGACTAAATTTGGGGAATACGTTATACTATGAATTATGACCGTAATTTAGGTCATATAAATCTGTAGGCTTAATTTAAGATTAAGCGGAGCACATTAATGAAACTGTAAGTTACCTGCTGTAACTTGCGAAGATGTTTAATCTGTTAAAAAGGCTAATATGTTGAAATCTGTTGAAATTGAATAGTTAAACTGGAAAACCTATGATGAGCGTGAGTATTTCCTAAGTAGGATTATTAGTAGACCAAAAGATTATTAACACAATTATGGTAATTAAGAAATTGAAAATAACGGCATGGGGACACGAGGTTAAGTTCAACTTGTGGTAGAAGCCTTCCCGAAACTGCCTGGCATATCCAACATCCACAAGTGGTCAACTTAATGTGGGAGGTCTTGGGCATTAACGTACATGAATGGAGAATGATAATAACCGGTTAACCTGTAATACTTAAACCTATTTAACCCGTGGTGGTTATATAAACCGTTAAACTGTAATAGTTAAATCTGTGGGGTCAAATAAATTTGTTGAATATGTAGGGTTAAGTGAATCTATTGAATTTGCAATGTTAAGTAAATCTGTTTAATCTGTGGTGGTTATATGAACCTGTTAATATGTAAGACTTAACCTGTTATGTCTGTTGGGGTTATATGAACCCGTTAACCTGTAATGCTTAACCTGTTTAAATCTATAGGGTTATATGAACCTATTAAATTGGGAGGGGCGGTTGAGTAAACCTGTTTGAATTTGTGGGGGTTAAGTAATTCTTTTAAATTTGTGAGGTGTTATACGAACCCAATAGACTTAACCTATTTTAAATGCTGGGATTATGCAGGCTTGTTAAACTATTAGGCATAACCTGTCAAAATCCTAGTAGTGGGGATACAAGCCTAGGAGGTGGCTTGTGTCATCTAAGGTATGGGACCAGTATCAGTTAGTAATCCATATTGGTATCGAAGGGAGACCCCACAATAGGTAGGGTTCAGGGCATGCTTACTGAGCTGATTATAAGAGGTTCATATAGGAGGAGGTGTTCTGATAGCGCATTCTAATGGAGTCATGTGCGTGCATGGTTCCAGATTGCTCAAGGATAATAAGACGCTATAACACCAGTAGTTACGGTTTTGTCTACCTGGCAGTTACCACTTTAGGAAGTGGTACATCCTACTGTGGGGCCGATACAGGGCATTTACGGGATAGGAAGCTGATATATTGGAGTGGTAATTAGGGTACTTCTAGTCCTACCAGTTTAGGTGCCCGTTATTTATGGTTGGGGTAACACCCGTAATTTATGGTTGCGGTAACATCCATTACTTATGTTGGGGTAAATGTTATTACTGTTTGGGGGTAAAATCTGTTACTAGAAGTGCACCTAAGTCTACCACCATGTTTCTGTTTGGGGTCATTCATATCTGTTTTACTAGTATTGGTGTAGAGAAAAGTATTTGAGAAGCGCAACCAATTCTGTTCATTCTACTTATCCTATCTGCCTATTATATCTGTTGCAAGATACTGTTATCTGTCATCCAGTTTATATGCCTATCATGATATTTTTTCTTATTTATATGCTATAAGTAACTGGACTCGCCAGACTTTATGTCTGACCCGTTTTGTTTCCTCTTCTCTCTCTTCCTTTTCTCCCCTCAGGTTCTCAGGGTGGAAACACTTAGGCTTGATTAGGGATCTCTCTCTCTCTCTTCTATTTCTGCTTGGATCTGCTAGATCTACCGCTTTGACTATTTGTCTTCTCTGGTATGGATCTTTTTAGGGACTATGATTTTATATTGTTGTACTCTTGTGATTGTAGTACAAGGCAAATACTTTTATTTGATGTAGTTGGTTTTCAGTATTTTAGACTAATGTTGTAACCGGATTTTGGATCATGATGTTTTCAATTTGAAAATTAAAGTTTTAAATTTTCGCTGCTATTTTATATATCTGTCTTGTGGTGTTTCTGTTTACCTATAACGCTTTATGTAACTTAATGCATTGTGCTAAAGAGTGACATTAACAAACGTGGGGTGTCACATTTGGTATCAAAGCTGAAGGTTACGAGATTGGATAAAAGGTTCTGAAAATTGTTTTCATAAGGTTTCAAGAAGAAATTACTTTCAAAGGAAAGTCTATTTTTGAAAACATATTCCCCAAAGAAATATAAAATATCTTTCGATCTCTATTTGAATCCTTCTTCCTTTTCGTTTTAGCATGTCTAGGGAAACGAATATTCCCGAGGGCATTCAGATACCGGCTTGGTTCCGTACATATCTTGAGGCTACGACACCTGTCGGAGGACTAGGAGACACCCTTCCCCCATCTGTTGCCGTTGTTCCTCCACCTTCGCGAGTGGATAATTTCTTTGAGATGTCATGGTTGTAAGCGCTCAGGTCATTTGGTCAAGGAATGCAGAAGGAGGAAGAGCGCTTATTTCAACTGTGGTAAAGTTGGACACTATACTAGGGAATGCCTGTAGAAGTAAGGACCAAGGAAAAAAAATAGGACCATTTGGAGAGCCAGTGCATGCTCTCGAGGGCAGTGGACCAGGCAGAGGTAGGAAAGTTTATGTTGAAGGTTTGATTTCTCTTTCGGATCATCCTGTTAGGACTCTTTTTTATTTTGGCGCTTCGCATTCTTTTATATCTGATTCTGTGGTTGAGTCTTCGCACCTTAGTACTAGTATGCTTTCGGATCCCGTTGTTGTCTCAAACCCCATTGGGCGCATGACTCATCTGTGTATGATTTGTCGAGGTTTGAAGATATCTGCGTTGGGCATCGAGTTTGAATGTGACGCATATGTGCTTGGTTTTATGGGCTATGGTTTGATTCTAGGGATGGATTGGCTAGCCATGTATGGTGTCATTCTAGACTGTGAGAGGAGGGTCGTTAGACTTTTGACTTTCCATGGGAGGGCTCTCAAGATTTGTTGTGACCAAAAGGGGTTTGTCATGCTTAGTTTCCTAGAATCACTTGATGCATCTGTCAATGATTTGCTATCTGTACCGGTAGTCTGTGAGTATTTGGATGCTTTTGAGGAGGTTAGGGGCTTACCTCCAGGACGCGAGATTGATTTCCAACTATATTTGGTGGATAATGCGAAGCCAGTCGCCATGCGCCTGTGCTCCACGTGGCTCCCAGAGAAAGGAGGGAGCTCAGCAAGCAAGTAGGGGAGCTACTTGAGAAGGGGTTTATTAGGCGAAGCATATCGGAATGGGGTGCTCTAGTCGTCTTTGTAACTAAGTCAGATGGCTCACTTCGCTTATGTGTGGATTAGAGGGAGTTAAATAAGCTCACTAAGAAGAATAGACACCTACTTCCGAGGAAAAATGATCAGTTTGACCTGCTTGTCGGTGCATCTGTTTTCTCTTAGTTAGACTTGGCCACAGTTTCCATTAGTTGAGGGTGGCCGAGGACAGTATAGACAAGTCCGCTTTCAGAACTCCAGATGGTTTCTTCGAGTAGCTAGTCATGCCTTTTGGGTTGACGATTGCACCCATGTATTTTGTGGATCTGATGAGTAGGGTGTTCCGGGAGTTTCTGAATAAGTTCATTGTGGTCTTTGTGGATGACATTGTGATCTTCTCAAAAAGCAAGGAAGATCATGCCCAACATTCATGGGAGGTTTTGAAGACTCTCCGAGCGCACCAGCTTAAGGCGAAATTCTCCAAATGTCATTTCAGAGAAAGGAAGTGGGATTTTTAGGGCATGTGGTCTCCAAGGATGGGATAGCAGTGGATCCCGCGGAAGAAGTTGCAGTTCAAGATTGGAAGATTCCAAAGAATACAAGAAGCTAAGGAGTTTTCTTGGTTTAGCGGGCTATTATAGGGAATTTATAGAGGACTTCGCAAAGATATCAAGCCCACTCACTAGACCGATGAAGAAGAATTTGAACTTTTCTTGGGATATTGACTGTGAGAATGCTTTTCAGCGACTAAAGAGGGCTCTGACAACAACCCTAGTCTTGACTTTGCCGGATGGGAACAAAATGTTCACAGTATACACTGACGCAAGTGGTGCAGGGATTGGTTCTATCTTTATGCTAGAGGAAAGGGTAGTATGTTATGGTGGTAGGTAGTTAAGAGTTCACGAGAAGAACTACCCTACCCATGACTTAGAGTTGGCTACTATAGTATTCGCGTTTAAGACTTAGCGACATTATCTACTTAGAGAGAAGTTTGAGTTATATACAAATCGTAAATCTTTCAAGTATCAGTCCTCATAGAGGGATCTCAACTTGAGACGGCAGAGTTGGATGGGGTTCCTAGCGTCCTATAATTTTGAGATTGCTTGTACCCTTGGTAAGGGTAATGTGGTACCGGACGCGTTGAGTAGACAGAAGATGACTTTAAGTCTTCTATTCATAAGGAAGTGGAGCCTGAAGTACATATTGACCTTATAGATCACCAACTTGTTGGTGGGAGTCTACATATAGGCTTCTACTTGGACCTGAGATGATTAGAGAAACCTCAGAAAAGATTTATCTTATCTGAAGACGAATGAAGACAGCTTAGGACGGGTATAAGTCATATGCAGATAAGAGAAGGATCAATATTGAGTTTGAGATGGGAGACATGGTTTTCATTAAAGTATCACATTTGAGGAATGTGGTCCGCTTTGGATCTGTAGAGAAACTGGCGCCACAGTTGGTACGGCCATTCCCCATAGTGGAAAGTATAGGTCAATTGGTCTATAGAGTAAAGCTACCAGAAAGATTTGCAGGTGTGCATGATGTTTTCCATGTTTCACATTTATGGAAGTGTCTGCATGATACCGTAGAGGTAGTTGAGCCTATTATGCTTGAGGAAGTAGAGGAAGAACGGGAGGTGACAGTTAGACGAGTTCCTACCCGTATTCTTCGATCAGAGGTTAAGAAGCTACGAAACCGAGAGGTCAAGTTGATGAAAGTTCAATGGTGAGAAGATCGTGAGGATGGAACTTGGCAGATGGAAGATAAGATTCGCGCTTCGTACCCTTTTCTTCTCAAGGGTATGTTCTTAACTTCTTTTTCCAAGATTTTATTCGTACTTGCTTCTGTCATTTAAGTATATCCTATTGATCGAATCTTCGACCTTTAGTGTAACATCCCAGATTTTTAGCCAGTTAATATTTAATATTTAAATTTATTTTAAATATTTAATTGGATATATAAATGTATTTTATATTGAATTTATCGATTTAATATCAAATATATTTAATTATCGTAATATGAAATGGTAATAATTGAATTCGCAGTTAAAAACAGAATCAAAACCATTCAGTCGATTAATGTAAATTCTATATAGAATTAGAACGATAATAATAATTTATTATCGATGAATTTAATTGTTTAAAATCGAATTATATTTTTAACTGAATTTAATTTAAACCATTAATCTAAATTGAGTATCTCCTGCAGACAGTCAAATAAAATTTTAGAATCCATTTCCATTTAGACCAGAATAGTGTTATAATCTGGTAACGTCGATCGTTGTGTTAAAATAGCGGTTCAGGGATTTCAAGTAAGAGACCCCGAGATATTTTGATTATGTAATTAAAATAAAATCAAATCAAACAAATTATAAAATAAATTTATATCATTTCAGAGCTGTTTTATTTCTTCACGCAGACATTTCCTTCCTCGAGCACAAAACTTTGTCTTCGCACTTCGATATCTATGAAGCAACGATGTAATGGCCTGTACGCTCTGTCTCCTCTTCACCCCTTTAAATTAAGACATCACCCTTCGCTTTCCATCATTTCTAAAATCAACGAACTCAAGTCTTTTACCTCAGCAAAATTCGATCCATTGAAAAATAAAACCGATCCATTTCTTCATTAACAAAAATGAAAGCCTGGAGTAAATTAAAATTTGTTGTGACCCTCTTCTTCATTCGAACTCAACTCAGTAAATCGAAGAACAAGGGCAGCCGTTTGTGATAGTAAGTTAGGGCAGTGAATTGCGAATCACACGCGCAAAGGAGAAACACGAATTAAGTTTAGGTTTTGGGGATTTTAGAATCCAAATAGGGAAAGCCATGGTTCATCGCATTTTGGGGTGGCTGATGCTCAAGCATGACCGAAAATAAAGGGATGTAGGGGCGATGTCGTTTTGAGGATGTTTAGGGTTAGTATGGGAGTTCGAATGGGGAAGTTGGTCTTTGAGTTATAGAACTCGACAGAAGGGGGTTTGAACTGGGAAAACCTGGAAAGCTACGGTTGAAGGTGGGGGCACCAATTTGGGTTGCGACAGTTCATGTGGGGGAGTTCGTTTTTTTTTTCTTCTTATTTGTGAAGTGCGATCGATATTTGGGATGGTCCGAAGTGATGTTGAACTGGGAAAACTAGGGAAGTACGGTTCTATGTATGGCAAATGGGGTTAATTTGAGGAAGCATGACCAGAGAAGAAGGTGATTGGTGTTTCGACAGTGTAGTTTTATGAATGACGGGATTGTTTTTTTTGGGGATATTTGGAGTATATACCTAACCGAAAGGAGTCTGTCAATTGAGGGAAGAAACATGAATTAGGTAAGGTGAAGTCAGTGTTTGGGACTGAGGGAGTTGAGAGAAGGCTGTGGGTGACATGAAGAAGCAACAATGCAGTGGTGAAGATGATGAAAAGATATGTTGGAATGAATGTGAGTTATTTGATAATATGCCGTAGTGAGATGCGACAGTTTAAAAGCTGATTTCAGACAAATGGATCAGTGAATTTTTGAAGTTGCTTAATGGATTAGTCGAGTTTTGCAAAAGAATAAGGTATACGATTTTATATAATTTAGAAATACATGGAATGATTTATTTTTGTTAGTAGTTAGATTTAAATGAATAAAGTTTAATCGATAAAATAAATAAATAAATAAAAATCTTTGGTACAAACTATATTCGGTCGAGGCAATTCAAGTCGATTCATAGACGCAAGAATACGAAAATTAACTGGATGTTCGGCAAAGGGAAATTGAGGTGAGTAATCTCACTTAAAAAATTATTTTTATCATTAAAAAAAAATTATTGGTTGTTTTGGTTGCATTGCTGTTATTAATGAATTGTGGTTATATATATATATATATATATATATATATATTAGTTACATTAGGCTTGGTGGTTATGGTTATTATATATATATTGGATTTCCCGCAGTACCATTAGCGGATGCCCGCAGTATCATTAGCGGATGACCCTATCGCCCCACGATATATGAGTGGATGACCTTCTATACCGCGATATCATGCCTTGAAGCAGGATTGGTATTATTTATGTTGTCTGACATCTGTGATGCAGGAAAACAAGTTGGAGGAATCCAATTGGATTCCTCAAATTTATTTACTGTTGTTTACATATTTATTTATATGTGTGTGATGTGTGAATTGAATGGATGATTTATGTATTTGGATGATTAAATATACTTCCCCATATATTATATTTAAAACTAACATAAAAATTTATTTTTAGATTCGAAAAGGAAATTTTATTTTTCGAAATAAAATTTGAATTTCGAACAGGCTTAGAAAATTATAACTTGTTTTAAGAATAAAACAAGTATTGGATGTATAAATGATGTTTATAAATGGAAGAAATTTATCATTTGGTAATATTTAATTTTAAATTCAAATATGAGATTAAAAAGGAAAATTTATTTCCTGAAGTAAGAATGGGATTTTCAAATGGAATTTGAAATCGAAGCCTGCTTTAATATTTAATTTACGAAGTGAAATAAAGAACGGGAATTTCCAGTGGATAATTTATAAATTTAAATTCAAGTATTAATTTAAAAAGAGATTTATAATTTGAATCGTTTCAAAAAGAAACAGTGAAATTTATTCCGATGTTCGGAATGTAAACTAATTCAAATAAATCCATAAGTATTTATGATTTCGAACTCGACTACGTCGAATAAAAATAAATAAATAAATTAAACTATTTTTAGAAGGAATATCGAAGTTGTATTTATTAGAAGCTATAATCTAAATTAAATATGAAACAGATTCCATGTTATACATATACAAGTTATAATTATGAAATATCTTCGAAGGTAAATGAAAAAGGAAATTTGCTTTTTGCAAAGTAGAATTTCGATTTCAAATGAATTTTTGAAAGGGAAAACTTGTTTTAAACAAGGAAGTTAATTTACAATCGATATTCATTATCGTTGGATAAATGGAAAGTTAATTCCAAATGAAGTTTAAATATGGAAATTTGATTAATATAAAATAAGGAAGTGATTTATGAACCATGTTTATAAATGAAGTAATTTTCAATGGATAAATTGGAAATTGATTTTTCTAAATATAAGAACTGACATTTAAAAATCATATTTTTAAATGAGATAGAAAAAGGGGATTTTTATGATAAGAGATTTCAGTTTGAGTTATAAACTCTTATCCATCTCAAGATAAGCGTTGTCGATCAAGGTCAGAGAAGTAAATAAAAAACCCCAACTTGAACGACTTCACTATTATCAAGAGATGATATTAGTTTGTAATGGTAAATGATGTTGAATTAATTAATTATTCCCATAAAAAGGAATTTATAATTGAAATTCGAGTACATCGAATTTTATAATTAATTTAAGGAATTGGAATTGGAATTGAATATAGGAGTTGAGTTTTGATTAAATTCATAACCGAGTTATGAATGTGGCGTGAAGAAAGTAACGATTGAATAATCTGAATTGTGAAGTTAGATTTGGGATAACGGGCTTAATTTATTTTTAATTTATTGAAAATGGAGTTGAATTATTTTATAAACGAAGATTTTAAATGTTTATATTAAATTATGATTTAAATGAACTCGCCGCAGCGCGATAGTTCGTAATTTGGCGTTACGAACTTCAATTCAGTATATAGAACTCAATATGAGTCGGAATTTGATGAAACAAAAAACGTCCCAACCTACTGAATAATAATTTTCTAATGGAAGAGAAAAATCTGAATTTCATCGTATAGATTTTGAGTTATGTCAAAAATAAAATTTTTAGAAAAGCAGCGCCATAATCGGTTTGAAACCATAGCGGTTTATTTAATAAATTTAAAGGATTTTGAGTGAATAATATCCGAATCTTTTTAGAAAAATACAGATTTAAGTTATCAAATAAATATGAATTCAAGCAGAGTAAATGAAGGGGTTTTTGTTAAAAAAATCAGATTTTCGAATTGTAACTAATTTGAAAAGAAATTAGTTAATGGAATTTCGAATCAAACTTAACCTTTGTTAAGTAAATCGTATTTATGAATTCAAGTTTGAAATTAAATATGAAACTCGAGTAAGAAATGGGATTCAACATGTGTTTAAGCGAATTAAATTACATTTGACTATGATATATTCAAATCGGAAGTGTATTAGGCAAAAGAGCTAATTAGCTAATTAATTAGCGAATTGAATTGAAAAGATTAAATTTATTGAAATAAACTGGGAATTGGCGTATGCATGTTGAACAGGTGTGGAATGAGAAAAGTGAAGATTATAATGAGTGCCCGACAAAAAGGTACATGTTTAAATTTCCATATGAGGTTTTATGCGCCGAATCGGCAAGCCGCTTGGCTTTTTGATTTTCTTTTTGAGTGGAAAGGGCCTAGAGAGGCAATTTGGGGTGTGAACGATTGATCAATATAGGGAAGGTGCTGGCGAAATTTTCTGAAAATTTAAGGGGTTAGAATATTTTTAAGAAAAATTGAAAATAGAAATCAATATATCGAAATATATAGAATTCAATAAGGAAATTGGAAATATAGTTAATGAATGAGTATTAATTAAAAGGGGCCAGTGATTTTTTGATTGTTGATGGATGTTTGTTTTTCCTTTTATAGTTAAATCACCGACTATCAAAGATTTTTGGACCATCGTTGTCAATACAGTGAGACCGGTTGGATTTAATATCCGAAAACCACTCCGTATAGGCATAGACGTTGCGAATTAGATTTGAAGAAAAAATCGACTATGGAGTAAATAGCAAGAGCTGTTTTGTTTGTCCAGACCTAGAACAACTTGTATGGACGAATGTCTAACAGAGTATTGCTAACAGATCACATAAGATGATCTTTCCGAGGTATTATGTCTGGTGGCGGAGAAATTCGTTTATCTTAGATTTTTATGCCTGTAATATTTTAGGAAGATCAACTAGTGATTTGTTAGGTTTGACGATGTGTCATTCAAAGTGACCGGTGACCAGATGTTCTAAAAAGATTAATGTAGCCTCAAGCCACAACCAGGAAATGGCAAAAATCGGGCAGGTAGCATGGCTAGGTGGGTCATTCCCAAATAGGGTATACTTGTCACCGATCTAGAGAAAATTCATTATTTATTCTTCTTTTGATTCTGTATCTTACGGATTACAGTTGGACAACCGACAACCGTGGGTGACAATATATTCGCTACACTCAAGCTAAATGAGTGGGCGGTCATGTGTGGGCCTGGTTGCAAGATGTTCTTGTTGAACTCCAGTGTATCCCCTTTAGAGTACACTGATCGGGAGGTGGTCTCATACCTTGTCATAGTTTGAATCCAATCTCCAATAAGCGCCCTACAGTTTTTGATTTTATACTATGTATGTAGAGCATGAGATGCAAGCGTTCTACTATTTGGTTATTTATTTGATTAGACATTATTATAATACCACTGGATTTTGATATCAAAAATGGTCTGGTAATAGTAAGGTAAAAACCGTCCGTGTTTATGTGTGGGCTAGTCTTACTATTACCTTTTCTTTCGAAGGATTTTTCAAAGTTAAACAAATTAGTTGGAGTTTACTCACACCAGTCCCATAACTGACCCCGAGTTTCTTTTGTTTGTTTTTTTACTAAACTCTTGGGTGCCCTAATTTGTACGGGCAATCATGTGTTTCAGGCTTTTACAGATACACTTGGAGGAGTTTGAAGGAGGAGGCTTCACCGTTAGTTATTTAAAGTTATTTCCATTGTATCAAATGTTATGTTGTACTCTAATATTGTATGTATATACAAAACAGATTTGCATTTCAAAGTTATGTTATATAATATATTTTATTTATTCCGCTGTGAGGTTCTGTTTAGTTATTTCTGTTCTTCTTCTATCTATTTCTATTTCTTTAACCCTATTGACTCGTATTTCTATATTATTTGAGTTGGACGTGAGTTGTATTAGTCAGCTCAGATGGTATGGAATTGCGGGCCGTCACAGTTGGTACCAGAGCTTATGTTGAGCGAACACCTAGGCTTTGGTGGGGGTTTACTCATTAGAGATAGGGTCAGTAGCACCCTAGAATGAGTTGAGTATATACATATGAGAGAGCGTATTTGTATGTTGATATAAAAATCGTTTTATATTGTGTTGATTGGTTTATCGAGTTGTTTATAAATTTTGGTCGATACAGAATGTACAATTATATCGATAGGTGTTTCTAAACACTCGAGTAGAGTAATTCGACACGGTATTGTTTTAAAAGCTGGGAATGAAATAAATTTCCCCAGAATTATATTTTGATATAAAGTTACTAATTTTCTAAAATTATTTATATATGGATGAGTTGGTTGCTATTATAGATTATAAAATTGAAATGGTTATAGAGAATCAAAATAAATTTTTATAAGATTGAAATATACAAATGAGATGTAATGGAATATAACTCAAACCAGAATCTGGAATTTAAATCATGGATGTTTGGAAAATATTTTTCCAAAGTATATTAAAATAATATAGCTTTGTTTTGGAAGGTTTTATTGAACAAAAATAATATTGTATTGATTTTGAAAATGATAAAGAATTGAATTCACTTCTGTCACTGGAAAATAATTCCGATGATGAAGCGCGCCATCGTCAATGTTCATTTTCAAGTTTCCAAGTAATGGATTGCTACCATAGAAAGATTTTCAATGAAAATTATTTGAGAAAACAAATTATTTTGCAAAACTTAAATGTTTTGAATTTGAAATGGCAATTAATATATGTATACGATTTAAAAGGAATTTGAAATAAATACTGGGTATTTGAATTCTGGAATTCAAAACTTAACTTGTACAAGTTAAATAAATCGAAATGATAGAAACCAGTTAAATGAACTGAAATTGAATATTACTATGAAAACTTAAAGTTGTATCGGACTTGAGTTATAAATACTGAGTTATAACAAAGTAGGCTTTTAAAAAGTTAATGGGTCTGTAACATTTCTTCTACCCTAGTAATTTCGGGACGAAATTCTTTTAAGGAGGAATGTAACGTCACGGATTTTTAGCAAGTTAATATTTAATATTTAAATTTATTTTAAATATTTAATTGGATATATAAATGGATTTTGTATTGAATTTATCGATTTAATATCGAATATATTTAATTATCGTAATATGAAACGGTAATAATTGAATTCGCAGTTAAAAATAGAATCAAAACCATTCAGTCGATTAATGTAAATTGTATATTGAATTGGAACGATAATAATAATTTATTATCGATGAATTTAATTGTTTAAAATCGAATTATATTTTTAACTGAATTTAATTTAAACCATTAATATAAATTGAGTACCTCCTACAGACAGTCAAATAAAATTTTAGAATCCATTTCCATTTAGACCAGAACAGTGTTATAATCTAGTAACGTCGATCGTTGTGCTAAAATAGCGGTTCAGGGATTTCAAGTAAGAGACCCCGAGATATTTTGATTATTTAATTAAAATAAAATAAAACCAAACAAATTATAAAATAAATTTATATCATTTCAGAGCTGTTTTATTTCTTTATGCAGACATTTCCTTCCTCGAGCACAAAACTTTGTCTTCGCACTTCGATATCTATGAAGCAACGATGTAATGGCCTGTACGCTCTGTCTCCTCTTCACCCCCTTTAAATTAAGCCATCACCCTTCGTCTTTCCTTCATTTCTAAAATCAACGAACTCAAGTCTTTTACCTCAGCAAAATTTGATCCACTGAAAAATAAAACCTTTCCATTACTTCATTGACAAAAATGAAAGCCTGGAGTAAATTAAAATTTGTTGTGACCCTCTTCTTCATTCGAACTCAACTCAGCAAATCGAAGAAAAAGGGCAGCCATTTGCGATAGTAAGTTAGGTCAGTGAAATTGCGAATCACATGCGCAAAGGTGAAGCATGAACTGAGTTTCGGTTTTTTGGATTTTCGAATCCAAATAGGGAAAGCCAATGGTTCATCGCGTTTTGGGGTGGCTGATGCTCAAGCGTGACCAGAAATAAAGGGATGTAGGGGCGATGTCGTTTTGAGGATGTTTAGGGTTAGTATGGGAGTTCGAATGGGGGAGTGGGTCTCTGAGTTCTGGAACTCGACAGAAGGGGATTTGAACTGGGAAAACCTGGAAAGCTGCGGTTGAAGATGGGGGCACCAATTTGGGTTGCGATAGTTCATGTGGGGAGTTCGTTTTTTTTCTTATTTGTGAAGTGCGATCAATATTTTGGATGGTCCGAAGTGATGTTGAACTGGGAAAACTAGGGAAGTACGATTCTGTGTATGTCAAATGGGTTTAATTTGAGGAAGCAGGACCATTGAAGTGGGTGATTGGTGTTTCGGCAGTGTAGTTTTATGAATGACGGGATTGTGTTTTTAGGGATATTTGGAGTACAGACCTGACCAAAAGGGGTCTGTCAATTGAGGGTAGCAACTGGAATTGGGTAAGGTGAAGTCGGTGTTTGGGGCAGAGGGAGTTGAGAGAAGGCAGCGGGGTGACATGAAGAAGCAACAATGCAGTGGTGAAGATGATGAAAAGATATGCTGGAATGAATGTGAGTTATTCGATAATATGTCGTAGTGAAATGCGACAATTGCAAAGCTGATTTCAGAGAAATGAATCAGTG
Organism: Allium sativum; assembly: GCA_030737875.1. Lineage (NCBI taxonomy): Eukaryota > Viridiplantae > Streptophyta > Magnoliopsida > Asparagales > Amaryllidaceae > Allium > Allium sativum. Next base: position 222,120,449 of record CM060918.1, on the reverse strand, counting down.
AATTTTTGAAGTTGCTTAATGGATTAGTTGAGTTTTGCAAAGGAATAAGGTATACGATTTTGTATAATTTAGAAATACATGGAATGATTTAGTTTTATTGGTATTTAGATTTAAATGAATAAAGTTTAATCGATAAATTAAATAAATAAATAAATAACATAGGTACAAACTATATTTGGTTGAGGCAACTCAAGTCGATTCATAGACGCAAGAAAACGAAAATTAACTGGATGTTCAGCAAAAGGAAATTGAGGTGAGTAATCTCACTTAAAAATTTATTTTTATCATTAAAAATAAATTGTTGGTTGTTTTGGTTACATTGCTGTTATTAATGAATTGTGGTTATATATATATGTTAGTTACATTAGGCTTGGTGGTTGTGGTTATTATATATATATATATATATATATATATATATATATATTGGATTTCCCGTAGTACCATTAGCGGATGCCCGTAGTATCATTAGCGGATGACCCTATCGCCCCACGATATATGAGTGGATGACCTTCTATACCACGATATCCTGCCTTGAAGCAGGATTGGTATTATTTATGTTGTCTGACATCTGTGATGCAGGAAAACAGGTTAGAGGAATCCAACTGGATTCCTCAAATTTGTTTACTGTTGTTTACATATTTATTTATATTTTTGTGATGAGTGAATTGAATGGATGATTTGTGTATTTGGATGATTAAATATCACTGCCCTAGATGTTATATTTAAAAATATCATAAAAAGTGAGTCTTAGATTCTAAAAGGAAATTTTATTTTTCGAAATAAAATTTGAATTTCAAATAGGCTAAGAAAGTTATAACTTGTTTTAATAATAAAACAAGTATCAAATGTATAAATGATGTTTATAAATGGAAGAAATTTATCATTTGGTAATAATTAATTTTAAATTCAAATATGAGATTAAAAAGGAAAATTTAATTCCTGAAGTAAGAATTGGATTTTCAAATGGAATTTGAAATCGAAGCCTGCTTTAATATTTAAAATATGAAGTGAAATAAAGAACGGGAATTTCCAGTAGATAATATATAAATTTAAATTCAAGTATGAATTTAAAAAGAGATTTATAATTTGAAACGTTTCAAAAAGAAATGGTGAAATTTATTCCGATGTTCGGAATGTAAACTGAAATCAAATAAATCCATAAGGATTTATGATTTCGAATTTTACATCGAATAAAAATAAATAAATTAATTAAACAATTTTTATAAGGAATATCGAAGTTGTATTTATTAAAACCTATAATCTAAATTAAATATGAAACAGATTCCATGTTATACATATACAAGTTATAATTATTTAATATCTTCGAAGGTAAATGAAAAGGGAAATTTTCTTTCTGCAAAGTAGAATTTCGATTTCAAATGAATTTTTGAAAGGGAAAACTTGTTTTAAACAAGGAAGTTAATTTACAATCGATATTCATTATCGTTAGATAAATTGAAATTTAATTCCAAATGAAGTTTAAATATGGAAGTTTGCTTAATATAAAATAAGGAAGTGATTTATGAACCATGTTTATAAATGAAATAATTTTCAATGGATAAATTGGAAATAGATTTTTCTAAATATAAGAACTGACATTTAAAAATCATATTTTTAAATGAGATAGAAAAAGGGGATTTTTACGATTAGGGATATCAGTTTGTATTACAAACTCTTATCCATCTCAAGATAAGAACGTTGTCGATCAAGGTCTGAGAGGTAAATAAAATACCCCAACTTGAATGACTTCACTATTATTAAAGAGATGATGTTAGTTTGTAATGGTAAATGATGTTGAATTAATTAATTATTCCCATAAAAAGGAATTTATAATTGAAATTCGAGTACATCGAAATTTATAATTAATTTAAGGAATTGGAATTGAATATAGGAGTTTAGTTTTGATTAAATTCATAACGGAGTTATGAATGTGGCGTGAAGAAAGCAACGAGTTGAATAATCTGAATTGTGAAGTTAGATTTGGGATAACGGGCTTAATTTATTTTTAATTTATTGAAATGGAGTTGAATTATTTTATAAACGAAGATTTTAAATGTTTATATTAAATTATAATTTAAATGAACTCGCCGCGACGCGGTAGTTCGTAATTTGACATTTCGAACTTCAATTCAGTATATAGAACTCAATATGAGTCGAATTTCGATGAAACAAAAAAAGCCCGAACCTATTGAATAATAATTTTCTAATGGAAGAGAAAAATCTGAATTTCATCGTATAGAGTTTGAGTTATGTCAAAAATCAAATTTTTCGAAAAGCAGCACCATAATCATTTTTAAATCATAGCGGTTTATTTAATAAATTTAAAGGATTTTGAGTGAATAATATTCGAATCTTTTTAGAAAAATGCAGATTTGAGTTATCAAATAAATATGAACTCAAGATGAGTAAATGAAGGGTTTTTGTTAAAAAAATCAGATTTTCGAATTGTAACTAATTTGAAAAGAAATTAATTTATGGAATTTTGAATCAAACTTAACCTTTGTTAAATAAATCGTATTTATGAATTCAAGTTTGAAATTAAATTTGGAACTCAAGTTAGAAATGGGATTCAACATGTGTTTACGCGAATTAAATTATATTTGACTATGATATATTCAAATCGGAAGTGTATAAGGCAAAAGAGCTAATTAGCGAATTAATTAGCGAATTGGATTGAAAAAGATTAAATTGATTAAAATAAACTGGGAATTGGCGTATGCATGTTAAACATGTGTGGAATGAGAAAAGTGAAGATTATAATGAGTGCCCGACAAAAAGGTACATGTTTGAATTTCCATATAAGGTTTTATGTGCCGAATCGGCAAGCCGCTTTGTTTTTTGATTTTCTTTTTGAATGGAAAGGGCCTAGACAGGTGAGTTGGGGTTTGAACGATTGACCAGTATAAGGGAGGTGCTGGAGAAATTTTCCAGAAAATTAAGGAGTTAGAATATTTTTAAAGAAAATTTGAAAATAGAGATCAATATATTGAAATATATAGAATTCGATAAGGAAATAGGAAATATAGTTAATGAATGAATATTAATTAAAAGGGGCCAGTGATTGTTTGATTGTTGATGGATGTTTGTTTTTCCTATGATAGTTAAATCACCGGCTATCAAAGATTTTTGGACCATCATTGTCAACATGGAGAGACCGGTTAGATTTAATATCCAAAAACCACTCCGTATAGGCATAGACGTTGCGAATTAGATTATTTGAAGAAAAAATCGACGATGGAGCAAATAGCAAGAGCTGTTTTGTTTGTCCAGACCCAGGACAACTTGTATGGACGAATGTCTGACAGAGTATTCCTAACAGATCACATATGACGATCTTTCCGAGGTATTACGTCTGGTGGTAGAGAAATTCGTTCCTCTTAGCTTTTTATACCCGTAATATTTTGGGAAGATCAACTAGTGATTTGACAGGTTTGACGATGTGGCATTCAAAGTGAACAGTGACCAGATGTTCTAAAAAGATTAACGTAGCCTCAAGCCTCACAACCAGGAAATGGCAAAAATCGTGCAGGCAGCATGGCTAGGTGGGTCATTCCCAAGCAGGGTATGTTTGTCACCGATCTAGAGAAAATTCATTATTTATTCTTCTTTCGATTATGTATCTTATGGATTACAGTTGGACGGCCGACAACCGTGGGTGACAATATATTCGCTACACTCAAGCTAAATGAGTGGGCGGTCATGTGTGGGCCGGTTTGCAAGATGTTCTTGTTGAACCCCAGTGTATCCCCTCCAGAGTACACTGATTGGGAGGTGGTCCCATACATTGTCATAGTTGGAATCCAGTCTCTAATAAGCGCCCTGCGGTTTTTGATTTTATACTATGTATGTAGAGCGTGAGATGCAAACATTCTACTATTTGGTTATTTATTTGATTAGACACTATTATAATACCACTGGATTTTATTTTGGTTACAGTAAGGTAAAAACCATTCGTGTTTACGTGTGGGCTGGTCTTATTATTACCTTTCCTTTCAAAGGATTTTTAAAAGTTAAACAAATTAGTTGGAGTTTACTCACACTAGTCCCATGACTGACCAGAGTTTATTTTGTTTGTTTTTTCCTAAACTCTTTGGTGCCTAAATTTGTACGGGCAGTCAAGTGTTTCAGGCTTTTACAGATACATTGGGAGGAGCTTGAAGCAGGAGGCTTCACTGTTAGTTTTTTAGAGTTATTTCCGCTGTATCAAATGTTATGTTGTACTCTGATATGGTATGTATATACAAAACAAATTTGTATTTCAAAGTTATGTTATATAATATATTTTATTCGTTCCGCTGTGAGGTTTTGTTTTGTTATTTCTGTTCTTCTTCTGTCTATTTCTATTTCTTTAACCCTAATGACTCGTATTTCTGTATTATTTGAGTTGGACGTGAGTTGTTTTAGTCATCTCAGATGGTATGGATTTGCGGGCCGTCACATTTAGGTAGGGCACCGATGGATGTAAACATGTGTTTGAGACATGTTTTATGGATGCGAGCGGATGTAAGTGTTTGCTAGTGGTTGCTCGTGGATGCATATATGCACACACTAGGCACTAGAGATCAGCTCAATCACTCTCATACTGCATATGGATGTGTGTGCATTTTTCTTTCTATAGATGGAAATGGATGTATCATCATTTGGATGTTGCATTTGGATGGATGATTGTGCACGCATATAGCATTTACATGGTATACTGGGACTATTTGCATACAAGTTGGGTTCATGGCACACATCACATTAAGGAGGTCAACTGAATTAGTAGACCGCCTGATATTTCACATTAGTATAGGGACATATACACAAACCATTGCATATGTTCATATAAGCATTAGAAATCCCTTAAGGATGACGGATGCCTGTGATTGATGGATGAGTAGATGGTTGATGGATGTTAGGATATACATTCATCTTAACTTGGAGATTTCGGGGACGAAATCCTTTAAGTAGTGGAGAATGTAACACCCCATAATTTTAAAGAACACTATAATGATAAACTAAAGAATACTTAATTAAATATTGGGAATTAAGTGAAACGGACTGTACCATTGCATTCGTCTTGGAATTATGCTTAAGATAGACTCCGAGTTTGTTTAAAATGGATATCGCAGGAAGAAGTTATTAAGCCTAGAAGTTTGTATATGCATAAGAGAATCATATATATATATATATATATATATATATTTAAACCAATCGATGAATTCAAAAAAAAATCAAACATCGAAGCAGGAAAATAATTTGGGGCGGAATCGACCCGTTTGGGGTGTTTGGGTCGACCTATGGGTCGATCTAGGTTGGGGAGGGTCGACCAATGCAGATCTGGGTGGATTCTCCTTTCTGAACGTGGACTAATTTGTTGGCTTAGTTCGGTGGCTTTAGGCTATAAATAAGACTTCATTTCTAATTTTTTTACACATAAAAAATAATAGAGACTACGAGATGCTTCCCTAGCTTGGATTGAACTAGCCTATTTTCTTCAACAAACAACCTATTCGTATACAAGAAATTCTTCTGGAACGTCTGCTTGTTATTCTCTGTTCATTAGATCTAGTCTCTGTGAGTACGCGTTATTTTTAGATATAAACATTTAACAAGTAATCCTAACATGTTTATAAATATGGATCTAAACCTACGTCTGTTAAGAATCTGATTCATACCTAAACAGATCTGCCATTATATGTACACCTGATCCACTATTCAGTTCTTGTATGCCTATTTCTGATATGCCTATTTCCGTTATCATATGCCTTTCTGTTACTATGCCTACTTATGTTCTCTTCTATCCCTCTTTCTCTTTTTATTTTTATAGCCTAGGCTACCTTCGAGCCTGGGCCTATCGCTGAAATATGCGAACGGACGAAATTGGCAATAGTCGAAAAAGATAAATTGGAGCATATCTTGTATTATGAATCATGACTGGGATTTGGGGGCATAATCTGTACTGTGATGTAAGACTAAACTTGGGGCATATACTGTGAATTATGATTGCAATTTGGGGCATATAAATCTATAGGTTTAATTTAAGATTAGGCGGACCACGTTAATAAAACTGTAAGTTACCTGCTGTAACTTGCGGAGATATTTAATCTGTAAAAAAAGCTAATCTACTGAAATCTATTGAAATTGAATACATAAATTGAAAAACCTATGATGAGCATGAGTAATTCCTAAATAGGATTATTAGAACCAAAAGATTGTTAACATAATTATGGTAATTAAGAAATTGGAAATAACGACACGGGGACACGAGGTTAAGTTCAACTTGTGGTGGAAGCCTGCCTGGAACCGCCCGACATATCCAGCATCCACAAGTGGTCAACTTAATGCGAGAGGTCTAGTGCATTAACATACATGAACGAAGAATGATAATAACCTGTTAACCTGTAATACTTACCTGTTTAATCTGTGGGGCTTATATAAACCGTTAAAGTGTAACTCATTGAATCCGTGGGGTTAAGTAAATTTGTTGAATCTGTAGGGTTAAGTGAATCTGTTGAATCTGCAGGGTCAAGTAAATCTGTTTAATCTGTGGATGTTATATGAACCTGTTAATATGTAAGACTTAACCTATTATGTCTGTTAGGGTTATATGAACCCGTTAAGCTGTAATACTTAACAAGTTTAAATCCGTGGAGTTATATGAACCTGTTAAATTGTGGGGAGTTTAAGTAAACCTGTTTGAATCGGTGGGGGTTAAGTAAATCTATTTAATCTGTGGGGGGTTATACGAACCTGGTAAACTTAACCTGTTTTATATGTTTGGGTTATGCAGGCTTGTTAAACTATTTGGGATAACCTGTCAAAATCCTAGTAGCGGGGATACAAGCCTAGGGGGTGGCTTGTGTCATATGTGGCATGGGACCCGTATTAGTCAGTAACACATATTGGTATCAAAGGGAGACCCTGCACTAGGTAGGGGTCAGGGCACGCTTACTGAGATGATTATAAGAGGTTCATATGGAAGAAGGTGCTCTGATAGCGCGTTCCGATGGGGTCATGTGCGTGCATGGTTACAGATTACTCAGGGATAATAAGACGCTATAACACCAGTAGATATGGATGTGTCTATCTAGGGGTTGCTGCTTTAGGAAGTGATACATCCTACTGTTGGGCCAATACAGGGTATTTACAGGATAGGGAGCCTATCGATTGGGGGTAGTAATTAGGGTACATATAATCCTGCCTATTTAGGTGCCCATTATTTATGGTTGGGGTAACACCCGTTATTCATGGTTGGGGTAACACCCGTTATTTATGCTGGGATACATGTTATTACTATTTGGGGGTAAAACCCATTACTAGAAGTGCACCTAAGTCTGCCATTATGTTTCTGTTGGGATCACTTATGTCTGTTATACTAGTATTGGTGCAGAGAAAAGTATTTGAGAAGCGCTACATATTCTGTTCACTCTGCTTATCCTATCTGCCTGTTATATCTATTGCAAGATACTATTATCTCTCATCCAGTTATATGTCTATCATGATACTTTTACTTATTTATATGCTAAAAGTAACTAGACTCGCTAGACTTTATGTCTGACCCATTTTGTTTCCTTTTCTCCCCTCAAGATCTCAAGGTGAAAACGCTCAGGCTTGATTAGTAATCTCTCTCTTCTGTTTTTGCTTGGAGCTGCTAGATATACCGCTTTGACTATTTGTCTACTCTGATATGGCTCTTTCTGGGGACAATGATTTTATATTACTGTACTCTGATGATTTTTAGTACAAAGAAAATACTTTTATTTGATGTAGTTGGTTTTTAGTATTTTAGACAAATGTTGTAACCGGATTCTGGACCACGATGTTTTTTGTTTGAAAATTAAAGTTTTAAACTTCCGCTGCTATTTATATATCTATCTTGTGGTGTTTCTGTTTCTGTTTACTTATTACGCTTCGTGAAACTTAATGCATTTTGTTAAAGAGTGACATTAACGGACGTGGAGTGTCACATCTTCCTTCGTGTGCCAAGAGTGTGAAATATACATACTGGAGGGTTGGGGTAGGCTCAATAGATGATATAATTGCGGCCACAGCTTCATAGTTGTCATGAAGCCAATGACAATTGAAAGAACTTATTCTGACTCACTTACTTTGTGTCCAGTATATGCAAGTTGGTCACAGATACCTTTAATCTTGAGTAGATACTCATTCATTGACATGTTATCTTTTCTCATGCTTTGTAATTGTCTTCTAAAGTGCAAATTCTTGTGTAAGACCGCGATGTGAAGTTTCTCTCACAGTTTCCCAAACATCGTGAGCCGTCTTGCATCCAATAATCTATGGAAGTAAGACAGGAATGATCGATGACATTAGCCATGAGCAAATCAGGCTATCTTGCCGTTGATGGATGGTGTAATCTTGATCTAATATGAAGTTTTCGTTGCTATCCTTAATGGACTTTGCTGGAACTTGTTTCTTCCAAGCACATAATCTTCTAAGTCGTATCCTCTAACAACAGTTTAAATTTACATTTTCCATAGCAGGTAATTTGAATCATCCAGTTGCACAGAAATCAAGATAGTCTGAGGCTTGATGATGGCTTTGATCAGATCAAAGGTTGATTCTAGTAAACTGTGGGAGATACTTGATGCAGAGTTTGGAGAAAGGGTTTCATCACCAATCTTGATGCAAATGAGTGGGAAAACAAGGACCGAGAGAAAAAACCGAAAGGAAAACAAGAAAGCAGATTTGATGGGAAATGTGAAGCACAACAACTCTAACACTAATTTTAAAAAATTGCAGTTATGCAACAGAAAATGAAGATGATAATGTTTTTATTATTTCGGCATTGTGCTTTATTCAGATCTTTGAAACATTGTTGAATACGGAATACATAGTTATGGACTTGTATTTATAATATCAGATAGTGAACAAAGAAAAATAGGAATGTAAAGGAAAATAGGAATGTGAAATAACGGGAAAGAAATCATCCTGATATGTCCAAAGAAATCATCCTAATATGCAGTAAGTTATTTGGATAGATTCGGCAAGATATTTATCTGTTATTTCGTACTGGTAAAAGCTGCTACTGCAAGTGCCAAAAAAAGGGAAAGAAAAGGAAAATGTACAGTGAAATTTTCATTTAGCATTGACAAAATATCCTATAAATATGTAGACTGTTGCAAATCTACCTTTTCCTCTAACATTTGTAGCTTTGTAATCTTACCAAAAATAAGATTGGAATAGAATTATATTGTGTGTATGTGTATATATATTATACTATTAAAATTGACAAATCATGTCACAATTATCACATTCTATGTATAACTCAGTATTGCATGAACATGGCAACTCACTACTACAAAAATTTGAGTTGGGATGCACTGTCAAACCTAAAAATTATGATATGGAAACTCTCAACTGTAAAGTGAACAAGGAAAAAATAACGAGACTACAGATAAGAAAATACCTTTTAAGACCTCTTTCCATGTTATTTCAGTATGTAGCTCAATATTAAGATGTTTTAGTTTGCACCAGAATTGTCTACTCCTTATTTAATAGAATTTTATTCTCCAATCTATACTATGCATTCTTTCTATTGAATTTATTATCTATATTTACCTACTTTTTGAAAATTAGCAATAGTGCCATGTATATACATGTTGAACATAAGAAAGCATGCAGCCATAAGAAAAAGGGTAACAAGCATTCAACACCTCGAATATTACAAATAAAATCATCAGTGTTAAAAAAATCATCAAATATTCAACACATAAAGAAAGACTTGGACCCAAAATCAAGCTCATCTATGTGGTTTCAATACATTTTAACAATGCTTCTAAATTTGGTTGTTCATTTAAAATAGACTAGAAATTTGTTGTCATCTCGTAATCATCCACGTTATCAGTCAAATGTTTAGGTGAACGTGTAATACGCACTAATCAGGATTTTGTATGTATTTTACGTAGAAAACTTGACTTGCTTTTGATGCTAGAACGACAAGTTCATTGTACTCTCCATCATTGCTTTTAAGTTTGTTAAGATTAACTATCTACAAATTAGAGTCTGGACAAATCTTACAACCATGTATTCTGTCAGCAACATTCACCAACTCGCAATAGAATACAACATGTTGAAATTCATAATAATAAACTTCAATTATCTCCTTGATAATACCATACCAAGTAGTATCATCATTTGTAGGATTTAAATCTTTTGCACTTGCTATAAATAATTGCATCCATACAAACATCGCTATTTTGTGTAGAAAGAGTGTCATCGTAGTGCTATTGAGAGAATACATAACCATTAATTATATATTTAAGGTGAGTTTTGGCTTTCATGTTGGTCCACTAACATAATACTATAACGGTGAACTCTTGCACTTTTCGTCTATTAACTGTCAAACCAATTCCAACAAGTTAAATAATGTCAATTTCTTTATTGAAGTATGAGTTGTGTGCATGTTCAATGATGATAGGTAGAAAACAATGGATGATAACATGGTACTCAAATGACTTTCTAATATTCCAACCGGGTAGCTGACTATTTACTAACTTGGTTAACTTAGTCCAAAGCAAGATGGAAAATTGACATTTTTAAGATTTCATAACAACAAGTCTTGTAAGATTTATTAAACACAAATTTGGAGGAATATTGCTTGTTCCATCAAATATCAAGTTAATAAAATGTTCTGATACATTCTTCTTAGTGTGCATCACATCAATAGTATATTGCACTTTATAACTACTCCAATACTCTAATGCAAAAAGAATCGACTTCTTTTTTGAATTTGAATTTGTTCAAGGAGGAAGCGACCTGAGCCGTAAAACCCCCTGGAGCACCTAGCCCGGTCCGGGGGTACCACATAAGTGGCTTATCTTAGCGTATGCACATGGTAAACCATTAGCATGCCATCACGGGTTTCGAAATCACATCGTTGTTACCTCGACACAGGTCCTTATCCACTGGGCTAATGTTGCAGACGAATCGACTTCTTGTACCATGCTGGTCTTTCATCATCACCCTTTTCATTCATAAAACGTTCCTCGACGGGATCAACATTATCTACTATGTGCTCTTTTTTGATAATTTACCCGGTATATATTTGATTTGAGCAAGCTTTTCTAGAAGTACCGATTCTGTCAATCGTGGAGGTTCATTTTTCTCTATGGACTTATACCTCCCATGTTTCAATGCCCTATACGGATGACCATTCTTCAAAAATATTCTATACTTCGTAAAAAATCTTATTACCGATGCACTATGGTTCTTTCTACATAGCACAAATAGGACATGCATTATAACCATATGTGTTACACAACCAGATAAATTCCCAAAGACGGGTAGATCGTGAATTCCCCATAACAACATTACTCTTAAGAGTGAAATGCTCCTTTGTATTCATGTAAATGCAGGCACTCCTTCTGTCCATAATTGCTTCAACTCATCTAGAAGAGGTTCCAAATACACATCAGTTTCTTGATTTGGTGCTTTGGTCCAGGAATGAACAAGAACAACATTTGAAACTCCGGCTTCAAGCATAATGATGGTGGTAAGTTATAAGGGCTGCATAAACAAGCCTACAACTATAACTACTTGATTGGGTTGAACTAGGGTTGAACCCGTCGATGGCAATACCAAGCCAAACATTTCATCCATTTCTGCTAAATTCCGACCACTTATTCTTGAATGATTTCCATTCAGTCGAGTCAACAGGACGACGCATGTGATTCCAGCAAGGCTTTACTTCACTATGCCATAACATTTTCTTGAGCTATCCGTGGTATAGTGTATAACCTTGTTAATCTAGGAGCTAATGGAAAATATTTCAAAACTTTTTGAGGTTGTTTTGTAATTTTTACCACTTCTCCTTGCTTTTTAGTTTTAAATCTTAAAGTGTGACAACGGGAACATTCCACCGCATTACTATGCTCTTTCCAAAACAATATGCAATCATTTTCACAAGCGTGTACATACTCTGCTTTCATTCCCAAATCTTTTAATATTTTTTTGACTGTTGAGTACTTCACTAGTATTGTATTTTCCTTTGGAAGCCACCGTTCAATCGTTTCAGTTACTCGGTCATACTATTTCCGTACCAATTAAATTCTTTTTCAAACTGTGAAGCTTTGACATAACACTTAATGTTATTAGACCGTCTTCACTAGAAGGATATAATTTTTCATTTGCTTTTCTTTTGTACTCCTGGTACTTTTTCCAATGGTTACCATCACTAATCCCTTTTATGTCATATACATCATCAACAAGATCTTCAAGAGCGTCTCCTATATGGTTTTCCTCTCGAAATTGATTAGAATTACCAGCCTCGTGATTGACATGCTGTGTAGGATTGAACACCATGTCATTGTTGCTTCTCTCACCATGAAAAAAATCATTCATCGTATGTTTGATCCATACCATAAACGATCAAGTGTTTCTCTACTAATTTAAAAGGCAACTTTTTTGTATTTCTACACTTTATGCAAGGACAACTGCATAGTTCGAAGTCAAATGATGAATTATACCTTGCGAATTCAATGAAATTTTGAACCCCTTATATGTATTCAATATTATTTCGATGTCGAATTCTAATCCACTCTTTCAATGTTGGCTTAATCTTTAGTAAGAAATTTTATTTGTCCCTAACAAGGCATGAAAGTACAACATTAAGAAAAAATGCATAAAACAACCATGGGAGTAAAGTAAGTCTTGATTGCTTACGACATGTCGTTTGTTTAAATTCACGTTGATTGCTTACTACTTGTCTACAAGATTTGGATAAGATGACAATTTCAACCCAGGGCATTGAACAACGATATTACATCATGCATGTAGTGATTTATGCGGAATTTTGATGAGGATCTAGTATTGTTTACTTAGATACAAATGGAGTATAACAAAACAATTATGAAATCTCACGAAAAACAAAGAATAAAAAAAAAGGACACAGAAGATTTAACGTGGTTCGGATATGAATATCCTACGTCCACGGAGACCCAACAAAATTAATGTAGTGATTACAATAGATAGAAGATTAATGGTGGATTGCTTTCTTCATACAATAACATAACCTCTATTTATATAGAGGGATTTCTTGATCTTCAAGTAAACTTGGCATCTAAGTTTTCTTGACTTTCAAGTAAAATTGGCATCCAAGTTATTCCATATAGGAGTCAATTATATGATTGACAATCAATCTTTTTTTCTGTACAAATATTTGAATCATCAATTTTAACCATGCATGTTATCGAAAACATAAATACAAATACACCTGGGTGTCTTTCAGAAGATGGTGCGTAAATTAGTCTTCAAATACTGACACTGTAAACAAGGAAATAGTGAAATAACTATTCTTCTATGTACCCAGAAATTCACTATGCACGTTATATTACGTAATATAAGGAGCAAATGTTATCAAAGTCCACATTGTTTGTTCCAACATAGTACCAAAATATTTTACGAGCAATTCTCATATTTTAAGTTTCATTCAATTGTGTTTTTATTTGAAATAGTGTATTTCAGGCCTAAGAAGACAAGGAAGAAACTAGCGCATACTGATAAACTGGAAAAATTAGTTAAAATAAATCTTGGCTGTCAGTTTATACATTAGTGAAAAATAGACAAAACAAACCATATATGAAAAGGGATGAAATTTAAGTTACACAACACAGAAGTTAAAGGGTCAATACATGGATAAAAAAATTTAGTCCTTCGGTGATTTAAATATAACCTTTTATCTCGCGTTAGAAGAAAATATATTTTCTTGATTGATAAATATCTTCCAAAAGAATATGAATAATGATAGAATAGCTAGGGAAGACATATGCTCTGGTGCATTTTTTTGAAAATGAAAATAAAATTAAAACAGAAGACAATAGCATAGTTATGATTTAGGATACACAGGGATAAAAGTTCAAATACATATAATCCTAAAATAATGCTTTTGGATACAGCAGTGCTGAATTCTATGCTAAACGATCAATCTTTTAATCATTTTGGTGATAAACTGACCATAACTAAGTGCACTGAGCAGTTAACAATGGTGACAAAGGTATGCAAATTAGATGTCTCAAAGCATAAGAGAGTAAAGTCACATAAAAGTAATAAGATCATGTTGAATAACAATTTGAAATTTTGATTCATTTGAATCCAGAAATCCGTATGAAGATGATATTTGATGCCAATTCTATTGTACTTAACGTTGCACAGTATGAATTGTTGGTGAAAGCTTCCAAATGCGGAGGACTTCGTTTAGTTTTATAATCATATTAGCATTTATATCAGCTATTCTTTAGCATATCACATTTGGAAGATGATGCAAAAGAAACCATCATATTTTTGTATTAAATAACATGTTACCAATTACATTTCAAGTAAAAACTTATACATCAAATAATTTAACAATAGCTAGAATGAAACCAAAATTTACTAAGAAAAGGAAGGGAAATGGTTTCATATTTCATGAATAAGCAACATGCAATACACATTAGGAAATATTTTTCGACCTATAACTAGCTATAGCTGGCAGTCATATTAAGATACGTACAAAATGACATACAAGAAAGGCTCACTATACTATAATGAACATTTTCACTGAAAATGGTCAACATTCTACAAGAGTTGATTAGATTATGAGTACCAAACAAAAAACTGAGTTATTTCCTAGTTCAGTATCAGTCTTACCCCATGATTACATTAGATAATAACATAACTAATGAACCCAAAACCAAGCAATTAGTGACTACTTTTTATCTTCATAGATTGATCACTTCCCACACATTGGTTAACTAATTATGATGTTTTTTGCGTTTACATTAACTTACATGTTGGTTAACTGATAAAATGTTCGGCAGTATAAGAAGGTTCGATACGGATATTTCATAACAAATGTTTGTCGGTACTACTCAAAAATACTTTATAAATAGTAGAAGCGAGGTAAGTAAAGCTAGTGGTCAGACGTGATGTTGGTGACAGACTTGAATTCGAGTCTTGTTACATACAATTCTCCCAAAAGCATTTATTTTAAAATTATATCTATCTTGAATTAAAAGAATCGACATCTTTCATTTTCCATCCACAAATGTTAATGCTTCGATATCATTTAATTTTGGGACATTGTCCAGTTCTTATAACACATCTATGAAACCAACAAGAGCTACTGAATCTGGGGTATAAGCTGGAATTGGATCGATGAACAGGTTGGCGTTAGACAAACAAGATATTCCAAAAAATAAAAATAAATAAATAATGGTACAACCATTTTCATATTAGCAATAGGAAGAAAGCAATACAATTTGAAAAGGCTTTTCTTTCATATATTGAAATCGTTAGATGTCTTGATCAACTTTTACTTCATATGGAAGTCAAATTTTGTATGGGTTTCTTAAAAATTACATCAAGCTTAGAAGACTTAAAATGTCCCAACCTAAAAATGGCAACCTGGAAGAAGGAAAACCCCTTTTTTGGTAATCCCAAACTGAATTAGACAACAGAACTATTAAGTACTTTAAAAATGAGATCGCATACTTACAATCACCGAACTATATCATACAAAAAGCAAATAAACATCATACGTTGACCACAGAGGAAGCGATTCTGACAACAAAAAGAGAAACGAGAATTAAATATTAATGGAGATCCAAAGTTAGTCGGAATGGCTGCCGATTTGGGAGAACGAAAGCCTAAATGTATTCTTTAAGAGTTGAAAATGGGGTTCGTATGATTTGGAAGCGTGATAAGCGCAAGTACAAGGAAATGATAATTTCGTTCAGCGTAGTTGACTTGGGTAACGGAATTAACCGTGAGGAAATTGGATTATGGTAACAACCGTTAGAAATTTGTCACAATAATAACTGTGACAATTAATAAAGAACTTAGTGTGATAAACGAGCATGTTAGGTGTCGTGAAATCATATCAGTGTCATTTATACATTTCATTACGTATATCACTTTGGTGATTCTAATTGCATATAGACGCAAAAAGGAAAATATATTTGTATACACATATGTATAAATTAATTGAATGTTATATAAGAAAAATTCCTGCTTATCATTTGAGCATTTCAAAATTTTAGTCAACATAACTTTTGTCTATACGTAGGGTATCGGATATCATTCACAAAGAAACTAAATTGACCACGTCAATTTGTTTTGCAAAACTAAAAAAATGAGGTCCAATTTTATGTATAAAACAAATTCCTGTGCCTAATATAACGGTCCAGTTTCAATCTTGAATTTACAAACCTTTTGAACTTCTTATTCATAATAATATACACACAAGTATCATATTTCAGATCTGCATGCTCAGTCTTACACACATACACGCATCAATATTGATTTCAAACACATTATCCATTATATATATAAATATATATTTTTTACAAAGTTTAGCAAGAGAACATCCTGCAACATTCACACATTCCTATACAAATCAACATGTGAAAAATCAACATTATAGAAAGTTAATAAAAAAATCAACACTACCTGCAACATTTACACATTCCTATACATACACACACACACACACACACACACACACACACACACACACACACACACACACACACACACATATATATATATATATATATATATATATATATATACACACACATACATACACACACACGCATATCAAAATACACACTGTAGAATAATTTATATGTACTGACCTATGCAGTAACATACAAAATATATATACAAAAACATCTTGAAAGTAAAAATAAGTCATACTTGTTTATCTTTCAAAACATACTTGCAGTAGTTGCTATTGCCAACCCCAAGCTATTCTGTTGCCCCTCCTACTGAAACACTTTCAGTATTCATAAATTAGCTAAGCACTACTGCTGCCCCCTTTTGCCATAAGACCGAGTCTGCAAGTAGATATCAACAAGAATAAATATGTTTTTTATAGACAGTGAAGCATAAATATGTTTCAGGGCTCAAATATACAAAGGCCACAACATGCGTTCAAAAGTAGTACATGTACATGCCTGAAGTAAAAGCCAAGATGTCCAACTAACAATTTTTTTAGAATAAGCCAATATATACTTATATGCAGTTTGCTAACAAAATTTTCAGAATATGGCAGTATATTTTTATATGCGGTTTGCTTATCTTTCCAGACAGGCAAGTGTAACTTCTGGTCTCTAACAGGTAGTACACAAAAGGGATATATATATATATATATATATATATATATAGTGATCAAAATATGCGTGTACACAATTATATTTTATATCTCGACTAAGCAGGGTCAGTATAAAAATAAAAATATTAACGACCATAAAACACTTACAACAAGTTCAAATTATGACAAAACAAGTACATCACTCTCAATATGTTCTCAATATGTATATATGAAATTCGAATTCAACTATCAATAATCCCAACCAATCAAAAATCAGGGTGTTCACTATCATATTTTCAGTTTAATATTGAGGTTAATCTACTTAAAATAAATTGAATCGTGAGCTAATAACTCACTTTAAATAGCGGTGTGGATTTTGATTGTGCTGAAGTACGAGATTGACGGCGATGGAGGTTGCAACTTCGATTTGCGTTGGAAGGAAGAAATAAAATGGAAAGGTGGGTGCATTATCATGTTATAACGAGGTGAGCAAAAACACTAATGGGAAGGCTTTTGAGCTTCAGACCTTTCATCTACACATACAACACTTTTTTCTAATCCGAATCGTTTGTTTTGCGGGAAGATGAAGAAAAATATGGACATGAGGAAACCCCCTTTTCTAATGAAAGGTTGATATATGTAAATTCAGAACAATTTGTACCTCCTTTCACGCATCCCTAGGTGGCGGAACAATGGTATTTACAATTACTAAGTCCAAAATTTGAACGATATTTACAAAATTGTTAATGTGCCCATTTATTTCTCTTTAATCAACGTATGCATGGATTCATGAAATGCAACATGCCAAATATAATGCATGTTGTTAATATGCCCATTTATCAAATTGAAAAAGTGTGCCAAATATAATGCATGTTGTTAGTGTGCTCATTTATCAAGTTGAAAAAGCATGCCAAAAATAACGTATGTTGCATGCATTTATGAAATGCAGCGTACCAACAGAAAAATTCATACCCATTTAAGCCTTTTTTTTATGTACGAAAACACGTGCATGAAAGGTTGGAAGGATAAATATTGGAAAATTGCTGTAGAAATACTAAAGAAGGGGAGGAGATAAGAGGTAAGATGTAACATAACATGGGTTCTTGTTTCCTGCGATTCATTCCTTTTTATTATTATTGTTATTATTATTATCATTATCATTATTATTATTATTATTATGTCCAAACGTTTTACTAGGACGGGATAAGAAACACAAGCATGCATGAAAATGGAATGAAGGGAGATAAATAAATATATAAAGGAATAAAATGAATGCATAATTAACATTGCAAGTTAAATTAATGAATGAAGGTTTAATTGGACATGTAATCCACGTTCTGAATTCCTAAATATTACATTTTGAACAAACATGAAAAGAATTAAAGACGATAGGCAAAGATATATACATGTATGTAATTATTTCATCTAGAATGCACACATTAATTTTCAATCAATCTTTCAGCAGAAATTAATAAATTTCATTAATAACATCATAATTTTATTTAAAAACCATTTTAAATTCAAAATTTTGATTTAGTTTAACAACTTAAATGGTCATATTTTACGGGATGTTACATACATAAACATATGCATATAATCAATTATAGCTAGAATTTAAAATTCCAGTATTTAGAGGACCATACAAACAGTTTATGAAAGTACAAATTACATATCGAATATATATTTAATATCGTGTAAGCTCAACTTTGTACCAAGTAATATGTCTGAATACATATACACACATCTAAGCGAATATAGTAAAATCAAGCATTGCCAATAAACGTTGTGTGCTAGTCCAGACACAAGGAAAAGTGTCGAAGATGAATACTATTGGTATTGATCCAATTTTGCATATAAAACAATTTATTTTTTCATTTCTGTAATATCATATACTTTTATGAAACCATTCCAAAATTACACAGCTTATATCCTATTTATCATGTTCTATCAAGTGCACATATACATGCACTATGTATAAAAGGTGAAAGCATGTCGATCTAACTTGGAACATGAAAGATTACAAGTCAGGTTCTGTTCAGTCGCGTGTATTATACATTAATCATTCATACAATCATGTCCATAGGATATTTATACTTATAAAAGGGTGTAAACTGGGTGTGTGTGTGTGTGTGTGTATGATTGTCACTAAAATTTCATACTTCAGATTTACGTACATTAAAATCATGTATAAGTTGAAGATTTAAGATTGCAAATCAAGTTTGCAGAACTTCAATGTCATAGCTTTAACATATACATAACACACATAGCTATCAAAAGCTTGAGTGTGTGTATATATATATATATATATATATATATATATATATATATATATATATATATATAATCAAAACATGTACATTGAAGAGTTAATATTGCAAATCACATTTGCATTCATCAATGTGCATATGCATGCAAAAATATAATATAAAAAATTCATACATGAATAAGGGTCATACAGCTATTTATATATAATTTGCTTTTAAACCCAACTCTTTCTTTTAGTATATATATGTCAGTACACACACACACACAGGTATATGTATGTATATGTATATATATATGTATATATGTGTATATATATATATATATGCAATACAACAATATGATTTCTTGTTCCATATAATTTAGTAAATATGCATATTGTGTGTCTTAAATTGTAAACGGAGTACAACCCAAATATGTCATATATATATATATATATATATATATTCAGGAGAACCTGATAGGCCGGTAAACTCTTGAGGAGGAAATAATAAAGTCGTCCGCTAATCCAAGCCCCCATACCCCCGAGTAAATTTATATAGGATGGGAAAGCGCATGGTAGGAATCAAACATGCGACATTTTACCAGGTACTTAGGCCTCCTTTCCACTGCGCTGCACCCGCATACATGTATACACACACACACACACACACACATATATATATATATACACACACACACACAAAAGTGGCAGATTCATTTATTTTAAAAACACCAAGTCTAAGACATACTGCTAAGTCCAAAAACCATTGCTAAAAATTTTGTAATGATTCAAATCATTTATTTGGCTATAGCGACAACAATAATCTTTCATATAGATTACTTGTTTAATATATATTCATGAAGTTCTAATCAAAATACAACTTTAGATATACATAGATATATACATAGATATATATATATATATATATAAAAGCATAACCGATATATTTACCTCAGAAATCACAGTGTCAAAACTAGACAAATTCGTATAAAACTATTAAGCCTACACTGTTATCATTTTTATTAAGATCTGAAATGATTAGTTCCATACCAAAATAAATATCGAATATTAATCCACAAATCCATTTCAAATTTTATATCATATATAAAATATTTTACAATGAAACAATTTCATCCATTAAATGAATTTATGTTACAATCCTCTTATAGTAGTGTTCATAATACTATCGAATTCTTCTATGAATCGAACATACAAAACCCTAATTAAAACTCAACATATAATTTCGTAAGATTAGCTCTGATACCACTGAAGGAATTTTGGATCAAATTCACAGCGGATAAACGAAATTTCAACCGAATCGAACAGGTTCCAAGCAAAAGTTTGTAAATTGAGTAGTATACCTTTCAAAACTTTCACGAATTCATGAACATTAACTAGATCTGGAGCTGATCGGCCATGTTGCTGTATTCGGCGGGGCCTCTACTTAGTCCACGAACGTGTCCTCAGTGTCGTCTTATAAATTCGAAGAAAGGAAATTCACATGAGCTAGCCATAGCAATTCTGTTTTCTTTTTATTTAGGAATTTGTTATCTTCATATGTGTTAAAAGAAAGAAGATGGCTTCTCCTTTTTAAAACGAATAAAATTTATCCACCAATAAGAATATATCGGCCTACCATTTCCAAAGGAATTTTAAACATCAATGTTTGACCATTTAAAATTCAAAGAATGGTCTCTCCTTTTAAACGTTATAATTGTGTGACCTATAGGTTATTATAACATTGGCAATAATTTTAAATCATACTTAAAATTATAACAGTGAACGACATCTAGTAATACATCGTTGTTACCCAAGTTATAATAAAATTAACGATTGAATACAACCTTTTATGTGGCTATTGTTTTAATGTAATTTTATTCTTTTAACCATTTTATACAAGATTAAACCCAAGGCATGGAACGTATCATCCTCTTTATAATTTAATTTTTTTTAATCTTGATCGATGAGCAGATTATATAAAATGAATCAATATTTGAGCATGACCATGCATTTTATAATCATGCTAAATCAAGAGGCCCGTGGATGTCTCTACTTATATTGTAGGATCAAATTCCATCTAGATCATTCATATTATTTAATCTATTCGAGATGTATCTGATGATTATCTTTATCATCCACTCGGTAAAAAGTAAAATTTGATGATATCAAAACACAAATATCCTCAAATAAAATATATAATGATTTCAGGTCTGAGGACCGTTACCTCACTGTCACTATGAGAATTACTTATGAAACTATTAATTATATTCCACGAAGTTTTCTCATGTTGGGTCAGCCCAATATACTATTCTCTAATACATATTTATGTATTGACATTAATATCACATATATTAATTATCAATGAGATATGATCATCGGTCAATCAACATACTAGACTCAATGTTTTATTGTTGTCCTATATATACTATAAAACTTGACTAAAGACATTTAAGAATTATAATACTTATTATAGTATATAATCTTATGCTCAAGCCACTAACTTGAAACTATATAATTTTGTATTATTATTCTAAGGACTTCTATTATGTTAATATTTATATTACATAGTAAATATAATATAACATAATCTTTTATTCAAAATAAAATATAACATTAGCAATGTTATTAATTACATCAAATGAATTGCATCTAGGGCACAAACTCTATCAGCATTTGTCTCAGACCTCGCTAAAATAACCCAAGTACCATCGAACTTAGTCCATGGAAATCCTGCATGATTTCTTGTGGTCGGAAATCACTCAACCTGTGTTTGGTACCATCCTATAGTTTAGGTCTCCAGAAAAGGATGACACACACTTCAAAATGGAGGTTCGAATGATTTATACATTGATTGAAAAAGCAATCATGCACATAACTAAAAAGGAATACAATAGCATTGAGCAGCGATGCTTTGATGGAAAACGTTTGTGTATAAGATCTTGTTCTATGTTAACATGTACGTGGCTCGATATGTTTATATACTACTTTTGAACAAGCAAATTTCAGAGTTGCTTACAATCATATATACCATTCATATGAAACGAAACTTAAACAAGTCGTGCACCGTTTACCCATACAACCGTGTACCAAGAACAAGAAACATCACCAACGTTAACGGCATTACAAGCACTGTGAAGTTTGCGTGAAATGAGGGAGATCAACCTTTTGAATTGCAAACTCACACTGCAGTAGAGCGAGTTCCAGTGTGAGGAAAGAACGTAAATGAAGAATGTCGCCATTTATAATTAAGAGTGGAGATCCTTAAACGCTTTTAGAGAATGTCTCCATTTACAATTAAGAATGAGATCCTTAAACGGTTTTCAAAAAACCATTTAAAACATTTTTAATATAAAAAAATAATAATCAATTAACCTTCTACCAACTGCTGGAATGTTGGAAGAAATTCTTGTTTTAAACTTTCTTCCTCTTGTTTGTCTCCACTCTGTTAGGAGTGCTCTAATAGACGTGTGAAAGAAAACTTCCACTGTTGGAAAGACTGATGTCCAGACGATTCCTTGGATATTAAGGAACCGTTCGCAGTTAATTTTTGGCACGTTGCCGTTGCGACGACGTCAGACGCATCGGACCCATGCAACGTCCATAAACGGTCACAAGCCACGATGACAAACGTCAGAAATTGGACCGTTGGAACGGTCCAATTTCTAACATTCCCAACCAACAATTATATTATACTTCCTCCTTCTTCTACTTCTCTACACTTTCAAACTACAAAATTCCTCCTCTTCTTCTACTTTTATTCGACCAAATTCGAGCATAGAAATATGTTTCTTCGACGAGAGTGGCTCAAGTGGGATGCGTTGATGAACAAAACCAATGTTGGTTGGGATCATTGTAAGGGAACTATTTCTGGAAGCGGCGAATGGTGGAAGATCGTGTAAAGTTTTGTGAACTTTAATTTTTTGGTTTATTCATAGATAGTTACTTAAAATTTATTTTTTATTTTTAAGAATTTGGACCCGTTATTATAAAATATAAGAAAAGTCTGCTTGATTATTTGGAGATGATGCAACAATTATTTCGTGGGACGAATGCGACTGGTCATTCGTCGTATACGCCTGCTGCTACCGGACAATTGCCACAGATTGGTACACCGCCTTCATCACAGAGCACGTTTGATAGAACGTGGGCTTTTGTTGGGTTTTATAATCCATTGTATGAAACGCAAAATGAACATATTCCAAATTTAAATTCGCCATCAAATCCTCCATTGCAACAAACTCCAATGAATCCTCCATTTCACGAAACTCCAATGAATCCTCCTTCGCACCACACTCCAATGAACCTTCCGTCGCACCACAATCCAATGAATCCTCCTTCGCACCACACTCCAATGAACCTTCCTTTGCACCACAATCCAATGAAACATCCTTCGTAGCCAACATCCCGTCAAGGTTCAAGAAAAAGACATGGTGAAAATGAAGACAAGATGGCTGAGCTTATTAGACTAATACACGAGAGACAGATGAAAAAATCATGCACACATTCTGATAGCCCAAATACTGGTACCAGCGTAGAATCAACGGGAAGTTCTACTAATTATTCAAATATGATTACCCGCATTCAACGTCTAGGAGACGGAGGTGAATTTGATATTACAGGAGCAATATTATTTGTGATGGAGCTTGACAAGAAATATGTATTCACTGTTCTTCTCGACGATATAGCAAAAAGTTGGTTAATATTCGTGCTTCCATAAAAACGCCACACAAAAGAATACCAATCCTATCTGGTAAAACAAGGTGGTGCCAACAAGTAGAATGTACATGTGATTTTGTTATTGTATTTCTGTTGTATTTAGTTTTTATTTGAAATGTAGTAGTTTTTTTATATGCAATTTAGTATTTAATTTACAAACCAAACATAAAATTAAAAAAACGTCCACAGCAGTAGCCTAGCGGTTAAGGACTTGCACCATGGTGACAGTGGCACAAGTTCGAACCCCGGAATGGCATGCTAAGATCTTACCATGTACATACGCTAAGATCAACCACTTATGTGGTGCTCGCGGATCGGGCTAGGTGCACTAGGGAGGGTTTTACGACTCCGGACGATTTCCTTCCTAAAAAAATCCAAAAAAAAAACACATTATACAAATATCACGCTCAAATACCTCGTTTGCAGCAAAAAACACATTCTCCATTCAAATAGTGCCACGCTCAAATGCCCCGTTATTTCGCTGAGAACATACCTTAAAGGGGTAACCCTTAACGAATTCTCTAGGAAACACTAAGGGTGCGTTTGGCTGGGCCAAATGGCACGTTTTCCCAAAGGGCGTGTGAAACGGCTCAAACTCACCCGTTAGGGAAAGCCCGGATTGAGTTGAGAACAAGACAAATCAGAACACAAACAAGAGAACATTTCATTGTTATTATAACAATTACATCAGAGTACAAGAACATAACAGAGTATAAATAAATAATATACACTAGAAAAATATCTGAGGTTAAAATACATTACATAGCAGCAGACTATCAATGCTCTGGACACAACTTTAAGCTTCGATCCAGAATTCTGCTAAATGAAATAATCTGCAAAACCAAAACTACTGACTGCCCATGTGGAAAATAGGGGCACCCAGAGTTTAGGTAGAAACAATAAACTCTAAGTCAGTCATGGGACTGGTGTGAGAACTCAAAACAGTTATTAAAACTTTACTTTAAAATAGGGTAAATCAAGGGTCCACGCCGTATAACACGGAACGGGTTTACCGCCATGAATACCGGTGCATAAACAACAACTAATAATAGCCATATGGATCTACAGTGCATCACACAACATGCAATTCCTCAATCTACCCATTAAGGCTAAATCCCAAATTTAGATTTTTCGAAATCCAATTCAATTTACAGAAATTTTTCCTCTAGACTTTATTTCCCATTTCTTATTTCAAATCATTTGAAATACATATCTATATGTTATATCAAAGTAGATTTCACTTCGGGATCTCAAACAAAAATCTTTGGAAATATGGATTCCAAAACATAACAATGCATACAAATAAGTATGCAACCAAATATCGGGCTCCCCTTAGACAAGGCAAAGGGTACGTATCTCACCAACTCGATATATATATATGTGTGTGTGTGTGTGTGTGCGCGCGCTCCTCCCATGATGGAGCATGATACACGGACGATGCACAATCCCACGCCCTCGGGGACTACACTGCCATCTCACTCATACTTTTAGTCGCCCGTGTTACCAGAATCTTTAGCCACATACTAAATTATTTTTATATCCTGAAATAGGGAAAATCATTTCATAACAAAATAAGCATAAGTACTTTCCAAAATATAGTACTTTACATTAGCAATTCACACATATGATCAGTCACTATTAATCACATAATCTTTGAGCTCGTATGTCTCAAAGAACGGTGTTAAGCAAGAGAATAATTTCTCCGCCACTAAACAGATACATCATTAATAGCAACTAATCAGTTACGTGTTGAACTACAATGTAAACCATAATACGTTTCCAAATCATTTTAGAAACCTCGAAATCCTTTTTCTTTTATAAAACATTTCCTGTCCAAAATCGGGAATACATCTCTTTTCACTTAAGAAACATATCATTTCAAAATCATTCATTAAATTTGAAATGAACTCAATAACATCGCTACACATCTCATAGTCAAATCGTGAAGTGTTTCACAAGATGTTAACATACAAATATTTCTACCCAACCCAATGCTAAATGTAAAAGCATATCTTGCTCATAAACTGGTCGAGCAAAATCCAAACAATCAATCAATCACATTCAATATCAACAACTAAGAATATTTGGTTTATACCACATCTCATGTTTTGGTAAATTTAGTTACCATTCATTCATTCAAATCTAATTAAAGATTTATTAAAACTCTTCTTAGTTTCAATCTCTAAAATTACTTAATGATTGTTCAACATTTAGGAAAATTAATCTTTTTTTTTACTCGGGTTAAAGAACAATGTTATTTAAAACACAATTCACGGTAAACTCAAAATCATCTTCCAACTAATATGGAACCTTCACGGAAATTCAATCAATATATAGTCGATATAAATTTTCGTATCAAACTAATACTATAAGTAGAATAATGACAAAGCCTTTAAATTCCATATATAGTAACGTCTTCCTTCACAGAAGCTCATCTCGATTATTACCAAATCGAATTCCATTCAGTTCCAAATTAATATATTAAATTGGAAAACTTTACTTTGGAAAATTCCATTAATCTTATTTAAAAGATTATAAATTCCAAATCATATCTTCACTGTCAAATGGGTTAAAGAACGACTTTTATTTAAAACATTGTTCACTATAATCCCCAAAGTCCAATTTAATACAATATAAGGCTCTGAATAGAAATAATATTGGCTTATATTCAACATCAAATTCTGAAACCAACAAATGTCGTATTGGGAATAACGATATATATATCTTCCAAATTTCTCAACAATATCTGTATAATCACGGAATCCAATACTGAAATATTCCGAAGATTATTTCCATTTAAATCCGTTCCAATTCATACGTTGGAAAATTCTGGTTATTTTAAAAACTATTTACAATCCAATTTATTATTCTAGTTATTAACTAGTTCATTTAGATAAAAATATATTTTTATCTTTCCAAATATGGAATTTTTCATCCAAAATCTTTCTAAATCATTTATTATGATTTTACACAATTTTTCCATATTTTTATTAATTTTATTAAGGCCCTTACAGTCGGTTTCCAATATCGGCCACCGTACTACATTCATAGCGACCTTTTCCAAAACTGATTTTGACATATCTTAAAATCTAACCATTAGATTTCGAATCTCTTAATATCATTGGAAAGCTCTTTTCGATACGAGTCTTACGGTTCCAGTTTTAGGAGAATCCGACTGTCGGATCTCCTGTTACATCCATGTGAATTTAATGGTTGAAATTCGTGAACGGTCGCTGCGCGGCGTGTTCTATTCAGGCCATTATATATATATATATATATATATATATATATATATATATCGTCGATTTCCATATAAAACGTATTTTATAAATCGTTTTAAATTCATTTTAAAAATGATTCTAACTTCCATTTCAATTTGAAATCAAAATTGAATATTCCATTACATGGCAATTTTATACCGTGCATATATATGTTAAGAATTATATTTTTAACAAACTAATTCTTATTTCAATACACGACCATTTTATATATTACATATGTACGTTAAAAAATATATTTTTAGCGAATAAATATTTATTCCATTACATGACCGTTTTATATCTCGCATATAGAAGCAAAAAAAAAAAAATTTTTAGTGTACAAATATTTATTCCATTTCATGACCATATTATATGTCGCATATATATATATATATATTTCACATTGCATATATATATATATATATTATATCGCATATATATTTATTTTTCACATTGCATATAGATATTTTACATCGCATATATATTTATTTTTCACACCGCATATATATATATATTACATCGCATATATATTTACTTTTCACATCGCATATATATATATATATTACATCGCAACATATATTTATTTTTCACAACGCATATATATATATATTACATCGCATATATATTTATTTTACATTTCAACATTACAAAATAAGCATAATACAATCAATTAAATCGTTTATGGTATATGGACGAGGGAGGTGAGCTAACAGGCACTATACAACATGTGTGATAATTATATAAAAATCATAAAATTCAATACTGATAGTTCATGTATGCAGTTATAAAATAAATAACTGTACAAGTATTATAGTGAGAAGTTCTCACATTGGTTTTCCACTCCATCAGTCTTTAACTGATGATTTTGGTACCGTTTGGATTTAAATTTGCCTCAGATTTTGATTTGCTCGATTTCCATTCTAGTCAGTCACATATTATAGAGCTCGTCGTAACGATTCCAACGGTTATGAGTTTGCCTAATTCCGTGCTCGTACGAAAAAGACACCGACATTTCAATTTTAATTACATAAATAAATCGCTTAATATAATTAAACTTAATTAATTAATTTAAACCTCATCTCCGCTAATCCCTCTTCCCCAACATATCCAGTAACATACGAAATACGAATGAACCCAAACCCTCGACCTTCAACTTCAAACCGCGTGCCACCACGATGGTTCGGACCACCATCTGACTGCACCACCTCGAAGGCCTCCACCAGTGCTTCCATCGGCCGCCACCATATCCAATTCAAACCCTCCATTGATCTATAAAACCCATTCAAACACCTGGCCTTTTAACACAAAATTCGAATGATATAAAACACTAAGACCAATCACTCCCGTATAGAATCGAAGATCTCCCTTTTCTCTTTAATTTTCGTTTTGGAATTGGGTTTTATTTCGTTGTATTTTAGGAGAAATTAAAGAGGATTGTTTTGTGTGATTTCCACCGTACGTGAAGGCTGGCGGAGGATTTCTGGGTAGTGGGCTAGGGTTTGGGAAAGTTAAGGCCTTTTATAACATACTAGTATTTTTTGCCTGCTTTGCTGGGCAATAAAATTTATTTTATTAAAAAAAATACTGTAATGATTAAATACCAAAAATAAAATAAAACTTAAGTAACGTAATCAATGTTAAATAGTTACGTATATATTTTAAATATTATAATTTATGCGGCAACAATAATAAATTGTTCTGTTGTTCATCCAAAAATAATTTTATTATGGATGATTATTTTGATTAATTGTTCTGTTATCCATCTAATTAATTTATGCAGTAACAATAATTAATTATCATGTTGTTCATTCAACAATAATTTTTTCATAGATGATTATTTGGTTAATTGTTCTTTTATTTATCTAATTTTTTTGTTATGAATAGTTATTTTTTGGCATAGATATAAAAAAATTGATTATTTATGATTTTATTCTGAAAACATGTTCTTAATTCATTGCAATTTAAACTTATTTTGTGATCTTTAAATGTGAAAAATTGAACAAATAATCATTAAAATTATATAAGTGATACAATTCAAGTAATATTACATAAATTATATACAAACTACAATATGATAACTTTTTCGATGAAGCAAAAAAGTGTGATGATATCATTATATATATATAATATGATGCAATGTATGCTTTGTTATTAAGTTTTAAATATATTTTTATATGTATAATAGGCATTCTAACTAAAATTTCAAATCACAACATAAAAATAAACATCCATAATAGAAAAATACATTAATCAATAGTAGTTTTCAGAGCAAAATAAATATAAGATCATGGGTAGTTTTCTTTCCAAAAAAAATAAATATGAAAATCAAAGAAAAATAAATATAAGATCATGAGTAGTTTCCATTCCAAACAAAATAAACATGAAAATTATGTTCAAGTCCAATCTTGTTCCCAACATAACTTCATGATTTCCACTTTATTGAATAGTTTTTATTCCTGGAGTGCAACAAACATTTGAATAGATGAACAATTAATTAGTCATTCCTTAGCAAAAAAGTAATAATATGTACACCGTATATAAAATAACCATCAAATATATATAACTTAATTTTTCTTTTTTAATTGCTTTTAGTTTTGAAATAAATTCAATTTCATCATCTTTTTTATCCGTAAAGTTGTCAAAAATACATGGCAGCTTGACATCATTATCAATCTCTTTGCTTTTCCTCTTCAAACTATTAGTGTTTGTAGATTTTTCAGTACCGGGTCTTTGCATATTGATGTTAGTTTTAGATTCAGGACCGAAACTTGGTATAGACATCTGCACATAAATAAAATAAAATAACTTGTTGCAATGAACATGACTAACTATATATATATATATATATGTGTGTGTGTGTGTGTGTGTGTGTGTGTGTGTGTGACAACAAAATACCTGTGAACTTTGTAACGCAACTGCACCGTCTTCACTTTCTATCATAGAATTCCCAATCAACTCAAAACCTTCATATGTGTCTGTGGCCGTGTACATGCTTGAACCTCTGTGTACATTATTCTCACCAACACATATAGTAATTGTATACTGCCTTCCCTCCAAATACTTCAAAATTGTTGGAAATTCATTTTTCTTTCCTTGCTAGAAAGAATATTATAGTTATTTAATTTTTTCAAAAAATAAAGTATTAAAATTTTCTTTTAGTATATTTGGAGCTATAAATACCTTTTCTTGATTTCCCATTATGTCATAAACATTTTTCTTAACTATTCTTTAAACCTCACGGTCTTGCAAAATTATTGCAGCACTGCCACTATTATCTTCAACAATAACACATAATATAAATTTGCACACAAACACACACACACACATATACATACATATATATATATATATAAAAACAATTAGTAAGAAAGTAAGTAAATTTTTCTCTAGCATTGCAGAAAATTACCTCATGTCTGGACAGGGTATGCTTCTTTTACAATTAGAACATTTATACTTCCCATTTTTCTCCTCAACTTCTTGATCACTACATGCTAAACAAACATCATAATATCATGTTTGTTCCTCTTTTACATTCCTAACGGTTACTTGACAAATAACATCTTTCTCAAATTTATAAAATATAGTAACTTCAGGTACTTGAATAGGAACGACAAATTAAAAATAAAAAATATTAAAGTCTAGGTGGCATACCTCAATATATTCAGATTTCATGTTCCTTATCTCACCAATACTCAGTATTTGATAATCTCCGGTAATCATATCGTTAACATCAACATTTCCTTCAATGAAATCAATAATATCCAACCTACATATTTTATAAGTTTAATTTTTGTCCTGGGAGTATGGCATGGTTTACTTCAGCGATGTAGCGCCTGGTACTCGGACATTGGCTCGAGGCATTTTCTCTACCCCTTCTTACCCTGCAAAAGCAAAGTCACCTTGCGTCCTTGAACCGATAACCATCTTTCGGCTAACCTAGCCTTATTCGTCCCTCGGGATGTATATTATATTTAAAAAATATATTATATTACATTTCAGTAAAACTCAAATTGACCTCTTTCTCATTTTAACAACACTGTGATGATTGTAGTTGATGAAAAACCATGTTGCACCAACATTGGTCATATTAGGTTGCTCTACAATATAAGAAACGTCATGTTATTAAATTTTCACATATTAAATTAATTGATAGTCGATAGCATAAATGGACCGATGGATGAGACAATTGAGCTAGAATGATGGAAAAAGAGGTAAATCCTACCAAAACATATTTTAATAAATTTTCTCAATTATGAATAACATAAAAGTCATACTAAAATTGTAATTTTAAATGAATTCAACCTGCAACTTGCCACAATGATGATAACTGTTTTCTGAGTGGCTTCTTTTAAAGCGGTGGCAAATAATTTGGCAAAATCATCCCAAAAACAAAATTTCACAGTAGAACTGTCAAAACATAAAAATGGGAAGCAAAATATTGTTTATGCATATAACAAAACAAAGATTTAAATTCCATAATATTTAAAGTGTTATATATATATATATTCATACCTCCCATCTGTAAGTTCAAATATAAAATTGCATTGCTTTTTGCCATTTGCATTCACAAACTCATTTAAACCATCTTTTGAAATATCACAATCCTTATACTTGAGCACTCCAATAAAATCTAATAAATAATAATAAATAAATAAATGAAACTTTCTACTCATTGTAAAACAGATGTGTATGTATGTCTAAAGTATCTTAGATCGTACCTAATAATTGAGCTTGGTCTTTCTCTAGTGATAACTCTTTCACATCAGCAATATCAAAGAAATCAAATTCATTTTCCCGTATCATCATCTCATAATTCAATAATTTGGTTACCTTGGTGCGTCTTGTTAACCAAATATGTAGATCGTTGTGGATAGGTTTTATAGATCCTGGTTTGTAGGATTTGACACAAATTGCTGAGAATGTATATTTGTCCTTCTTCCAACTTGTCCTTCAAGTATTCAACATGATTTACCCATATGAAAGCATGAATTCGGATATGCTATGTTATGCAATAAAAAACATTTGAAAAAAATGAATAATTATGAGATTGCAATATATATATATATATATATATGCAAAGAATAATCTGTTTAAATATAATTATTTACCTTGTCATCTAACAATAGGAGATTTCTTCCTAGATATTCCTTGTCACCTTTACTGCTGTAACTTTCCCAGATTCTAATAACTCGAAATATGATTTTCCAGTCATATTTATTATCAATAGATTTTAGAGAGCTTAAGCTATCAACTCTTTCAAAATATGCCGCTGATATGAGTTCTTATGAAAAATAGAAAATTTAGCTAAGTTTTGATAATCAATGATATATGGATGAAAAATAATAAAAGAGATGTTACATGTCTATGTGCGATATTGACAGTTTTTAGAAGTACTAACCTAAGAATACAGAGAGGCTTAGAGATGAGGAGGGTGTGACAATATGGAAAAGTAGGGGCAAAAGTGATTTATATTGTGCTATGTACAATCTCTTTAGCTGGTCAAACATGATGGCCCATATTGTTAGATTAATGTTATACGTTGAGATATTACTTATATATGTTAAGATATCAGTGTAAAATTATATACAAATAATTGGTATCTATTTTAGTCAAATGAGTAAAGGTATTGATGTTATATCACTGTGATACATAATATAAAAAGAAACAAAGCAACGAAACATATGAGAATATATGGAAAAATGTTATATGTTAAGATATTACTTACATATGTTAAGATATGATTGTAAAATTATATACAAATAATTGGTATCTATTTAGTCAAATGAATAAAGGTATTAATGTTATATTAGTGTGGTACATAATATAAAAAGAAATAAAGAAACGAAACATATGAGAATATATGGAAAAGGTATATATAAATAACAACTGAAATTAATTGCAAGTGTATAAGTTAAGAATTCAAGTAAATCAAGTATAATGTCGGAACACTTGTCAAAGAAGGGAAAAAGTCATAACATACCGTTAAAAGCCTGAGCGTTACATGAGCCAATAAATATGATTCATAATCAATTCATGTCAATAATGGAATTAACAATTCCTTGATGCGTTTTTGGTTGTTTATCAAATAAGTGTATTTGGAAGCAATATAAATTTATTTCATGTAAAAATTATCGTAAACTATATTAAATTCAATAAACATAATTAGAATGTTTGCACTAAATTAAGAAAATGTAACAGGTGTATTTTGAAGCAATATAAATTTATTTCAAGTAAAAATTATCATAAATTATATTAAATTCAATAAACATAAATAGATTTTTTGCACTAAATTCAGAAAATGTTGTGGCAACATTTTTTTAGTGTTTATGTTTCTAATAAAGTGTTTAGACACACAACATAAGATGTATGTTAACCATATAATGCAATCTACGTATAAGAAAGAATTAAGATAAATCTAAATGTTCAAACAACACTACCTTCCTTGTAGAAGCAATAAATACTGGCAGTAAACAATAATAAAGCATGATTAAAATATAGATTTCTATTAATTATAGATGGAAAAATATAGATTTCTAATAGTTATTACCTTTTAATTTCTTCTTAGTTTTTGTCGTGATCGATTGTTTGGCATCAACTGTAAGCAATTTTTTTAATGTAAAAGTAGTGGTATAAGAACAGATGACCGAAGAGAAATAGAAATGAAGGTAATAAGAACTGTAGTAATGAAAAATAATAGAAATAAGTATACATATGCAACTGAGAATGATATACAGTATATATGGAAAAAAGCCAGTCTAGCAATATAATTATGCAACATATTAAACAGGAAATATATTTTACATTGGATGATTGGTAGATATATTAAAAAATTGAACCAATAAAGATTGAAATAGATAGTATATTCAAACAAACGTAAACATGTTACACACTGCTGACAACAACAAGTTCAACACAAAAAAAACTCTTGAGTTTTCCTAATCATTCCCAAGTTAATAGTATATAAAAAAAAGTCAATAAAAAGCGCAAAACAATATTTATGTTTTAATTCTTTAACTTCTTGCATCCATCACAGTTTACAAATAACCAACAGCAGGTCATCACATAAATTGAAAATGGGTACACTAAAAATGACATTTGCTGTCAATATTATCTAAAAGACTAAAATAGATCCAGAGTATTAATTCTGAATTATAGACATGCAAACTAAAAAAATAAAACTAATCCATGTACTATATTGAGGAATAATCAAATTTATCAATATTTGGATGAGCGGTTCTTCTTAACTGAAAAACAAAAACTGCATTTTGTATGCTATAAATGTTTAGAGAAACCCAAAATAACAAAAAAAATTGAACTTACCAGCAAAATTAAAGAAGGTCTTAAACTGTTTCACTGTTTGCATAACTGTGCCAGATCTACCACCATCATTTTTTTTTGAGATCGCAGCAGTGCGAAGTTGAGTTTAACTTGTTAATAACCAATCTTTGTTGCAAATGACCTTGGTTGGATAACTGTACCAGATCCACCGCCCTTATTGTTGAAATAAACAAAGCAAATCCAGGAAGAACCAAGTTTAGTTATGCATGACAAATCTAATCAACAAAACTAGTAGAAAAATGATTTTTACTTGGAGTATGATCGTTAGCTAAGAAAAAAAACGAAGGAACAAACTATGTAATATGACACCTCAAATAGATCTGAGAAAGGGAAATAGAGCCGCCACTACAAATTGGTGGAAGACATTAGAGAAGGCAACGATTGATTTTCCAGTTTAATTTGACTTTGGAATGCTGGATGAAATTAGGGTTAGAACAGGGGTGAGGAGTGCGAAGGAATTAAAAGAAAATCTGACGATTCAATTCTTGTATGACATGGAATATCTCAGATCTATTTATTTAGAATTAGGTAACTATAGTATAGTATAAATTGTGTAATATTTTGATTTAATAAAAATATCTTGAGGGAATTAAGGAGAATAGAGATAACTGAGGGAATTAAGGAGATAGAATCAAGGAGGTAGCCGGAAATTTTTCTGATTTACTATTATTTAATAGATTTTGTACTAAACATATCATATGTTTTTTCATTTTATTTCTTTAAAACCGTTGATTGCATTTATGTCTTGTTCTATTTAAATATAGAATTCCAATTAATTCAAAAGCATTACTTTCAACATTAAATTCTAAAATAAAATTTAATTTCTGAAAGGTAAAAAATAGTTGTATTGTAATTATACTAATTGAAACATATTAATAACTTTACAAAATTCAAGAGGTTATTTGGTACTAATCATTGAATAGAAAGGTAAGAAATCAGGGAAGATAATTGTAGGTATACACATATATGTATATGTTGATAGATTTTACACATTTAAACAATTAAAATTAAATACACAGAGGTAGCTATATCCGAATTTTATGAAACTAATTATAACATCTGCATTAGAAATGTTCTAGTATTTAAAAAGGAAGATATTTTAATTTCAAAAATATCTTATTTTCAAAGAATTTATGGATTCTAATTAAAATCTCACAAATGAATGAAACTTGCGTATTTTACTATGATAAGCATATATATGAAAATTGTAATGTCCCGTATTTTTCCATTATAATAATTAATTTATTTAATTATTCAAATTATTGGTTTGGTAATTTAAAGGTTGTTTAATTAAATAATAGTGAATATTTAATTTAATTAAATAATATAATAATATATTTAACACCCGAAATAGTCAGAAATAACAGAATTCACAGTACTATGTGAATTGGATCATTTAAAATATTTAATTCAGTTTAGAACTGAATTAGAATAACGAACATATTATTTGAACCATATTTTGAACGTACAATTATATTATAATTAAAATCGAGCTCGAAATGGCGCGGCAGTCCACTATATGGCGATTTGAACTTCAACTGAATATACGGAATCCATTTTAAATCGGATTTCTGTGAAACAAGAAACGTTCGGAGTTGGTGAAGTATATTTTTCTAATGGAAGAGAAAAATCGGGATTTCGTCGTGTAGATTTTGGTTTATGTCCAAATAAAATTTTCAAAAAGTCGCTATGGAATTCCTTTGAAATTTATAAATATATATTTTATATTATAAAAGGATTTATATACAAATCGAATATCGATATAACTGGGAATTTTGAAATATCGAGTTATAAATCCAATTGGAGTTGTATGATAATTCAAGTGTGGATATAAACGATAATATTTATTTTTAAATATTTAATATAATTATTTTTAAATATATTAATATATTTAAATGGGTTATTTAGAGCTTTAAAAATAGCCGGTTTTGCAAACGACCTCCGTTTTCGACGAAACCAATTTTGTTGGATTCGTAATGTTAAATTATTGCTAGATTTCAATTTCCGTGATTTTTAGAGTCAGTGTGTGGCTGTACGGATTTTTAATGTGAAAAAGTGTCAGTATTTTGATAGTTAAAAATACGATGTATTAGCGAACGAAGTCTGAATTCGATGAAACCAGTTTCGTTCGGTCCGTAATGTCGAACTGTAGCTGCCTGTCCAGTTACGTGATTTTTGGATGTCATGTGTGATTACAGAAATTTTAGAGGTCAAATAAAAATAGCGTTTGCTTAAAATTCAATATAATATTCGAATAAATAAACATTTAAATTACTCTATAAATATCCCACTTCCTTCCTAACCCTAGAATTATTTTTCGTCGGTCAATTACTGGAGCCGCCACAAAAATTTCATCACCACATCAAAACGCAACAAAGGAAAATCCAAACAAATACAAAGAAATTCCTATAAATTACAAACTATATATGTATGGATTCAGCGAGTGAAGAACTTCGTTTTTGTGCCTGTTTCATTTCGTACGATGCGGTTTTCTGTTGCTTGAAATTTCGAG
The DNA here is from genome assembly GCA_030737875.1 of Allium sativum. Classification (NCBI taxonomy): domain Eukaryota; kingdom Viridiplantae; phylum Streptophyta; class Magnoliopsida; order Asparagales; family Amaryllidaceae; genus Allium; species Allium sativum. Next base: position 222,083,307 of record CM060918.1, on the reverse strand, counting down.
CGTGAAACTAGGGTTCATCGCTGCGAACAATTTAGGGATTTTTGCATCAATTCGAGTTCATATTTGAACGTGTGGTAGGAAGTAGCTTTAGTTGTGGATTTTTGGTGGAGTACGGTAGTGGTTGGTGTCGGCCGACGTTATACAGGAGCTCGAGTTTCCTGATGTCGCGTTCGAGAGGAGCAGATGGAGTTTGTTCAAAACTGGTATGGGTTGATGGAGATGTTAATTAGAAGTTCAGTGGAGATTTTTGTTTGATTTTTAAATGCAAGGGGGAGGATCGGTGGAGGCTTAAAATCACGGTAATTGTGAAAGAGGGGTTCGTGAAATCCTGGAGTAGAAGAAGGAGAGAAAAAAAAGTGTGGGCCTGGTATTTTATGAAGGGGTATGGGCCAAGTTATAAGGTTAAGCCCAATTTCATTTAAAAGGAAATTCAATTTATTTTATTTTATAATGTACAAACTTATATACGGTGTAACTTCGTGATACAATATCAGAACTGGACAAAACTGGATCCCTTAGGATCGTATAGACGGTGGCTATTCCATGGAACTGACCGGGAGTGAATTGGAGCTCGTTTGGATTTATGGTGAAATTAAACGCCTGAATCAAATCAATGACCAATTATCGTTACTTAACGATAACCGTCCAATGTGAGTGAATCTCACTAACTCTACTCAATTTATATTTTTATAAAATATTTTTAGAATTTATAAATGATGGTTGTTTGATGTGTGTTGGCTGTTTTGTTGAACTGCTAGTTAATTGGTTGAAAATATAGATAATGATATAGATATAAATCATTAATCAAATATTGATTCTGTTTAGCAGAATATTTCGTAGTGAAATGAAATTTATGTTAATTTTATTATTTAACATCTGTGGATGCAGGGAAATAGGTCGGAGGAATCCGGCTGGATTCCTCAACATTTATTTTAATGTTTTTCATATATTGTGTTATATGAGGTGATATGAAATCCGTTGTTGATTTTGTATGTCGGAATGATACCGATCATTATTATATGGTACGTTAAATACCATAAGGAATACTGAAATGTTAAAAAGGAAATTTTTAATGTTATATTGAAAAAAAAATATTTATAAAATCAAAAGATTTTATAAAAAGAAAATAATTATTTAGAAAATAAATAGATTAAAAAGGAATATTTATTTGTTAATCAAATAGATAGAATTGAAGGGAAATATTTGTAAAACATTTACAATTAGAATTGAAAAAGAAATATTTGTAAACCATTTACAAATAGAATAGAAAAGGAATATTTATTTGAATAATAAATAGAATTGAAAGAGGAAATATTTGTAAAATAAATAGAAAAGGAAAAGTTAGATTATAAAAGGAATTACTTATAAAATCAATGGATTTTATATAAAAAGGAAATATTTTATAAAATAAATAGAATGATCAAAAAGGGATTTATTTGGTAAATAAATAGATTATAAAAGGAAATACTTGAAAAATGTATAGAATTGTATAAAAAGAGAATTTTACATTTGAAAGGTTTAGCCCCGTGCTTCGCACACGGGTATAACATGATATGGATTTAAAGCAAAGATTTTAAATAGAATCTATTCTAACCGATAGATTAAGAAGATAAATTAATAAATAATATTTTATAAATTAAATGAAATGTTTATCAATGGATAAATATAATATATAAGTCAGGACTTATATAGAGAAGTAAGAATCGATTTCAACATCGATAACTGAAATTGAGTATGGACGTAGAGTTAATCAAAGGAGTTAATAAAAATGTGTTAATCAAATTGTAAGAGAGTTAATCGAATATTAGTTATTCGAATTGAGTAATTGATTAGAGTTAATCAAATTAGGTTAATCAATTAGAGTTAATCGAATTAGAATTTATCGATTTGAGTTAATCAAGTTAGAATTAATTGATAGGAGTTAATCGTATTAGAGCTAATCGATTAGAGTTAATTGAATTAGAGTTAATCGTAATAGAGTTAATCGAATTATAATTAATCGAATATTACTTATTCGAGTAGAGTTAATTGAAAGGAATTATCGAATATAGTTTATTTGAAGAAAAGAGTTATCAATTATAGTATTCAAAGAAAGATTTTTGAATATTAGTTATTCGAAGGAGTTATCAAATATTAGTTATTCGAAGTGAGTTATTAAATATTAGTTATTCGAAGAGAGTTATCGAATATTAGTTATTCGAAGTGAGTTATTCGAAAGGAGTAATCGAATATAGTTTATTCGAAAGAGAGATTATCGAATATAGTTTATTCAAAAGAGAGATTATCGAATGTTAGTTATTCGAAAGAGAGATTATCGAATATAGTTTATTCGAAAGAGAGATTATCGAATGTTAGTTATTCGAAGAGAAATTATCGAATATAGTTTATTCGAAAAGGAGTTATCGAATAGAGATTTTTCCAAAGAGAATTATACGTCGAATTCGATTATATCGAATTCGAGAAAGTAATATTTACCTTCCGTTTTTAATCAAGATTTACTTATGTATTAATAAATTAGTGGTTTAGTTATTTAGTTAAATTAAGGAATAAAAGTATATTTTGAATTGGATATTTAAGAAGAAAGGATTATAACGCTATAGTTATAATCAATGTTTTAAAATAAAGAAGTGGATTCATAAATAGAATCCGAGTTATGTAAGGAAGTTGGTTAAAAGATTTAAAAGGGTGAACTTTGTCTATTTCGAGGTTAGAAATGTTGTTCAGTTAAGGTCTGAGAGGTAATTATACCCCAACTCGTTGCTGGCTGTTGAGCTGGGTACGCATGATAGAGGGTTCTCGCTTCGCATTAGGTGGCGGACGGGAGACTCTTACCTCTACATGTCCCTCGAAAGTAAGGAAGGGTTGGTTATGAAGTCGAAAGGCTGGCCGTAAAATGAGTTGCTGGGGTACCAGTGTAAGCCACAGTGGGATGTTAGCCCGCTGACTTGGGGGTTGAGGGATGGTTGAAAAGCCTACCAAAATCACCAATTCATTACAGTGGTATCAGAGCTTAAGGTTAAGTTATTACCTTGCCTTTGTGGCGTAACTCAGTAGAGATGGGGTTAGTAATGTCCTAGATTGAGTTGAGTGTATATATACGAGTGCACGTATTTGTTATTCAATATAAAATGGTTTTATATTGTGTATATATATTGGTTGATTTGTTTATGAGTTATGGTCGATCAGTTTGATCCACTATATCGGTAGGAGTTTCTAAACACTCGAATACGATGGGTCGACACGATATGTTTTGAAAAGAAGGTAAATGAAAATAAGTTTACCCAAAGTATATTTTGATATAGGAAAGATATTTATTGGAACTACAATATATTGGATATATTGGTTGTTATTATAATCGAGTAAGATTATAAATTAAATGGTTATGTAAATAGCCAATCAAAATTCATATAAGTGTAATATATGGAATCAGATAAATTAAATATGAATTAAAATCAGAATTGGAATTAAAATTCCTAAAAGTTGGAAAAGTGTTTATAAATGAATTTGGATTAAGTATATGAGAATTTTAAAACCCTGGGAGACTTTAAATTGTTTTCCAAACCTTATAAAGATATTTTGAAATAATTTCGAAATGGTAATGATTAAGAAATGGTTTTGAAAAGTGATATAGTATTGAACTCACTTCGACAGCGGGGAATTAACTCTGATGATGTTGGCCACATCATCAGTGTTCATTTTCGAGTTGTAAGTGACGGATTACTACCAAAGATTTTTTGTTGATTTTTTTTGAGAAAACAAGTTGTTTTGAACCCTGAAAAGGAATATTTGATTTTTGAAAGAGCTAAACTATTTAAAAAAAATTCCCAGGAGGAATTGTTTGAACTAAAACAAATTTAAACAGAAATTTGTGAAAAGAAGCTGGAATTGAATTGAAACCAATTAACTGGAAATTGAATTGGAATATAACGTATCAAGTGAAATTGGACTGGATTAGAGGTAATCTGAAATAGAAATGAATTGTTGAGTAAGAATTTTGAATTGAGATTCGAATTTGAATTAGAATGAATTTGGCTTAGTTATAAGCGAATGGTTGTGTTGGAGATAAAATTGAGTTGAGTTTGAATTGGTGACATTGGTATATGCTGAATTGGTAGCAGATGTAAAGGATATAATGATATGCCTGACACAAAGGTACATGTTTAAGTTTCCATATGAGATTTTATGTGCCGAATCGGCAAGCTGCTTGGCTTTTTGATTTTCTTTTTGGGAGGAAACGGCCTAGAGAGGCGAGTTGGGGTTTGAACTATTGACCGTACAAAGGAGGTGCTGGCGAAATTTTCCGGAAATTTAGAGTGTTAGAAAATTTTCAGATTTTTGAAAATTTTCGTTAATCGAGATGAATTAATATTTTAATGGAAATAAATTAATTCAGTTGAGACTGAAATTAAAGAAGTAAAGAATAATTTTAAACCAGTTAATATGGTTGTTTTCTACCTTAGCAATTTCGAGGACGAAATTATTTTAAGGGGGAAGGAATGTAATGTCCCGTATTTTCCCAGTATAATAATTAATTTATTTAATTATTCAAATTATTGATTTGGTAATTTAAAGGTTGTTTAGTTAAATAATAGTGAATATTTAATTTAATTAAATAATAGAATAATATATTTAAAACCCGAAATAGTCAGAAATAACAGAATTCACAATACTGTGTGAACTAGATCATTTAAAATATTTAATTCAGTTTAGAATTGAATTAGAATAATGAATATATTATTTGAACGACAGTTTGAACTTATAATTATATTATATTTAAAATCAAGCTCGAAATGGCGCGGTAGTTCGCTATTTGGTGATTTGAACTTCAACTGAATATACAGAATTCATTTCAAATCGGATTTCTGTGAAACAAGAAACGTTCGGAGCTGGCGAAGTATATTTTTCTAATGGAAGAAAAAATTTGGGATTTCGTCGTGTAGATTTTGATTTATGTCCAAATTAAATTTTCAAAAAGTCGCTATGGAATTCCTTTGAAATTTATAAATATATATTTTATATTATAGAAGGATTTATATATAAATCGAATATCGATATAACTAGGAATTTTGAAATATCGAGTTATAAATCCAATTGGAGTTGTATGACAATTCTAGTGTGGATATATACGATAATATTTACTTTTAAATATTTAATTTAATTATTTTTAAATATATTTATATATTTAAATAGGTTATTTAAAGCTTTAAAAATAGCCAGTTTTGCAAACGACCTCCGTTTTCGACGAATCCAATTTTGTTGGATTCGTAATGTTAAATTATTGCTAGATTTCAATTTCCGTGATATATAGAGTCAGTGTGTGGCCGTACGGATTTTTAATGTGAAAAATAGTCAGTATTTTGACGGCTAAAAATACGCTGTGTGAGCGAACGAAGTCGAAATTCGGTTTCGTTGGGTCCGTAATGTCGAACTGTAGCTGCATGTTCAGTTTCGTGATTTTTGGATGTCATGTGTGATTACAGAAATTTTAGAGGACAAATAAAATAGCGTTTACTTAAAATTCAATATAATATTTGAATAAATAAATATTTAAATTACTCTATAAATATCCCACTTCCTTCCTAACCCTAGAATTATTTTTCTTCGGTCAATTACTGGAGCTGCCACAAAAATTTCATCCTCACATTAAAACGTAACAAAGGAAAATCCAAACAAATACAAAGAAATTCCTATAAATTACAAACTATATATGTATGGATTCAGCGAGTGAAGAACTTTGTTTTTGTGCCTGTTTCATTTCGTACGATGCGGTTTTCTATTGCTCGAAGTTTCGAACGTGAAACTAGGGTTCATCGCAGCGAGCGATTTAGGGATTTTTGCATTAATTCGAGTTCATATTCAAACGTGTGGTAGGAAGTAGCTTTAGTCATTGATTTTTGGTGGAGTACGGTAGTGGCTGGTGTCGACCGACGTTGTACAGGAGCTCGAGTTTCCTGATGTCGCGTTCGAGAGGAGCAGATGGAGTTTGTTCAAAACTTGTATGGGTTGATGGAGATGTTAATGAGAAGTTCAGTGGAGATTTTTTTTTGATTTTTAAATGCAAGGAGGAGGATCGATGGAGGCTTAAAATCACGGTAATGGTGAAAGAGGGGTTCGTGAAATCCTAGAGTAGAAGAAGGAGAGAAGAAAAAGTGCGGGCCTGGTATTTTATGAAGGGGTATGGGCCAAGTTATAAGGTTAAGCCCAATTTCATTTAAAAGGAAATTCAATTTATTTTATTTTATAATGTACAAACTTATATAAGGTGTAACTTCGTGATACAATGTCAGAACTGGAGAAAACTGGATCCGTTAGGATCGTATGGACGGTGGCTACACCATGGAACTGACTGGGAGTGAATTGGAGCTCGTTTAGATCTATGGTGAAATTAAACGCCTGAATCAAATCAATTACCAATTATCGTTATTTAACGATAACCGTCCAATGTGAGTAAATCTCATTAACTCTACTCAATTTATATTTTTATAAAATATTTTTAGAATTTATAAATGATGGTTGTTTGTTGTGTGTTGGCTGTTTGGTTGAACTGCTAGTTAATTGGTTGAAAATATAGATAATGATATAGATATAAATCGTTAATCAAATATTGATTCTGTTTAGCAGAATATTTCATAGTGAAATGAAATTGATGTCAATTTTATTATTTAACATCTGTGGATGCTGGGAAACAGGCCGGAGAAATCCGACTAGATTCCTCAACATTTATTTTACTGTTTTTCATTTATTGTGTTGTATGAGGTGATATGAAAATCTGTTGTTGATTTTGTATGTTGGAATGGTACCAATCATTGTTATATGATACGTTAAATACCATAAGGAATACTGGAATGTTAAAAAGTAAATTTTCAATGTTATATTGAAAAAGAAATATTTATAAAATCAAAAGATTTTATAAAAAGAAAATATTTATTTAGAAAATAAATAGATTAAAAAGGAATATTTATTTGTTAATCAAATAGATAGAATTGAAGGGAAATATTTGTAAAACATTTACAAATATAATTGAAAAAGAAATATTTGTAAACCATTTACAAATAGAATTGAAAAGGAATATTTATTTGAAAAATAAATAGAATAGAAAGAGAAAATATTTGTAAAACAAATAGAAAAGGAAATAGTTAGATTATAAAAGGAATTACTTATAAAATCAACGGATTTTATATAAAAAGGAAATATTTTATAAAATAAATAGAATTATCAAAAAGGGATTTATTTGGTAAATAAATAGATTATAAAAGGAAATACTTGAAAAATGAATAGAATTGTATAAAAAGAGAATTTTACATTTGAAGGGTTTAGACCCGTGCTTCACACAGGGGTATAAAATGATATGGATTTAAAGCAAAGATTTTAAACAGAATCTATTCTAACCGATAGATTGAGAAGATAAATTTATAAATAATATTTTACAAAGTAAATGAAATGTTTATCATTGGATAAATAGAATATATAAGTCGAGACTTATATAGAGAAGTAAGAATCGATTTCAACATCGATAATTGAAACTGAATATGGACGTAGAGTTAATCAAAGGAGTTAATCAAAATGTGTTAATCAAATTGTAAGAGAGTTAATCGAATATTAGTTATTCGAATAGAATAATTGATTAGAGTTAATCAAATTAGGTTAATCGATTAGAGTTAATCGAACTAGAATTTATCGATTTGAGTTAATCAAGTTAGAATTAATTGATAGGAGTTAATCGTATTAGAGCTAATCGATTAGAGTTAATCGAATTAGAGTAATTGAATTAGAGTTAATCATAATAGAGTTAATTGAATTATAGTTAATCGAATATTAATATTTGAGTAGAGTTAATTGAAAGGAATTATCGAATATAGTTTATTCGAAGAAAAGAGTTATCAATTATAGTATTCAAAGAAAGATTTTTGAATATTAGTTATTCGAAGGAGTTATCGAATATTAGTTATTCGAAGTGAGTTATCGAATATTAGGTATTCAAAGTGAGTTATCGAATATTAGTTATTCCAAGTGAGTTATTCGAAAGGAGTAATCGAATATAGTTTATTCGAAAGAGAGATTATCGAATATAGTTTATTCGAAAGAGAGATTATCGAATATAGGTTATTCGAAAGAGAGATTATTGAATGTTAGTTATTCGAAAGAGATATTATCGAATATAGTTTATTCGAAAGAGAGATTATCGAATGTTAGTTATTCGAAGAGAAATTATCGAATATAGTTTATTCAAAAAGGAGTTATTGAATAGAGATTTTTCCAAAGAGAATTATACATCGAATTCGATTATATCGAATTCGATTATATCGAATTCGGGAAAGTAATATTTACTTTCCGTTTTTAATTAAGATTTACTTATTTATTAATAAATTAGTGGTTTAGTTATTTAGTTAAATTAAGGAATAAAAGTATATTTTGAAATTGGATATTTAAGAAGAAAGGATTATAACGCTATAGTTATAATCAATGTTTTAAAATAAAGAAGTGGACTCATAAATAGAATCTGAGTTACGTAAGGAAGTTGGTTAAAAGATTTAAAAGGGTGAACTTTGTCTATTTCGAGGTTAGAAATGTTGTTCAATTAAGGTTTGAGAGGTAATTATACCCCAACTTGATTGACTTCGTTTTTAACTAAGGAATGAGTAAGGTTCGATAGTGAAGATTGGTTAAGTGAATTTTGTTAATGAGTGTAATGGTTTGAAATGGCTTAGTGATGTTTTATTTAAACATCTATTTAAAACCCAATGAAGGAGTTTTGGAAAAAAATTCCAAATAAAAGAATCAGAAATGTTTTCTAATTTAGAAAATAAGAAATGGAAGTAAATATGGAGATGTTTTCAAATGATTAATAAAGTACATTTTTTAAATTTAGAAAATAAGAATTTACAAATATATAGAAATGGAAAATGAATAAATTAATGATAAAATAAATTAAAGGAGTTCAGTGTTGATTGATGATTGATCAATCGAATTTCTATCTGGAAATAAGATCGTTGATTGTACACCTATTTTTCTTTGATAGTTAAATCACCGACTATCGAAGTTTTTGACCATTTTCCCGTCATCAATACGGAGAGACCGGGATCAGATTCATTTTCTGAAAACCACTCTGTATGGACGTTAGCATTGCGATCAAATATGATGAAAATAATTGAAGACGGAGTTATGCAAGGGCTATCCTATTTACAGAATAGTGCCTTCGGGTTGTCCAATCGCAGGACAATGTAAATGGACGAATGTCTGACAGAGTATATCTAACGGATCGTGTAAGTTGATCTCTTCAAACGTACATACGTTTGGTGGTAGAGGAATTCGTTTCTCTTAGCTTTATACCCGTGGTATTTTTGGGGAAATCAATTTGTGATTTGACGGGTATGACGATGTGACATTCAAAGTGAATGGTGATCAGGTGTTCCAAAAGATACGTTATGACCTCAAACCTCATCAACCGGAAAATGATAGAAATCGGGCAGGCAACATGGCTAGGTGGGTCTCACCTATTAGGGTGTATATCACCTATCTAGAGAAAATCCATTTCATTCTTTTATCTGTTTTCGATGTTGTCCCTTTTCGGGAAATGGTGGGTTGCTCCCAACCGTTGGTGATATACATTCGATACACTCAAGCGAAATGAGTGGTCGGTCATGTGTGGGCCGGGTTGCAAGAAGTTCTTGTTGAACCCAGTGTATTCGCCTCTAGAGATACACTGTCGGCAGGTGGTCCCATACCTTGTCATAGTCGGAATCCAATCTCCAATAAGCGCCCGCGCTTTTGTTTGTATACTATATATGTGGAACGTGAGATGCAAGCGTTCTGCTAGATTTTTATTTACTTGTGATTAGACACTATTATAATATCAGAAAAGTATTGATTTCCAAAACTGTTTTGGGTTATCGTAAGGTAAAAACCATCCGTGTTTATGTGTGGATCGGTCTTACGATTATGATTTCTTTTGAAAAGGATTTTGAAAAGTTAAATCAAATGATTTGAGTTTACTCACACCAGTCCCATGACTGAACCAGAGTTTATTTTGTTTTGTTTTCCCTAAACTCTTGGGTGCCCAAATTTGTACGGGCAGTCAAGTAGTTCAGGCCTTTACAGATATACTTGGAGGAGCTTAAAGCAGGAGGCTTCAGGATTATATAGCTATTGTTATTTCTCTGTATGTAAGTGTTGTACTCTGATATTGTTATTATATATATATATATATATATTGTTTTATTGCAAAGTTATGTTATATATATTATATTTTATTCATTACGCTGTGAGATTCGTATTGCTCTGATTCTGTTCTGATCTTCTTCTTCTTTTATTCTAATTTTCTATCTTATCTATTCTCACCCTCTAACTTCTTTCTATTAATGATCAGGTATTTCCGATGTTTGAATGGTCAACATGGTAGTTTGTGTTGATTTTCAGAGTCGAAAATCCCAGTTTGTTAGACAAATGGTTAAGAAATGTTGAAATAATTGGTAAGAATATGAAAGCTAAATAGGTAGTATAAAGAACAAATGGTCAAGAAATTAGCGTTTCCAGAAATAGTATGTATTAAATAACATCATCATATTTAGTAAGAAATGTTAAATTTACGTATAATATGTAAAGCATTTCCAGAAATATTATGTATGTGATAAGAAAGTTTTTCGTCATATCAACGTTTCCAGAAATATTATGCATTAAATAACATCATCATATTTAGTAAGAAATCTTAAATTTACGTATATTATGTAAAGCATTTCCATATACTAATAAAGTTTTTCGTCATATTATGTAAAGCATTTCCAGAAATATTACTGAAAACGTTATTATGTATGTTATTTTTACAAATAATATACATTTGTAATAAAGAATAGTGAATTTAAGATTAGTAAATTTACATATATTATGTATGCTATTTCCAGAACTAAAAAAGATTAGTAAATTTACATATATTATGTATGTTATTTTCAGAACTGAAAAAATATAGTAAATTTACGTATAATATACATTTGTAAAAAGAACTAAAAAGCATTTCGTCATATCACGTATATAATTGAAACGCTATTATGTATGTTATTTTTACATAATAATTCCAGAAATATTTATTGTAATTTACGCCATTTTGGAAATAATAGTTTACATATATTATGTAAATAAAGCATTTCCAGAAATATTTGAATAGACAAAATTATTAATTATACATGTGATAAGAAATCAAGTAAAGAGCAATAAAAAAAATTATTATCGTCATATTATGTAAAGCATTTCCAGAAATATTACTGAAAATGTTATTATGTATGTTATTTTAACAAATAATATACATTTGTAAAAACGATTAGAGAATTTAAGATTAGTAAATTTATGTATATTATGTATGTTATTATGTATGTTATTTTCAGAACTAAAAAAGATTAGTAAATTTACGTATATTATCTATGTTATTTGCAGAACTTAAAAAGATTAGTAAATTTACATATATTACGTAAAATATACATTTGTAAAAAGAACTAAAAAGTATTTCGTCATATTATTGAAAACGTTATTATGTTTGTTATTTTTACATAATATTTCCAGAAATATTTATTGTAATTTACGCCATTTTGGAAATAATAGTTTACGTATATTATGTAAATAGAGCATTTGCAGAAATATTTGAATAGACAAAATTATTAATTATACATGTGATAAGAAATCAAGTAAAGAGCAATAAAAAAAATATTATCGCCATATTTTGTAAAGCATTTCCAGAAATATTACTGAAAACGTTATTATGTATGTTATTTTTACAAATAATATACATTTGTAAAAAAGATTAGTGAATTTAAGATTAGTAAATTTACGTATATTATGTATGTTATTATGTATGTTATTTCCAAAACTAAAAAAGATTAGTAAATTTACGTATATTATGTATGTTATTTCCAGAACTTAAAAAGATTAGTAAATTTACGTATATTACGTATGATATACATTTGTAAAAAGTACTAAAAAGCATTTCGTCATATCACGTATATTATTGAAAACGCTATTATGTTTGTTATTTTTACATAATATTTCCAGAAATATTTATTGTAATTTACGCCATTTTGGAAATAATAGTTTATGTATATTATGTAAATAAAGCATTTCTAGAAATATTTGAATAGACAAAATATTTAATTATACATGTGATACGAAATCAAGTAGAGAGCAATAAAAAAAATTATTAATTACATTTGTTAGTCGGACCAAATACATGTAATTTCCTAATTTGTAAAAATACATGTAATTTATATCATTCCTAATTTGTAACAATACATGTAATTTTTTTAATATATTGTCATTCGTATGTAGTTTCAAATAATTTAAAAAACTACAAATAAATAATATTTTTAATCAATTATATCAAGCCTTTTAGACTTTTTTGTTGAATGTTTATTTATGTATTTAATATTTGCATGTGCTTGATTAGTTAAAATAATTATTCCTAATTTGTAACAATACATGTAATTTTTTTAATATATTGTCATTCGTATGTAGTTTCAAATAATTTAAAAAATTACATTAAAATTATATTTTTAATCAATTTTATAGCATTACAAAGTTGGAATAATTAAAGATTAGTGGGAATAATTCAAGGCCGGACCAAATGTTAGAATAATTAAATGACCTTGATAAATATGAGCAATTTGGGTGTTTTACGGTCGGACCAATTAGTAATCATTAAAGATTAGTGGGAATTATAATATAAATAGATATTTCTATTTATTTATATTATTTAATTCAACCATTATTTGTTTATCGCTCCAATCTCCAAACGAATCCCAACGACGGTCGACCCCTGCTAAATACCCCCATTCCGGACACAGTGGGATATGTTTCGTAAGCTAGTTTGACTATTTCGATCAGTTTTTGTCAAAATTAAAATATAAATCAATGTATATTGAATTTAAACGTACATTTTAATTTACCATTGCCACATACTGACTCCAAAAATTCCAGAAAAATTAATCTAGCTATGTTTTGACGATACAGTCTTAACAAAACTAATTTCATCGAATTTGAAGACCGTTTGAAAAATGGCAATTTTCCACTCGATTAAATTCAAACGGAAATTACCAAACACGTTTAAATTCACTACGCTCACATATTAATTTCAAAAATTATGAAATTTGAAATCTAACAATAGTTTGACATTCCAGATCCAACAAAAGTGGTTTCGTCGAAAACGGAGGTCGCTTGCAAAATGGCTATTTTTAAGGGTTTTATATTAAAAAATATATAAATTCCATAGCGACTATTCTAAATTTTAAGCTGGACATAACTTACAATTTATAAAGTAAAATCTCATTTTCTTACATTCGTTAGAAAAATATAATTAAACAGATTGAAATGTTTCTTGTTTTACTGAAACCCGATTTATATTGAATTTTGTATATTCATTTAAAATACCAAACCGAATTTTCAAATTACCGCATCATTTCAAGTTCGTTTTATAATTAAAATAAACTTATACGTTCTAACTTCGATTTAAATAAAATTTTAGTCGTTATTATTTAAAATAAATCATTTTAAATATTCAAAACCCGTTAAAATAGTTGAAATAAAAATTTTAAATTGGTTTTGAAATTCCGGGTTGTTACAGCGCCTCTGTTGGACAACGGACCATTTGACTCACTTGACCAACAACTCAAAGTTGGACTGTTGGATATAAATATATATTATTTATTTAGTTAATTAATAAATTTAAGTTTTTAAAAATTTTAAAAATTAATAATTTGTGCTAATGAGATCCGTTTGAGACGCAATTTTTGCATTGCGATCGTATCGAACTGCTCTATGTAATAAAGTTGGTTTGAATTGAATTGGAACAACTCATAATTTTTCAATTTATTTTTATATATATTCATTTGTGTAAATTATTGATACATACTATTTACCAAACACAAATAATAAATTAATTAACCAATAATTAATTAAATTACAAAATAAAAAAAAAATGATACGCTTAAATGGTTCACTCAAATAGTCCGTTCAACGCACCAAACGCATTCTACGATAGCTACAATTCTTCCCTAAGATTCTAGACTTAAATTCTCCGCTTCCGCGTGTGCCAAATACACCCTAAATAGAAATAACGCCCTAATTTTTTTTGTGTGATGCTAAGGGCACCTCAATATGTTTTTCATAATACCGCAATTGAAAAAATAAAACTCAATAAATTTTGTATGTCTTCTAATACCACATTACACTTCCATTGTAATCTCTAACTCAATCTTTATTTGCCGAACTAATCACGTACTAAACCAATCTAGAAACTCTAATATCTCATAATCGTTGTGTTCTTCGCATCTCTCGTGGAAAAATTCAGATTTATACGCTAATATCTCAATTGTTTGGTGATCTGAAAACCATAATTTCTCACTTTTTTTTCTAGTTTGCTTAATTCAAACCTTATTCACGGCTTTTGTATATTCCTCGACATTGCGGCGTTGAATTCGTTGATCGATTATAAATCTAGGGTTAAGCTCGTTGATCGGTTTTAGAAACGAGGACGAACGAAATAGAAATAGGATAAAACAATGTGGTAGCCCCTAAATTTAAGTGCACGTTATTAGCATAAAGAAACCCAGAGCAATGTAATTAGCGAAGAAAATAATAGAAAAGAAGAAGTATTAATTTAAAACAAGAGCAAAATATTTAAGTTGCTAAAAGGAAAATTATCAAGAGGATTTCAAATTCCCAACCCATACTGCAAAATTGCATCGATTCAACGGTTCCACATCTTTTAATCGTCATGATCATCACCAAATCATAAATCGAAAATACATCAATCCCAAATTCTGCTTACAGGAGATACCAATTCCCAAATTAACATCAGCCTTCGATCAAACCCTGTCCAGCTTATCCGCCTTGACAACCGGGTTCGCCCGGGCCAGCTCCTCCCTCCCCTTCCCTTTATAATCGAAACTACACCCGTGCTTCTCCGGGTACCTGTGGGTCCCACAAAACACAAGACCGCACCTGCACTTGAATCCGGTAATCCCCACCTTCCTCTTGCATCCGCCGCACCTACCGCTGCTCTGCTGTGCTGGCGCCTCCGGTCCAGTCGCCGCCTCAAGCGGTGTAGTCACCACCACAGGAAGGTCGTCCGATTTAAGCGCAGGAGAAGAGAACGAGGACGAGGCGTTACTGTTGAACGATTTCTCCACTGCAAGCTTCGCCGATTCCTCCCGATCCTGCTTCAGACGGAGGTCGCGGTAGCACTTGGAGCAGAGGTTGTTCGTGGCTGGAGAGCCGAAGAAGCCGCAGTTGTTTGCGCAGAGGACGTGGCTGTCGATTTGGCATCTTTGTTCTTCTGCCATCTTCGAAATTGAATATACCGAGCTGAGACAAGGAGAAAGTTAATCAACGATCTATTCGGAGCAGATCCAAATGATGGAAATTCGAAAAATTAAGGAGAGAGTGAATTACCTGATGAAGGATTGAGGAGTTCTCAAAGAGAGAAGGAATCAGGAGGAAGAAATTGGTTGATAGGATTATGGAGAGGAAACGATGAGCCTTCTCTCTCTTTTCTTCTCCCTTCGGTTGACTTTTTTTCTTTTTTCTTTTTTGAACGAAATTGAAAGGGAAATTTAGGTGGTGATTTCTGAATAGTATTTCCTTCCCAAGATTAGAAAATTCAGAAAAACAGTTGGCCGGAACGGCGGAGGATTGTCCTCCTTAAATAAAACATGGGCTTTTAAATGCCCTCGGGTTGGCAGAATATTTACGAATACAACATTAGATTGGTTTCCAGGTTACTTCGTATCTTCTATAGCTTTCTAGTAAGGTTAAAGATATACTTCCTCCGCAAGAAATAACACAACTAAATGTCTTCCATCTACAAAAGGCTCAAATTCAGTGTTATAGTCCCCCCCCAAACAATACTATCGCAATGTTACATTGATTATACCAATTGGGTGGATGTATATTTATACCACATATAACAAACCTTTTAAACGGACACTTAATGCTCATTCATCTATTTAATACATATGTAATATCGATTATATAGATTGTATCACTGTATTACCTTAAATATATTAAATTCAATGGACATATATTCAATTACTACTTTGCTTCAAACCGCTTTTAAATAAATGGATAACTTTCGTTCAACTATTTAATACGCATGCGCCTAAAAACTCCAACTTAGGTATTTGTCCCCATGAAGAATGTTAAAAAAAATCCCACTTGCAGAGGATAATTTTGTACTTGATTCGTAAAAATGATAGATAATCTTTGATAATATGTGACTAATGATTGTTGTATCCACACTCTCCACCAATTAGGTGGCAAGTACAAGCCCGATCTCCTTAAAATAGAGTCGACTTAGCATTTCTCTTGATTCTATTCTAAGTAGTAATTATCGTCATTATGCTTTGAGTAGGTTATCTGCTAATGACATGCACTATTTAGCTAGGAACTTTGGTGTATTTGTTAAACCCTGAATATATTATGAGCGAGGAATTATAAATGGTTAGATCAGTTGGATTATGAGATACATCACAAGGAACAATAAAGTTTTACATGAGGTAGGAAAATGTAGTAAAATTGGATCGCTTTCTAGAGATGATAATATTGATTTTGCGTTATTGCAAGAGGTAAAAAATGAATTATCTAATTGTAGGTTATATATTGGAGTCTATGGAGTTATATTCAATCAGGGGTTTACCTGTGGTTAAGGTGTAGTTCCTAGGGATTAACGGTGAGTTGGGAAGAAAACCATGTTAAATGTTACATTATATTGTATTGTTAATATGCGATACACTTAATTTTCACCAATCTTAGTGATGGCCTTTTTTCAAATGCTAATAATGTTTATGGTTCAGCTTCCAAATTAGAAAATGACCCTTTAAATGAATGTTTAAGTTTAGAATGCTTGTTTCAAATCTGTACAGTTAAAGCTTTGTTAAAACCTTTAATTTCCACATTATAGCCCGTAGCGTTCGTCGATCACCACACTATTTTAATTTAGCATTACTGAACAGTGGAGTCCTTTTAAGTCTTGTTATTTCACGTCACATCCGCTAAATCGAGACTTTTTAGCATCTGCTTTAGCAATATTACTTACTGATTCTCTTTTAAAACATATAATTTTTTTTAAGTAAATAGTTAATTTTAACTCATAACTACTCAACATAAGGTAGAATCTGTTATAGTCACCAAATTAGTCTGCATAGATAATGATATGATTCAATTTTGGTATACAAGGTTAAACAATATTACATTTTTCTACAAAAACAATGTGCAATCCATTATGAATTAACTTCAAATATATATAGTGAAGCTTTTTGCACCTCTTTTATATTTCAATATTTCCCTGCTTTATCCTCGCTATAACATTTTGCATATAGACCACTATTGAATCGCTAAGATATTTAACCGCATAGCTCCAAATCCTTGGATAATGGTTTGGGAATTTAATGTCTGTTGGCGATATAAATTAATTTATGATCTTAAGACAAACTTAACACTAGAGTGGGGGTGAATAGTGTTTTGTGAATTTTATTAGAGATCTTTTTGGATTTATCATAATGTTATGCAAACCACAGATATCACAATCACATAATCAATCGTAGATGCAAAAAACAAAAATAAAAAACTGTAAAAGGAAAGTACACGCCAAGATTTTATACTGGTTCAGAGTTACCGTACATCCAGTATCTCCCACATAACTCTGGGTTGTGCAGATTTTTTTTCAATACAATCTTCAAATTACAATCATCGACTTCAATGGCCACGAGGTCCGCCACCACCTTCTTCCGAAACAGGGCGCTCTCTTGGTTTACCCAGGCTATAGGATAACCTGGTTGATTTCCGTGCTACAATCACACCAAATTGATTTAAGGGATACAATCACACCTTTTCTTAGTATCAATTTGAAGTGTTGACTCGATAGAAATTAATATTACGATCTTTGATTATAAACAGCCTATAACTCTTGAGTAGCACTTGAATTTCAAAGAGAGTTTGATGTAGAATTGAAAGAGAAAGAGTTTGATATAATATTTTGGAAAATTGGAAGAGTATAAGTATAGATTTTGAGAAATTAAGAAGAATAATGGCAAGGATAGAAAGGAAGAAGGAATGATTAGTTATTAAAAAATTCGAAATCTGATGGATATTTATAGTTTTCAACCAGCCACAACCATTCAGAAAATGTTTAAATTCAAAAAATTAAATTTTAAATCAAAGGAAATAATGTTTAAATAAATTTTGGTGATTTCTGAGTTAAAACAAACTATATTCCTTTATATTAAAATATAGTATTTTAAGTAGAAATATATATTAAAAACACATATTAAGATAATTTAAAACTATATATAAAATGATATAAAAGTACATACATTTAAAACTATGAATATAAGAAATACTTTAGGACTTATTAAATATAACTAAGGAAATTAAATGTATAAGTAACAATGAATTTAGTATTAAATAAATATTTGAATTTAGGAGTTAAAATTCATTAAATATAATTTTAAAACAGTTGTTAAAATAAATTCCAGGAGTTAAAATAGATTTAAGAATAAAGAGATATAGATTTAAGAATAAAGAGATACAGTCTTCAATAATCAATACATACGTAGATTTCCTATATATAGTTATTTCTATAACAGTGCTAGTATATATTTTATAACAATAATATTTGAAACATGGTTGTTGTCATCAAAACCATCATCGTCAACATCTCAGTCCCTAACAATCTCCCTTTTTTTGTTGATGACAACCTTGGTTTATAAAATATTCATACTTGATGTCTTGATTCTCCAGCTACTCCCCTTATTCTATTAACTACTAACTCCCCCTTAATCTAAGCCCTATTTTATAATTCTCCACCTTTGCCATCAAAAAAATTACTTAATCCTAACTAGACTATAATACTCCCCTCGAAACAAAGGCATAGTTCTAAAACTAAGACTAATATGATTCTATTACCTAAAACTAATCTAATCTAGAACAAATTCTAATTTCTAATACTCTTCCTAAGTATATAAACTAGAAAACTACTATAAACGAATAAAAAGTTTTATTATTGTGAATTGTTGTTTACAAATATACCAGTTCTTATTTACAATAACACGATAACATTTAGCGAATATTTACACAGTAGTTATGTATAATAGCGAATACACGATTGTATGGCGCCTAACTATTAATTGTTTTTGGCAATTAAGGACTTGAAATTAGACAATTTGAGTAGTGGTGGTAGAATTTTTCATTTTCTTCATTAACATTTCCTTCTTTATTAGAACAACTTCACCGACGCAAATCACTTGATCATCTTCGTCCCTTCCTTGATTTTCTTCCTCTACTTCCTCTTTCTTCTTCTTCATTTTCCTCCATAGCATTATAAACTTGAATATTGGAGAATTATCTTCAATAATAATTGGATTACTTGGTTATCCATTATGTTCTGAAGAGTCATAACAATTTTCCCTTACTTTTCTTGTTCTTTAGCCATCCGAAATTGTAGAAGTTGTATTTCAACGAGTAATTGCAGGGTATCTTTCACAGATTCTTCTAATTTAATAACCATTGCATGCATAGATCGTTGAATTGGAGCAGCAGTAGGCGAAGGAAATGAAAAGTAGTTGATTTTTGTTGTTATTTGAAGTGGAAGCTATTGCTTTATTGTTTCGAAATTTTTATTACAGAGAAACTAAGTGAGAAAAGAAGGATTTTTGAAGTGGAGAGTTTAAATAATATCAATAACTAATTTTGGAGTGAATTCGAAGTTTTAAAAAATATTCAATTACATGTCGACATATATGTTTGTGTATGTCGACATATTAATTGATATTTTGAAAATTTCAATTTTTCTTATAATTTATTATATATTTATACTAATTTAATTAGTTTACTTTTGTTAATGAACAAATGCATAGTTCTCTTCTTAATTTAGTAAACGTTGCTTCGTTCAAAGGTTTAGTCAATATATCTGCAATTTGATTTTCTATTTAATAAATTCTATTGAAATATTTTCTTTATTTACATTATCTTCAGGAAATGATGCCTCACATCAGTATGTTTGGTTCTAGCATGATGTGTAGGATTTTTAGATAAATCTATAGCAGTTGTATTATCGTATTAAATTGGTGATTTAGTTATAATTAATCTGAAATCTCTTAAAGTTTATTACATATATATTACTTGAGAATAAGCCAAAGCAGCGGATATGTACTTTGCTTCTGTTGTTGACAAGGAAACAATATTTTGCCTTTTACTAAACTAGGAAACCGAAAAATGACCCAAAAAGTGATAAGTTCCACTCGTACTTTTTCGATCTAATTTACAACTAGCATAGTCACACTACAAGAAAAATACCCTATTGCAACTAGTTATTTGCAATAGGCAATGAATGACAGTTGCGGTAAATGATATTTAGCAACAGACCTACCATGACAGTTGCGATATGTACAATTTAGCAACAGACATTTTCTTTCTGTTGCGAAAGACATATTTTTAGCAACTGCGCTTCCCTTCCTGTTGCAAAAACATATTTTTAGCAACTGTGCTTCCGTAACAGTTGCAATAGACATATTATTTGCAACTGCGCTTTTTAGCCAGTTGCGAATAAATATCTTTAGCAACTGTTTACAACACTTGCAATTACTATATTATTTTACAAGCGATAAAGTCAGTTGCGAAAAACATACTAAAAACAAGTATAAGCTTTTAATGATTATCATTTAATAATTAATTTTAAAGGGTTACTATAAAATGATTAACTACTAGTAATTATACTACATTTAATAATTATTAGTTAATAATAAAATTTAGGTATTATATAGTGATATTTATATCTTATAGTTAAATAATAAAAATTAATAATTAACAAAATAATAATAATTAACATTTAAAAATAATAAAATAGATAAATAATTATTAAATAATTATAAATTAATAACAAAAAATTAATGGATAATAATTAATAACTAATGGTAAACATAATTACTATTAAGTACAAAGTACGAGTAATAAGTAATATTTAGTTATAATATAATAAGTATTAAGTAATAATAATAAATTAATATGAATTTATAATTTAATAATTTATCTTGATTAGTTATTAATAGTAAGTAAATTGTATTTAATATTTAAATATAATTAAGAAGAAAAAAACAATTACTTATAATTAATAACATATACATAATAAACATAACTTTATTAATAATATATGCAATTAAAGATTAGTTCTTATGCAACGTCGCTTTCAGATCCATTCACACGAACATGTTAACGAGCTGCAATAAAAGTGTATAATTGGTACAAATAACATTCGAACAGATGGCGACAAGCAAAATTTAAGGCCCGCCATGATTTCACACCTAAATTCACTCGCTTCCTTAACCCTAAGTCCTAAATCCATTCCTACCGATCCATGGCAAATACCTCTAAAATCAAAACAGCTCTCTTCTAGTCTCAATACTACAACCCTAAAATCATAGTTATATCAACTAAATTGCGCAGCTTTCATGGGTCTTGCCTTCAGATTCCTCTCGATGCTTGGATACGATTAAGCTTTCATGGTAACTGATGAATTCTTTCATTTGGGTTTATTTTTGCTTTCGTTTTACCTGTTTTTTGCCAATCGCCTTCCTCTTTAAACTATACGCTCCTCATATTTTTAGATCTATCGCGTAATTCCTCTATTGTCCTATCCTCAGGCTCTGACGAACTAATTGTAGCCGATTCCAGCGCAAGCTACTCTGACCTAAACGATTCGTAGTCCCTTTCTATCTTTTCCTGAATGTGACTGTCTAACAACTGAAGTGGATGGTTTTCTGGGTACGTTATAATTATCATTTGGAGGATGTCTGTGTTTTAGTCACTGGTGTTCTTTGTGTCTCTCTTTAAGCCTGGGTTTGAGTTGCTTGTCTCTTTGATTGGCTCTGTTTTGTTTGTTTTTTGGGAGGTCAGCGTTTTTGTCTTAATGTTGTCATGTATTTGTCTAGTTGCCGAGATTTTATCTCGATTAATGATGGTGGTGCTTCATTTTGGTTCATCCCATGGTGATTGCTTTGTAACGGTGGGTTGAGATGCCTTATTATTTTCCTCTTTGTCGCTGTTCAGGCATCCTTCGGCGCTTATGTCATGTTCCTACTAAGTCATTAGGCATGTGCAAGAGTTTGATTCAGTGTTGGTCACCGGATTTGGCTGTGTGATTTCCTGTATCTTATGTTGGTGATAGGGTATTATCTAAGTGAAATTGTCTTAAGTAATAAAATATACTTTATCATTAGGGTATATCAAAAGGCTATCAATAAGAGCGCCTAATTGAATAATAAAGTAAAATAGTGCGTGCGCACACTGACCGAGTCCAGCACCTTGGATATCCAGTGCCTTTGTCATTATAGTGCATGCATGTAAAATCTTTCTTCTTACCGTTTTGGTCTTGTTCTACTATATGTCCATCTAAATCTATCATGTGGGTTGTAAAAAGGAGAGGTTGAAACTTGGTAAATTACGTACATTATTTATAAAAATAATTTACATGAACTGTTTTCAGTTAGATATTCCATATATATGTTATTCAGTTCCTTGTCATTTTGACTTCATATATGCTTATGATACATTTAGCCCACCTCGAAGTATACATTATAAATATTCACGCATTTATTTATACATATGTATTTTATAGGCATCACCGTCCTCTTGTGAGAAATTATATAGCTCTTACTGGTATTCTTAACTAGACAATGAACCATTGCAATCTGATTACTTCATGTCGAACATCCAATAAAAACTACACATATCATTTACACGTTGAGAGGATCTCAAAATGTCGAATCATGTCAAAGATAACGCAGGTCCGCCACAGCATAGAGATCTGCATAGTTCTAAATACACGAGCAATGGTCTGTCTCACCTCGGTCCTGCAAGAAAGGTTTGTCTACTCTCTACTTGCCATGCTTCCTGATACAGCACAACTTTCATTGTTGTTTTGTTTTACAAAATTGTGGATATTCTGATGAATTTTATGATTCATTCCATCAAACAAATTTTTACAAAGCTTTTATTTATATTCCATGTTTATTGAGGTGGTGTATTCTTCTTCTCTACCTGTATGAGATAGTACAATATGTGTGTACACAATACATGAAGATTTCACATATGAGTTGGCACAATATTCACGCAAACGTCTTACTCGGAACTTCCAATAAAATTATAAGGTTCATAGCGAACTTGTACATAATTATCATTAACTTGTGCACCTTTAGAATTGGGGCAAGTACCCTTTAACATGGCTAAAAGTCTAGCAGCTTCAACACCACATTCATATGGTAAAAATGGACATACTTATGATCCAAATACATATGAATCCTTGGCTATTGCAGTAACTGAACCTTTGGAGAGTTCACCTTTCACATATCTTAAGTTATGGTCCTAGTATGTCCAGTCGTCGTACTTATCGTTGCTGCATAATACATGTGGAACATAATCATATGAGTGTGTCAAATGTAAACTTGAGAGTATAGCAGTGGAGATTAGGAGGTGATTATATTGTGACATATTCATTAGTTGTTTTCTTGCAGGCTAAATATATTGAGTATTGATATGTGGTTTTTATAATCACAACATGCAGGCTCTATATTCTCTATTTCCTAACAAAATGACACATATGTATTCTAATTCTTTCTAGCTACTTTCAATATTTTTTCCACTAGATTAGTAGGACATACAATATATCAACTTCATCAATATTTTCTTGTGAAATTCTCCTTAATGACATGGTCTCATATTCAGGTAAGAAATTTCCATCAAAGTGTACTACTGTTGAGAAATTTCCATCAAACTAATGAATGTCTCCATGATAATGGTGGATGCTAGCAAGATAAATCTGCCAACATTAATGCTTTCAAGGTATCAGATAGAAAACTCTTGAATTTTTTCGGCAATATGTATAATATTTTTTTCTCCCTATCTTGTGTTGATGGATGTTACTACGTTGCAGGACACTTTTCGTGGTAGAGTTTGTGAAAGTCCATTGTTTAATGGTGTGCAATTTAAGGGAGATGGCTACAATAGCTGTGAAGGTAATCTCTTATAAATGTTTTAAAATGAACCTTGTGCGACTATGTTTTTGGTTTTAGTGAACATGTAAACATGTTGTGTCATTTGATAGCCGTCCAAGCTTTGAATTAAAAGTTATAAATGCTGTTAGCTAGGTTACAGTCACATGCATCTGAACAAATTTGGCAAATGGTAGGTGTTCACAATGCAAAAGGTTATGCTTATGGAATAAATTTAGCAGTGAACATGTAAACCAATTTGGCAAATGTTTGATAAACTTCTGACAAACTTCTGTGAGCATCTTTAATTATGCCATGCAGAATTCAGATAAACTTATGTAACCCTGTGAAAAAATAGAGGTAGACCAACTCAGATAAACTTATATTCATGTACGCTATGAAGAAGAAACTTTAGTCGCACTCAATCTCATCTTGTATTTAAACCTATTTAACCTTTACAGGAAGAGCAGATATGAATTATGAGACATATGTTGATGGTGGTAGTACTTCATTCGCTGCAACTCCTAGAGGTTCAGAAAATTGCAGCATCCACGAAACAGAAGACAAAATTAAAGCAAATGATGGAATCGATCGAAGTAGTTCACAAAACATGGCAGATCCTTTCGAGGTTTTGGACAAACTAATACTGATGCATAAGTATGTTTACTGTATTTACTATAACAAACTTCCAAACTTTTTTATCCGTATTTGCTCTGCCTTCTGTATTATCTTAAAAGTTGTTGCTTCATTGTTTGTGTGCTTATTTATTTTTATTTTATTTTTTCTCCTTTCAGCAAATGGTCCTGGGGGTGTAGAATTAATAATGGTGGATGTTGGCATGGTAGTCACGATGGCGTAACTACGCTCATGTCAGGTTGGTTCCTAAACTAGTAAGAACTTATCTAGGTTTGTGCATATTTTATTGATTTAGCTGCAAATGTCGTGATGGATTTATGTAGCATGCAAGAAGTTGGAGACCATAAATGCAAATGTCCTCTATATTGCTGGAGCAACTGTATCATTGCATTTAGCTGACTTTTTTTTTGGTGTTTAGAGGCAAAAATTTGTATATGGCCTAAGGCATCCAAAACGCTGGAGCCGGCTCTGAAGGTAGTACGGAAGGTGTTGTCAGTTCTAGGATTTTATTTGATGTAGAGTTCGCTGGAATGAATTACATATTCCTGGATAGGCATGTGCATATTCACGATCGACATCAAATTTAGAGCATGAACTGTAGATTTTTTCTAGTGACTGATGATATTTATTCTCTTATTATAGTAGATGTATTATAGAGTAGAAATATGATTAGAAATTACTCTATTTGAAAAAAATGTGTTGTGTGAGAGAAGAAATTGTTATACATGAATGGTGTATGAAAGTTGTAGAAATTTTGGTTGTAATTGTTTGTACTATTAAAACTTTGTTAAAATAAATTTTTTATTTGTTTATTGCATTATGTATATACACTATTACTAAAACGAATACATTTAATATGTAATATCTACAAGCTGTAATATTTTTTAATAGATTTATGAATCTATTACAACGGGCGTATACTGTTGCAAAATGGTCTGTTGCAACAGCAAAAACCTGTTGCAAAAAGGTCTACCGCAACAGGAAATAACCATTGCAAAATGGGACCGACCTATTGCAACTTCGGCTATACAGACTGGCGTTGGCCTGTTGCAATAGGCCTACTACAACAAATTTTGCCTGTTGCGAAAAGTGTTTTTTGTTGTAGTGTCAGCATCGCAACATGAAATTAAATCGAATGAATCGTTTTTAGGATAAGATAAATCAAACTCTAACGTATGTTTAACATGTCATAGAATACGTTTTACAACTTTTAAGTGAGTTCCCTTAGATTGTGACTGATATCTAGCACACAAACAAACACTGTGCATTATGTTGGTCTACTCGCAGTTATATATAATATACAAAGAACCTATCGTACCTCTATATAATTTGTGATCTTCAACTTTTGAAGAGTCGTCTTTACTTAAGGCTTCATCGGTTGCCATAAGTGTGGATTTTCCTTTAGTATTTAAAATAAAACATTTACTTCCAAAATTCTAATATAAGATACCTTCAGTTTCTTATCATAAAGAAGTTCGGAATTTTATTAGTTAATGGTCCAATTATAGTTATATTTAAAATATAACAAGTCGTCGCAACTGCTTCAGCCCAAAAACTTTGCGGTAAATTACTATTAGAAAGTATAGTTCTCACACATTCTTGTATCGTTCTATTTTTACACTTAACTACTTTGTTTTTTTAGGTATTCTTGTAAAAGAAAAATTATAAGTAATTCCCTTTCTATTACAGAAATTATCAAAATTTTCATTTTTAAATTCTCACCGTGGTCACTGCGCATAGTTTTCATTTTCGAAAATAAAAGATTTTGAATTCTCTTAGCAAAAGTTTTAAATAATTCAAAATCATTACTCTTATGTTTAGGAAAAAGAGTCCAATTAAATCTATAAAAATCATGGATAATTAAGTAAATATGTTTACTATGGTTTATTGATTGTATTTGAGATGGATCAAATAAGTCCATATGAAGTAATTCTAATGGATTTAAAGTAGTAATCTCATCTTTTAACTTGACTGAACTCTTTCTTAATTTCCCTATGTAAGAACCCGTAACTTCCCCGTGAAGGAAAGAGCAGATACTTTGAGGACAACACACAAAAGGACGCAGACGGAAGAACATTTCATTGTTTACTACAACAATTCCATCAGATACAAGAATATACAGAGCATAAAAATGAATAAAATACATTCGAATAATATCAGAGATTACAATAAATTACATTTAAATACATCGCAGCGGAAATAATACAAAACCCAACAAGAAAGAGATATACGGATACAGAGCTTTCCGGATATCATTCCAGCTGTAAGTCAGGAACCTGTGAATATAAATCTGCAAAACCAAAACTACTAGCTGCCCGTGTGGAAAATAGGGGCACCCAGAGTTTAGGTTAAAATAATAAACTCCAGGTCAGTCATGTGACTGGTGTGAGAATTAAAACAATTATTTAAAACTTTACTTTAAAGGATAGTAATTCAAGGGACCACGCCGTATAACACGGAACGGGTTTCCTCCCAAGAATACTAGTGCATATAACAAAACAGCGCAATGCTTTTTGGAAAAATGAAGCTATTATAAGACCCAGGTCCCATTACATAATGCAAGGCAAGCCGAAGGATAGGGTTTTCCCTTATAATAGCCAAACATGCTTGGTACATTTAAAATAAATCATTTGATACTATTATAAGTGCATAGTGTCAAAACAATTTTCAATCATAGGCGGCATGGGTACCATCTATCATGTCGCCACACTAGGCTCTTCAAATAAAACCGCAATATCACGTATTGGAAATTGGATTTCCGTCATGAGTCGAGGCAAGGGGCAAGCTCCTCTCCGTTCGAGACACTCTAGCAAATGCCTCGGGACCGCACACAGCAATCCCTGGATCCTCCAAGGTCGGTCCTCTCTTACTTTTGAGGATTGGCAATTTCTGAACACACGTTTCCCGGTCCTTACAGACCTATATCTGAGGCGCCTCGCATTCCAACAACCACACAGGTGAAAAGTATATAAATGTCAGGGCTGGTAGGTCACTGACACCGCCTTAGCTAGAAAGAAACGTCGTGCACTCCTTGGGTCCTTATCCCATTTTTGACTCATACCGAGGTGTGAGGCTCGCGAATCCACGTTATACACAAAGCTACGTCACACAGACCATGCTTTGATCTTCAACCACAAGACTTTGCTTTTCAACAGAAGTCTTGATCAATTGCCACTTACGCGTGCCACACTGGCAAATCACTCCATGCGACTGATGTCCATCGATATACAACCTCTGAGCTCGTACGTCTCAGAGAAGGGCGTTAAGCAAGAGAATAAAATCTCCGCCGCTAAATAGATGTATATTTAATAGAGATCAATCAACGCAGAATAAAATCCAATGTCAGACACACAATCCATTTACAAGTTCGTTCTGGGTCTGAACGAAACCGGAGGCACTTTCCTCGCATATCCATCGATCTCCAAGTACGTCTGGACGATCACCAACTGTTTCCCTCCTCTTGGGTGTACAGCCCAATCGAGATCATCAGTAATCACCCAAATGATGTGGAGACTTCTGGTCTTCAACCACCGTCTTCATCTTCGACATCTCGTCGAATCGGTTATTCAGAATGGGTATAAACCTGGCCTTCCTGAATAACCCACGTATATGATAAACAAATGTTACACAAACACAACAAACGCCTCATTCCAATTCAGAATATTCTTTTATTCACAAAATCACATTCTTAGGGGAAAGGTTCCCATTAATTTTATCAAAGATAAATTCTTCTAAATTTATTCTTTAATCTTCCTTTGGATATCATATCAAACCATATTGTGGTTTTCCAAACTAGTCGGGATTAGCGAACCACACCGAAGTAATTATTTATTTTGTTCCCCAATCCCAACCTATTCATCCCATGGAGCAAACTGGTAATACTCCATATCTAACACTATGGTGATATCGGTAAAATTAATTACCATTTCACGTTCAAATCTAATTAAAGATTTAACTATCGCTTTGGAGCAAAACTGATGGTACTCCATTCTCGATCACCTTTCAGATTTGATAATTTAAATTATCAATTCACATTTCAATCTAATTAAAGACTCATTAAAACTCCACTTAGTTTTAATCTTTTCAAAAATCAATATCCTGTCTTTAACTGGGTTAAAGAACCAATGTCACCTAAAACACGATTCACGATAAACCCAAAATCACACTCTATTGTTAATCGTGTTAAAGTATAGGTGTTGTTCAAAACACCGCTCATGATAAACCCAAAAACCAATTCAAATTCAATTCCAATTAAATATTATTTAATTGATACACTTCATTAAATCTAAATAGAAAGATTTAATCTTTTTCTCTATTGGGCTTAAGAACAGTGTTAATGAAGACACCATTCAGGACAAATCCAAATCACATTTGATATTAAATACTAGGCTCTGAATAGAAAGTATACCGGCTTATATTCAATATCAAATCCTGAAACCAACAAATATCGTATTGGGAATAACGATATAAAATATATCTTTCAAATTCCCATAACAATATCTGTATAGTCACGAAATCCAACATCGAAATATTCCGAAGATAATTTCGATTCAACTCCAGTCCAATTCACGTATTGGGAATATTGATTATTTTTAATAATTTTATCATGGCCCGTGCAGTCGATTTTCACCAATGGCCATCGAACTACACTTACAACGACCTTTTCCAAATTTGATTTGTACATAATTCCAAATTCAACCGTTAGATTTCAAATTTCTAATATTCATTGGAAAGCTCTTTTCGATACGAACCCAACGGTTTCGGTTTTAGGAGAATCCGACGGTCGGATCTCCCGCAACGTCAATTCGAACTCAATGGTCGAAATTCACGAACTGCCGCGGCGCATTCTATTCAGGCCATTATATATATATAATATATATATATTATATATTTCGTCGATTTTCTTTTTAAAACGTATTTTATAAATCGTTTTAAATTCGTTTTCAAAACCATTCCAACTCTATATCCAACTTCAAATCAAAATTGGATATTTCATATCATTACTATATAAATGATAATATTTTCAAAACGTTATATTTTGAAATCGCTACTTTTTCTATATTCATTATAAAAACGAATATAATCGATATAAATATCATTTACGTCAAAATGGCGCAACTCTAATCAACACGGCTTTATATATATATTTCAATAAATTCGTTATTCTATTCAACAAATGAATATGTATTCCATTCAACACATGAATCTATATTTCTTTCAACACACTACCAATCTCGACACATGAGTACTGTCAACACACAACTATTTTTGTTATGTAAAATATTTTATAAAATTATGGTATCTATCGTTTGGTTTCTAATCAAACTCCAACCGTAAAGTAGCGTCTAATCTTAAATATGATAAAAATGTAAATTTTATTGTTAAAATATTTTACTCAACACATGAATAGTTTCAACACATGAACATTGTCAACACATGACTATTTTTATATTAAACACATGAATTTTCTTTTATAATATTCATTATTTTCCCGATTGGAATGAGGCCCAATCAATCACCGTATAATGTTAATTATATGGGTTCCATACACCACATGTATATAATAGCAATGATAAACAATCAACCATCATCCAAGGTGCACCACACAACTGCATAAGCATCAAATATAAATAATTAATGCTTACACAGCCTGTCGACCAATCGATCGACATACAATTAAATAATTGGGACTAGTGTATGCCAAATTTCATCCCAACACCCGTGTGGGGTTTCAAATCAACAATCACATATTTTTATTTGTGCAGTTGGGCGATGTGTAAAATTTATCGTCCCAATCAATATCAGTCAAATCAGTGTATATAAACAAATCGGCCGATTTGTTTATAATTATTTATTTATTCACATTCACGTTAGAAATTATATTTTTAACGATAAAATATTTTTAACTATATAAATATTTTATTTCCTTTCAACACAAGAATATTTTATTATTCAATCATTCCACAACACAATCAATTTTCATAACACATCAATCAAACAAACAAGCCGTCCATAGTCTGTGGACGACGGGTGTCGGGTGCTGCTAATCACCGTCTGCATCCTAGTATATATATAACTAGAAAAAGAAATTTAGAGTGAGAAGTTCTCACCAAAGCTATCCCAATCATCTCGACTCTTCTTATGTAGAAGTCGTCGTTGTTCTCGCCTTTTGTCACTTTCGTTGCCCGTAGCCACTACATATATAAAAATTACATTTTTATATTGTTGTTATGTATATAAAAATCCTATTTTTACACCGCTACTATATAGATAAAAATTCTATTTTTACATCGTTACTATATAGATAAAAATTATATTTTTATAGATAAAAATTCTATTTTTACATCGTTACTCTCTACATAAAGATTTCGCCTTTTCAAATATAAAGATTTCGCCCTTTCAAATATAAAGATTTCGCCTTTCCATTTCTAAAGATTTCGCCTTTTCAAATATAAAGATTTTGCCCTTTCAAATATAAAGATTTTGCTTTTTCATTTCTAAAGATTTCGCCTTTTCAAATATGAAGATTTCGCTTTTTCAAATATAAAGATTTCGCCTTTTCAAATATAAAGATTTCGCCTTTATTATCATAACTATATAAAAATTATATTTTTATATTTCTACTTTAATAAAAACCATATTTTTATATCTCCTACATAATAAAGATCGAATTTTTATTATGTATATTATATAAAAATTATATTTTTATTATCCCTACTACATAAAGATAATATTTTTAGCCTTTCTATAATATAAAAATTATCGCCTTTTATCTATTAAAAATCCGATCTTTGATATAAATAAAAATCAAAATTTTATACTGTAAAATCAGATTTTAAATGCTAAATAAAAGTTTACATCCATTCGAAGGAGGAGGGGCTTCTTGCTCGCGGGTCACT
This sequence comes from Allium sativum, assembly GCA_030737875.1. Classification (NCBI taxonomy): domain Eukaryota; kingdom Viridiplantae; phylum Streptophyta; class Magnoliopsida; order Asparagales; family Amaryllidaceae; genus Allium; species Allium sativum. The sequence goes on along the minus strand of CM060918.1, from coordinate 222,051,755 downwards.
GGTTTGGGTTGTGGGCTCGATCTATTGGAGGAAGGGGCTGCATCGGTGAGGGGGGGTTTTGTTTCACAGAAGGGAGGAGGATGAGAACGGAGGAGGTGGCGGCGCGGTACGGTGGGGCTTTGCTGGTGGTGCGGCTGCGTCTGGAGTGGAGGCGGAGGGTTTGGGGTTGCGCGATGGGTTTGGGTGGCTCGGGGGCCGCGTGGAGGTCAAACGAAGAAGGAGGAGAAGAAGAAGGGGGGATCTCATTTGACCTCTGAACGAGGGGGGGCTGAGGAGATAAGGGGAGAGAGGAATATTTTTAATTTTAATTTATTTAATTTCAGAAAGTTGACTTTTTCATTTCACCTCTAAACGAGGCCCACCGCCTATTGTCCATAGCTAATTACCCCCATTCCGAATACAATGGGATATGTATCGTAAGCTAATTCGATCGTTTCGAACAGCTTTCGTCAAAATCAACATATAACTCTATATATTGAATTTGAATGCGCATTTCTATTTACTGGGATCACATACTAACTCGAAAAATTCCTGAAAAATATTTTCTAGCTTCGTATTGACGATACGGTCCTAACAAAACTAATTTCGTCGAATTCTGAGACCATTTGAAAAATGGCCATTTTCCAGTCGATTAAAATCAACTGAAACTAGTCAAACTTGTTTTCCTTTGCCACGCTCACATATTGATTCAAAAAATTATAAAATTTGAAATCTAGCAATAACTTTACATCCCGGATCCAACGAAAGTGGTTTCGTCGAAATCCGAGGTCGTTTGCAAAATTGCTATTTTTATGGGCCTGAATTCCATAGCTACTATTCAGAATTTTCAACTGGACATATCTTTTGATCCCCGCTATGAAATTTCAATTTTTCGGGTTCGTTGGAAAGATAGTCACAATTAGATCCTATTATTTTTGGTTTCACTAAAATCCGGCTTATTTTGCACCCGGTATGTTCAATTGAATTTTGAAATCGAATTATCGAACTACCGCGCCATTTTCAATTCCTTTTATAATTATAAATAATTATTTATATTCTAACGACGACGTATATAAATATATTCATTCTATTCCTATCCAAAATAAATTTCTCGTCGATATTATTTAAAATAATTCATTTTAAATGTTCAAAATTCATTAAAATTGCCAAAATAAAATTTTTAAATTGGCTCGCATTTCCAGGTTGTTACACCCTAATTGACAAGCGTCACATAAATTATTTAATTTAAAATTCATTTTGGGAAACCCTCTAACTAAATCTAATTTAGAAATCCTAGATAGGTGTTTGAAATTCAAATGACGGATTCTCTTATGCCAAATCCAATGGTCACTTTGTATTGGCCAAAAGACATAAATTATCATTTGAAATTTTCATAATTAAGATGTAAATAATTTTCTTTCTAATTCCTTCAAAAATTATGTTTTAATTATTATTTTCGATAAAGCACTTATCTTATTCAAATTTAATTTTATAACCCTTATCATATAATTGACTTATACAAGTAGGTTATGTTTTGAATTCTTAACTAATAAAACATCAGAAATAGCAGAAGTTTTAGAATTAATGACATTGCCGATACCAATCACATATCCTTTCGAGTTATCACCAAAATTGATCGTTCCCCATCTTCATAGGCTATATTATTCAGTAGTTCTGGATTTCCCGTCATATGTCTCGAACAACCACTATCAAGTATCCATTTTTCTCTTTTGATTTGCACCATTTGTCTGTCATGTTTTGAATCATCAATAGCCATTTAAATCATCTGTTCATGTACAACACACTAGTTCGTAGATAACTTGATTTTTAATAAAATTAAATGTAGACTTATGAGACAATGATGCATTCATAAGTTTGTACCAGTGTTGTAAAAATCTTCAAAAATTGTCAAGTAAACTTTTCAAAAATTCAGATTATGAAAAAATTGAAAACTAATACCCTAATACCAATTGTTGGGGATGCGAATTAAGAATCTTAAGGCAAACAAAACACTAAAGGAGGGGTTAGTTAGCATTCTATGGATTTTATTGAAATATTTTTGTATTTATCAGAATGTTATGAAAATCACATATATCAACTATCACAAAATCAATTACAGATGCAAAAAACAAAAATAAAAAGCAATAAAAGAAAGTACACACTGGGATTTATACTGGCTCGCAGTTACGCTACATCCAGTCCCTGTTGTGCAATTTCTTTTCAATATAATCTTCTAATTACAATTCTCGGTTTCAATGGCCACGAGGTCCACCACCACATGCTTTCGAGCATATGGCGCTCTCTTGATTTACCCAGTCTATAAGGTCACCTAATTTATCTCTGGGCAACAATCGCATCTTTCTCAGTATCAGTTTTGTAGTATTGACTCGGTAGAACTAGATCTTGCGATCTTTGATTACAAACAACCTATAACTCTTGAGGAGCACTTGAATTTTAGATAGAGTTTGATGTAGAATTGAAAGAGAAAGAGATCGATGTAGTTTCTTTGAAAATTGGCAAAGTATAAGTATAAATTTTGAGAAATTAAGAAGAATAATGGTAAGGAAAGAAAGGAAGAAGAAGGATATGATTAGTTATTAAAAAAATTGAAATCTGAGGCCTATATATAGTTTTCTAACAGCCACAACCATTGAGAAAAGGTTTGTATTCAAAAGATACAACTTTTCAAAATTTAAATTTCAAACTAATGGCACACATATCGACATAGAAAAATGTATATGTCGACATGTACATGTTCAAAAAATAAAATTTTAAATTAAAGAAAATAATGTTTAAAATAACTTATGGTGATTTCTAAGTTAAAATAACCAATATAACACTATATTAAAATAGAGTATTTCAAGTAGAAATATATATTAAAAACATATATTAGATATAAAATGATATAAAAGTATATATGTTTAAAACTATGAATATAAGAAATACTTTAGAACTTATTCAATATAACTAAGGAAATTAAAAATATAAGTGACTATGAATTTAGTGTTAAATCTATAAGTAAATATTTGAATTTGGGAGTTAAAACATATTAAATATAATTTTAAAACAAAAGTTAAGTCAAAACTCAGGAATTAAAACAGATTCAAGAATAACGAGGCATAGATTTAAAATAAGGAAGTAATTTTTAAATCATTTTGAAAATAGATTTAAAAACAAGAAAGTAATTTTGAAATCATTTGTAAAAGTTTGAAATCAGTATTCAGTGCTAAACAAAGTTTTAACAGTTTATCTAGACACAATTACTTTATATTTCTTGAACTCTTATACTGTTGAATTCTTGATACTCATGAGTCTTGCATCTTGAACTCTTCTACTTTGAAATCTTGATTCTCTAAACTGTATAGACTTCAATAATCAATACCTGCAAAGATTTCATGTATAGACATATATATATATATATATATGTGTGTGTGTGTGTGTGTGTGTGTGTGTGTGTGTGTGTAGATAACTGTGTTAGTATATACTTTATAACAATAATAATTGAAACAGGGTTGTTGTCATCATTATCAAAATCTTAATCTCTAATAATGTTATCAAATTTTTAGGAGAAAACTTCCACATAGAAGGGGATATTTCTTCCATAAAGAAGTTTGATCTGTTTAGTACGGATTGTAGATTAATTAAAATTAGTCTAAATCATGTACAATTCGCTTGGTCTAATAATTGAGAAGTACCGTCGATGGCTCTTTTAAATATATTTTTTTAGGGATAAAGCGGAAGTATATATCTTAATTGTTAGGACATTATGCGCCCTTTTGAATCTTGATCTCCTTAAATGAATGGGTTGATTCATCCATTTTTGCTAAATCTCTGCTTTATCACTGTTATAACTTTTTGTATGTCTATAATTATATTTTCGTTAAGCATTTTAAACGTATAAATTTAAAGATATATCGATTAATTTTATTACATATTTTGTGTAGTAAAAGGAACGTTTAACTTATTACCACTTTCTCTTTATGGAAATTGAAAATCTAAACACTGTATTCGAACTCACTGAATTACATTTTGTATCCATTTAATTTCTAATGCAAAAAAATTTTCCATCTTCCAATTTCTTTTTGCAACATGCTTAGAAAAACATCTCATGTTTTGATAAATAAGTTTACTTTATCGGTTTCAAGACAACTACTTGAATAAATAAATAAATTAAATAAATACATTTATAACGTTAGAGTTTCTTAGAATTGTCGCAATCACTATCCGATATTTGAATTGAGTGACTCCAAAAGTCTTATATTCAGATTAAATATGCTGAATTTAAAAATATTGGTTCCCTAAAGGTCGCAATTCAACTGAACACTAACTTGAATATTCAGGGGCCGGTTCGTCAGTCTGGCTGAGTGCCCAATGTGTTAGTACTATAGGTGGTAGTTTTGAAGATAACAACCTCAAATAATGAATATTTTATATTTGCACATGTAATAGTAATTATCTAAATATATATAACGTATAGTGTAGGATATTATGTAAGATATTGATAACGAAGATTGTGCAGTATCAATACTAAAGTTTTATATGGATGATTGAAGAATCAGAGAATGAAGACTCGTGAGTATTGAAAGAATTAAAGACTTCAACATATTATCGAGTCTTATATTTTATGTTAAAATCCATGTTGCACTTATCTGATCTCCGTCCATTTTACAAAATTATTTTTAAAAATATTCTAATTTTCAAAAAACTACTTTCAAAAGTATTCAAATCCATCTAAATATCTTCAAGTTTTCAAAATGACTTTCAAAAGAATTTTCGAAAAGAAATTTAATTTTTTAATAACTTTACTTCTAAAATATTAAGTTTCAATATTTACTCGTACTATGATTTCCAATACCCTAATATTTAATTTTATATACTTACTCTGCTTTTTTATTGATTCTTTGATTTTTTACTTCAGTTTTACGTTTATATTTTGATTATACTTTGATTTTTATTATACTTTAATTTTTATACATATACTTTGAATTTAATATTATAATTTATTCTTTTGAATTTTGCGCAGTTAAAGCACTTGGCGATTCTGTAGCGGTGGAGGTGCAAAAAGGTGTAGCGGGGATAAAGCGGAGAAATAGCAAGGATATAGTGGATGTGCAAAATGGTACATTACATGAAAAATTAAGTATTTTAAAATTAATTAATTATCATTCTCACATCACTTGTGTAAAAAAAACTAATATCAATTAAACTTATACAATAAAATCAAAGAATGCCATGGTAACACACATTAGAATCGATGAATATGAAGATTTCTACTATGTATTAGACACTTACGTGTTAAAATTATCTTTTTTCATTAACTTTATGGATTTGTTTTGTAACAACCCGCATTCTACGCATCGAAGGATCGTAGAATATTTATTTCTTTTCCATATGAAGTCGTATGGTCATGTAACTTTGGGAAACAACCATTAGACTCAATTCCCATGTTCATGATTTTTGTCGATTTTTAAATGACCGTTTTGCCCCTAGCTGATCTTGTTTTGGCCATAACTTTTGATTGGAAAGGAATTATGACCTGAAACCATTTCCATTAGATTCGTTTGATGGTTTACCTTTCCGTAGAGTGGTCACATGTGAAAAACGGACTTACCGTTTGGGAGATATGGCTGAAATAAGGTTTGGAAGGTGAAAAAAACTGCTTAACCGGGCCAAATAGGGTGATTAGTGAATGAGCCCATAACCCATTTCGGGATTAGGGTTATGGGGAGGCTGAAAGGAGTTAGAGAATCATTCCATTTCAGTTTTCTAGCCTCCAGTTATCTCCAAGAAACCCTAAAAATGGCCTCCAACCTCTAAATCACCTCCAAATCATCTTCTAATCAAGGATTAAGCTTAGCAACATCAAATCAAGGGAGATCCACACCAAATCAACATTGGAGCTGCTTTTTTGCATTGGGATCCGCATCAAATCAGAGATTTATTTCAGATCTTAGTTTATTTGTGGCTAAGGTGAGTGATTTGCATAGTTCCTCACTAATTATGGCTAATTAAGGGTAATTAGTGTTAGTTAGCGAATTTAAACATGATAAAATTCTGGAAAAATATTTATAAAATTCGAAATGATGTTTTAGACCTCTGATATGAATTTGGGTTAATTTGGTTAAGTTTTTCTAATCACATCATTAGTTTCACCTAAACATGCTTAAGGGGAAATATGAGTTTTTTGGGTATGTTTGATCCATTTTACATGGTATGATTGTTGTTTTGTTGTTTGTGGTCAATTATACTTGTTGCTATGACTGTACGATATGCTTTGTGATTGATTAGAGTAGGTAGAATGGTCGAAAACGCCGTCGAGTGGCGTAAAACTGCTTGCTGGACAAGTGCAGAAAATAGACCGATCCGGATCGGAACGGAGGGAGGACCCGATCCGCTCCCCATACTTCATTCTTCGATCTATTCGCTCTTCTCGTAGCATGCATCGTCCGATCCGACCCGTCTGATGTCCCCCGACCCGATCCACCATGGTACCCCGACCCGAACAGATGTACTTCAGCGAGGCTTGGAGACTACGACCCGACCCGGGTTAATTAGAAGAAGCCGATCCGAACCATGGCACATTGGAGGACCCCGACCCGAGCCGATGATGGCGACTGGATGTGGAGACTCGATCCCATCTGCTGAGGTGATAATGACCCGATCCGACCCAGCAAAGGAGGAGCACTCCGATCCGAACCGAACTGATGGCTAAGAGGGGATCCGAACCGATCCGGTGATGACCAATAACCCAAGATGCAAAGGTAGTCCAAATGGAAGTTAGAGCTCAGGATCCTGTTGGGAACCAATGAGTTCACTTCATGGTTGGGCTTTGCTGCGGGACGTGTGCTAAGGAGTTGTCGACGTTCATAACTTCGATTCACCACTGAAAATGGATGATGGGCTACTTATCAGTGCAGTAGAGTCATTATGACTCGAGGGGCAAGGTGATGGTAGCAAGACTATGTTATCAGTGCAGTAGAGTCATTATGACTTGAGGGGCAAAGTGATGCGTAGTAAGACTATGAGCCAGTGCAGTGGGGTCATTGTGACTCCATGGGGCAGAGTGGACATAGTAAAGGATTAGTAAGGCTATGAGCTAGTGCAGTGGGGTCATTGCGACTCCATGGGGCAAAGTGGACATAGCGAAGGATTTGTGGCTATATATCAGTGCAGTGAAGCCATTTATGACTTCATGGGGCAAAGTGATCATAGCAAGGTATGTTGGGTGATCGAAGTGGTGAATATCGTATGCTTTATGCACTGAGTGAGAGATGTGAGGATGGTTGCTATGCTTGATTGTTTGCCATCACTATGACATGCACACCCCCACCCCCGTTATCTTTACACCATTTGAAATGACACCTTAGAGTATTGTACAATATGTAGTGATAACTCTTTGGTTGCAGGTCCAGGTATGTTTCAGTCTACCTGTTATTGTTCTGTCTAGATGCTTATCGCTCATACCAGGCTTTATGTCTGACCCAGAGTTTTATGTCTCCTCTTATTACTCTGGGTGCTCACACGAGCAGACTAGAGACAGGTTAGCTGGTGGTGCGCGAGTAGCTGATTCGGAGGCGAGCAGGAGGCTTCCACGTATGATATATAGATATTCTACCTGTGTCGTTGGTGGTCGCTACTTGGGCATTAGTAGTGTACCTCCTTTATCTTGCTTTTGCTTTTGAGACAGTTTGAATAGTTGTAATAATGTTTAACTTTGGATCATAAGCTGTACTTGGATTTTCCGCTGCTATGTTAGTTGTTTCAGCTTATGCACTATCTCACCTGTTTTATGTCAAGTATGTTGTTATTATATTTTGTTCTATGCGCTGTGAGACATTCTACAGGTTTCTTGTTAGTTCATTTCCTTCTTCCCTTTCCTTCTGACGAACCGTCCCGTGCTAACTGGACATGTGTATAGCGCACCTTTGGAGTAAATGTCGGTTGGTGCGGGGCGGGCCGTCACATGTTTTAAAAGAGAACTAGTCAAATCAAGCTTAATATATTAATATTGCTAAAGCTGGTGCTAAAATGCGCTTATTTAGCGGTGAAGAAAAAAATAGCGGGGCAAAAAGAGGAACCACTATTCATCAGCGCTAAATAGAAATAACGTAGCAGTTGAAGGACACTATGAGATATAGCAAGGATTTTGCGGGGCTTTAGCTGCATAGCTTTTGATTTCATGTACACTGTAAATTTCTATTTTAAACTTAATAATTTTGATTTAATATTACTATGGTTCTTAAATTTATATTTTAAGTTTAGTATATAAGATTTTTTTTAATATGTAAATGTTATATTGTTACTGAAATTCTTTTAGATTGTTTTTATCAAGTTGTATTAAGCTTTATTGTAATTAAAATATATATTTACTATGTTTAGATAGCTTTACAAAGTTTCAAATCATTATTATAAGTTCATACATTATTATAAGTTTATATTTTCAAAATTGTTCCAAAATAAATAGCGACCTTTCCCTGTGGCGACTCCTTGCCATTTCGTCCTTAACTTCCATCACATTTTTGTCCAATCTCCTCTTAGCTCCTCCTCCATTTTATTCTCTCACGTTTTCTCCTTTTGCATCTCCTTTTCCCTCTATGGCGAAAAATCATAAATCAAAAGTTCGTTTTGCTTCTAGCTAGGGCTGTAAATTTCCAATACGACCCAAAACCAGCATGGAAATTAGAAGGTTAACCCGATCCGTTTAGTTGGCGGGTCGTTTTCGGTTTAACCCAAATTTGACCCATTTATAAATGGGTGGGTTTAGGGTTGACCCACTAACCCGATTTTGGCTCGCCAAACCCAATTATATGTTGTGTCTTTTCCATACTTTTAGTCTTTTATGTATGCTATTAGTGCTAGTCTTTTGTGTATGCAGTAATCGGTATGCTCATATATTCTTGTGTAGGCTGTTATATTTTACTAATTTATTCTTGTATGATATTAATTATATTTTATTTATAATAACCATATCTCTTCCATACTGTTAGTCTTTAATGTATGAAGTATGCTTATATGTTTTTATGTATAGAGAATGATTTTTGGATATGGTGATTACATGCTTTATATATGTGTTGCCTGTTGGTGATTTTGTAACTTGTTTCCTATTGGTTATTTTGTAACTTGCTTACTGTTGGTGATTATATAACAGTGCTGCCTGCTAGTGATTTGTTTCTTTTGTTGTTTATATTAGTGGGAAATATTTGCTAATGGGTCAAAAGTGCAAACCCGACATGATCCGTTTAATTAAATGGGTCACACGGGTCGGGTAAACCCGTTTATAAACGTGCCGGGTTAGGGTTAGGAAAAATGTCTCGTTTAATAAACAGGATGTTCCGACCTGTTTATAAATCAACTCGAACCCGACTTGATCCAAACCGACATGACCCTTTGACAACCCAACTTCTAGCGCTAAGATTTGGAAGGCTTTACTGCACATCACTGGCTTCCAGTGATGTCCAAGCAGCGACTTCTAATCAGATCCATATCCCCGCGCTCCAAATGCGGGCTTCAGAGGTAGCGTCTCTGCCTATTCTGCCAGTATCTGGATTGGTCAACCTAATTGTCTCTCCGTTGACAACCTCGTTTGCTGAAGCTCCCTTGGAACGTTGGAATACTACTGATGAATCCCTTGGTAATGTTGTTAGTGTTTTGGATGTTGATTCCGAACATTTGGGTTTGAATTCTAAAAGAATGGAAGACGCTACTACCGATAGTATTTCAGGCAAAACTTCGATCTCTCCTCCTAATGCCTTAAATGTTAATTTGGGTATGAACAAGGTGTTACCATAAATAGAAGCATCTCTAATTGAGAATAGAAGTGGTGTAGCAGTACCTTCCTAACCCAGTGATACCTCTGCACCTATTCTTATTGTGACATGCACACAACTTGTTTACTTCATCGCTTCTTCCAAACCTATAGCGCCCCCACTAAACCGCCAAACTCTACGTCAACAGCGCCTAAATATTCCTCCTTCACTTCTTTCCCTCGCTGTGCAAGATCCTACACAGCCCGTGAGTTCTCTTCCATGTTAGAAATTGTGACGGCCCGCCCCGTACCAATCGACATTTACTTCAAAAGCGCGCCGTACACATGTCCAGTTAGCACGGGATGGTCGTCAGAAGGAAAGGAAGAAGACGAAGAATCAACAAGGAACTTGTAGAATGTATCACAACGCATAGAACAAAATATAATAACAACATACTTGACATAAAACAGGTGAGACAGTGCATAAGCTGAAAACAACCTATCATAGCAGCGAAAAATCCAAATACAGCTTATGTTTCGCATCATCATTATTACAACTTTTCAAACTGTCTCTAAAGGTAAAACCAAGATAAGGGAGGTACACTACTAATGCCCAAGTAGTGACCACCAACGACACATGGAGAATATCTATATATATATCATACGTGGAAGCCTCCTGCTCGCTTCCGGATCAGCTACTCGTGCATCACCAGCTAACCTGTCTCTAGTCTGCTCGTTTAGGAGCACCCAGAGTAATAAGAAGAGACATAAAACTCTGGGTCAGACGAAAATCTGGTGTGAGCGATAAGCAGCTAAACAGAACAATAACAGGTATACTAAACCATACCTGAATCTGGACCTGCAACCAAAGAGTTAGCACTACATACTGTACAACACTCTAAGGTGCCACTAACATATGGTGTACAAGCATACGGGGGTGGGAGTGTGCATGTCATAGTGATGGCAAACAATCAAGCATAACAACCATCCTCACATCTCTCACTCAGTGCGTAAAGCATACGATATCCACCACTTCGACCACCCAATACTTTGTTATGATCACTCTGCCCCATGAAGTCACAACGGCTTCACTGCACTGATCCATAGCCACTAATTCTTCGCTATGTCCACTTTGCCCCATGGAGTCGTACACACCCCATTACACTGGCTCATAGCCTTACTAATCCTTTACTATGTCCACTATACCCCATGGAGTCACAATGGCTCCACTGCACTGGCTCATAGTCTTACTACGATCACTTTTCCCCTCAGTCATGATGACTCTACTGCACTGATACGTAGCCCGTCATTCCTTTTCAGTGGTGAATCGAAGTTATGAACGTCGACAACTCCTTAGCACACATCCTGCAGCAAAGCCCAACCATGAAGTGAACTCATTGGTTCCTAACTGGATCCTGAGCTCTAACTTCCATTGGACTACCTTTGCATCTCGGGTTGTTGGTCATCACCAGATCGGTTCGGATCCTCAGTCCTTCTTCTCTATCGGTTCGGATCGGCCTTCAGTATCCCTCACTGGATTGATTCGTGCCAAGCTTCTTCAGATCGGATCGGAGGGTGCCATCGGGTTCGGTTCTTGCTCCATGTTCCAGCTCGTGGTGGTTCGGATCGGAGCATAGGCTTCATTCTTTTCTCTCAACGTTGGATCGGTCTCCATCCCCACAAACGGATCGGGTCGGGGTGCTTCTGGCGGTTCGGATCGTCAACACCCCCAACGGGTCGGATCGGGGTCTCCATGTCCACCTCCATCTATGGGTTCGGGTCGGAAAACTCCTCCAAGTTTCAAATCAGCTCGTGGCATGCAGGCTCGGTTCAGATGCAAGGGGGCGGATCGTGGATGGGCCACACGAACGGTTCGGTTCGGACCTCCCCATCCGATCCGATTCGGTCCCTGTCCATTTCCTGCATTTTGTCCAGCGAGTTGTTTACGCCATTTGGCGGCGTTTTTGACCACTCTAACTATTCTAATCAATTACAAAGCATACCATACAGTCATAGCAACAAATAAAAGTGACCTCAAACACCAAAACATAAATATGAGAGGTTAAAATTGATCAAACATAGCCAAAACCCCATATTTTCCCTTAAACATGTTCAAGCATAATTAATGATAGGATTAGCAAAACTTAACCAAATTAACCCAAGTTCATATCAGAGGTCTAAAACATCATTTAAGAATTTATAAATATTTTTCCAGATTTTTATCATGCATAAATTCGCTAATTAACACTAATTACCCTTAATTAACCATAATTAGTGAGGGACTATGCAAATCACTCACCTTGGCCACAAATAAACCTTAGATCTGAAATGAATCTCTGATATGGCGTGAATACCAATGCTAAACAGCAGCTCTAATCTTGATTTGGTGAAGATCTCCCTTGATTTGATGTTGCTAAGCTTAATCCTTAATTAGAAAGTGATTTGGAGGTGGTTTAGAGGTTGGAGGCCATTTTTAGGGTTTCTAAGAGGTATGTGGAGGCTAGAAAACTGAAATGGAATGAAACCCGAACTCTTTTCAGCCTCCCCATAACCCTATTCCCGAAATGGGTTATGGGCACATTCACTAATCACCCTATTTGGCCCAGTTAAGCAGTTTTTCATCTTCCAAAACTTATTTCAACCATATCTCCCAAATGTAAGTCCGGTTGGCTATTATGACCACTCTACGGAAAGGTAAACCATCAAACGAATCCAATGGAAGTGGTTTCAAGTCAAAATTCTCTTCCAGTCAAAAGTTATGGCCAAAACAGTATCAGCTAGGGGCAAAACGGTCATTTAAAAATCGACAAAAATCATGAACGTGGGAAATGACCCTAATGGTCGTTTCCCAATGCCACATGACCATACGAATTCATACAAGAAAGAAAAAAATATTCTACGATTCTCCGATGCGTAGAATGCGGGTTGTTACATTCCTCCCCCCTTAAGAAATTTCACCCCCGAAATTCCCTAACTAAAACACACAAAGGGTCCCGCATGCCTATCAACCATAAAACAACAATCAAACATGCAAAACAAGCAAAACAAGCCTATCCTAGCATGCGGGATAACTAAATTGCAAAGTAAATCTTACCAGGCAAAGAGTTCTAGATACGTCTTCCTAATGCTCTCCTCTGTCTACCAAGTACAGTCATTCTCGTTCTCGCCCCACTGAACCTTGACTAGCTTCACCACCTTCCTTCGAAGTTGCTTTGTATCGTGCTCGACAATACGAATCGGCTTGCGGTTCCCAACCGCCTCGGGTTCCGCTTCGAATTCCTCTAACTGATCAGGTGAAATAGTCATATTTGGGTCGTGCGCGATCTTCCTTAGCTGGGAAACATGAAATACGATGTGAACTCCCGCAATGTTCTCGGGTAATTCAATTCTATATGCCAAATTCCCAACTTGTTCGAGAACTGGGAATGGGCCAACAAATCTTTGTGCCAACTTGCCTCTCCTGCCAAAATCGTATCACGCTCTTCAACGGAGAAACCATGACAAACACCAAGTCACCAACGGAGAATTTTAAGTCTTTTCTCCTCTTATCAGCATAACTCTTCTGCCTATCCTGGGCAGCTTTCATCCGTTATTGAATGATCTTAATCTTATCTGAAGTTTCCGTTACCAAATCTGGTCCAAGCACAAACTTCTCACCGGTCTCTATCCAACATGATGGTGAGTTGCACGGTCTTCCGTACAAAGCTTCATATGGAGCCATACCGATACTGGATTGGTAGTTGTTATTATATGCAAACTCTACTAGATGCAAATGGTCATCCCATGATCCACCAAAATCCAATATACAAGCTCTCAAAAGATCTTCCAATATACGATTCACCCTCTTTGTCTGACCATCGGTTTGAGGGTGATACACGGTACTGAGATATAATTCCGACCCTAGAGCCTCTTGTAAGCTCTTCCAAAACCCACTAGTAAACAACGGGTCTCGGTTACTCACAATGCTTTTAGGTACTCCATAAAATCTCACTACCCACTTCATATATAGTTCTACTAACTTAGCTGTCGTTCTGGTCGATTTGATTAGTATAAATCTTGCACTTTTAGTCAATCGATCCACAATTACCCAAATGCTATCATGTCCCGAGTTAGTCCTTGGTAAACCATCAACGAAATCCATCGTGACTTGCTCCCATTTCCATTCGGGAATTTCTAATGGTTGCAACAAACCACTAGGCTTCTTTTGCTCGGCTTTAACTAGCTGGCAATTCATGCACTTGGACATAAACTTCCCAATGTCTCTTTTCATCCCTTCCTAGTAGTAAGTCTGCTTCATGTCTTGATACATCTTATCACCACTGGGGTGTATAGTCAGTTTCGAGTGATAACATTCCATAAGCACTTCATCTCTCAAACCATTCACGTTGGGTACAACTAGTCTTCCATTCTTTCGAAGCCATCTTTCTCGATCAAGCCCATACAAATTCATCTCCTCACCGTCGATATTCATCTCTAACTTGGAGATGATTTTCAATAAATTAGGATCGTCCCTCTGGCTAGAACCAATCCGGTCAATCAAAGAGGGTCTGATCGTCAAACTAGCTAACATCTCTGGATCCAATTCGCACTTTGGACTGAAATCATACCCTGCGATATACTCCAGTTGCCTCCATTCAAGAAACATAGCCCCTAAATTGGCATGTCTCCTACTCAAGGCATCGGCTACCGCATTGCCTTCCCAGGTGTATATGAGATATCAAAGTCATATGAAGCCAAGAACTCTAGCCATCTTTGCTGTCGGAGATTTAGATCCTTTTGAGAGAAGAGGTACTTTAACGATTTATGATCGGTAAACAACTCAAATCTCTCTCCCAAGAGATAGTGTCTCCACATCTTCAATGTGAATACGATCGCTGCCAGTTCCAAATCATGGGTAGGATACCTTTTCTCATGCGCCTTTAGTTGCTGACTAGCATAAGCTACAACCCTACCTCCTTACATCAATACATCACCTAGTCCGGTACCACAAGCATCCGTGTATACCGTCGTCTCTTCATTCCCTATAGGAATGACTAATACTGGCGCACCCGTCAACTTTTCTTTTAGACTCTTGAATGCGTTCTCACACACTCCGTCCCAGACGAAGGCTTGATTCTTCTTAGTCAACTGAGTCAACGGTGCTGCTATCTTGGAGAAGTCCTGGATAAACTTACGATAATATCCAGCTAACCCCAAGAATCTTCTTACGTCTGTTGCATTCTTGGGCGTAGACCAATCCTGTACCGTAGCCACCTTCGCAGGGTCCATGGCAATACCATTCTCTGAAACAACATAGCCCAAGAATCTCACTTCCCTCCTCCGGAAGTGACACTTAGAAAAATTCGTTTTCAATTGGTGTTTTCTCGACACCTCCATCACTATCCTCAAACGTCCCTTGTGTTCTTCCTCTGTCCTTGAGTAAACAAGGATGTCGTATACGAACACAAGAACAAACTTATTCAACTGATCTCTGAATACCCGATTCATAAGATCCATGAAGTATGCTGGTGCATTGGTCAACCCAAATGGCATGACCAACCACTCATAGAATCCAGACAGCGTCCTAATGCCGTTTTCGGAACACTCTCAGCTGCTACTCGGAGCTGATGAAATCCTGTCGCGAGGTCTAACTGGGAGAACACTCTTGCTCCTTCCAGTTGATCAAACAAATCATCTATCCGTGGAAGAGGATACTTATTCTTCCTCGTCACCTTATTCAACTCGCGATAGTCCACACACAAACGAAGGGAACCATCTGCCTTAGTGGAAAACACAACTGGTGCTCCCCACTTGGAGATACTTCTTCTAATAAACCCCTTCTTCAAAAGATCGCTTACTTGCACCCCGAACTCTCGCTACTCCCTTGGTGCCATACGACGAAGTGGAATCACTATAGGTCTGGCATCTTTCACTAAATCAATACGGAATTCAATCTCTTGGTGTGGTGGAAGTCCGGTCACTTCCTCGAAGACGTCCGGATACTGGCCAACCACGGGCACATCTGAGAACTCATCATGCTGGATGTCGAGGGAATTTATAAAACTAGCCATTACCCCATCACTAGGTAGACTACCAAACACTACCCTCCGCCCATCATCCGCCCTAACTTTCACCAAAAAGCTCTCACAGTCTACCAACACCCCATACCTAAGGAAATTTTGATGTTTAAAATATAGATTAAAAAAAGATTTATTGTAAATTAAATGTATATTTGGATTTTGATGTAAGATTTGGATTTCAATTTATTTTGAACATAATTTGAATATACATTTCATAATGAAATTCATTTTCGTAAATTTCAGCATAAGCATTTGTCGAACCAAACGTTACTAACATTATTTAGCTGATTTGAATATATTAGGATATTGAAATTTAATTTTAACTAATTAACGTTGAAATTCTTAGTTGTTTTATTTTTGAACGTTATAGAAATCATGCGTTACTACCATTATTAATTTATTTTTGAATATGGTAAATTTAGCCGTTGTTAATAAATTCGACTTTGAAATGTAAATCTTGTAGTTAAGAAATCCAATTTATTTAAATGATAAGATATGAATTTGCAATTTAATTTATCTTTGGTAGTAGTTGAATTTATAACATGTTTAAGCGTGTACACTAAGTTTTATGCCGTTCATATGTAATACTTCGTTCAACCGTTCCTTCGTTCAGCCTAGATGTTTGTTTAAACTGACTTCCTCTGGTCAACCATATCTAACAAAAATCTACTGAATATTTGGCGGCAATGCCTAGAAATTTTGAACTGAAATAATTTGCCACTTTTTCTTGCCTCCCTGTCTGTACCAACACCTGTCCATTACTCCTTGCAAGATGTACACGCTGATGTTTTCTTTTGTAACCGGTTCCTTGCGTTTGCAATATAAAGAGTGGTATCCCTTTCCCCGTTGACAATGCAAATTAATCCCCTCCTGCTCATTTTGTTCTAGCTGATAGTTTTCCATTTGTTCTCCCTAAAATTGTTTCCCCAAATCGCTCTCTTCCCCAAAACCAATTCGAAAATAATGGCCTGCTGCCAAAGAGATAGCTCCACCGCTTCCTTTCTTCGAAGCCGCGGTTTCTACCCTTCATCGCTCACTCCCCTCCCAGTCGCTTCAGACCCGTACTCACCTTCGAAAGTCCCATGGCTGACACGAGAAGCCATCACCTTCGAACACCGGTGCCACTGACCAATCCCACTCCTTTCCAGCGTGAAGCGAGTCCCGACAATGGACGAACAAGACAAGGATCACGCACGTTGGAGCTTCCCCTTCTCGATTCCTTGACAACCGTTTCCATCAGCATGCTATGTCACCGCGGTCTGCTCCCATCGAGCGGCGAACACCGCTGGCTCTTCCGTCATCCATTAGACGTTGAAGGTAAGATTACATACGATTAAATTTATTGCAAGTGTTTACTTCGTATCTCACTAAATATGGTTGTTTGGGAATATTCTCTATTGTATTTGTAACGACCCGGGTTTTCGCGATCCTGAGCAATGACATATAACCCAATGTCGACTATCAAGCATCGGAAATACCGTATAGTCCATGGAAGAAATTAGAGGGTGAGAATTGATAAGATAGAAACTTACAATGGAAGAAGAAGAACATACATCATCATCATAGTAACACAGAACTCACAGCCTAACGGACAATGTATAATAGATACATAACTTTGAAATAAAACTAGTATATGTATACAGTAACATTATCAGAGTACAACGCTTATAACACAGCGGAAATAACTATAGCTATATAATCCTGAAGCGTCCTGCTCCAAGCTCTCCAAGTATATCTAAAAAATCCTGACTACTTGACTGCCCGTACAAAATTGGGCACCCAAGAGTTTAGGGAAAACAAAACAAACCAAACTCTGGGTCAGTCATGGGACTGGTGTGAGTACAACAATTTGAGCAATTAAACGATATCTTATAAGACCATGTCGTATAACGGAATGGGTTTTTCCCTTATGAGAATCCAAATCAATTTGTTTTAACTTTCAAATCATTTTTAAAGAAACAATGATCTTTTATATCAAAACTCTTTTGATATTATAATAGTGTCTATCAACCACAATATAATAATTATTTAGCAGAAACGCTTTCATCTCATGTTCTACATATATAGTATACAATCAAAACCATGAGCACTTATTGGATAATGGATTACCAACTATGATAAGGTATAAAACCACCTTCCGATAATGTACCTCTAGAGAGGAGTACACTGGGTTCAACAAGAACATCTTACAACCCAGCCACACATGACCGACCACTCATTTCGCTTGAGTGTATTGAATGTATATCATCAACTGTTGGGATCAGCAACCGTTTCCCGAATGGGACAACATCGAATAGATTAAAGAAGTAAATGAAACTCTAGATCAGGTGACAATACACCCTAATTGGAAGCAACCCACATAGCCATGCTGCCTGCCCGATTTTTGTCATTTCCCGGTTGTAAGGGTAGAGGCCATGCTTAACTCTGACAGATCACACATTTATTCAATTTGAATGTCACATCGTTATACCCGCCAAATCACAAATTGATTTCCCCAAAAATACAACGGGCATACAGCTAAGAGAAACAAATTCCTCCACCACCAAACGTACATACGCTTGAAGAGATCAACTTACGCGATCTATTAAATATACTCTGTCAGACATTCTTCCATACAGGTTGTCCTAGGACTGGACAAATCGAAGGCACTATTATGTAAACAGGACAGCCCTTGCATAACTCCGTCTTCAATTATCTTCATCATTTTTGATTCGCAACGCTAACTCCCATATAGAGTGGTTTTCAGATAATGAATCTGATCCTGGTCTCTCCATATTGACGACGGAAAAAGGGTCAAAGACTTTGATAGTCGGTGAGTTAACTATTAAAGAAAAACACTTGTGCAAACAACGATATTATTTCAAGATGGAAATTCTCTCGATCAATCATCATTTAACGTTTATCTCTTTAGTTCATCAATTTATTTATTTCCTATTTCCATATATTCAACATTTCTTATTTTCTAATTTTAGAAAATATACGTTATTACCATTGGAAAACATTTCCATCTCTTTTTCACGTATCACTGTCATTCCAATATTCTTTATCATCAAACATTTCATTTTTGTGATTAGAAAATATCTCTGATTATATTTGGAAAATGTTTCCAAAACTCATTCATTGGATTTAAACAAATGTTTAAATAAAACATCGCTATGCCAACTCAAACCATTACCTTATTAACTAAATTCACTTAACCAACCTTCACTATCGAACCTTAACCATTCCTTAGTTAAAAACGAAGTCAATCAAGTGGGGGTATAACTACCTCTCAGACCTTAACTGAACAACATTCCTAACCTTGAAATAGACAAAGTTCACCTTTTACATCTTTAACAAACTTCCTTACGTAACTCTCTGATTCTATTTACGAATCTGCTTCTTTTACAGAAATCATTTTATTTTAACAATAGTGTTAAAATCTCATGCTTTTGAAATATAATAACTTCACCATAACTTTTATTTATTAATTTGGATAAATAACTAATTAATTAATAAATAAATAAATCTTGATTAAAAACGGAAAGTGAATAGTACTTTCCCGAATTCCATATAATCGAATTTCAACGTATAACTCTCAGTCGAATAATCTATATTCGATAACTCTTTTCGAATAACTAATATTCGATAACTCCTTTTCGAATAAACTATATTCGATAACTCCTTTTTGAATAAACTATATTCGACAAATCCTTTTTGAATAACTAATATTCGATAACTCCTTTTCGAATAACTAATATTCGAGAACTCGTTTTCACTCTATTCGAATAAACTATATTCGATTAACTCCTTTAACTCTATTCGAATAAACTATATTTGATTAACTCCTTTAACTCTATTCGAATAAATTATATTCGATTAACTCCTTTAGCTCTATTCGAATAAATTATATTCGATTTACTCCAATCGATTAACTCTAATTCGACTAACTCTAACAGATTAACTCTAATTCGACTAACTCTAATCGATTAACTCTAGTTCGACTAACTCTAATCGATTAACTCTATTTGACTAACTCTATCGATTAACTCTAATTAATTAACTCTAATCAGTTAACTCTATTCGAGTAACTCTATCAATTAACTCCTTTCGAATAACTAAAATGGATTTACTCTAATCGATTTACTCTATTGGATCAACTCTAATGAATTAACTCTATTCGATTAACTCTAATCGATTTACTCTATTGGATCAACTCTATCGATTAACTCTAATGAATTAACTCGATTCGATTGAATCCAGTAGATTTACTCTATTGGATCAACTCTATCGATTAACTCTAATGAATTAACTCTATTCGATTGACTCTAATCGATTTACTCTTTTCGAATAAACTATATTCGACATCTCCTTTCGAATAAAACTATATTCGATTATTCCTTTTCTCTATTTGTTTATACAAGTGTTTCCTTTTCTATTTATTTTACAAATATTCCCATTTCTATTTATTTATTTAACAAATAAATATTTCCTTTTCAATTATATTTATTTAACAAATAAATATTCCTTTTCAATCTTATTTTATTTTCTACATATTTCCTTTTCTATTTTATTTGTAAATGTTTTACAAATATTTCCTTTTCTATTCTATTTGTAAATGTTTTACAAATATTTCTCTTTCTATATACACTTTAAAAATTCTCTTTTAATATTCCAGTATTTCCTATGGTAATTTACATACCCTATAACAATGATCAATATCATCAAACACACACAATCGACATCAGATTATATATCATATCATATATTTCAATATATGAAAACAGTAAAATAAATGTTGAGGAATCCAGTTGGATTCCTCCGACCTGTTTCCCTGCATCCACAGATGTTAAACAATACAATTAACATCAATTTCATTTCACTATGAAATATTCTGCTAAACAGAATCAATATTTAATTAACGATTTATATATATATATATATATATATATATATATCGTTATATATAACTTCAACCAATAAATCAGTAGTTCAACCAAAAAATCAGCACACAACAATCAATCATCATTTGTCAGTTCTAAAAATATGTTATAAAAATAGGAACTGATAGAGTTGGTGAGTTTTACTCACATTGGACGATCATCGTTAAATAACGACAACCATTTGTTGATTCAGACCGACAATTTATTTCGCTATAAATTGTAATGAGCTCCAATTCGCTCTCAGTTAGCTCCATTTTGTAGTGTTCGTCCATACGATCCCAACGGATCTTGTTTCGCTGAAAACTGATATCGTATGATAAAGTTATGCGTTTTAAAAGTTAATATACATTTAATTTTAAACTAAAATTCATTTTAGTATATGGGCTTTACCCATTTCCTTTTGTCGGCCCATTGCCCAGCATATAGCCCATCCGCTTACGCCCCTTCTTCCTCTACGAGCTTCAACTCGATGCTCCTTCAAATGCCATTATCAAAACTTTCAGCCATCGTTCTCTTTCATTCCTATACGAAAATCAAAGCTCATTCCACCATTGATCATCCCATCCCAACTCCATCAACTCCTTACAAAAGAATCGAAATCGAACTACCTCTGTAAATCGCGTCTCAAGCAGGCCTCCTCGCCATTACAGAACCATGCGACACTTACAAACACGGATTTCCACGCAAATGACCCACACGGTGATAAATCACCACACAAATTCAACTACAACTCTCGTTCCTCCATTCGCTGCTCGAAGCTTTCGAAATCGCGAACCCTAGTACTCGCTGCTACTTTGAACTCCACCAGAAATTGAATCACACCCCTTAAAATACATACGGAAATGGAAAGCGATACTTGAGGACTTAAAATATATATATATATATATATATACATATGTATGTATATTGATTTATAGAAATTTCCATGATTTTCTTTTGATTTTTGAACTTTCATTTTTACTGTATGAAGAAGAACGAGAGTGGCGGATTATTCTGGTGTACTGTGGAGTTGTGAATTAGGGTTAGACTGTTAAAGGGTATTATATAGGGTAGTTATAATATTTTTTTATTCGATTATGATATTAATTTCTAAGCAACCGCTACTTGTACTTGTCTTTAGAAATTTCTGTGACCACATACGATATCCAAAAGTCACAAAAATTGGCAGGCAGCTACAGTTTGACATACAGACCAAACAAAACTAGTTTCGTCGAATTCCGACTCCGTTTGCTCACACAGTGTACTTTTAACCGTCAAAATAACGATTGTATTTCACATTAAAAATCCGTAAGACCACACAATGACTTCAAAAATCACGGAAATTGAAATCTAACAATAGTTTAATATTACGGATCCAACCAAATTAGTTTCGTCGAAAATGGAGGTCATTTGCAAAATTGGCTATTTTTAATGCTCTATATAACCCATTTAAATATATAAATATATTTAAAAATAAATATTATTGTATATCTTCATAATAGAATACCATACAGCTCTAGAATATTCCTATATGAATTTCTAACTCGATATTCCAAATCCTGATTAAATCGATATTCAATTTATAATGTAATTCCTTTTTATATATCATTGTAAATTATATATGAATTCCATAGCGAATTTTCTAAAATTTGATTTGGACAAAACTCAAAATCTACATGACGAAATCCCGAATTTTCTCTTCCATTAGAAAAATATACTTCACCAGCTCCTAACGTTTCTTGTTTCACAGAAATCCGATTTAAAACGGACCCTGTATATTTAGTGGAAGTTCAAATCGCCAAACTACGAATTATCGTGCCATTATGGGCTCGATTATAATTATATTATAATTAATACGTTCTAACGTCATTTTAAATAATCTATTCATTATCTAAATTCAATTTTAAACTGTATTCTACCTTATATATGACCCAATCCACATTGTATTGTGAATTTAACTATTTCTGATTATTTCGGAAATTAAATATATTATTCTACTATTTAATTTAATTAAATATTCAATATTATTTAATTAAACAACCATTTAATTCTCTAAATCATTATTTAAGTAATTAAATTAATTAATTATTATACTATAAAAATACAGGACATTACAGTATTCTTGTCTTTCGTGGTCGACTGTCTTGATTTTGTCTACAATCAGTAACCTATTACACAGTATTCAGCCATTCCCATCGCGCTTAAGACGGTGGAATCCAAACAAGTTACCCATACTATGTTTTATAGACGTTGTGTCATGTACAAATGTGCACATTTCCGTGTTAATTGGTTATGATGCATGTGCTAAAGATCCTCTTCCCATTTCCTGGTTGGTTACCAATTTGTTGACACACCCATGCATGGCAATACATATTATCTATTCTTAGTCCCTTTTCTAACTTGGACCATCTGGCTTTTGTTTCTGTTGCATGCAAGTCATGCAGCGGTTATTTGTTCCTTTGTTTGGATCCACTCAGAGACGTTGGGATTCCTATTGTTCTCATTTGTTTTGGGTTTAGCCACGCATCATATGTTATTTTGCCTTGCCATGTATGGGGAGCATAGACCACACAATCTACACTAAGTTTGGGTTATCATTCCATTAATATCTCTATCTGGTTGTTTGCATGCATGAGAAAAATAAACTGGACTTTATGCCGAAAGTATTCGAAACATTATTGGGTTTAGAGCAACTACGTGAATACACTATATATTTCTCTGGATGTGCTTATTATAATAAACTATGCCTTATTTGCATGTCACATGTGAACTGCTGGCTGCACTGTTCACATAATATATAAAAATAATTGAAATGTTTTATTACATGGGACCGATAAGAAAATACAACAGGAAGCATAGACTGCGAATCTTGATGAAAGTGTTAAATGTTCGTTAAAGTTAAAAAGAATAATCTAGCTAGAATAAATAAGGAAGTAGTACCTTGAATAAATTTTGTATGTTAAAATTTTCGCGTATAGTCAACCTATATGGATAATCTAAATGTGCATTGCAATGTTGTCATGGAACTGAGTATACGCGTAACCCAATATAGGTATTCATGAAGTAAATCGCCTCTATTTGTTGTAGACTTCACCGTTGCATGATTCATACCCACATGTCGTACTACCCTAGGCATGTTTCATATTAAATTTGATATCAGCTCTTGATTTTGCCTCCAATTGAAATTTTTGTCGCAACTTCCAGAATATGCTATTTCATTTCTAATACATGCAGCCATGTCAACATGGTTCCTTACTAGGCTGTATTTCATGATATTTATTTCGACAGTTCACAGAGGGTATACTCGGATTATTTAAATAAATTCGTTGGGACTAAACTAATTATATTTATGTGTTTGTATCGAAGTTTACTTACTTGAAATAAATTTAATCCTAACTCGGGTGTTTTGTGTATTTTGCATGGGACACTCGGGTCAAGCCCTAAGTGTTCCAGGTTATAGATATCAGCTCACAAACCGGAAAGGACGTGGAGACGTGGAATGCTCGTGCGCGCTAAGCTCAACAAAATGTAAATTTTGTTCAGTTTAAAACTCATGTATACATTATATAATTTTTCCGCTGTGCAAATATTGTATACAACTTTGATTTTATATGAAATTTTATTCCGCTGAAGTTATTGTACTTAGTGATTCTGCAATAATTCTATTTAAGCCGTATAAGCCAATAACAATCTGGCACCTTGAATGTTTTAAGTTGGTTTAGATACCGATTTGAGATGGGCAAAATGCCAGGTCGTTACAGTTGGTATCAATGCCAGGTTCATACAAAGCTTGGCATATTCGGTTTAAAAACTCATTAGAGATAAGGTAGAAATACCTTAGAATGAGCAGAATTGATACTTGAATCAACAGAATTCAAAAGAAAATTGTTGAGAAGAATTTTGGAAATAGAATATTTTAAAGAAAGTATTTTTGAAAATAAAAGCTTTTGCGGTAAAGATTTTGAAATCGATCGTTGAGTGCTCGAAATTTTCCAAGAAAATGAAAGTGAAAGATGAACTAATTTTCCAAGCATTTGAAATCTCTAATACATTACTTTGAAAAGAAAGAAGAAATGAGATTTTAGGACTGAAATGCAAATTTCGTAATAACCGAAATAAAAGGTTTTCGAAACCTATATGTGAATAAAACGTCGATTAATTTGAGAACTATTATTTGAAAGATCAAGACAGGTACTAAAGTATGGATTTTGAAAAGGTACAGTTGAAACTTGACGAAGCAGAACTTAACGATACTTGATTTGAGGAACGGTTGATGAACGTGAGCTGAATCGGTAGTGAATTTGACCTGGATTAGTTTTAAATCTATATTGCTTTCATTATAACTAATACACTATAATCATTTTACATCTTATTTAACCCTTTTATTTTAAAAGCCTAGTTTATACCAAACTGTTTTACTAATCCATTTTATACCAAAAACTATACATTTTCTTAAAAATCCACTTTACTATATTTACTTAAACTATTTTCCTAAATCGGTTGTATTTAATTATTTAAATCTATACTATAACATATTATTTTCTTACTTAAACTTATTTTATTTCAAATTTGTTATTTTACCTATTATTTGATAAAGATCCGAGCGAATTTGGTTCGAACGTTGAGAGTCAGAATTTAATTGATTATAGTCATGATGTATAACCTAAATCAAATTAGAAATTTGGAAAGTCGATTTGCAAATATAATTTTTGAACGGAAAGGAATATCCGAGTCGAGCTAAAACTAAGATGATATTGAATAAGAAAATCGATTTATAAGTCAAAATGATTTTGGGAATTGATATGAAGTAAAATATTATATTAGGAAAATATAAGAATGATACATTGGAAGCATGGCTTGAAATTTCTAGATAATTGAATATAGGGGTTCCTTTTTTAAATTCCAACTTAAAAGGCTCTTTACGATAAAAACTTCGAAAATCCAGAGTCAAACTGTTCGGAATTATTGAGAAAATAAGCGATTAATGAATTGGCTTTAACAAGTGTTTAAAAATCGCACATGTTGTTTTGAAGGGATTCAGTTGGAAAAGAAAAGACTTCGAGGTTGAAATAAGAATTCCAAAATATTTTGTAACTTATATGTGCGTGTGTGTGTATATATATATATATATATATATACATAAGATTTATATAAGAACGCCGCTAATTCGAAGGCTATAGATTTGGAAAGAAATTAAAGAGTAATGAAAACAGTTGTGAGTATTTATTTGATGTCAAGGTTGGACGATCAAGTATGTAAGGATTTTGCATATACGCCTAGCTAACATATATACGAAGTCCAATATATACTAGATGGATATAGAATCACATTCTAGTCGCTTGAGGACAATTCTGTTGATGATCGTAACATCACAGATTTTTTATTTTCGACTTTCGAAAATGGGATTACTATTTATTTCCGATTAAGACGTCGAGAAATACTCAAAACTATTTAAATAAACATTTGAAATGTTTTTTTTGTGACGTCTTCACGGTTTTAAAGTATAAATTAATTGTTCAAATGAATTTCAAGGCGGTGAGGATATTATGTATTTAGCGGGCGAGAGGTGTAAAATAAAGGTTTGAGAATATAAAATGAATTTGATACAAGATAGTTAAGTTAGAATCTATACTTAACTGGAATAACTAGTGGTAAGCGCAAATCCACTTGTTTCCTCTATAACTGAAAGGATACATTGTAAAAGTGAATCTCACTATTGATAATAAATCATGTATATGATTCTATGTTCTTAAATTTGGATTGTTATACGTTTAAAATTACGATCGGACCCAAAGTCCTAAGTGGGGGAGAAAACTATATTTCCCCAGTTGACACTTTGTAAATAAATTGAAATGTGAACTTATTGAGTTTGACCGAAGTTGTCACTTGAAGTGAATTGGATTTTTGTAAATTTTTCTCGAAAGGAAAGAAATATAGTATCAAGAACTTGATATGAATGAATCAAATGAAACGGAATATAATAAGGTAAACGACAAGGTAAATACGGAAAATGGGATATGTACTTAAGCAAATAAAAAGGAACGAATTGATTAAATTATGTTTTCCAATTTATCGAGAGAAACCGCTAAGAATAAATGAACCAAGTAGGAAGTACTCAACACGTAATCACTTACGATGCAAAGAAAAATGAATTTGAAGTAAGAACTACTCAAGAAAAAAATTTCCGAGTATCCCATGACTGAACTGCTGGAATTTGTATCCCTGTGTGCATTTGACTCCCCTATCTTGGCATAGGCTAATCATTTCAATTCAAACCTTGTTCCTGAGAAATGTCATTCGTACCTTTGTATCATTTGAATTTGGCCAAGTATTGATTCGAACCTTTTCACCTGTTGATGCTCATTGGATGTTGAATTTCTATTCCAAGCCCATGAAACTTGATTTGGTCTATGTATACCTTTTATGCACAAATTAGCATTGAACTTCTATGCGTCTTTACTTGACTTGAGCGCATGGAATTTTGGCTTGATCCGTGTATACCTCTTCGTGCCATGTGAAACCGTGTTTGAAGTCCAACTAGATAACTTTAATTTGTCTAAGATATCATGTAACAGAACCTCAATAAATGAGCTTTTCATATTAATTAAAAGTGTTTGAAATATAGAATTCAACTTATGCAAAAAAATTGGATTTTGGAATGTTAGTTTTGAGGATTTGGTTCTCGAAATTTTGAAATCAATGTTATGGAATGTTTTGCCAATACTAGTTTGAATATATGCATAATCAGAGTGCGTAGCGGAAGCTTGATGGTATTTTAAATAAAAAGGCTACAAGTGATTTTCCCGCCGATAGGAAAATGTGAACTTTTCAAACAAGATGTGATATTTGAAATGAGAATGAATATAAATCCTATATGAATATGTAAAGTATTTTGAATTAAGATATGCTTGAATTATTCTGAAAATAATGTTTGTAAGGAAGAATTTGATTATATGAATTGTAAATAATTTCTAAAGACGGTGATTGAAGTTCTTGGAAAATTTCATGACGATAATATGAAATTTAATTGGAAATCTTGGAAGTATTCAAAATTAGTTGAAATGGAAATTTGATCTAAAGAAGGTTGAATAACTTATATTGAATTATAAATGATTTTATTAAACTTTAACTTTTGAAAGGCTAGCTTAATTTGAAAGAACGATAAGAAAATCGTGTTGATCAATTTGATTTCCAATTATTAAAGGGAAAATTTATAGCGATATGAATCAACTTATGTATAATTGTCGAAAATGTTATTCCGATATAAATAGAAATGTGTAAGCTCGATATGATTATAATGATTCATAAAAGTCTTCGGAGGGCTTGAAATGTTGAATAAGATCATTGATTTCGTAATATGAAACATAAATTGAATGTTTGAAAGTGAAATTATATTTTTCAATTGATCGAAATTGGTGTTCCAATTATTTTGGATATGATGAATAGTTTACAAAAGTGGTTATAAACAAAAGAAATTTCGACGACTTGAATCCCAATATTTGAAATGTTTGAAAGATAACATACAATG
Source organism: Allium sativum (assembly GCA_030737875.1). Taxonomy (NCBI): domain Eukaryota; kingdom Viridiplantae; phylum Streptophyta; class Magnoliopsida; order Asparagales; family Amaryllidaceae; genus Allium; species Allium sativum. The sequence continues at coordinate 222,023,543 of CM060918.1, read as the reverse complement.
ATTGAAAGTATTTGCGAATTATTGGTGCGAAATGATTTACAGCTTCGGGATACAAAATGATTTGATGTGTACCATGGATTTGGGTAACTCGTGACTAAAGAAAGGGTGTGTGATTTAGGATTTGAAGAGTCCTTGGTGATGGTATGCTCTAGGGGTCCGGAGAGTCATCATTTATATATTTTATTTCGTGCGATAGGTCGTCCCTAGTGACCTTTTTCATAGGGGGAAAACTTCTTGAGGAAATGGGGCATATTTTTGATATGATTTTATCATGGTATGTTTGAAGTTTTTGAAAAGCGATTTTGGTTTTGAAATCCCGAGGTGAAGTATGATTCTCTATATGATTTCGAAATATATCAAATTACTTTATCTAATTTAAGTTTTGCTTAAATAATAAGCTCACATTTTTTAAATATATAAAACATTTGTGTTTAGAATTCTTATGAAATATTTGATATATTTTCAAGCTTATTTGAATTGATAAGCATTTGACTTCTATAAATTTTTAAGAAAAAAAATTTGTTTTACTTAAGAAAATCCTACAACCTCTCCTTTTCGAGGGCGAAAAGTTTTAAGTGGGGGAGGCTGTAACGATCCAGAAAATTTTGATGTTTAAAATATAGATTAAAAAAAGATTTAATTTAAATTAAATGATTTTTATTTTGACGTAAGATTTGGATTTCATTTTATTTTGAAAATAATTTGAATACACATTTCATAATGAAATTCATTTTTGTAAATTTAAGCATAAGCTTTGTCGAACCAAACGTTATTAACATTATTTAGCTGATTTGAATATATTAAGATAATTGAAATTTAATTTTAACTAATTAACGTTGAAATTCTTATTTGTTTTATTTTTGAATTTTATAGAAGTCATGCGTTACTACCGTTATTAATTTATTTTTGAATATGGTAAATTTAACCATTGTTAATGAATTCAACTTTGAAATGTAAACCTTGTAATTAAGAAATCCAATTTATTTAAACTATAAGATATGAATTTGCAATTTAATTTATCTTTGGTAGTAGTTGAATTTATGACATGTTTAAACATGTACACTAAGTTTTATACCATTCATATGTAATACTTCGTTCAACCGTTCCTTTCTTTCAGCCTAGATCTTTGTTTAAACTGTGTCTTCCTCCGGTCAACCATATCTAACAGAAATCTATTGAATATTTGATGGCAATGCCTAAAAATTTTGAACTGAAATAATTTGCCATTTTTTCTTGCCTCTCTGTCTGTACCAACACCTGTCCATTACTCCTTGCATGATGTACACGTTGATGTTTTATTCTGTAACCAGTTCCTTGCGTTTGCATTATAAAGAGTGGTATCCCTTTCTCCGTTGACAGTGAAAATTAATCCCCCCTGCTCATTTTGTTCCAACCGATAGTTTTCCATTTGTTCTCCCCTAAGTTTGTTTCCCCAAATCGCTCTCTTCCCCAAAATCAATTCGAAAATAATGGCCTGCTGCCAAAGAGATAGCTCCACTGCTTCCTTTCTTCGAAGCCGCGGCTTCTACCCTTCACCGCTCGCTCCTCTCCCAGTCGCTTCAAACCCATACTCTCCTCCAAAATTCCCATGGCTGACACGAGAAGCCATCACCTTTGAACACCGGTGCCACTGACCAAGCCCGCTCCTTTCCAGCGTGAAGCGAGTCCCGGCAATGGACGGACAATACAAGGCTCACGTATGTTGGAGCTTCCCCCTTCTCGATTCATAGTCACCCGTTTCCACCAGCATGCTAAGTTACCGCGGTCTGCTCCCATCGACCGGCGAACACCGCTCGCTCTTGCGTCATCCATTGGACACCGAAGTTAAGATTACATACGATTAAATTTATTGCAAGTGTCTACTTCGTATCTCACTAAATATGGTTGTTTGGGAACATTCGCTACTGTATTCTTGTCTTTCGTGGTCGACTGTCCTGATTTTGTCTACAATCAGTAACCTGTTACACTGTATTCAGCATAACTTCCGCGTAATGTGTTGTTATAAGTGTCTGTTCCCATCGCGCTTAAGACGGTGAAATCCAAACAAGTTACCCTTACTATGTTTTATAGACGCTGTGTCATCTACAAATGTGTGCATTTCTGTGTTAAGTGGTTATGATGCCTCGACTAAAGATCCTCTTCCCGTTTCCTAGTTGGTTACCAATTTGTTGACACACCCATGCATGGTAATATGTATTACCTATTCTTAGTCCCTTTTCTAACTTGGGCCATCTGGCTTTAGTTTTGATGCATGCAAGTCATGCAACGGTTATTGGTTCTTTTGTTTGGATCCATTCAGAGACGTTGGGATTCTTGTTGTTCTCATTTGTTTTAGGTTTAGCCACGCACCATATGTTATTTTGCTTTGCCATGTATGGGGAGCATAGACCACACAATATGCACTAAGTTTGGGTTATCATTCCATTAATATCTCTATCTGGTTGTTTGCATGCATGAGAAAAATAAACTGGACTTTATGTTGAAAGTATTCGAAACGTTATTGGGTTTATAGCAACTACGTGAATACACTATATATTTCTCTGGATGTGCCTATTATAATAAACTGTGCCTTATTTGCATATCACATGTGAACTGTTGGCCGCACAGTGCACATAATATATAAAAATAATTGAAATGTTTTATTACATGGGACCAATAAGAAAATACAACAGGAAGTATAGACTGCGAATCTTGATGAAAGTGTTAAATGTTCGTTAAAGTTAAAAGAATAATCAAGCTAGAATAAATAAGGAAGTAGTACCTTGAATAAATTTTGTATGTTAAAATTTCCGCGTACAGTCAACCTATGTGGATAATCTAAATGTGCATTGTAATGTTGTCATGGAACTGAGTATACGCGTGACCCAATATAGGTATTCATGAAGTAAATCACCCATATTTGTTGCAGACTTCAGCGTTGCATGATCCATACCCACATGTCATACTACCCTAGGCATGTTTCATATTACATTTGATATCATCTCTTGATTTTGCCTCCAATTGAAATTTCTGTAGCAACTTCCAGAATATGCTATTTCATTTCTAATACATGCTGCCATGTCAACATGGTTTCTTGCTAGGTTGTATTTCATGATATTTATTTCAACAGTTCACAGAGGGTATACTCGGATTATTTAAATAAATTCGTTGGGACTAAACTAATTATATTTATGTGTTTGTATCAAAGTTTACTTACTTGAAATAAGTTTAATCCTGACTCCGGTGTTTTGTGTATTTTGCATGGGACACTCGGGTTAGACCCTAAGTGTTTCAGTTTATAGATATCAGCTCACAAACCGGAAAGGACAAGGAGACGTGGAATGCTCGTGCGCGCTAAGCTCAACAAAATGTAAATTTTATTCATTTGAAAACTCAAGTATACATTATATAATTTTTCCGCTGTGCAAATATTGTATACAACTTTGATTTTATATGAAATTTTATTCCGCTGCAGTTATTATACTCTATGATTCTATATTAATTCTATTTAAACCTGTAAGCCAATAACAATTAGGCATCTTGAACAATTTAAGTTGGTTTAAATACCGATTTGAGACGAGAAAAATGCCAGGTCGTTACATGGGTACAAATCCAAAAAAATAGAAATACATAATTCATCAAAAAAAAGGTCAGCGTACTTAACTAAAGACTACATAACTTCATCCAAGTATGCATGATATAACTAGTTAAGGTATCCCGAACCTCATCCATCTCTTGTCGGGTATAAGAACCACGTTGTGCAAAGTCCTGCATTTATAAGAGAATACTGTTTCAAAATGTATGTAATTAAAATATAATAACTAGGCGAATGAAAAATAATAATTTAGTACCTTTTGTAAATCGATGCTTTGATTATAATATTTTATTATGTCATGCATATACATCATCATATAATATACGCAATCCGTTGCTTCATTTTGCTGCGGACACTAGCAATATTACAAGATAATGTAATAGTTAGTTTTAAATGAATAAAAACAAAAAAATGCATAGTTCGGACAAGCTAATAAAACAATAATTTTGGAACTATTAAGAGTAAACTAGTTAAATATTCCATGTTACCTCAAAAAAATAATAAAACAATGATAAATGCATGTTCTTTATCAATCAAGCATATAATTGGAAATGACAATGGTTTCATGTGAAAATCATAAAGTTCCGGCAGCTATATACCATTAATACTTCTTAGTCTTATATCTGGCATTTAAATCCATGTATTCCATAAAATACAAGTCTGCAGGTACCAATCGTTCCAATAGAATACAAACAATCAGTCCTAAATACAATTTCAATTATCTTGGCAACATTCAAGTCAACATATTAGCATCAATAATATCTGACTCGGTCATAACATATTGGAATTTAAAGAATTCGACACATTCATGGCAAACTGTGCAAGATAATGACAATCTTAATCAGTATTTAGACAAAAAGATGTGTTGCATACATATATGGTAAGTACACACAATCATAATGTAATATAGTATATGTTTTTATACCATGCAAATACTTGTCAAAATACAGATTAGAACTGAACCATATTCAAGTGAGTTGCAAATGAAATGCTTATAATTAAGTTGCAGTTGAAACATTTTCGAGTAATTTTCCAAGTTTACACATGCGCACACACTCTAAAAAAATACCTATTTGTAAATTCCTAGGAGTACCTGATGTAATGCGAATTGTTTCTCTTTTCTGTGAGACCATGTAGAGCTCCTTGCTTCTTGTAATCTTTGCAATAAGCAAAGCCACCCTGTTTGAAAGTGGAGGTACGATATTGAAATTCCAAATGGAGATAAAAAAATATTCACTTAAAACTCCAACCCGAAGTCACATCATACAAAGGCTATACTTAGCATGAGAAATGACGAAGATAAATGGATAAATTAGAAAATATGTACAAATTACTGATATTTTACCTTGTCTTATGTAAGAACTCATATTCGGCTATTTCAATTCATGTGCATAACTAAATGGGAAAAAAATTTGAGCATCTATCAACTGTGAAATAACTTAATCAAACTGGTATGAAATAATCTAGTCAAACTGGTATGCATTATCAAAGATAAATAAGCATAAGAAGACCAATACCATTACAAATCTATCTCCAAACTCCAGATCAAAGATATGGTAGTCCATGTAGAGTTACACAACAATTCTCAAATAACATTTTTCTGAGACAGAAGATACATCAATTAATAGTCAAACCATTAGAACAAATAAGCACAAATTAAATAGGAAGTTGTAGCCTAATCAACATAGAATAAACAATAACATTTACATATGTTTTTCACATATCATTTCTGAATACTATTGTATATGGAGAAGATCAATATATCTGACTATATTAACTTATAGATGTAAAATCCCAAAAACACTGATGTGTTACGTTTATATATAAGCCTCAAGTAGGCCGACGGGCTGAAATTGCTATGTTTTGAAAATTTACTCGCATATAATCTGAAAATGGGATGGAGAATTTGGTAACATAAATCACGCGAAGCGTAAAATTAGCAAGTTATGTGTACCTGAAAGTGGAAGACAACGAATACATATCAATTACACTATGCCATCATCTTTGCGTATTTGGGTGTCAGAGGCCATAAACACCAACGAGTTAGCAAGTTCAAATCTGGTGGAGTAGAGGTTGGTCAGTTACGAACTGAAGGGGCATGTTATAGATCTGGATGGTGGAGGAAACAGGGAGCAGGGATCACGGTTTATTTTGGCAGTGTAGGAGCGACAACCGTCTAATTTTGACTAAGATAATAAATTGTGGTACTAAGAATATTGTAATTTTAGTTACCAAAGGTTTTTTCCGACATATGCATTTTGACTATTTTTTATTGTTGCACAAGTGACCTAGATGAAAAAATTTGAACCAAAAGGAACATCTACTGACATTTTTTCTAACTGCCAAGTGGACCCCACTTTTGCTTGGAAAGATTGTTGATTTGTAGATTTATTTTGTAATGACTTACACCTCACTGACCCAATATGTTGGATAAACACTTTGATTTAAATATCCATTAAGTAAGGCTTGCAACTAACATAACCTATTTCCAGTACTCGATTATATTCTATTATACCTTGGGAATACAAGGCCATTTGACTAATCTTAGAAGTGGCAACACATATTGTCTGTTTTTTTCTTGCCCGCCCCAACTTCTGCACTCATCTCTGCCAGCAGCTAGAAGACATAAAAAATATAATAGGGAAAACAACTTGTGCAAATGCACTTTCCGTTGGAGGATTCTGTATGGCCGATATGTGAGAGGGTCGGTAACCCGACGTATCCATGTGCATATTCGTCGGAATAAAATATTTGATTTATTTTTGTTGATAAACACAACCAAAGGGGTTAGTTCAGTTGAAAAGAACCAATCATCAGATATCTAAAGCAGAAGACTTGGCTGAAACATATTTGATTGATAAGTGCCTTACATAATTTTCAATAATAACCCAGATGGTTTTGCAGTCTAGACATGCAGAAAATATGACTCATTTAATTCCACAATAAAAATGAAATGAACAATCATTGACCTATGCATCGAAGAAGTTTGACGTCGTTTGACGACTGGTACCCCGTTCGATGCATCACCACTAATAGTTGCTCCAGCGAATATTTTACTCAGTCTGTAAAATTAAACTCACTTCATCCCACTCATTTCACACCATTTTCACTCTTAATTATCATCTTTTGACAATCACACTTCTAATTTTTAAAAAATTCCATAATGATGTAATAGTTAAAATATCTAATATATGATAACCACTTCACATTTTTTATGATACGGAGAGAAGCTTGCTATATTAGGAAATTCAAATTTTGATATTTAGTTTTAAGGATGCATTTTACAAACCTCCAAGGATATTTTTTTTATTAATTAGGTTAAGAACGAACTCCCAACTGATTATGTAAGAATAAACAAAAAAATAGCGTGAATCAAAAGAGAAGATTTTTTTAAAAAAAAGTACGTGAATCAAAAAATAGCGTAAATCAATCGATTGTGCAAGCAATTCACTTTGAATAAAATCAAAAACATAAATAAGCATGAATAAAAAGAGAAATAATTTAATTTGTAAAATATTTTGGCCAGAATCTTAAGCCTAGGTCCAATGTTAACATTATTTTTGATACCTGAAATCGAATTGAAATTAAAATACTAATCTGCAATCATTGAGTAAGCAGAAAATAGCATGTTGAAATCGAAATCTGCAATAGAAAATATCTGAAAGAGGGCAATGTTGAAATCTGCAATCGGCCTGCAATTGGAATCCAATTCTGTAATAGTAAATTCGAACCGAAACAGCAAGAGCGGCAGTGTTTATCTTTTTCTTTTCATTTTTTTTCTTTTTATTTTTCTGGTCCTTGTACTGGTGCAGAAGAATGAAAAAGTAGCGCACTGGAGAAAGAGTCGAAATATTACAAGTTCGGGTTAAAAGAACAGGTTCGGGCTAAAAGGAGCACATTCGATCCTCTATTTTTTTTTAAATACACTTGCTTCAATCTATTTGCATCAAAAAAGAACAGCTGATGCGAATCAATATACTTGCATCAGTTGTTAACATTGGTGATGCAACCAAAACCATTTGCTTCTGCTTATTTGCTTCAAAACTGATGCTTAACTGATGGTAATTACATTTGTAACTCTTCTACTGCTTCAACTATACCTATTGCTTCGAAAGTTAATGGGGAACTGACTCAACTGATGCTATTAGCATCAATTGTTTATAGAACTGACGCAACAGAGACGATGCAACAGGCTTGTTTTGTAGTAGTGCGATGCTCGACTAGTAACCGTTATTATAAGTAAACTCTACCAAATATAGATGGTCTTCCCACGATCTCCCGAAGTCTAATACACAAGCTCTAAGGAGATCCTACAATGCTCGATTCACTCGCTCGGTTTGACATTCAGTCTAGAGATGATAAGCCGTACTCGGACATAGCTCGGTTTCCTCAATCTCTTACAAACTCTTCCACAATCCACCTATGAACAATGGATCTCGATCATTCACTATGCCCTTTGGGATACCATGGAATTGAACTATTCATTTATTATATAACTCAACCAACTTCGATGTTGTCCTAGTCGATCTGACAAAAATAAACTTGCGCTTTTGGTCAAGCAATCCACGATTACTCAAATTCCTTCATTTCCTGCCCTGGTTCTAAGTAGTCCATCGATAAAATCCATCGATACTTTCTCTCATTTCCATGTTGGAACTTCCAGTGGCTGAAGCAATCCACTCGCTTCTTCTGTTCAGCTTTTACCAACTGACACTTCATGCATTTGGAAATAAAATTTTCAACATCCCTCTTCATATCTTCCCAGTAATAAACTCCTTCATGTCCGGATACATTTTATTACCACTGGATGGATCATCAACTGAGAGTGATGAATTTCTCTCAAAATCTCATCTCTTAATCCACCAATATCAGGAACAACCATTCGTCCTTTCTTTCGAAGTCAACCTTCTCGATCGACCTCGAATTCCTTATCCTTTTTTGGTTCCACTTTTGTTTCCAGCTTATGTATGATCTCGACAAGCTTTTCAACATGCTTTTGGCTTTCGCCAATCCTTTCGATGAGAGTTGGTCTTATCGATAAGTTTGCCAACATCATGCTTCTAGGTCGTTACAGTCTCCCTCGCTTAAAAGAAATTCTTCCTCGAAATTAGACGAAAGCAAAGTTAAGGTAGAAATGATAAAACAGAAATAAGTTTACCTCTCACAGAAAACCTATTCATAAATATCCACTCTGCACCCGGGATAAGCCTTTTTAATGCTATCCTCTGTTTCTCACGTACAGTCTCTTTGATCTCTGCTCAACTTTAATTTGACCAAATTAATCTTCTTATTTCACAGTTCTCTTCTTTGCCAATTATCTTTATAGGCTCTCTACGAACTTCCAAACTTGGGGTGATATCCAAGTCAACCTGTGTTGCTTCCTCAACAATTAAACCAGGATCATGCACATACTTCCGGAGATGAGAAACGTAAAAAACATCATGTACTCTAGTCAACCAATTTAGTAACTAAACCCTGTAAGCTAGAGTTCTAGCCTTCTCCAATATCGAGAACGGACTATATTTAGGTAATAACTTTCTCGTCTTCCTGAATGGAATCACTCCTCTCAACGGAGAAACCTTCAAATATACTTGATCGCCAACAGCAAATGCTAAATCTCTTCTTCTAGAATCTGCGTAACTTTTTTGTCGGCTTTGAGCTGCCTTCAACCTATTCTTAGTGATGTCCACTTTATCTGTGGCTTCTCGGATTATATCTAGACCCAACACTAGCGGATTACCATGCTCAATCCAACATGCAGGAGATCTGCATAGTTGACCATACAATGCCTCAAATGGTGACATCTTCAAACTAGCTTGGAAGCTGTTGTTATACGAGAACTCTACAAGAAGCAAATGAACTTCCCATGACACTCCAAAATGTAGGATACATGCTCTCAACAGATCTACCAAAATACTATACACCCTTTCAGTCTGACCATCTGTCTAAGGATGGTAAGAAGTGCTAATATTCAACTTCGTCCCCAACTCAGGCTGAAATGCCACCCAGAATTTACTGGTGAAGATAGGATCTCGATCAGTGACAATACTACTGGGTATCCCATGCAGTCAAATAATTTCCTTAACATATAACTGTGCAAGGCTTTGAGCTGTTCTTTTTGCTGTTATTGGAAGAAAATGGGCACTCTCCGTCAAACAATCTACAATAACCCAAATGCTATCATTACCCTTCTTGGTTCGAGGTAGACCATCAGTGAAATCCATCGATATCTGGTCCCACTTCCATTTTAGAATCTCTAACAGTTGTAATGACCCATCGACCTTCTATTGATCACGCTTAATTTGTTGGAAAGTTGGATACCTGCTAACATATATTGAGATATCTCTTTTCATATATTTCCACCAGAATTTGCATTTCATATCTCGATACATCTTTTATACACCTGGATGGATACTAAGCTTAGACTTGTGACACTCACCCAATACTTCTCTCTTTAGCTCTGAAACATCCAGAACACAAATCCTTCCTTTCAATCTCAGAACTCCTTCCCTATCAATCCGTAAGTTCGAGACTTCACCTTATTGAGTTCTTTTGCATATCTTTTGAATAAACTCATCATCTTTCTACAAGATAGATCTTCTTGGTTAATAAAGATGTAACATTTTGGTTAGCAGTAAATGTGTTCTTTCTACTAAGTGCATCTACTACCGCATTGGTCTTCTCTGGAGTATACACAATAACCAAATCATATGCCGCTAGAAACTCCAACCAACGTTGTTGCCTCATATTCAAATCCTTCTGAGTCAACAAATACTTCAAAGATTTATGATCAATACATAGCTCAAACTTCTCACCCAATAGGTAATGTCTCAAAATCATTAAGGCAAATACCACAGCTAACAATTCCAAATCATGAGTGGCGTACTTTTTTCATGCGGCTTCAGCTAACAACTTACATAAGCAATAACCTTGCCTCTTTGGATCAACACTACGCCAACTCCATTACCAGAAGTATCAGTACAACTATTAAATCTTGATTGTCATCGATAATTGTCAACGCCGATGTTGTAGTTAAATTTTCTTTCAACTCTTGGAAAGCTGCTTCACATTCTAACGTCGATTTAAACTTGGTTTGCTTCTTAGTCAACTTTGTCAAAGGGCTAGACAAACTTGGAAAAATCCTTCATGAACTTTCAATGTATTCTTCCTGAGATTCTCCAATATTTGTTCTAAATGTCTCGCATTCTCTTCCACTGTCTTCGAGAAGATTATAATATCATCAATAAAGACCAGCACAAACTTGTTCAACACTTCTCGGAATACTCGATTTATCAGGTCTACGAAATAGGCAGGGACATTACACAGTCCGAAAGGTATTACTAACCATTCATAAAATAAATCCATACCCCTGAAAGCCACCAAAGGAACACACTCTTCTGCAATCCTTAATTGATGAAAACCTGTAGCTAGGTCCATCTTTGAAAATACACGCATTCCATTCAAGCGATCTAACAAATCATCTATGCGGGGCAATAGGTACTTATTCTTGGGCGCTTTATCTATGCGGGCAATGAGTACTTATTCTTGGGCGTTTTCTTGTTGAGATCTCGTTATCCATAAATGTTGCTGAGTTTAACTGCTCAAATCTTCTTTTTCCTTTAGCGACATCCTCCGAAATTCATGTACAACCATGTTGGAGAATGGAGTTTTGATGATAACAATCTTATTTCAATATTAATTGATTATAAAATATAAACTAACATCTCTATATAGAATATATATATACACACACATATGCAGGAGTTGTATACAGGAATTAATACTGAAGACTGTACAGTTTTAGAGATTCAAGAGATTCATAATTCAGAGAAGATTCAAGACTCATGAGTAATCAATAAATCAAGAGTTCAAGATAAATATAGTATAAGGGTCAAGTTTATATGTAAGACTTTGAATAACACTCCAAATTCATATTCAAATTCTGTTTTTCAAATTTCAAATTCTATTTTCAAAATTCAAATTCTAATTTTAATTAATTTTTCTATTTTACCTTTGATTTTAAACTTAAGTTAATTTTTTATATATATTTATATAGTTATATACTTTTATAATTTTATATTTATATAGTTTTAAACTTTATAATTTAATAAATACGTTTATATAGTTTATATTTATGATTTCATATGATTTTCTACTTTATAATACTTATTTATATCACTATGTTTTAATTCAAGAATTTCCAGAATTATATATATAGTAAAACACTTGAAAATATTCAAAAAATTCAATTTTTCAAAACATATATGTTGACATGCATAATACCCTATGTCGACATACAACTGTCATATTTTCAGTTTTGAAAGGAAGTGTCTTTTCACCATTTGTAACGTTCCACAAGCATTGCAACCTTTCAAATCTTATAAATAGGGGTTAATTTCGAATTTTTTATTCATTCTTCTTCTCCATCTTCATCCCTTTTAATTGCTCCATTATTATTTCATGTTTTTATGATTTCTACACTTCTATTCTGCCAATTTCAATTATAAATATACAAAACTTCTTCGTTTCTCACTCTCTACTCGTTACTCTCTGAATCAAAGTGCTATTGAAGAGCTATAGGGATGTTGTAATCATTTTGGATTATTTTGGGATAGTTTTGGAAACACTATGTTCCTTGTAGCCGAGAAATCAAGGAAATAATGTAAACCTTGTAGCAGGGAAATCAAGGGTGGTGGAAATAGTGTTAACCTTGTAGCCGTGAAATGAAGGGGATTGTACTGAGATTTGGATCTAGTAATAAAACGTTGCGCAATCCAGCATTGCATGGGACTAGACGTAGGAGCAATTCGAACCAGTATAAATCTGATGTGTTCTTTCCTTTTCTGCATTTTATTTTTGTTTATTTTTGTGTTTGTGTTTGATTCTGTGTCTGTGATTATCTCTGCGGTGTGTGATTCATATAGTAGATCATATAAGTTTTAGATTTTCTTAAATTCCTTGAAAACACTATTCACCCCTTCTAGTGTTAGTTTTGCCTTAAGATCCGCATTCCGCGTTACCTAACAATTGGTATCGGAGCAAGGTCTTTCAAAAAGTTCATAATCTGGTTTTTGAAAATATTAAATGGCAAATTTTGAAATGATTGTTAACACTAGTGTCAATTCATGCATTGCATCAATGTTGAGAGAGTCTGCATTCAATTATGTTGAAAATTCAAGTGATCTATAGAAATGTTGTCCAATACAAGAAAATATGTGTTATATGGCTATTGAAAATTCAAAAGTTGAAAAGATGGGTAAAGTGGCTATTGAAAATTTAAATTCTGAAATGGTGTGTTACATAGGTGTTGAGAATTCAAATTCTAGTAAATAAATAGTGGAAATCAAAAGGAAAAATGGATTCCAGATATTGGCTGTTCGAGATATATGACCAGAAATCCAGAAATACTAAATAATCTAGCCCATGAAGATGGTGGAATGTGAACTTCAGAAATAACTCTAAAGGATATATTGTTAGCATCGGTAATGTCGGTAATTCTGAAACTCCTATTATTTCTGATGTTTTATTAGTTAGGAATCTAAAACATAATTTACTAAGTACAAGTCAACATTGCGATAAGGGCTATAAAATAAACTTTGGAAAAGATAAATGTTTTATAGAAGATAGGAATTCAAAAGTAATATTCGAAGGATATAGAAAGAGAAATATCTATATATTGAGTATGAAAATCTCCAACGATAACCTATGTCTTCTGGACAATACAAGAGAACCTTGGATCTAGTATAAAAGATTTGGACATAAAATTTCAAACACATCTCTAGGATTTCTAAGTTAGATTCAATTAGGGGATTATCCAAAATGTTAAAGTAAATAGTTTATGTGACGCTTGTCAATTCAGAAAATTAAAAAGAATATCTTTTAAATCAAAAGAGGAAATTACAACCGTGAAACCATTAGAGTTAATTCACATGGATTTATTTGGTCCATCTCAAACCCAATCGATATGCAATAACCTGGAAAATTCGAGCCAATTGAAAAAAAAATTATTTTGGCAATTTTGATGAATTTTGAATATTTAAAATGAATAATTTTAAATAATGACGACAAGAAATTTATTTTGAATAGAATAGAACGTATATATTTATTTGAATCGTCGTTGGAATATAAAAAGTTATTTTTAATTATAAAAGAAATTGAAAATAGCGCGGTAGTTTGAAATTTCGATTTCGAATTTCAAATGAATGTACAGGATTCAAAATAAATCGGATTTTGGCAAAACAAAAAACATTAGAATCTATTTGAGAATATCTTTCCAATGAATCTGAAAAATTGAAATTTCATAGCGGGGATAAAAAGTTATTTCCAGTTGAAAATTCAAAATAGTCGTTGTGGAATTCTGGCCCTTAAGAATGGAAATTCTGCGAACAACCTCGGTTTCGACGAAACCATTTTTGTTGGATCCGGGATGTCAAATTACTGGTAGATTCCAAAATTCGTAATTTTTCAAATCAATATGTGAGCGTGGAAAAGGAAAACGCATTTGACCAGTTTCAGTTGATTTTAATCGATTGGAAAATGGCCATTTTTCAAACGTTCTCAGAATTTGACGAAATTAGTTTTGTTAGGACCGTATCGTCAATACGAAGCTAGAAAATATTTTTCGGGAATTTATAGAGTCCGTATGTGACCCCAGTAAATTGAAAAGTATGTTTAAAATAGAATATATAGATTTAAATTTGGATTTAAAGGGAAACTGGTTGAAACGATGGGATTGGCCTACGAAACATATCCCATTGTGTTCGGAAAAGGAGTAATTAGCTAGGGGTACAATCGTTGGGTCCGATTTGTTGTTCAAATCGAAAAGCAACTTTTTAGAGAAATAAAATAATTAAATAATAAAATATATTTATATGGCCTCTCCTCTCTCTCTCTCCTATTTCAGTCAACTCCTGTTCATTTAAAAAGAAAAAAACAAAATCGCTGCCCTAACCCTTTTCCGCCGCCGACGTCCAGCTTCCCCCCCTCCGCCGCTCGAGCCAGCGCCTCCCCCCGAGCTCCTCCCTCCTCCTCTCGCGTCCTAGCCCCTCTTTCTTCTTCTCAATTTAAGCCCGTGAACCCCCCAGCCACCCAAGAACCCGCAAACCACCCGAGACCGCCAGGCGCTCCACCGCAGCAACCCTGACCTGCGCGCACCCCTCCCCCTTCCAATCGACTGCGACATTTCCCCCCTTTTTTCCTGAAAATTGTAAGTTTTCTTTTATTCATTTCTTTAATAAAGTTGTGATTTTTCTTTTATGAAGTATATGATGTTAGTGTAGAAGCATGATGATTTTATCATAAGAGAGTTTAGATTTTTGAATCGAAGGGTTTAGATTTTTTTGAATCGAAAAGAAGGAATTTTTATAATGTAAAGAAGGAATTTTATAATATAAAGAAGGAATTTTTATAATATAAAGAAGGAATTTTTATAATATAAAGTTTAGGAATTTTTATAATATAAAGAAGGGTTTTTGATTAGAAAAGTTCGAAATTTTATATTAGAAAAGTTTGAATCTTTATATAGTTGAAATGGTGAAGTAAAAATATAATTTTTATTATGAAGTTAGCTTGATAAAAATATGTTTTTTTATATAGTAGGGATTATAAAAATATGATTTTTATATAGTAGGGATTATAAAGATATGATTTTTATATAGTAGGGATAATAAAAATATGACTTTTATATATTAGAAAATATTTAAAAAAAATGTGATTTTTATATGAGTGACTGTTAGCCTGCTTTGTGATCAGACTATCCAAAGCCCAAGAACTCTATCAGGAAGGCCACTCAGGGCTTGAGTATGAACTAGTAGAGATCAGCATCTGCTTGGACGAAGTAACAAAGGATGGGAAAACTCGTATTTTTGCGCATATAAGCTTTGGGTTGGATTCCACCATTTTGGATCAAGCTAAAGCGAATATTTCTAACCGACCAAACTGGATCGGGTAAACCGGATCGAGTCATCTGGATCGGGCCATCCGGATCGGGTCACTCATCCTAACCGAATTCTGGGCAGTTAAAGATCATTTCCCTATTGTTTGCAAATAAATTATACAATTGTAAACAACTGTAAAATCCGTTCGGCTTTCCTAAACAACAAGGATTGTTGTAGAGGGTGTCGAACTCTGGGACCAAAAATATTTTAATTAATAAATCCAATCAAGTTATTCCAAGATTTTGATTGATTGAAAATACAGAAAATAACAGCAATTAAATAAAGAAGAGAGATTTATCTAATAAGAGAAAGCAATTAGGGGATAATGACATAGATTAGATTCACACTCATCGATAGCCAACAAATAAATATAGATCTAATTCATGTTTCTGTCACAAACACGAATCAAAGATAAATAGATTCTTAGAAACACATAAGTAAATAACGACAAGCATAGCCTATGTAGGAGCTGAGCTCTTAAACAACCATAGACTATCAGGACAGATTCACAAATTAATTTCTAAAAACGTAAAATTAGATCTAAATCTGATAATTGTTAGATTGAACACGAATATACCCTGTAAAGGAGCATAACTCTTAAATGACACAGAATATGAAGGTTCAGATCTAACCCTTGATTCAGATCTAGATCTACATATATAAAGTCCTCATCTATTGGCTATGTGATTCATGTTGAATCATATCTATTAGCGTCATCACCCCCTAATCAAAGGGGATTAGCTAGACATAGCTAAAGAAGAAGAAAAACAGAAATTAAATAACATGAACATAAATAAAACTAAAACTAAATAGAACAGAGGAAGAAGAGTTTTATTCCAAGAGAAAGATTACAGAATAAAACTAAGTGTGTTTTACAATGAATGAGATAAAGTGTATTTATAGCTGATATGACAAAGGCTACTTGGCAAATTCCATAATGTGGGACTAAAGAATTAGCCCAACTAACACATAAGCTAGTGTGAACGCAGATGTAGAGTGAGAGGCCTTGCAAATGAGCTAATGTGAACGTAATATGAGTCTTTATTGAGCCAAATCTACCTAACTAAACTCTATTTGCAACCGTTCTTCAAGCTTTAAACTCTTCAAGCTTTAGTAATTTCAACTTCACTCTTTTTAAGCAAATTCTTCATGCTTTATCCATCAAATACTCTAAACCAAGCTTTTTTTATCAACAATCTGAAAACACAGCTATAAATACACAATATTGATTATTTTAGATAGAAAACTAGATAAATAAGCGGATAAAATATACACATTTATGTGTATATCACCTATGTTCTCCACTACTTTCGGGATTTACTCTAAAGCTGCCACGTGGCCACTCAACCCTAACCGAATTTCTACCTATAAATACACATACAATGCATCATTTTTGGGGGACTTTTTGGCACTTCATTTGTTCATGGCAGCATGGCCGTATTCCATCATAAATAACCACCTTATTCTCAATGAAAATAATGAATTCGGAGAGAATGATTCATTGTATTTGAGTGTTTGAATGTAAATACTCAGTGTAATTGTAATTCCGGAATGAAATGAAGAACTATAAAGTGGATGTAGGCTCATTAACACCGAACCACTATAAATCTTGTGTGTTGATTGATTTCTCTTGCTTTTTCGTACATGATTTCTTGTTATTCTCTGCAAAACATGATTAATTGGGTGTTAGTGCCATTTTTTGGTCTAACATTTTGGTGCTTTCACTAAGAAATGAAGATTCTCGGCTTTTCGGATTATTTATCTACTATTTGGATCTCCAAGTCCAAAGAGATAATCAGTATTCTCATCACTTTCGAAGCTTTCGATGATTTTAGTAATTCTGTATATTGCAGCCCCAAGAAGAGATGGTAACTAACTCGTTTCTCGAAGAAGCAAAGTCAATGGAGAGCATCCTGGTGACAAACAACTCACGACAGTAGCTCGGGCTCCGGATTGAGTGTGTTCGGGTCGTATCCGATCTAATCCGACAACCAAAGATGCATTTCTACCTAAAGCATGGATGTCTCTGTAATGAAGCAATGGGTTCAATACGATCCGCCCGGCACAGTAGCAACGTTTCAGCGTGGCCCTCAACTTCGGATCGGATCAGATATGTTTCCAGTTCGAATGAGCTCCGTATCTGAAACACCCCACTTCCGTTAGGGTCACTCTCAAAGGGAAAGCCCTAATTTTGGTGGAGGTTTATAAGTACAAGTCACAGATATACAAGACAGATATAAGAACACATATTTGTAAACAGCGGAAGAACAACAAATTTTATTTCATAAAGTCAAATACGTGTTACAACAACATCCTTTCCAAAAACATAACATAACACTTTCATAATCTGTCTTGAGTACATTATTTTTAAAGAAGCATAAATAAAACATAGATGAACTGCAAAAGCCCCATAGTGGATTGTCCAAAGCCATAGTTCAAAACAGGAAAGTCCAAGCAATACATTTCTCTTCTTCAAGCTGGATGTCAAGGCTGATCAAGCTGCTGTGTTCCCTCCCTGTGGACCTGGGGGGGGGGGAGGGGGGAAACGGAAGAAAGAAGACGAAAGAAAAGTAGAGTCAGACATAAAGCCTGAGTAAGTCTAGTACTATTTTGTCTATGAATAAAGAACTGGGTATGATAAGTATAAACAAGAAGTGGGCATGCACTATAAACTTGGTTAAGTTGTCTAGGGTCGAATATACTATCGTACCCCATATTAATCTCTGAACCCATATAAACTAGTTTCCAATTTGCACCCCATAGTCAGGGTGATGTGATCCATTCAATGATGATCGGCTCCTACTCGCATAGTTACATGTGTCTTACGGCCCCCGATGTCTGTAGTTACCTATGCTGGTCCCACCATGGGGTGTATCAAGTCCCATAGTGGCAACCCGACACAACCTTAGAGTGCACAGGTATGCTACTGGTGTCTAGTGCCTTATTTTTCTGCGCCGGAGTGTGTGCACGCCCGCACCCCGTTAGAACCTACACTGCTACACCACCGCCGTCGCTTTGACC
This sequence comes from Allium sativum, assembly GCA_030737875.1. Classification (NCBI taxonomy): domain Eukaryota; kingdom Viridiplantae; phylum Streptophyta; class Magnoliopsida; order Asparagales; family Amaryllidaceae; genus Allium; species Allium sativum. The sequence goes on along the minus strand of CM060918.1, from coordinate 222,005,012 downwards.
TCTTACAATCAACCCAGTAATCGTGCCCCACCGTGCCTAGTTTCAGGGTATCCTGATACACCTTTTAGGGTTACTGCTGAAAAGGGTCCCCCGTTACTAGGTTTTCTATCTCTAGCCAACATGCTAAGTTGGTTAAGTGTTTCCTACCTAACCCCCACCAGTCCGTTTAGTTTAGCATGTTCTATTTTGATTAAGTCTTTAGTTCACTTAATCCTATCAATCCTGACTCAGCCTTAATTGTCTTATTAAGGCCCTGACCTCTCACATTAGACAGGTATTGTTGTGGCTGCCTGTTGCCGGTTGGTTCCGGGCAGTCTTACGCCACAACTCAGTCTAACCTCGGGTCCTTGCTGGGCTCCATGTTTAACCTCCCACATTGGATAGGTATTGTTGTGACTACTGGACAGCCGGGCGGTTCCGGGCAGGTTTACATCACAACTCAATCCAACCTCGGGTTAAACACATCGTATGCTCTACATTTACATATTTTGTCATTCTTCTTTATTTCTTATATGTAAATATTTGCGGCCCATTATTAAGTTAATGGTGTAAAGGTTACACCAAACATGGGCCCAACCCATACTTGAATTTGGGCCCTTCTATTTTATATTTTCATTTATTCATTAATTAATTTTAACCCAACGTTATTTTCCCCCGTTTAACACGTCCGTTTATATATTTTGGGCTTAGCCTTTTAAAGCCCAATTTAGCCATGCGAAAAGGGGAGGCTTATGGCGTATACACAAAGAGGGGAAGGTGAGCGTGTGAACTTGCAATACGACGTTGGAAATACAAAATAGAAATTGGTGTACTTGCATAGTGGTAACATAGGTGACATGAATCAAAGCATGTGAACTTGCATAGGTTTAACATGAACCTATATTCTTATTTAGGCATAATGTCAAACATAAGCATGTCATAAATATTCCTAGCATAAGCACAGCATAATGTCAAACATAAGCATGGCATAAATACTTTTAGCATAAACACGGCATAAACATAAACAAGTCATGTTCATAAGGTTTCTACATGTTTACAAAGGGGATACTTTGTTACCAACACAAAAGCATAGTTCAACTTAATCATGGTTTAAGTCTAATCACATAACGATGGTATAAACATACTTATGCATAAATATTCCTAAACATGGTGTTTGCTTTAAAACTTGCAAAAAGGGATTTTTGAGTCTAACCTAGCCATGTCTCACATATGTCATCATATAATTCTTGTAAACAAGATAGACTTAATCATGGATTTCAATTATGCCAAATATCATTCATAGCCTAGCCATATTCATAAGTTTGCAAAAGCATGACTTAATACATGGATTATGGTGTCAAAATTCCAACATAGTTTCATATGAACTATAACAACCAAACTTGTTTCAATTACTTGCAAAATGATTTATGCACAAAATATACATCATGATGGCATAATAACAAAGCCCCAAACTCGCATGAATTTCAATCAACTACATACATGTAGCTTCAACCTAATTTGCGCAATATTCCAAACGTATACTTGCATAGAACTACCGCATGTAGTTCTTTATAATGAATAACATAATTTTGCACAAATATGAATTACTTTATTATCCCAATTCAAGCATACAAATCAATACAGTTGTTTATTCATACCAAAGTAATACTCTACTTACAATGGTTGCGGCGAATTCTCTAATTAAGAGATATGATTCCTTTGTTGAATTGATTGGCTTTAGGTTGCTTGAATTGCTTTAGGCTTTAGAACTTTCTTTCTAATTCTCTCTCTAGTCGGCGGCTACTCTTAGTCGTTCCTCAGCAACATGGCGGCTATGTTCTTAATTTGAATGAATAGATTAGGGTTTAGTCTAGGGTTGTTTATATAGAGGTTAGGAATTGATTAGGACCATTGATGTTGCTAGGTTAGATCGTAGCCATTCATTAGATAGAGAGACCAATTAGAACCCGCCACCTAGCCCTAATGACAAAGCAGACCACAGAAATTCGACCAAACACAGACCTGGCCAGCCAGGTTGACTGGGCTCGACCAGGTCGACACCCCTGTCGACAGGGCTGTCGACAGCCCTGTCGACATGGGTAGCCCAGGTCGACAGCCCAGTCGACCTGGGTGGCCTAGGCGGGTGTTTATCCGCCCTGGCCCACTCGCCCGATTTTTAATTATTTTATTCTGTTTGAATTTTAAATTTAATTCAAAACTTCCGAAGGCCATATCTTCTTCATACGGACTCCGTTTTTCGAAAACTCGGACTCTATTTCGCGTATTTTTCCGAGACGAACGCAATGGCGTATCCCGTTTCCCTTGGTTCTTTGATTTCACATTAATTATACTTTAATTTGTTAATTTCACAGTTATAGAATTTTCGGGGTGTTACATTCTCCCCCACTTAAAAGGATTTCGTCCCCGAAATCTTCAAGTTAGGAGGAATGTATATCCTAACATCCAATCATCCATCTACTCATCCATCAAACACGAGCATCCATTGTCCTTAAAAGACTTCTAATGCTTCATGATCATATGCGAAGTGTGGGTGTACATGTACTTATCTAATGCAAAATCAGGCGGTCTACTGATTCAGTTGACCTCCTTAATGCGGATTATGTAAGTGCCATGAATCCATTATGTATGCAAATTTTCCTATTCATGATTCTACATGAGTGCACAATCATTCAATACAAATGCAACATCCACATGAACACACATTAAAGTTCAACCATATACGAATACAAACATATATGCATATGCAATATGAAGTGATTGAGCTGATCTAAAACCTAGATTGTGTGTGTATATGCAACTACGAGCAACCACTAGCAATCACTTGCAACCACTTGCAACCATCATCCATAACATGTTTCAACTACATGTTTCCATCCAAAAAGATTCTATCTAAAAGATACGGTCGAGGAAATATACCTAAAAAGATAAAAGCGCAACTTAAGGAAAGAGAAAGATCAAGGATGTACCCTCGAACAGAAAAGGGTAGGCTGTACGGATTCTAGCTTCAGTTTCCCAAGTCGCGTCTCCCTCGGCGTCGCTCCACTGAACTTTGACGAGCTTGACTTCGCGGTTGCGTAGCTTCTTCACTTCTGTTCCTAAGATGCGAGTTGGAACTTTTCTTATGGTTGCTTCGCGTTCCACTTCGGCCTCTTCGAGTATATTTGGCTCTACCACTTCAGCTGACTCATGTAGACATTTTCGGAGATGTGAAACGTGAAAAACGTTGTGGACTCCAGCCAACCTCTCGGGTAGCTCTAATCTATAGGCCATTTTCCCAATTTTCTCGATAATAGGGAATGGCCCTACGAACCTTGGTGCTAGTTTTCCTGTGGTCCCAAAACGAACAACGTTCCTTAGCGGTGATACCTTGAGAAAAACTCTGTCTCCAACTTCAAATTCAAGGTCGGTCCTCCTCTTGTCGGCGTAGGACTTTTGTCTGTCTTGGGCCGTCTTCATCCTTCTTCGTATTAAGTCTACTTTCTCTGAAGTCTCTCGGATCATATCTGGTCCAAGTATGAGCTTATCCGTAGACTCCCACCAACAAGTGGGCGATCGGCACGGTCTTCCATATAAAGCTTCGAAGGGCGCCATTCCGATGGTTGCTTGATAGCTGTTGTTGTAGGCAAATTCCACCAAAGGAAGGTGGTCTTCCCATGTCCCTCCGAAGTCGAGGACGCATAGCCTTAAAAGGTCTTCCAAAACTCTGTTCACTCTCTCTGTTTGGCCGTCGGTTTGGGGATGATAGGCTGTGCTCAAGCATAACTGCGTTCCTACTGCTTCTTGCAGACTCCGCCAAAACTCACTGGTGAAGATGGGGTCTCGGTCACTAACAATGCTAGATGGTATTCCATGGAGTCGAACGATTTCCTTGAGGTAAAGTGATGCTAGGGATGAGGCAGTCCTTTTACTTTTGACAGGTAAAAAGTGGGCGCTTTTAGTAAACCTATCCACTATTACCCAAATGCTAGTGTTGCCTCTCCTAGACCTAGGCAGCCCATTGATGAAGTCCATTGAAATGCTATCCCATTTCCACTGCGGGACCTCCAGAGGATGTAGTAGTCCGCCAGGCTTTTTCTGTTCCGCTTTAACCTGTTGGCACACCATACACTTAGAAACGAATTCTGCCACGTCCTTTTTCATGCCGTTCCAGAAGAAAGTCCTTTTTATATCTTTGTACATTTTATCTCCGCCTGGGTGTATCGTCATCTTGGAGTGATGTGCTTCCTCGAGAACCTTCTTTATTAAATCTTTTGTCTGTGGGACGCATAATCTTCCGTCTCGCCTTAGCAAACCCCTATCGTCGATGGAGTATCGGTTGAGGTGACTTGAAGTCTCACCCCTAATTAACCTATCAATTATTTCCACAAGCTGAGGGTCTTCGCGTTGTGCTGCCCCTACTGAATCCACTAAAGTTGGGCGCACTTCGAGAGATGCTAGCAAGCCCGGTACGAAATCGGAGGAAGGCCTAAAGTCGAAGCTGGCTATAAACTCTAGGCTTTGTCTTTCAACAAACAACGGGCTTAGGGTCAATTTCTTTCAGCTCAACGCGTCTGCCACTACGTTGCCTTTGCCCGGAGTATAGGAGATTTCGAAATCGTACGAGGCAAGAAACTCCATCCATCTTTGTTGCCTCAAGTTAAGATCTTTCTGCGAGAAAAGATATTTCAACGATTTATGGTCAGTGTAAAGTTCGAACTTCTCACCTAGGAGATAGTGTCGCCAAGACTTGAGTGCAAAGACGATGGCGGCTAACTCAAGATCGTGGGTTGGGTAGTTCTTTTCGTGCACCTTCAACTGCCTCGCGCCATAAGCTACTACCCTTCCTTCTTGCATTAAGACGGCGCCTAGCCCTGTCCCACATGCATCCGTATAAACAGTGAACATCTTGCTCCCATCCGGCAGCGTCAAAACTGGGGCTGTTGTGAGAGCCCTTTTTAGTCGTTGGAAAGCAAACTCGCAATCCAAGTCCCAATTGAACGCTAGGTTCTTCTTAGTCAATTTCGTGAGCGGAGCTGAGATTTTCGCAAAATCCCTTATGAACTTCCGATAGAAACCTGCTAGTCCTAGAAAACTTCGGACCTCAGTTGCATTCCTTGGTGTCTTCCAATCCTGTACCGCTACTACCTTAGCAGGGTCCACCGCTAACCCTTGTTTGGATACTATGTGCCCAAGGAACCTCACCTCTTCTCTCCAAAAGTGGCATTTGGAGAACTTGGCTTTTAGTTGATGGACTCGCAAAGTTTCCATGATTGCCCTTAAGTGCTGAGCATGTTCCTCTTCACTCTTTGAGAAGATAAGGATATCATCTACGAAGACTACTACGAATTTGTTGAGGAAATCTCTAAATACCCTACTCATCAGGTCCACGAAGTAAGCAGGTGCATTTGTCAAGCCGAAAGGCATGACAAGCCATTCAAAGAAGCCGTCTGGGGTTCTGAAAGCCGTTTTATCGATGCTATCCTCAGCCACCCTTAGCTGATGAAAACCGGTTGCTAAATCGAGTTGGGAGAAAACAGACGCTCCTACAAGCTGGTCAAATAAATCGTCAATTCTAGGGAGAGGATGCCTGTTCTTTTTCGTTAGCTTGTTGAGCTCCCTATAGTCAACACATAGACGGAGTGAACCATCCGCCTTTGTAGCGAACACCACCGGAGCGCCCCATTCTGAAATGCTCCTCCTAATGAACCCCTTTTCTAGAAGCTCTTTAATCTGTTTACTGAGCTCTTTCCTTTCTCGTGGAGCCATATGTCTAACGGGCAACGCAACGGGCTTTGCATTATCTACAAGATATATGCGGAAGTCTATTTCCCGCTTCGGAGGCAAGCCCTTCACCTCTTCAAAGACATCCGGATATTCCCGGACCACTCTAACTGATTGCAAATTTTCAACAGAGGCATCTAGCGATTCAAGATAACTAAGCATAACCGCATGCGAGGGATTACAAGAAATTTCCAAAGTATTACCGAGCTGGGTTAGGAGCCTAACAACCCTTTTCTCGCAATCAAGGATGGCCCCATTACGGGATAGCCAATCCATACCCAAAATCAAACCATACCCCGAAAAGCCCAAAACAAAGGCACTACATTGAAACTCTACGCTTAGGATAGAAATTTTCAATTCCAAACAGATCATAGACAAATGAGCTGGGCCCCCATTTGGGTTTGAAACAATTAAGGGGTCCTCTACCATACTAGTTTTTAGGTGCAGAGATTCTACTAAAGCAGACGAGATAAAGGAGTGTGATGCGCCAGAATCAAATAAAGTGCGAACGGGGTGATCATAAAGATAAACTACACTTTCTACAGAAGTATTTATACCTCGCTGTTGCAGAGGTGGCGCTTCTAGCACATGGACCTGTGCCCCTGGGGTGGATCCAACCCTCTGCCCCTGTCCTCGTTTCTTTGGGTAGTCCTTAGCCCTATGGCCTGTCTCACCGCAAGAAAAGCACCCACCATTCTCCTTGGCCTTCTTTTTCCGGCAGTCCTTTACTAAGTGCCCCACTTTGCCACAGAAATTGCACTTCCTTTTCTCTTTGTTGCCTTTCCCGCCCTTCTTAAAGTCTGTCTTCTTGGGCTGCAAACCCTCTTTCTTCTTGCCCTTATCCTCTTCATTCAGCAATGCCATTTGCACCAATCTTTCATACGTGGCCCCCATGGGTATATGGGTCATGGCCAAACTGTGTAATGGTTCATTTAACCCTTTGACGAAACGGAGAGCCTTCTTGTGCGGGGTGTTGACTAGGTCAAGTCCAAACCTAGCCAGCTCATCGAACTGATTCACATACTCTCTGACAGTCTTGTCTCCTTGCTTAAGAAATAAGAATTTTTCCAACTGCAAACTTCTTTCCGCATCTGAGAGAAATTTGGTCTCAAACCTTGCCCTAAAGTCCTCCCATGTCTCCACTGGTCTTTCAGCATTAGTGACTTCCCACCAGTAGGAAGCCTCGCCCTTCAATAGCCACACTGCCAACTGTACTTTTCGTCTATCTTCTACCTCAAAGATGATGAATAGGTCCTCCGTTTCTTTCAGCCAATTTCTAGCTGCTACGAAGGACTCAGTTCCATGGAAATCCCTTCCTCCCATAGCTTTAAAGTCTTCACATATCTTAGCAAACGTGTTTCCCCGTGGAGGAGGTGGAGGAAAAGGTGCTGCTGCAGCTGGATGATTTCCTTCAGCTGGGGGAGGAGGAATGGTAGGACCTGGCTGAGTGGCCCTTGCTTCTAAGAACCGTCTAAACCAACCAGGTATTGGCACCCCTTCAGGCAAGTTAAGTTCTTAGGACATGCTGAAACAAAAAGGATAGATTCAAAACGAAGGATAAGAGATAGTACCTATGGCTTTGGGGGGGTGGACTTTGCCTTTTTAAAAATAAAATAATATTTTTCTTTTAAAAATGCTTCTTTAAATTTTCCTTTTTGAAAATAATTTTTCAAAACTTTTTATCTTATCTGGTAAACCTATGCTCTGATACCAAGTGAAACACCCCACTTCCGTTAGGGTCACTCTCAAAGGGAAAGCCCTAATTTTGGTGGAGGTTTATAAGTACAAGTCACAGATATACAAGACAGATATAAGAACACATATTTGTAAACAGCGGAAGAACAACAAATTTTATTTCATAAAGTCAAATACGTGTTACAACAACATCCTTTCCAAAAACATAACATAACACTTTCATAATCTGTCTTGAGTACATTATTTTTAAAGAAGCATAAATAAAACATAGATGAACTGCAAAAGCCCCATAGTGGATTGTCCAAAGCCATAGTTCAAAACAGGAAAGTCCAAGCAATACATTTCTCTTCTTCAAGCTGGATGTCAAGGCTGATCAAGCTGCTGTGTTCCCTCCCTGTGGACCTGGGGGGGGGGGGGGGGAACGGAAGAAAGAAGACGAAAGAAAAGTAGAGTCAGACATAAAGCCTGAGTAAGTCTAGTACTATTTTGTCTATGAATAAAGAACTGGGTATGATAAGTATAAACAAGAAGTGGGCATGCACTATAAACTTGGTTAAGTTGTCTAGGGTCGAATATACTATCGTACCCCATATTAATCTCTGAACCCATATAAACTAGTTTCCAATTTGCACCCCATAATCAGGGTGATGTGATCCATTCAATGATGATCGGCTCCTACTCGCATAGTTACATGTGTCTTACGGCCCCCGATGTCTGTAGTTACCTATGCTGGTCCCACCATGGGGTGTATCAAGTCCCATAGTGGCAACCCGACACAACCTTAGAGTGCACAGGTATGCTACTGGTGTCTAGTGCCTTATTTTTCTGCGCCGGAGTGTGTGCACGCCCGCACCCCGTTAGAACCTACACTGCTACACCACCGCCGTCGCTTTGACCTCTTACAATCAGCCCAGTAATCGTGCCCCACCCTGCCTAGTTTCAGGGTATCCTGATACACCTTTTAGGGTTACTGCTGAAAAGGGTCCCCCGTTACTAGGTTTTCTATCTCTAGCCAACATGCTAAGTTGGTTAAGTGTTTCCTACCTAACCCCCACCAGTCCGTTTAGTTTAGCATGTTCTATTTTGATTAAGTCTTTAGTTCACTTAATCCTATCAATCCTGACTCAGCCTTAATTGTCTTATTAAGGCCCTGACCTCTCACATTAGACAGGTATTGTTGTGGCTGCCTGTTGCCGGTTGGTTCCGGGCAGTCTTACGCCACAACTCAGTCTAACCTCGGGTCCTTGCTGGGCTCCATGTTTAACCTCCCACATTGGATAGGTATTGTTGTGACTACTGGACAGCCGGGCGGTTCCGGGCAGGTTTACATCACAACTCAATCCAACCTCGAGTTAAACACATCGTATGTTCTACATTTACATATTTTGTCATTCTTCTTTATTTCTTATATGTAAATATTTGCGGCCCATTATTAAGTTAATGGTGTAAAGGTTACACCAAACATGGGCCCAACCCATACTTGAATTTGGGCCCTTCTATTTTATATTTTCATTTATTCATTAATTAATTTTAACCCAACGTTATTTTCCCCCGTTTAACACGTCCGTTTATATATTTTGGGCTTAGCCTTTTAAAGCCCAATTTAGCCATGCGAAAAGGGGAGGCTTATGGCGTATACACAAAGAGGGGAAGGTGAGCGCGTGAACTTGCAATACGACGTTGGAAATACAAAATAGGAATTGGTGTACTTGCATAGTGGTAACATAGGTGACATGAATCAAAGCATGTGAACTTGCATAGGTTTAACATGAACCTATATTCTTATTTAGGCATAATGTCAAACATAAGCATGTCATAAATATTCCTAGCATAAGCATAGCATAATGTCAAACATAAGCATGGCATAAATACTTTTAGCATAAACACGGCATAAACATAAACAAGTCATGTTCATAAGGTTTCTACATGTTTACAAAGGGGATACTTTGTTACCAACACAAAAGCATAGTTCAACTTAATCATGGTTTAAGTCTAATCACATAACGATGGTATAAACATACTTATGCATAAATATTCCTAAACATGGTGTTTGCTTTAAAACTTGCAAAAAGGGATTTTTGAGTCTAACCTAGCCATGTCTCACATATGTCATCATATAATTCTTGTAAACAAGATAGACTTAATCATGGATTTCAATTATGCCAAATATCATTCATAGCCTAGCCATATTCATAAGTTTGCAAAAGCATGACTTAATACATGGATTATGGTGTCAAAATTCCAACATAGTTTCATATGAACTATAACAACCTAACTTGTTTCAATTACTTGCAAAATGATTTATGCACAAAATATACATCATGATGGCATAATAACAAAGCCCCAAACTCGCATGAATTTCAATCAACTACATACATGTAGCTTCAACCTAATTTGCGCAATATTCCAAACGTATACTTGCATAGAACTACCGCATATAGTTCTTTATAATGAATAACATAATTTTGCACAAATATGAATTACTTTATTATCCCAATTCAAGCATACAAATCAATACAGTTGTTTATTCATACCAAAGTAATACTCTACTTACAATGGTTGCGGCGAATTCTCTAATTAAGAGATATGATTCCTTTGTTGAATTGATTGGCTTTAGGTTGCTTGAATTGCTTTAGGCTTTAGAACTTTCTTTCTAATTCTTTCTCTAGTCGGCGGCTACTCTTAGTCGTTCCTCAGCAACATGGCGGCTATGTTCTTAATTTGAATGAATAGATTAGGGTTTAGTCTAGGGTTGTTTATATAGAGGTTAGGAATTGATTAGGACCATTGATGTTGCTAGGTTAGATCGTAGCCATTCATTAGATAGAGAGACCAATTAGAACCCGCCACCTAGCCCTAATGACAAAGCAGACCACAGAAATTCGACCAAACACAGACCTGGCCAGCCAGGTTGACTGGGCTCGACCAGGTCGACACCCCTGTCGACAGGGCTGTCGACAGCCCTGTCGACATGGGTAGCCCAGGTCGACAGCCCAGTCGACCTGGGTGGCCTAGGCGGGTGTTTATCCGCCCTGGCCCACTAGCCCGATTTTTAATTATTTTATTCTGTTTGAATTTTAAATTTAATTCAAAATTTTCGAAGGCCGTATCTTCTTCATACGGACTCCGTTTTTCGAAAACTCGGACTCTATTTCGCGTATTTTTCCGAGACGAACGCAATGGCGTATCCCGTTTCCCTTGGTTCTTTGATTTCACATTAATTATACTTTAATTTGTTAATTTCACAGTTATAGAATTTTCAGGGTGTTACAGTATCAGATGCATATGAAAGGACTGGGTCGGACGTAGATTGAGCCTTCGGATCGGATGTAGATGAAGTGTAGGCCAATATCCATATGGGGTCAGATCAGGTCCTATCCGACCCGAACAAGAACCTCCGACTCGAATCAGAGGGGAGATCCGAATCGACCACCTGTTGAAGACGTTCCCCCGACCCGATCCGATGACATACCCGAACCGCAATCTTGACACATGACTCGAACCGCAACTTGAAGGTAAGTTCCGACCCGATCCGGACACCCACTAGCGCTGCGCCCGGACCCGCTGACGGCCTCGCCTTCGGCTCGGAGCACGGACCGCCTTCAGCTCGACGTATATTTTGGCTAATAGTAGTCATCAAAGCTTGTCAACGAAGATTAGACGGATAGTTAAAGAATATGACAACTAAATGACAACGACTGGGATTCCTCCAGAAGCCATGACCTTTATTTGCCGATGTTATTCAATGTGAGGAGATCAGATTCAGCTTGCTATCAATGACAGTATATGAGATAGTGATTGTCTAATAGTAGCCTCCTCTTTTGGAACTCCGATAGTGTATATATTTAAGCAATGCAACTAATGTTGTTCCCTAATGAGTAGTGACCACCTCATTTATGTAACTTAAACCGGTCCAATCGGCGGAGCACCGAATGACGGTTATACAGAACAGTCCGAGCACTGCTTCGAAGATGATTCATATGATCTTAGTGACCATGATTGTCAATAATGGGATACCAGAAAGCAGCTAAGGATCTCAGCATCCCAAAGCTACACTTCAGTTGTAAGATGTGATGAATGACATATGTCCTGCAGTTCACCTACCGAAAAACTCGGCTAACCTTTGCAATGGCTATTTGCTATCAACCGCATCGATGAAGACTGATTTCCATCGAATAAGGGGTCAACATACTTTGGTACCCAGAGTTAGGTACTAGTTGAACCACCACACGCTGTGATTGGACCTATGGATCCTTTCCCGGATTATAACAACTTGACTGCTCACCAGCCACCATACGACCTTGGTCAAGTAATCAGAGCTCGAGATTAAAGCAAATATGAATCAACCATCAGCTCTCTACTTCTTATTTCCATTGTGACATGACGCATGAATATTACTAAAGTCTTGCAAATTATGCTGTCGTATTCAAGCTTATCTGATCAAGGTCAAGACCGACCAGCTCCAATAGAATTCAGAACTTAAACTGTAGCCTAATGTCTATTGCTCAAAATTCCCAACCGAAACTGGAGTGGGAACGAGATGGAATATGCTACACATCAGAGATGGAACCCAAATACACTTCCCCTCCTAATGAGATGGAGTGTAAGGGAGGCATTGGCTTAGCAAGCAAATGAAACATCACACAAAGAGTTGCCTGATGATCTGCCCGAAGACATGGATCTTAGATAAGATGAAGATTCAGGATGTAGGAGGGCGACATATAACGAAGCAACTGCCCAAAGATCGAAAAGCTTTTTTACAGTTTGATGTTTGCTTCGAGGAAACTCCACCACTATTTCCAAGTTCATCTAATTGTGATACACACTGATTGGCCAATACGACAGGTCCTGCAACGACCCAAGGCATCTGGATGATTGTTCGAATGAAACATCAAACTGAGCCAGTTTGATCATAATTCCCTCCTATAGAAGTAGATATGAGGGAAAGTATTAACTGACTTCATCATTAAGTTTACCATTCCCGAAGAGGGCGTAATAGATGAAGAAGATGGCCCCTCAAAATGAAAGATGAAAACCAAGCACGTGGATGTTGTATACAGACGGTGCAAAGAATAATTGACAGTCCGACATTGGAGTTGTATTGATTCGAAGGACGCTCCAAATGAAGGGACTACGACTCGCAACTTACATAAAATAAGTAGAAGAGCTGTTACATGGATGGGAACATTACAACATGTCTTGAATTCCGCATACAGAAAATTAGAAAGCAAATTACCTGGCCAAGTTAGAAAGTTCCGACAATCCAGAAGAAATGAAGATAATCCCAATCAAGACATGACAAACTCCGACCGCTGATCTGATGGAAGTTGATCCAGTGTTGGAGACCGAACCCGAAAGAGATTCATGGACAACCCCCATAAAGAATTCCCGCGGCATGGACTGCATCCAGCAAGGTGACATTGCTTATTTCCATTAGAAGGTTGTCCTATGATTGACAACAACGAGTCCTATTGCTAAATAAACCAACCTGAATGATTAGACAAAAGCACTCATCAACTTCCCACTAGATGGAAGATGTACAGAATGAAGCTTCTGACGAAAGACATCTTGGAGTTAGAAAATAAAGATTCACAATTCCACCCCATTGATCGATTATCCACCAAGTAACTCATGCTCCAAATGTTGGGGACAATAGGACACTCAAGCATGGAATGCTCATGATTACATCATCTAGTTCAATGCTGATACGTCATAAGCCTGCATGACCAATTGCCTTAGTCTTTCTGGAAGAGTGGCGAGTTGAGGGTTTGGAACACTTAAACCTGGATGCTGATTGATTGTTTGTGTATAAACTTTTATCTTCGGCATGGGATCAAAAGCATATCTACAGACGGATGAGGCATATTTATCCTTATGGCTCCCGAACCAACTTCCTGACATGGAAGGGGCAAAAATCCTTTAAGCAAGAACCCATTTTCAGCCATGTCCTACTTCATAGCATGGAGAGTGCAAAGTTCCTCTAACCATAGATCTATTGTTATCCTGCCAACCACCGTCCGAAAACCAATATGATGATGTGCTAGTATTAGCGGTACAGACATGACTCCCTGACACTCAATCCTTGCCTTTGGCATGGGGGCAAGAAGGCGATTCAAAGGAGATGCAACCTCATTATTCGCTTACAGTGTTTACCTAGCTGCCTTTGTCGCTCCAAGACCCCAATCAAGCCATTCCCTGGCAGAGATTAGGCAAGGCAAAATAGAACTACAAAGAACCTACAGTGCCATTTTCGCTTCGAATGATATTCATTCCTTTAAGAGGATTACTATTTAACCATGACTCTTATATTTTCATGCTTTATAAGTTATTGATGTAACTGACTCAGATGAATTAATATGTGGATTGTGTAGGTACCTCGGTTTTGACATCGATTAGACTTCTAGCACCCGCATATGGAGTTATGGAATAAACCCATAATGGGCTCGACTGAACTTCTCGTATACAAAGCCACGCCCTCCGCCTGAAAGAGGTTGTATAGCTTAAGGTGGATCTGAGATGACCATTCACTCCTAGGCTCATACGTGGCAGAGATAAAGATAATTATGCATTGACTTTTGCATTTCAAAGTTGGAATCCAATTTCAGATGGATGCAATTCGACCGTCTACATGGCTCGATCCTATATTTGACGCCACCAAATTACACGAATCCAAATAAAGGAGGCAGCACTGCTCCTTGATATGCTTACTTATCAATCATGCAATTTACTCTTACATGCTTCCTGAGTTATTGACATAACTAAATCATGCAATACGAATGATGTAGGTACCCAAAGTTTGGTGCCAATCACTCCTCACATGGATTGATCGGAGGAACGCAGAGCCTTGGCAAACATTTTCTAACTATTTTTCCCAACTAACTCTATTCCTCAAGGCTTGGATAGATATATGAACCTAGGACAAGTGTGAGCGGCACCTCAGGATTAAAGACCAATCGATCCATGATACTAACTCTCATGATTTGAGAGAGCGTTTAAAGGATGATACTGCAATGTCCGACCAAACTCCATCCCATAAGTCGACGGGACAAGAGAGATTGATTATTGCAAATGGCCACCTTTACCCATGAATCAGGGATTATGAGGTAGCACCTCGGCGAGTGTGGTCCGACCGCTTGCCCGAAAAAACTCCATCCGCCAGAGTAGTAAGGACTAAAACCGAGTTTGAGAATGACAGTCGACACGGTGGACTCCCACTCTTGGAAATAGAGTGTAGAAGGAGCACCGGGGTGAATGATGCAACTGTTCACCCAATTAACTCTAACTCTCATGATTCGAGAGAGAGTATAAAGGACGGGAAGACGACGTCCTCAAGGCGTGATCATGCACCACGATTAAAGACGGCCTTGATTACACTCTAACCTGGGCGTACTTCAGGAGAGTATAAAGGTGCTAAGATTAAGTACCGAAGACAACAAGCTCCTACCCCACTGAAGGATTGGGGATAAGATTAAAAGCTGAGCCGATGTCCCCTGCGGAAGGATTGGGGGCAACAAAATGTCGAACAAGCCCTGACTAGGCACTTTATCCTTGATTGATTGGGGGCACACATACATCACCACCCCTTAGATAAATTCTATATGATTTGTTAGATACTATTTGATTGTAGGATTCTGAATTGAAACCCTTATTGGATTGTGATATGTTTTATTACCTACTACTTAGAGATTCGCTTTGTTTATAGATTACATGCTTGTACAAGATAACATGACAAGAATGTGAGGGTCGCACTTGCGATAACCATAGCAGGCCAGTGGAAAAGAAAACAAAGGCCCCCGTTCAGAAGACTGACACTGATGCCTAATACTAAACTTCCCATGCGAATCAAGAAGACGACCAAAAGGAGGCATTGAGAGTGGATTGTTTAATGACGTACCACACGACTTAAGGTAACAACCAAAAGGAGGCCCTAAGAGTGATGTATCAAATCAACATACACGCCTACGTGTGACTGATCATAGCACAAGTGCAATGACGAGTGCCACCTCGCAAATAAACTGAATGGAAAACGCGTCGGCTCAAGCACTTGGATAACTCAATCACTTGATCTTTGAAAGCAATGTCTCTCTTCCATGCATCCATGTCTAAGTTTAAAAGGGATGTGATACAACTGCCAATCCTTCACCATTACCCTTGGACTGGGGTCATACTGTTGAAAATATTTACAAATGGCATAATTTATATGTCTGTGTCTAATTTGTACCTCGATCTTGACAGGCCACTCGAGGACCATGGAATGGATGTAGACTGAACGTCCATTTGCTAGTCCTAACCAACTTCTCGATTGAAAGACCCTGGATAAGGGGGGCACGCCATTACTTTGACTTCTAGCTTACAAGGAAAAGCGGTCTGCTTGATACTCCAACTCAAAGGCTAAGAAGAAGGAAGATATAAATTTCATTCATGCTGAGGATATTGGCGCAGAAGGCGCTAGGAACAAACGAAGTCAGCTGATTTCTTCTTACGATGATCCGTCAGCATGTCAAGCTAGATATAAAATGGATGGTACCCTTGGTGATTTGAGAACTCAGATGGTTCAGAAGATGAACTTCTCCGGAAACGACAAAAAATGATGGATAACTTCTTTACTTGGATAGATGGAAGGCCTAGTAACTATGACTTACTCGCCGGAGCGAGCACCGTGGAAATTCAAGCAACAATGAACTTGGCTCAAACACTCCCTGCTCCGTGGTCCAGATCATATGAGGCCCTAGGGCAAGTTGGCATAGTCGTCTTTAATGAAACAAGATGCAACCAACCTCTTCCCAGGCATTTGTAGCATGCAACTTGTGCCCATAACATTTTGGATGAAAACGATTGATATGCAAGAGTCAATGAGAACTTAAACGGAGCCCGACCAACCTTTGCTCCAGTTCAGATGAATGTTTAAAATCCATCTCAACCTCAACATGAGGCTCCCCATGTAGGGGGAAAACGAGCGCATTTGAGACAAGTATAATCTGACTTTATCACTACCCGACTCCGAACCTCAGAGATTGGGTGGGAGACTGAAGACTCATGAGATAGACACAAACAAATCATTTTGTATCAAACTCTAACTCACATCTTGATGAGGGAGTATGAATTCATAGAATACATGGATTTGATGATTACCATTTAGTAAAATCCCCGTGGATGGGGAGTGCGGGATACAAGCTTCGAGCAATATAATTTGACTATCCGCCAACTTTAGGCACATTTTCTATTATCGGAGTTCCGCAAGATCCCAGAATATAACCAAAAGAATGGCTCCTTAAGGACAACCTGCATACATCCGAGTAGCGGATCACCATTCATAATTAAAAGACAGAAGCCTGATTGATGGTTATTACTTATGCGCAACCAAGAAGCCAGAGACTGGCTTCCACCCACTTCAAGACTTCACACCGGGGGCACTAACACTAAATTGGACAATTGGCGACAACTTCTAAAAGACGAGGGCTAGATTGCCAACATTAATTTATGCTTTAACAGAGCTCCGGCGAGACCCTGCATGTATTCCTTGAAAGATTCAACGCCGCAGTGGCATCGGTAAATCGACTTGGACCATATATGGTGTTGATCGCAACAGTATCCGGCATTCTTGATATCTCAAACTTCAAAATCTCTCTGCAATGAGACCCACCAAGAGGACTTGGCAGATTCACCTCTGAAACAAACCTCGGTATCTCTCTACCATGAGATTTTCCTAGAAACGTTGGAAAATCCTATCCTAAGACAGACAGATTCATGCAACAAGAGGGTGTTAGTGTTGAAATAGATAATCTCAATGTCTTCACGACAAAATGGAGCACCATCTGACTATTAAAATGATAAAGAAAAAAGAAAAGCCCCAGGAATGACTTACAAGAATTTACAATTCCGGAAAAGACCAATTTCATTATTCAGGCCCACGATTTTGATTGTCGAGCTTAATGGAACCAAGCATGGGAGATAGACTCAACAAGACTATGATGGCAATTTCGGATCATGCTAAAGCATGAACGAAAGAGCTTGAATAACTCACTAACGGCATTCGCTCGCTTGCAAGATTGACGAGCTTACTCAACTTTGTGGCTGATGGAAGGAGAGTATCTAAGTTCGCTGATACTCAATAAGGCGATCACTGCTTTCTCAATAAACAGATGGGATGACCCCGACACGAATGTAATTTGACCATTCGCATATATAACTCCAACCCTTGATGACTTGGGAAAGTGCACAAAACGACACAGGGTGACTGAGATTGCTGAACCTGCATCTCTAACCCGATGCGGCAAAAAAAAGTATAAAGGCTAAAAGACTGGATGTCTGATTGACTTTGCATAACCCCCACCGATGCTGAGGGCATAAGCACTAACATCGCTCGTCCTCCACTGATGCTAGGAGCATCACCTTCAACCGACAGATTGACTTTGAAGATGACCCTGACTCAATGCATGATTCAGAACATATACATTATATCTTTAGAATATGACGTGATTCATCTCGACCATCTAAGTGAGCCAACTAACGAATCAAGCATAAATCCAAAGACTTGATCCGTAACTGCATCAAATGGAGAGCATGATGAACTCCTCTGCTGCCTTACGATTGTGATAATCCTACCAGCTATTGGCTTGCATGTTTTCAACAACATCTCGTATGGACTCGTATGTGATCACGGGATTATAAAATGATCCGGAGTGATCATGGCTTTCGGATACCCTATTGTTACGATTAGACGCAATAATGGAGTACTAGATTAATATCCTAATATCGAGATAATCCAAATCCAAGAAAAAAATGACAGATTCATATGCCAACTCTGATGCGCTCTGTCCCGACGGTCCAGATGCTAGCTCAAAACACGAAGATTCTGACACCACCCTATGACTTGGATGGCTATTTTATACATTGACTTATACATAAAAGAAATACTAGCTTAGTAATGCACTTGACTTGTTTAGGAAGACGGTGTCGTTTGGCATTAACTTGTGCACGTTCTCACACGGAAGTCAATGATATTGCATGACCTATGATGAAGGAATTCGACGAGGTCTAAACGATTACTTGATCATCTTGACCACTCTAGCCATGGAATTTGGCCTGATAAACATCAATGGAAGCAGTGTGGTATATGACAAGCCATTTATATAGGAAAAGATCCATACAACGGAACTACTCAGTACTCAATAGGACACAACAGTCTGATAAAGCCTCCTCAAGGGTGGATGACGTTCCAAAAAGATTTAGCTCGACTTATTCAAAGCACATCTCATTTGCAATAAGATGTACTTTGGGGGGCAAAATGTTATCATGCTTTGTGATCAGACTATCCAAAGCCCAAGAACTCTATCAAGAAGGCCACTCAGGGCTTGAGTATGAACTGGCAGAGATAAGCATCTGCTTGGACGAAGTAAACAAAAGATGGGAAAACTCGTATTTTTGCGCATATAAACTTTGGGTTGGATTCCACCATTTTGGATCAAGCTAAAGCGAATATTTCTAACCGACCAAACCAGATCGGGTCATCTGTATCCACAACACCATACAAGATGTTTTGTCACACTTTTTCTTTAATAATTTGTCACAGTTATAACCATGTAAAATTTATCACAATAAAAACCGTGATAAACGGCAATCACATTTAAAACCGTGATAGTTTTTGTTCATTTTGTAATTAGTTGGAAACTCTGGGGAGAGCTTTGTAATTACCTTTCTTTTCTTTTCTTTTACTCCGTTTTCCACTTTTAATGCATTCCGTCATGTTCACGGATCCTCCTCCTGTTTACAATTCATGTTCCAATCCATTCCTTCTACTCGCAGTTTGGGGATCAATCGTTCACGTCGACAATTTAGCTTTGCAATCAGATCCGCGCTTCACATTGACAATAAGGGTTGGAGCCGGTGTGACTCTTCGCGTCTGGATCTAGGGTTTGGTAACCCCGGTTCACATCGAGATTAAATTTTATCCAAATTTCATGGATATTTAATTGATTTCGATTTGTATTAGTTTCTTCTTCTTCCGAACTTCGATCTAAGGTTTTTGAAGCAAGGGCTTTCTTATCGCTTTTTTCAGCTTGGTTGTTTTATGGGTGTGCTTTGTCGAAATTATATCTTTTTTTCCCTTATTGATACTGGATATACAGTTGGAGTTTGGATGTTCTTAAGTTATGTCCTCGAACCACTTATTTGTTTTTCCCCCTTGCTGTTATCCTAAGCTGACTGTTGTGTCTGAGAACATGAGGCTGAGACGTATGTCCTTCATCAGGTGCTAAGGGACTATTTCATTCTTATGCATCTTTTTTGGTATCTACAACATTTTTTGTAAAAATTCACATTCTTGCTATCTGATCATCAGTAATTAATTAAACTAGTAGCCTAAGAATATAGTCTCTTGAAAACAATCATAGCAGCCTAAAAATTTCACATTCTTTCTATCAGATGCTAAAGGCACTTTTATGCTTGGATTTTTATCTTGAGTGCAGTACAAATAGTGACTAATTCTTTATGCTTTGTACGCTATTTGTGTTTGTAGAAGTGTATAGGTTTTGAACTTCATCTGCCTATATTACATTGCATTGTACGTCTATGTTTATCATGAGTATAATTTGACTTTTCTGCTTATGTAGCTTCATCTATGTTTATCATCAAACTTTAGATCTATGTTTGTCACGAGTATAGTTTGACTTTTCTGCTTATATCAAATTGTACCAATACAAAGGGTGGTTTTCAAAATAAAAAACATTATATAATCCGTTACATTTTGGGTTTCCCAACTTTATGTTGTTACATGTATAATTTTTACAAGCTGGTCTCTATAACCAATCGGGTATAATATTTTAGCACCAAGTATAAAACCAAGGGAATAACCATTTGCCAATATTGCTAATGACTGGAAAACCGTGAACTCTTGAAGGCTGATAATGAAGTTGATAAAAGATACGAATTTTTGATTGGAAAAGAAAATGAAGTTATGCTGACCCTTCTTAGTGTCACTTAACGTTAGTTCGATCCTCCATCATGAACGCCTAGAGATCATTGGCGAACAACACCTTTCGCGAAGAGCATGATAATGTTTAAAGAGCTCAGAAATAATAAGAGTAATTCAAGCGTTGTTACGAGATTTCTCAAAAGCTATTTTGATCAATAATAAGAAATATCACCAATCATTTTTTTGATTTTAATAACAAGGAAATAGTAAAAGTAATGTAGAAAGGGGTGAAACTAAATTCTTGCATGGATTCACATGATTTGATGATATACAGCTTAAGTAGACGGGGATTGGGTTTCTATTTGTTGTTATGGAGTTGTTGTTTGTAAAATTCTGGCGGTCATTAATTATTATTATTATTATTGTTGTTTTTGTTAATGTAATGCAATAGTAAAAGAGGGAGAATGTAGTTTCAAAAGGCATGTTAGAGATTCGTTGTGTAGTTTATGAGATTAATGAATTTATTGATGTAATCTAGGTATATGGATTGATGATGTGGTATACAACGTAGAAACATGTGCTTCTTCAAGTAACATGTAGGGTTTCCATGTATGTTTACACACATTTTTGTGTTACAATATTGATTTATTGGTGCTAACATTTCATAATAAACATGAACAACCACTAATGGTTGGTAGACAGAGTTTTTGGTTTTGTTTTGCTTTTAATTTTATGAGTTGAAATTACTTTTATGGGCAGTGCACAGTAAAAAATAATTAATGCAGTTTTCTTATCATTATTGAGTTGTAGGTGAATCTATAACTATGTTTAATGGCCAAATTGCATACTGGATTGCGGAGCCTTCTAACATGGTACAATCTTGATCTTTATATTAAACATTCTTGGCTTTACCTAGGATATTGAGTTACTGGTATAAATGATGCATATATGATTTGATCTTATTATTTGCATTTCATGCGTTAGTTGCTTGAAATAAAGCCCTGTCCACAAAAACGTTACCATAATTCATTGCATCATCATAAACTAAGACTTTCTAACTTATTTATTTATTAGAATTATACAAAATGCAAAACCCAAAATTTTATCGCTTTTATTTTATGAACTAGATTGAGGCCCGCATACGGGCATCTGAAAGCATCTTGGCTTAGTTTGTTGTTACTGTATGTTGTGCATTAAATTTGTGGGATTTTTTTGTGACAAAGAGATATATACTTCTGTTACTTGGGCTAATGATAGTACTAATGCATGTACAAATTCAATTGGATGCATACAGAAAAAAGATTGGGAAGTAAATTGAACATAAAATAATTTGTAGTTGAACGTTGTATTAATAAAATGGATTGCAAAACATATCAAACATAAATATCAAACAATTAATAGTAATGCACATTTTGTTTTTGAGCCATTTAGAAGAATTACACTGAGAAACACAACATATCTTGGAGCATAGGCTGAATTGGAGTTGTGTACCAACAGAGATTAATGTCACCGTGGAAGTAAGACAGTCGCATTGAAGAACAAAGAAGATAGCCTTGTTTTAGCATTATCGTTGAAATACAAACTAAAATAATCTAATACACTAATTGCATTATGCGTCAGAAAAATAATATAACATCAACGTGCTATTTATACACAGTTAAAGTGAGGAAATTTGAGAACAACACTGAAAACTCATTACACTTCTTTGTGGCTTTTGTCATGACTTTAATCATGGATATCACTGAGTTGGCTGTCAGTTGCTCAACATCCTGGAAGCAGCAACTCAGCTCAATTTTACACCAGAAAAATGTGTTGGACAGTCGTCTGGGGATACAAAATTTTCCTTCGGATTCGATGCAGCTTATTGCCAACTGTATTTCCTGATTCACAACTATAACATCTCATTAGTCAAAGTAATATTTTCTGCTGATAGGTTAAAAAATGTAGAGTTTGCCTCTGATTTTCTTATTTTTGGGTAACAAACAACAAAATTTATAGTATAGATTAAAAGTTACAACTGACAAAAACGTGCATGGAAGATTACATGCAGTAAAGTAACTTCTGGTTTCATATTAACATTCATCCATATTTTAGGATTCTCACTTGACCTTAGTTCATACCAGAATAATCTTTAATTGCGTTTAAGTTCATTTTCAACTAACAATGACAAAACATAGCTTAGAGTGACTTAGAAAATTGGTAAAACTTATAATTTTTTTATATACATAAGTGCATAACCGATAAATGTAAAAAGTTCTTTTATATACAAGTACATAAAAAATCCCTTGATTTGACAATATCAGCAATTGTGTTCACGTTCCTGAAGCAGTTATCATAATTAACTAGTCTTCTCATATCTATCAACTTGTATTTCATAGTTTCTACGTATTAATAATTCCCTTAGGTTCCTTTTTTCTGGTTTGCACTCTAAATATTGCACTATATTAAAATTCCCGATTTTATATTTGTAATTACCTTTTAAGAAAATTGTACAGTGAAAGTGAGCATGTTCGCGTACACAAGGAATGTTATTATTTGAAGCAGCCTGAATGGTAAGGATATCATAACAATCATCTGTAACATAATGCAGATAAATCAGTCTGTTATCATCCTCCTCCTTCCATATTCCTGCTCTAACAAATTTACTCTGCAAATAGAACAAACTTGAACCTAGTCAGAGTCTGATTACATAAAATTAAAATACTATTCTTACATGTCATAGTTCTAAGATGGGTTTCTTTTTATATATAGTAACAATACTGAAAAAGAATAGTGGTTAGAGTATTCAACAAAACTTGTGATGGTTAAGCATGCTACAATGCTTGAAATTAAAGCACCTTATGAGTACTATAACCACCATCTATGACAGGTTTTAGGTTACCATCGTTGAATTTAATCCTCACAACAATTGTTGAGAAGTCTATTATAAAAATTTCCAAATGATATATTATAACCTTCCTAATGATTTTCTTTTAAACTTCCTAGTGATATATTATAAAAATGCACTTAGGCTATGAGCAAAGACTAACTTTGTTGTACTAAAACTTGATATTTTGTCAAACGAAGGTTATAAATGGTCATTTGCATCTCACTTTTAAGGTTTGATCCATCATTCATACTTGTTAGCATCATGTAAGCTCCATGTTTATAGCAAGATACCATAGAAACAAATATCCATTAGTTTCTCAGTTTCTAAAGATTAAACATAAGTACATAACCAAAACAAAGTAGATGTTTTTGTGACATTTGTCTAAGCAATACAAAAGGTTATGTACCGTTAAACCAATAATACGAAAAATTTAACGTGGCATATCTAAGGAAACAACATTAGACAATTGGAAGTAGGAGGAAAGATCGTCGGGACTCACTATATATCACAGTTATTGTGTCCATGATCGAATCTATGTTTTTTTGCTAAAATATTTTTGACAGAGACTGCGCTGCATAGAAATTCCATTAAACAGTGATAAATTAATTGAATTTACAAAAATTGTATAATGAGTTAATAATCAAATTTACCAAAACTTGTTCATGCATGTTCAAATGTGTGATGTGTTCCTTTTATGTGACTCAACAGTAGGGTATTCATGCTGTGAATTTAGAGTTTCCATCGAATATTTAAAATTCCTTTATCTCTTAATGGAACCTGCAGGAACTTATAGGCTGTAACATAAAACTAAATTTTTTGTCATGTATCTACTTCAAGTAATGAAGATTCTTTATTGTAAATGACTAAAGTTTACTTCATCATTGATATATGGTTCTTGACCGACAAAAAATAGATAGTGAATTTAGTAATGGGAAACTGTCAAGTTAGGATTTATATGGTGAATTTATCAAAGGTTAATAGATGTTTGTATTTTCATAAATGAGGATAAGATAAATCAAACATCTAATATCACTTATTGATCTACAATATCATAATTTCAGTGGGTTTGGTTAAGTTGATTTAATGATGAGACATACAAAAGAAGTTAATGGCGATTCTCAAGGAGCGAAGAACAATATTTGTTGGTGCAACCTCATAAATTTGTTTGGAAATGTCTTCAGCACATGACACTGACAGTAACAAAATTTGTGTTCAAAACTGGCAAAGAAAATACTTCAGATAACGTCAACAGAAAACCACTATTTTACAACTTATATTACATAAATTATTTGATGCATATTTTTTGACTTGTCAGATGCATATTGTCTTAATGACATAGTTTACATATACATTCGTATCAAGTCTTTAAAATTTACTCAAATCAATTTTCCCTAATAGAATTTCAATTATCAGTTCTCCTCCAAATGACTCAATGCACTTCTCAATGACATAACTTTCATATTGATCTATGACTAATTTAAAAAAGAGCTCTGCCAAGCAACTACATGTGTATTTGTTGAATGACAAATCGTCCAAAACTTCTAAAACAAGCTATATCATATGGGTTTATGCACTTGAAAATAAAAATAAAAGTTTTTTTTTGGGGATATACGATGATGAATAATTAACGAAAGCTTCAAAATATTTATTCTTTGGGATGTTTTGCAAGATAAAACTATCTAAATTTCAATAACATATTCTCCCTTTCAAAATTGACTTAATAAAAAGATAATTTTGTTTGATAGAATCACTTATAATCTTGTTCTTCGCTAGTTTCACACGGTGCTTTAATGCTGTATTGAATACAAACTGAAGCCAAAAAAGAAACAAATATATTGTAAGTCGTACTGTGGAAATAAACCATTTATATCTGATTGTAGTTTGTTAATCTTATCATATCTGATTGTAATGTGTAATCCTTATTTTCTGTTATTTTGACCACTGTTTTTTCAACTGTTTGTTTCTTGTTATATCCATGCTCACAATGAGGTTGTGTGATATTTTTTTTTAATTTGTCCATATATAATTGGTGTTAATTTGTTTAGTGGAGTCTAAGATTAGTGTGATACACTGAATATGTAGAATTAGCTCCTTACATTCAATACATGGAACCGGGAAGACGTTGAATCATTATGCCTTCGAGTTGAATTCAAAAATATAGATTCAAAAACTCATTTGGAAGCCATCATAGTCATGTGGTTTCTTTATCAACATGTTCAATTTATGAGGATATTTTGTTTAATGAAATTATGTAGTTGTTAAGCAATCATGTAAGTTTATGGTCCTTCTAAATTGCTTTTTTTCTTATAGTATCAAGGACAATCTCTTTATGATTTAAATAACTATATATTTCTATTGTATATAGCCAGTTGCATATATTACTAATTGATAAAGCATAAGTTCATTGCTTGCTGCCTCTTACTGCATGCATAAACTAATCAATCAGTTTGTTATGTTTAAACATCGCTTGAGCTCAATTGTAGAACTGAGCTTCAGCTCTGTTTACATCTGAACTCGAGCTTAGTGTTTAAACTGAGCTCAGTTTTACAAGTAATCTCCAATTAGTTAACAACTGAGCTTCCTCTCAGCTTTACAGTCGAGCTTGAACTCAGTGTTTAAACTGTGCTTCAGATCATTTTACAACTGAGCCAAGGCTCATTTATTACAATTGAACTGAAGCTTGGTGTTTAAACTGAACTCGGCTCGGTTACCACCGAGCTTCAGCTCAGTTTAGCAACTGAGCTCAAGTTCAATTTTGCAACTGTGCTCAAGCTGTTAAATACAACAAACTGGTATGCATGCAGTAAAGTGCAACAAACAAATGATGAATTTATGCTTAGTAAATTATGTCAGTATGACATCTTTTTAAATTACATAGAGTGAAATCGGACCTAAATTTGTTAATATTGATTGATATCAGTGTTTTTGACATGAATGTGAGATTAAACATCATAATATTTCGTGAAAACCTTTTTTGTGATTAATATAAAGATGTAAAACATCTACACTCCAGTTAGTCAACAAAAACACCGTGTGAAAACCTTTTTTGTGAGTATAACATCTTTTGTTCTTTCTCTGATTTGCAGGTTGTACTATAATTTAAAAGCAGAAGCAAAACATCTACACTCCAGTGAGTTTTTTTACCTCTTAACTTACATTTCAGCTTCATCTTAATGGGAATAGCTTAAAACCATTGTTTATGTCTGCCATTTTGATATATTAGATAATGAATCTTGCTTTATTGCTTCTTTAAAGGAGAAATACAAAAATAAATTACAACAACAGTTGGTTTCCACATTGAGGGGAAAAAGGAATATTTGATTGGACTATAAAAATATATATTAGTTAATCTTCTTGTTTGTGATTAATATAAACATCCATCATGGCCCAACTGTGATACAAAACTGAGACTAGCTCAGTTTAAACTGAACTTAAGCTCTTAGTACAATCTGAGCATTATAAGCTTAATTCAGTCTGAGCTTAAGCTCTCATTTTATGCTGAGGTTAACTCAGTTCAAACCGAGCTTAAGCTCTCAGTTCAGACTGAGCTTAAACTCAAGCTCAGTTCAAAGATCAACGCTAGTTTGTTAGATTATTCATTTTAGTAATGTTTAATAAATATTACCATGATTAGGAATGAAAAAAAGGGTGAAAGAAAATACTTAAAAAGAAGATTAAAGAAGCTGAAACATGTTTATATAATGGAAAAAATATTAAAATAAAAGTAGTGCAACATCCATTGTACCCAATTGTAATATAAAACTGAGCTTAAGCACTCAGTTTAAACTGAGTTCAAGCACTCAGTTCAGCTGAGCTCATGCTTTAGTTCAAGCTAAGCTAAGCTGTGTTTCGAAACTAAGCTTGGACTCAGTTTTATAACCAAGCTAGCTGAGTTTAAAATTCACTCCTATATTATTTGTATGTTATTTTTGTTGCTCATGTATAGTTGACTACTTCATATACATCGTTAGTTATTTAGTACTGATGCATTTTGCACCTGACAAATTGCAAGTGGTAGTATTTAGTTGCGTGTTTACTGATATATGCTAAAAATGATGTAAATTTATTGTGCAGGTTGGAGAAAAGTGTTTACTTGAGCAAAAAAAGCGTATGTGTTTTCTCCACTCCTACAATGGATGTGCTATCCGGGAAGCTTACCAATATATGTCTATACATTTATACCTTCTAGTTGACCATGTTCTATTTTGATTACAATAATGAAATGTAATATTGGAAATAAAATTGTAATTTGGAAATTGTAAGTAAATTTAGTTGTCTAATCTAGAATGATAATTTTAATGTTTGTTGAAATCTTAATTTCTTCAGGAAATGAATTTTTATATTATTCCATATATGCTTTAAGAAGCAAAACCGTTACATACTGCAATATACGGTTTGTTATATGCTGCTGTGAATTGTGATTGTTATATGCATCTAAATATTGTAATGGTTATAAATGTTATAATTTTTCATTTTGTAACGGTTATATGTGTTGTAAACATTTTCCCTACTAACATTAATATGTGTTACAATTAATAATTTCCTAATGGTTATAACCGTTAGGAGAGTTTTGATTATTACGGTTATAAGCGTTATAAATTATGTCATTTATCACGGTTATAACCGTTATAATATCCGTAACAAAAAATTGCCATGCACTCTGTGCGAACGGTTATAACCGTTATAAACTTAATTTGTCACGCTTATAAGCGTTACAAATCTCTCTTTCTGGTGTTGTGATCGGGCCATCTGAATCGGGCCATCCGGATCGGGTCACTCATCCTAACCGAATTCTGGGCAATTAAAGACCATTTCCCCATGTTCTCCACTACTTTCGGGATTTACTCTAAAGCTGCCACATGGCCACTCAACCCTAACCGAATTTCTACCTATAAATACACATACAACGCATCATTTTTGGCGGACTTTTTGGCACTTCATTTATTCATGGCAGCATTGCCGAATTCCATCATAAATAACCACCTTATTCTCAATGAAAATAACGAATTCGGAGAGAATGATTCATTGTATTTGAGGGTTTGAATGTAAATATTCAGTGTAATTGTAATTCCGGAATGAAATGAAGAACTATAAAGTGGATGTAGGCTCATTAACACCGAACCACTATAAATCTTGTGTGTTGATTGATTTCTCTTGCTTTTTCGTACAGGATTTCTTATTATTCTCTGCAAAACATGATCAATTGGGTGTTAGTGCCATTTTTTGGTCTACAAAATTATAATTTTTATTAGAAAAAGAGCGATATTAAAATATAATTTTTATTATGAACTTAGTGTGATAAAAATATGATCTTTGTTTTATGAACACCGTTGTAAAAATAGAATTTTTATCTATATAGTAGTGGTATAAAAATAGAATTTTTTATCTATATAGCAGCAATGTAAAAATGTGATTTTTATATACATATCTACAATATAAAAATGCGATTTTTATATATGTAGTGGCTATGGACAATGAAATTGACAAAAGGCGAGCACGGCGAAGATTTTCTACGCATGAAGAGTCGCGGTAAATTGGTTTAGCTAGTCGGTGAGAACTTCTTACTTTAAATCTTGTTTTCTAGTAAAAATATATACTAGGATGCAGAACGGTGCTTAACAACACCCGACACCCGTCGTCCACAGACCATGGACGACTTGTATGCTTGTTTGATGTGTTGTGAAGTTTGTTTGTGATGTTGATGTGAAATGGATAATAAAATATTCATGTGTTTAAATAAATTAATTATCGTTAAAAATATAATTTTTAACGTGAATGTAAACAAATAAATATTCATTTACAAACCGGACGGTTTGTTTATGTACACCTATTTGAAGGACATTGATTAGGACGATAAATTTTACATGTCCCCCAACTGCACAAAGAATATTCAGTGTTTGTGGATTGAAACCCCACACGGGTGTTGGGATGATATTCAACGTACACTAATCCCAATTGTTTATGGTATGTCGATCGTTTGATTGACAGATTGTATGAGCGTTAATTAGTTATATTTAATGCTTATGCAGTTGTGTGGTGCACTTTGGATGATGGTTGATTATTTATTGTTGCTATTATATACATGTGTTGTATGGAATCCATATGATTAACATTATATGGTAATTGATTGGGCCTCATTCCAATTGGGAAAATAAAGAATATTATAAAATATATATTCATGTGTTGAATAGAATAAAGAACATTCATGTGTTGAATAAAATATATATTCATGTGTTTAATAGAATAAAGAACATTCATGTGTTGAATAAAATATATATTCATGTATTGAATAGAATAAAGAACATTCATGTGTTGAATAAAATATATATTCATGTGTTAAATAGAATAAAGAAGATTCATGTGTTGAATAAAATATATAATCATGTGTTGAAAATATTCATGTGTTGAGTAAAATATCTTAAACAATAAAATTTACGTCTTTATCATAATTTTATAAAATATATTAAATAACAAAAATAGTCATGTGTGGACGATACTCATGTATTGAGAATATTCATGTGTTGAGAGAAATATAGATTCATGTGTTGAATAGAATAAATATTCATTTGTTGAATAGAACAACGAAGTTATTGAAATATATAAAGCCGTGTTGATTAGAGATGCGCTATTTTGACGCGAACGATATTTATATCGGTTATATTCGTTTTTATAATGATTATAGAAAAGGAAGTGATTTCAAAATATAACGTTTTGAAAATATTATCAATTGTATATCGATGATGTGGAATATTCAATTTTGATTCGAAATTGAATATGAAGTTGAAATCGTTTCGAAAAAGAATTTAAAACGATTTATAAAATACGTTTTAAAAAGGAAATTGGAAAAATATATATAATATATATTATATATAATGGCCCGAATAGAACGCGCCGCGCCGCGGCAGTTCGCGAATTTCGACCATTAACTTCGAATTGATGTTACGGGAGATCCGACCATCGGATTCTCCTGAAACCAGAGCCACTGGGTTCCTCGGAAAAGGGCTTTCCAATGAATATTATAAATTTGAAATCTAACGGTTGGATTTGGAATTATGTCCAAATCAAATTTGGAAAAGGTCGCTGTAAGTGTAGTTCGGTGGCCATTATTGAAAACCGACTGTACGGACCTTGATAAAATTATTAAAGATATTAATAATTTGTATAAAATCATAATATATGAATTGGAAAGAACTAGAATGAAAAATTCCACATTTAAAAGGATAAAAATATATTTTTACCGGAATGAACTAGTTTTGAACTAGATTCGAAGTGGTTTTAAAATAATCAGAATTTCCAATATACGAATTGGAATGGATTTGAATCGAAATTATCTTCGGAATATTTCGATGTTGGATTTCGTGATTATACAGATATGGTTTTGGAAATTTGAAAGATATATTTATATTGTTATTTCCAATACGATATTTGTTGGTTTCAGAATTTGATATTGAATATAAGCCGATATATTTTCTATTTAGAGCCTTGTACTTAATGTCAAATGGGATTTTGGGTTCGTCGTGAATGGTGTCTTAAATAACATTGTTCTTGAACCCAGTTTAGAAAAGAATAAATCTTTTAATTATGATTTAGTGAAATTGTCCAGTTAATTAGTATTTAATTGGAATTGAATGTAAATTGATTTTTGGGTTTATCGTGAACGGTGTTCTAAATAACACTTGTTCTTTAACCCGATTAACAATGAAATGTGATTTTGGGTTTGTCGTGAACCGTGTTTTTAAAATGACATTGGTTCTTTAACCCAGTTAAGATAAGATTAACTTCTTATCTTTGAATAACCATTAATATTGATTGGTGGGAAGATCAAAATTAAGTGGAGTTTTAACGAGTCTTTAATTAGATTAAAGTGATCGAGAATGGAGTATCACCAGGTTTGCTCCAAACGATAGTTAAATCTTTAATTAGATTTGAACGTGAAATGGTAATTAATATTTATCGATAACACCGTGGTGTTAGATATGGAGTATTACCAGTTTTTCTCCATAGGATGAATAGGTTGGGATTGGGAGATAAAATAAATAATTACTTCGGTGTGGTTCGCTAATCCCGACTAGTTTGGAAAACCATAATATGGTTTGAAATGATATCCAAAGGGAGATTAAAGAATAAATTTAGAAGAATTTATTTTGATAAAATTAATGGGAACCTATTCCCTAGTGATGTGAATATTTGAGTAAAAGAATACTCTGAATTGGAATGAGGCGTATGTTGTGTTTGTGTAGCACCTGTTTATTATATACGCGGGTTATTCGGAAAGGCCGGGTTTGTACCCATTCTGAATAACCGATTCGACGATAAGTGGAAGATGAAGACGGTGGTTGAAGACCGGAGGTCTTCACGTCGTTTGGATGATTATTGATGATCTTGATTGGGCTGTACACCCAAGAGGAGGGAATCAGTTGGTGATCGTCCAGACGTATTGGGGACCGATGGATATGCGAGGAATAAGGTTCCTCCGGTTTCGTTCAGACCCAGAACGAACTTGTAAATGGACTGTGTCTCTGACATTGGATTTTATTCTGTGTGATTGATTTCTATTAAATATATATCTGTTTGGAAGTGGAGAATTTATTCTCTTGCTTAACGCCCTTCTCTAAGACGTACGATCTTAGAGGTTATATATCGATAGATATCAATCGCATGGCGTGAATTGCCTGTGTGGCATGCCTGAGTGGCAAATGATCAAGGCTTTTGTTGAAAAGCAAAGTCTTGTGGTTGATGATCAAAACATGGCCTATGTGGCATAGCTTTGTGTATAGCGTTAATTCGCGAGCCTCACACCTCGGTATGAGTCAAAAACGGGATAGTGACTGCAGGGAGAGCACGACGTTTCTTTCTAGCTATGGGTGATGTCAGTGACCTACCAGCCCTAACATTTATATACTTTTTACCTGTGTGGTTGTTGGAATGCGAGACGCCTCGAATATATGGTCGATAACTGGCACTATGTGAGTCGACGTACAGACCATTTTATAGGTCCGATAGGACCGAGAAACGTGTGTTCAGGTATAACTAATCCACTTTTGCACTTTGAGTGGACCAGCCCTGAAGATCCAAGGATCACTGTTTGTGGTCCTGAGGCATTTTCTAGAGTGTCTCGAACGGGGAGAAGCTTGCCCCTTGCCTCGACTCATGATGGAATCAAATTTCCAATACGTGATATTTCGGTTTTATTTGTAGAGCCTGGTATTGATGACATAGTGGGATGGGGCACTTATGCCATCGATGATTGATACTTATGATTGAAATTGTTTTGACACTATACACTTATAGTAATGTCAAAATAATCTGTTTTAAATGTTTCAAGCATTATTTGGTTATTATAAGGTAAAACCCTATCCTCTGGCTTGCGTTGCATTGTGTGATGGGACCTGGGTCTTATAATAGCTTCATTTTTCTTTATTTAGCATTGCGCTGTTTGTTTTATGCACTGGTATTCTTGGGAGGAAACCCATTCCGTGTTATACGGAGTGGTCCCTTGATTTACCTAACTTTAAAAATAAAGATTAATAACTGTTTTAGTTCTCACACCAGTCACATGACTGACCTGTAGTTTATTGTTTTAACCAAAACTCTGGGTGCCCTTATTTTCCGCACGGGCTGCTAGTAGTTGGGTTTTGCAGATTTATTTTCACAAGATCCTGGTTTATAGCTGAAGTGATATTCCGAAAGCTCTGTATCCATGTATTTCATTCAGTTATGTTTTGTATTATTTTTCCGCTACAGTAATGTATTTAAATCTCTGATATTTATCAAATGTGTAATATTTATTCATACTCCGTATATTCTTGTATTCTGATGGAATTGTTGTAATAAGCAATGAAATGTTCTTCTGTTTTGTGTTCTGATTCGTCTTGTCCTCAAAGCAATCCATGCTTTCCTTCATGGGGAAGTTACGGGTTACTACACGATAAATCACAATAAATATGTTTACGTAATAGTTGACGATTTTCCTAGATTTACTTGGACTTTGTTTCTTAAAAATAAAAGTGATGCTTTTGATCAATTTAAAACTTTTGCTAAAAGAATTCAAAACTTATTATCACTAAAAATCAAAATAATACGTAGTAACCATGGTGGAGAATTTAAAAACAAAAATTTTGAAAATTTTTGTAATAAAAAGGGAATAACCCATAATTTTTCTTTCCCTAGAATCCCTCAACAAAATGGAGTAGTTGAACGTAAAAATAGGACGATACAAGTGTGCGAGAACTATGTTATTTGATAGTAATTTACCAAGACATTTTTTGGCTGAGGCAACTACAATCGCTTGTTATATTTTAAATAGGATTTAAAACAGACCCTTAATTCATAAAACACCATATGAAGTTTTGTATAATAAGAAACCAAAAGTATCATATTTTAAAATATTTGAAAGTAAATGTTTTATACTTAATATTAAAGAAATTTTAGATAAATTTGACTCGAAATCCGATAAAGGAATATTTATTGGATATATAAAGAGAAGTAAGGCATATAGAGTTTTTAACTCAAGAACCAATACTATAGAAGAAACCTTAAATGTATCCTTTGTCAAAAATTATAAAAGCATAACACAACACAACAAAGATGAATGTGAAAATGAAGTTAATGAAATAAATATTGAAGATGGTTAGCCAAAAAAAAAAGAATTATATTACTAAGAGGACACCCCATAGAAAATATCTTCGGAGATATTGAATCCGTCATTGGGATTCGTAATCAATTAAATAATATGAGTAAGTCCGCATTTATTTCAACTATTGAACCTAAAAATCCAAAGGAAGCACCTTCGGAAGATTCATGGATTCTTGCCATGCAAAAAGAATTGAATCAATTTACTAGGAATGATATGTGGGAACTTATTCCTAGACCAGAGGATAAAACTATTATAGGAACTAAATGGGTTTATAAAAATAAAACGAATGAACATGGTGAGGTCGTAAGAAATAAGGCAAGATTAGTAACGCAAGGTTATACTCAAGAAGAAGGAATAGATTACGATGAAATATTTTCCCCTGTAGCTAGATTAGATGCAATTAGGATATTACTAGCCTTTGCAAATCATAATAATTTCATATTATATCAAATGGATGTTAAAAGTACTTATCTAAATGGATTTGTTAAAAAAGACGTATATGTAGAGCAAGTATCTCTTTATGAAGATGAAAAATTACCAAATCACGTATAAAAGTTAAAATAAAGCTTTATATGAATTAAAACAGGCTCCTAGGGCTTGGTATGATAGATTAAGAAATTACTTATTACAATCCAACTTTGAAATAGGAAAACTAGATATCACTTTGTTTATTAAAAGAAATAATAAAGATATACAAGTAGTACAAATATATGTGGACGATATAATTTTTTAATCAACAAATGATAAGATGAATAAAGAATTTTCAGATATTATGACCCAAGAATTTGAGATGAGTCATGTGGGAGAACTAACATTCTTCTTAGACTTACAAATTCATCAATTAAAAACTGGAATTTTTAATAATCATGAAAAATACACAAGAGATTTAATTAATAATATAATTTAACAAAAACTAATAGGAGACCAACACCAATAACAACTAATATAGCCTTAAGTAAAGGTGATACGTCAAAAGATGTTGATCAAAAATTATATAGAGGAATGATAGGATCGCTATTGTATATAACCGCTAGTAGACTAGATATAATGCATAGTGTATGTCTCTGTGCAAGATATTAATCGCAACCTAAGGAAATACATTTAAAAGCTGTAAAACGTATTCTAAGACATGTAAAACATACATCAGACTTTGGATTATTTTATGCTAAGGATGATTCATTCGATTAATTTCTTATTGTGACGCTGATTATGCGGGATGTAGATTCAAACGTAAAAGCACTAGTGGAGCATGTCATTTCTTAGGACATTCAATAGTCTCGTTGTAATGACCCGCATTTTCTACGGTATATAATTAATTTATTTAATTATATAAATGGTGGTTTAGAGAATTCAAATGGTCGTGGAATTAAATTATAGTGAATATTTAATTAAAATAAATAATTAAATAATATATTTAATTCAGAAATAATCAAAAATATTGGAAATCACAATATTCTATGAACGGGGTCGTCCCTTAGATTTAATTCAGTTCAGATTTGAATTATATTGAAGAATATATTCAATCGACATCAGTTTGAACGTATAATTATAATATAATTAAAATCGAGCTTGAAATGGCGCTGCAGTTCGTAAACTGGCGATTTGAACTTCAACTGAATGTACAGGATTCATTTTAAGCCGGATTTCTGTGAAACAAGAAACGTGTGGAGCTGATGGAGTATATCTTTCTAATGGAGGAGAAAAATCGGGATTTCGTCGGGTAGATTTTGATTTATGTCCAAATCAAATTTCAGAAAAGTCGCTGTAGAATTCCTTTATAATTGCGACGCTTTATTTACGTTATAACAAGGATTTTCAATATAAATTGAATATCGATAAATCTGGAATCTGAAATATGAAGCTGTAAATTCTGATATGATATTATGGAGCTGTACGATATCATATGTGAAGATATACGATAATATAAATTTTTTATATTTATTTTAATTATATTTAAATATATTTATATATTTAAATGGGTCATCCAGAGCTTTAAAAATAGCCGGTTTTGCATACGGAGTCGGAATTCGACGAAACCAGTTCTGTTGGATCCGCAATGTCAAATTATTGTTAGATGTCAAGTTTTGTGATTTTTAGAGTCAGTGTGTGGCCGTACGGATTTTTAGAGTGAGAAACAGACAGTATTTTGACAGTTAAAAATACGTTGTGTGAGCATACGGAGTTGGAATTCGACGAAACCAGTTTCGTTGGGATTGTAATGTCGAACTCTAGCTACATATCCAGTTTGGTGATTTTTAGGTATCGTGTGTGATCACACGGATTTTTAGAAGACGAAATTTATGGATAATTGACTAAAAATAAAATATCTAAAATATCTAAAATATCTAAATGGCCTATAAATACCCCCCTTTCACCCTTAAACCTAATTCACTTCAGGAAAAATACGCCGCCACTTTTTCTTCATCTTTTCAGAAAAACGAGAAAGAACTTCATCTTTAAGCATTTTTTTAAAATCAAATACTCAAGGAAAATTTTCAATTCCTGATTCTTTGAGATCCCCAAATCGAAAGCTTTAAAATGGTGTTGGTTTCATAGGGTGCGACTATGATTCTGGAGTGTGGAAATTTTACTGTGAAGCTAGGGTTCGAACGCACGAATCCTATAGTTGTTAATCTCGAGAACGGAGGATGGATTTGGAGTTGGGATGGGAAATCGAAGCATTTGTGAATTTTGGGGAGGTTTTAGAGTCAAAAGGCGTCACACCCTGTACTGTATGGTGCGAAAAATCTCCTGAAGCCGAGACGAACATATGGTGATCGAGTTTGCGGTTTTGTATACGAGTGGATGGAGAGTCGAATGACGAGAAGCTTGGCGAAATCCGTTCATTGAACAATGGAGAAATGAGGGTGGTTGGTAGAAGGGAGCGTGCGTTAATGGTGATAAGAGGGACAACGTGTTTGCTGTTTGGGGAAGAAGGTGGGGTTATGGGCTGGGTGATTCAAGTATGGTAATGGGCCAAACAAATACAAAAGGGTGAGGCCCGTTTCTAATTTAATTAGCCTAGTCTAATTTAAATCCATTTAAATTTGTTCAAACTTTAAAATCGAATATCTTGGTCATACAAGATCAGATTGACGAACCGTAAGTTGCGTTGGGATCATATGGACGAGAGCAACACAATGAGACTGACCGGGAGTGGATCGGAGACAGTTACAATTTATGGCGAAATAAATTGTCCGACTTAATCGAATAACGCAAACCATTATTTAACGGTTAACGCGCAACTGTGAGTAAATCTCACTAACCCTAAATAGTTTATAATTTCATGTTGTATATTTAGAACTGTTAGAAATTGTCTGTTTGACTGTGTGTTGATTGTTTGATTGAACTGCTAGTCAGTTAGTTAAATTTCTATATTGATTCTGTTTAACAGAATATATCATATGGAACTGAAAGTGATGTTATCTATATTGTCTAACATCTGTGATGCAGGGAAACAGGTTGGAGGAATCCGACTGGATTCCTCAACAGTTATTTTATTGTTTTTCATATATTTTGATATATGATGTGAATTATAACCTGTTGTTGATTGTGTGTGTATGGACGATATTGAACATCGTGATTTGATATGATTGAATACCATAACATACCGAAATATTGATAAGGAGATTTTCAAAGTGATATTGAAAACAGAATATTTATAAACTGGAATATTTATAAATAAGCGATATTTATAAATGGGAATATTAATAAATAGGAGATATTCAAAAAGGAAATAATTTCAAACTATTTTCTTTTTGAATGGAAAGGCCTATGTGGCGGGTTTGGGGATTTTCCCGATGCTCCCGTTACAAAGGAGGTTATGGCGAATTTTCCCGGGAATTTAAGGAGTTAGAATATTTCAAGAATAAATTTGAAAAGGGAATATTTGTAAACCATTTACAAATAGAATTGAAAAGGAAACGTTATAAAAGGGAAATCATTTTAAAGTGTAGAACCGTTATTTAAAGGTAAATCTTTTCAAATGAATAAAACGTTGTTAAAAAGGAAATCTTTATAAAGTGAATAAAGTAAATCAAATATGGTAATCGAAAGGAGTTAATCGATGTTAGTTTCATCGAAAGGAGTTAATCGATGTTAGTTTCATCGAAAGGAGTTAATCGATGTTAGTTTCATCGAAAGGAGTATCGATGTTAGTTTCAATCGAAGGGAGTTAATCGATTAGAGTTAAATCAAAGGAGTTAATCGAATATAGTTTATTCGAATAGAATTAGAGGAGTTATCGAATATAGTTTATTCGACATGAGTTAAGTGAATAGTTAGGTTAAACTAAGTGAATTAGTTAAGTTAATGGGTTAAGTTAACCAAAGTGAATTAGTCGAGTTAATCAAAGTGATTAGTTCAGTTAATCGAGATAAGTAAATCAAGTTAGGGTAATCGAGTTGAATTAGTCAGTCGAGTAAATAAATTGAG
Source organism: Allium sativum (assembly GCA_030737875.1). NCBI lineage: Eukaryota > Viridiplantae > Streptophyta > Magnoliopsida > Asparagales > Amaryllidaceae > Allium > Allium sativum. The sequence goes on along the minus strand of CM060918.1, from coordinate 221,966,705 downwards.
TTAGTCAAACCAAGTAAACCCAGTAAGAGTTAAACAGTTAGAGTTAAACAGTTAGAGTTAAAACAAACATAGTTATTCAGGATGAGTCGCCATTTAGCACGACTGCTAGCGTAATTCGCAGGGCTGTAAATAGCCTACGGCGGTTGAATGTTTCCTGAGGGAATCAGGCGTAACCATTGTGATCGCTGCGATCTAGAGTTGAGCGAATGGAGTTAAAGGATATAGAGTTAAGCAAAATTAGAATCTGACTAGAGATTAATAAGTTGAATGGTTTTCTGAGTATCGATCTGATGTTGGTTTCGGCCTTCGGGGTTTATGCTTAGGGAGTTGTTCTCTTATTAGTTTATAGTTAGAGTCTGATAGTTGTGGAAGGATAGTGATACGTAAATAAACAATGGAAATGTTTTCCAACGTTGATAACAAATATTTTCTAAATATAGAAAATAAGGAAAACATGTATAGATATACATGATGATTGATCGATTGACATTCCATTTGGAAATAAGATCGTTGTTTGCACACGGACATTTTTATTTGATAGTTAAATCATCGACTATCAATGTTTTAACCATTTTACGTTGTTAATATGGAGAGACCGGTTGGATTATTATCCAAAGAACCACTCTGTATTAGCATAAGCGTTGCGAATCATATATGCCAAAGATAATTAAAGACGGAGTAAAATGCAAGGGCTGTTATAAGTCTTAGATAACACTGACTAAGATGGATATACTGAATAGTGCCTTCGGTTTGTCCAGTCCCAGGACAACTTGTATGGACGAAGGTCTGACAGAGTATATCCAATAGATCGCGTAAGTTGATCTGTTCAAACGTATTCACGTTTGGTGGCGGAGGAATTCGTTTCTCTTAGCTGTATACCCATGTTATTTTTGGATAAGTCAATTTGTGATTTGGCGGGTATGACGATGTGAAATTTCTAAGTGAACGAAGATGGATGTCTGACATAGTATTTCCAGACGGTCACGTACATTGATTTCTTCAACTATACCAAGAGTGGAAGCGGAGAAGGAAACTTCTTTTAGCTGACACGTAATGTATGGTTGTAGACGTCAATTAGTGATTCTGATGGATCTGACAATGTGGCATTCGAAGTGAATCTGACGTGATGATAACGCGTAACTTCTAGCCTCATCATCCGGTAAATGACAGAAATCGGGCAGGCAGCATGGCTAAGTCGGTCGCACCGAAGTAGGGTGTATAATCACCTATCTAGTGAATATTCATTTGTTTCTTAAATCTATTAATGCTGTCCCATATATATACGGGAACGGTTGCTGATGCCAACCGTTGGTGATGTACATTCGATACACTCAAGCGAAATGAGTGGTCGGTCATGTGTGGCTGAGTTACAAGATGTTCTTGTTGAACTCCAGTGTATCGTTCCTAGAGTACACTGATCGGAAGGTGGTTCCATACCTTGTCATAGTTGGAAATCCATTATCCAATACGTGCTTGCGATTTTGATTGTATACTATATATGTAGAACGTGAGATGAAAGCGTTTCTGCTAGTTGATATCTATTTGTACATAGACATTATTATAATATCAAAAGGTTTTTGATATAAAGATATTTTGGATTCTCATAAGGGAAAAACCCGTTCCGTTCTGCGGCGTGGTCTTATGAGATATCGTTTACTTGTTCATATACCTGTTTAAACTGTTTTACTCATACCAGTCCCATGACTGACCCGGAGTTTACTTTGTTGTTTTCCCCAAACTCTTGGGTGCCTAAATTTGTACGGGCAGTCAAGTAGTCAGGATTTGCAGATACATTGAAGAGCTGGAGCAGGAGGCTTCAGAATCATATAGCTATAGTTTATTTCCGCTGTGTTGTAAGTGATGTACTCTGAAATGGTATGTATATACAGTTATAACTTTGTATTTCAAAAGTTATGTTATATTTTATTCGTTCCGCTGTGAGATTCGTGTTACTCTGATGATGTTGTATGTTCTTCTTCTTCTATTCTAAGTTTCTATCTTATCTATCCTCACCCTCTAATTTCTTTCATTAATTACCAGGATTTTTCAATGGTTTGGTTATCGATGTTGAGCTTACGTCGATAACCAAAGTCGCTCAAAATCCGGGTCATTACAGTTGGTATCAGAGCTTAAGTTAAGAATTACCTTGGCTTTTGGCGTGACTCGGTAGAGATAGGGTTAGTAATACCCTAGATTGAGTTGAGTGTATATATACGAGTGCGTATTTGTATTTGATATAAAAATTTGTTTTATATTGTGGAGATTTATTGGTTGAGTAGTTTGGGAATTCTGGTCGATCAGTTTGATCCACTGTATCGGTAGGAGTTTGTAAACACTTGAATACGATGGGTCGTCACGATATGTTTTGAAAAGAGGGTAAATGAAAATAATTTTACCCAAAGTATATTTTGATATATATTGGATATATTGGTTGTTATTATAATCGATTAAGATTATAAAGTGAAATGGTTATGTAAATAACTGATCAGAATTCATATAAGTAAAGTATATGAAAACCGATGAATTAAGTCTGAATTTGAATCAGAATTTGGAATTAAAATTCCTGAAATTCGAGTAAGTGTTGATAAATGAATCAGGATTAAAATAAGGAAATTTTAAGTTCCTGGGAGATTTTGAAATGTTTTCAAAATGGAAGTACTTAGTGATGATTTTGAAAATAATATAGAATTGAACTCACTTCGATAGCTGGAAAATAGATTCTGATGATGAATCGCGACATCATCAGTATTCATTTTCGAGTTCTAAGTGACGGATTACTACCAAAGGTTTTGTTTTTGAATTGGATGAGAAAAACAAGTGTTTAGAAATTCAAAGGTTTTGAATAGGTATTATGATTTCAAATTAATTTGAAATGAACCCAGGAATTTAAAATTTGAAATTTAAATTTAACTTATGAAGTTAAATGGATTTAAATGGTGAAAGTGAATAATAAATTAGAATTTAACCTTGACTAAGTTAAATGAAAATGGAATTGATTAGCGGATAATCTGGATTTGGATTTGAAATGATAAGTTAAGAGTTTGGAATTTGAAACTCGAATTTGAAATTGAATTCGGCTTGAATAAGCGAATGGGGTAAGGATAACTTGGTTGGAGTTTGATTGGAAATGCATTGGTATATGCTGAATTGACAGCAGGTGAAAGGGATAAAGTTGATATACCCAACAAAAAGGTACAAGTTTATATTTGATATAAGCATGAGATTTATGGGCCAAATTGGCAAGCCGCTTGGCTGTTTGATTTTCTTTTGGGTTGGAGAAGGCCTAGAGAGGCAAGTTGTGGTTTTACCGACAGGGCTGTACAAAGGAAGTTATGGCGAAATTTTCCGAAAATTTAAAGTGTTAGAAAATTTTCAGAATTTTTGAAAATTTTAGTTAGTCGGAATGAATAAATATTTTAGTCGATATTAATTGGTTCAGTTGGAATCAGAAATAAGGGGTAAACAAATCTTAGGAATTCCAATAGATAGGGTCGTCCTCTAACTTAGCAATTTCGAGGACGAAATTATTTTAAGTGGGGAAGAATGTAATGAACCGCATTTTCTGCGGTATATAATTAATTTATTTAATTATATAAATGGTGGTTTAGAGAATTCAAATGGTCGTGGAATTAAATTATAGTGAATATTTAATTAAAATAAATAATTAAATAATATATTTAATTCAGAAATAATCAAAAATATTGGAAATCACAATATTCTATGAACGGGGTCGTCCCTTAGATTTAATTCAGTTCAGAGTTGAATTATATTGAAGAATATATTCAATCGACATCAGTTTGAACGTATAATTATAATATAATTAAAATCGAGCTTGAAATGGCGCTGCAGTTCGTAAACTGGCGATTTGAACTTCAACTGAATGTACAGGATTCGTTTTAAGCCGGATTTCTGTGAAACAAGAAACGTGTGGAGCTGATGGAGTATATCTTTCTAGTGGAGGAGAAAAATCGGGATTTCGTTGGGTAGATTTTGATTTATGTCCAAATCAAATTTCAGAAAAGTCGCTGTAGAATTCCTTTATAATTTGCGACGCTTTATTTACGTTATAACAAGGATTTTCAATATAAATTGAATATCGATAAATCTGGAATCTGAAATATGAAGCTGTAAATTCTGATATGATATTCTGGAGCTGTACGATATCATATGTGAAGATATACGATAATATAAATTTATTTATATTTATTTTAATTATATTTAAATATATTTATATATTTAAATGGGTCATCCAGAGCTTTAAAAATAGCCGGTTTTGCATACGGAGTCGGAATTCGACGAAACCAGTTGTGTTGGATCCGCAATGTCAAATTATTGTTAGATGTCAAGTTTCGTGATTTTTAGAGTCAGTGTGTGGCCGTACGGATTTTTAGAGTGAGAAACATACAGTATTTTGACAGTTAAAAATACGTTGTGTGAGCATACGGAGTCGAAATTCGACGAAACCAGTTTCGTTGGGACCGTAATGTCGAACTCTAGCTACATGTCTAGTTTGGTGATTTTTAGGTATCGTGTGTGATCACACGGATTTTTAGAATACGAAATTTATGGATAATTGACTAAAAATAAAATATCTAAAACATCTAAAATATCTAAATGGCCTATAAATACCCCCCTTTCACCCTTAAACCTAATTCACTTCAGGAAAAATACGCCGCCACTTTTTCTTCATCTTTTCAGAAAAACGAGAGAGAACTTCATCTTTAAGCATTTTTTTAAAATCAAATACTCAAGGAAAAATTTCAATTCCTGATTCTTTGAGATCCCCAAATTGAAAGCTTTAAAATGGTGTTGGTTTCATAGGGCGCGACTATGATTATGGAGTGTGGAAATTTTACTGTGAAGCTAGGGCTCGAACGCACGAATCCTGTAGTTGTTAATCTCGAGAACGGAGGATGGATTTGGAGTTGGGATGGGAAATCGAAGCATTTGTGAATTTTGGGGAGGTTTTGGAGTCAAAAGGCGTCGCACCCTGTACTGTATGGTGCGAAAAATCTCCTGAAGCCGCGACGAACATATGGTGATCGAGTTTACGGTTTTGTATACGAGTGGATGGAGAGTCGAATGACGAGAAGCTTGGTGAAATCCGTTCATTGAACAATGGAGAAATGAGGGTGGTTGGTAGAAGGGAGCGTGCGTTAATGGTGATAAGAGGGACAACGTGTTTGCTGTTTGGGGAAGAAGGTGGGGTGTATGGGCCGGGTGATTCAAATATGGTAATGGGCCAAACAAATACAAAAGGGTGAGGCCCGTTTCTAATTTAATTAGCCTAGTCTAATTTAAATCCATTTAAATTTGTTCAAACTTTAAAATCGAATATCTTGGTCATACAAGATCAGATTGACGAACCGTAAGTTGCGTTGGGATCGTATGGACGGGAGCAACATAATGAGACTGACCGGGAGTGGATCGGAGATAGTTACAATTTATGGAGAAATAAATTGTCCGACTTAATCGAATAACGCAAACCGTTATTTAACGGTTAACGCGCAACTGTGAGTAAATCTCACTAACCCTAAATAGTTTATAATTTCATGTTGTATCTTTAGAACTGTTAGAAATTGTCTGTTTGACTGTGTGTTGATTGTTTGATTGAACTGCTAGTCAGTTAGTTAAATTTCTATATTGATTCTGTTTAACAGAATATATCATATGGAACTGAAAGTGATGTTATCTATATTGTCTAACATCTGTGATGCAGGGAAACAGGTTGGAGGAATCCAACTGGATTCCTCAACAGTTATTTTATTGTTTTTCATATATTTTGATATATGATGTGAATTATAACCTGTTGTTGATTGTGTGTGTATGGACGATATTGAACATCGTGATTTGATATGATTGAATACCATAACATACCGAAATGTTGATAAGGAGATTTTCAAAGTGATATTGAAAACAGAATATTTATAAACTGGAATGTTTATAAATAAGCGATATTTATAAATGGGAATATTAATTAATAGGAGATATTCAAAAAGGAAATAATTTCAAACTATTTTCTTTTTGAATGGAAAGGCCTGTGTGGCGGGTTTGGGGATTTTCCCGATGCTCCCATTACAAAGGAGGTTATGGCGAATTTTCCCGGGAATTTAAGGTGGTAGACTATTTCAAGAATAAATTTGAAAAGGGAATTTTTGTAAACCATTTACAAATAGAATTGAAAAGGAAACGTTATAAAAGGGAAATCATTTTAAAGTGTAGAACCGTTATTTAAAGGTAAATCTTTTCAAATGAATAAAACGTTGTTAAAAAGGAAATCTTTATAAAGTGAATAAAGTCAATCGAATATGGTAATCGAAAGGAGTTAATCGATGTTAGTTTCATCGAAAGGAGTTAATCGATGTTAGTTTCATCGAAAGGAGTTAATCGATGTTAGTTTCATCGAAAGGAGTTAATCGATGTTAGTTTCATCGAAAGGAGTATCGATGTTAGTTTCAATCGAAGGGAGTTAATCGATTAGAGTTAAATCAAAGGAGTTAATCGAATATAGTTTATTCGAATAGAATTAGAGGAGTTATCGAATATAGTTTATTCGACAGGGGTTAAGTGAATAGTTAGGTTAAACTAAGTGAATTAGTTAAGTGAATGGGTTAAGTTAACTAAAGTGAATTAGTCGAGTTAATCAAAGTGATTAGTTCAGTTAATCGAGATAAGTAAATCAAGTTAGGGTAATCGAGTTGAATTAGTCAGTCGAGTAAATAAATTGAGTTAGTCAAACCAAGTAAAACCAGTTAGAGTTAAACAGTTAGAGTTAAACAGTTAGAGTTAAACAGTTAGAGTTAAAACAAACATAGTTATTCAGGATGAGTCGCCATTTAGCACGACTGCTAGCGTAATTCGCAGGGCTGTAAATAGCCTACGGCGGTCGGATGTTTCATGAGGGAATCAGGCGTAACCATTGTGATCGCTGCGATCTAGAGTTGAGCGAATGGAGTTAAAGGATATAGAGTTAAGAAAAATTAGAATCTTACTAGAGATTAATAAGTTGAATGGTTTTCTGAGTATCGATCTGATGTTGGTTTCGGCCTTCGGGGTTTATGCTTAGGGAGTTGTTCTCTTATTAGTTTATAGTTAGAGTCTGATAGTTGTGGAAGGATAGTGATACGTAAATAAACAATGGAAATGTTTTCCAACGTTGATAACAAATATTTTCTAAATATAGAAAATAAGGAAAACATGTATAGATATACATGATGATTGATCGATTGACATTCCATTTGGAAATAAGATCGTTGTTTGCACACGGACATTTTTATTTGATAGTTAAATCATCGACTATCAATGTTTTGACCATTTTACGTTGTTAATATGGAGAGACCGGTTGGATTATTATCCAAAGAACCACTCTGTATTGGCATAAGCGTTGCGAATCATATATGCCAAAGATAATTGAAGACGGAGTAAAATGCAAGGGCTGTTGTATAAGTCTTAGATAACAGTGACTAAGATGGATATACTGAATAGTGCCTTCGGTTTGTCCAGTCCCAGGACAACTTGTATGGACGAAGGTCTGACAGAGTATATCCAATAGATCGCGTAAGTTGATCTGTTCAAACGTATTCACGTTTGGTGGCGGAGGAATTCGTTTCTCTTAGCTGTATACCCGTGTTATTTTTGGATAAGTCAATTTGTGATTTGGCGGGTATGACGATGTGACATTTCTAAGTGAACGAAGATGGATGTCTGACATAGTATTTCCAGACGGTCACGTACATTGATTTCTTCAACTATACCAAGAGTGGAAGCGGAGAAGGAAACTTCTTTTAGCTGACACGTAATGTATGGTTGTAGACATCAATTAGTGATTCTGATGGATCTGACAATGTGGCATTCGAAGTGAATCTGACGTGATGATAACGCGTAACTTCTAGCCTCATCATCCGGTAAATGACAGAAATCGGGCAGGCAGCATGGCTAAGTCGGTCGCACCTAAGTAGGGTGTATAATCACATATCTAGTGAATATTCATTTGTTTCTTAAATCTATCAATGCTGTCCCATATATATACGGGAACGGTTGCTGATCCCAACCGTTGGTGATGTACATTCGATACACTCAAGCGAAATGAGTGGTCGGTCATGTGTGGCTGAGTTACAATATTTTCTTGTTGAACTCCAGTGTATCGTTCCTAGAGTACACTGATCGGAAGGTGGTTCCATACCTTGTCATAGTTGGAAATCCATTATCCAATACGTGCTTGCGATTTTGATTGTATACTATATATGTAGAACGTGAGATGAAAGCGTTTCTGCTAGTTGATATCTATTTGTACATAGACATTATTATAATATCAAAAGGTTTTTGATATAAAGATATTTTGGATTCTCATAAGGGAATAACCCATTCCGTTCTGCGGCGTGGTCTTATGAGATATCGTTTACTTGTTCATATACCTGTTTAAACTGTTTTACTCATACCAGTCCCATGACTGACCCAGAGTTTACTTTGTTGTTTTCCCTAAACTCTTGGGTGCCTAAATTTGTACGGGCAGTCAAGTAGTCAGGATTTGCAGATACATTGAAGAGCTGGAGCAGGAGGCTTCAGAATCATATAGCTATAGTTTATTTCCGCTGTGTTGTAAGTGATGTACTCTGAAATGGTATGTATATACAGTTATAACTTTGTATTTCAAAAGTTATGTTATATTTTATTTGTTCCGCTGTGAGATTCGTGTTACTCTGATGATGTTGTATGTTCTTCTTCTTCTTCTATTCTAAGTTTCTATCTTATATATCCTCACCCTCTAATTTCTTTCATTAATTACCAGGATTTTTCGATGGTTTGGTTATCGACGTCGAGCTTACATCGATAACCAAAGTCGCTCAAAATCCGGGTCATTACACTCGTGGTTTAATAGAAAGCAAAATACCGTATCTTTGTCAACAACTGAAGCAGATTATACCTCTGTTGCTTTGGCTTGTTCACAAGTAATATATATGCAAAAAACTCTAAATGATTTTGGATTAACAATAAATAAATCACCAATATACTTCGATGATATGAGTACTATAAATATATCTAAAAATCCAACTCATCACTCGAACTAAACATATTGATATACAACATCATTTTCTGAGAGATGACGTAAGTAAAAAGAAAAATTCACTCGAATTTATAGAAACAGATAAACAAATAGCAAATATATTAACAAACCCAGTAAATGAAGCAACATTAACTAAATTTAGAAGAGAATTAGGTATTTGTTCATTAAGTGAATTAGAATGATTAAATATATTAATATATGAATATAAGAATAACGTTAAAAATAAGAAAAATAAAAATAAAAATACATGTATGTCGACATACGTAGAAGCCTATGTCGACAAATAACTGATAGATTTTCAAAATTGATTCCCACCAAAAGTTAGTTACAATAACCATTTAAACTCTACACTTCGAATTTTCTTCTTCATTCCCTTATTTCACTTCTATAAAAATTCAAAACCAAAATAAATCATGGCCTCCACTAACTATATTAACCATTTTAACCCCGAATCATCCCCTGGACCATCCAAAGGTCCATTCCAACATTCTATCCTCTCTCTTATAATCAAATTGGAAGAGAAAATGGAGTACGCTCTTCAAATGCTTGCTGAGATTCAAGTACTTCAAATCCGAATAAGTCAAGAGCAAATTAAACAAGGAAAGATGATGTAGAATCTTTATAAGTTTATGATGGATAATCAAGTGAATCCAATCATGATTGAAGATGATAATAAAGCAATGGAAGAAGTAGTAGAGGAGGAAGAAGTGGGGGAAGAAATGATGGAAGAAGAGGAACTTGAAAAGATATAACAAGAAGTCACAGACGAGGATGATCAAGTTGTATGCATTGGTGAAGTCTTGTTCGATCAACATGGAAATATAATTGAATGAAATGGGGATTTTTGTCTCTATTACCCCAATTGTCTAACCATAAGTCTCCTATCGTAAAGAACAAATAAAATTTAGGTATCTTTTCGTTTATTCGGTGTGCTACATGTATATTCATTCGTGTACTTTGCTTTCATATGTATCGTTTGCATTAAAAAAAATGTTTAATGTAATGCTTGCTTTGTCTTTCATAAGCGTTTCATTATTATAGTATATAGGCATGAATTAAGGGGGTGTAATTTACTTTAGTATGAGTGTAGGATATATATATATATATATATATATATATAGGATTTATGGGGGGTTTTTTTTTAGAATTTCTTTTTGATAATTCCAAAGTGGGAGAAATTGTGAAATATAGACTTAGTTTAAGTAGAATATATAGGATTCATAGTGACAGAGGGAGTACTAGAAGGATCAACATCAACAAGTATAAACAGGTATGAGTATTTTACAAACTAAGGTTGTCATCATTAAAAAGGGGAAGATTGTTGGAGAATGGAGTTTTGATGAAAACAACCTTATTCAGTATTAATTGATTGTAAAATATATATACTACCATCTCTATCTAGAATATATATATATATAGACATATATGTAGGAGTTGTATACGGGAATTAATACTGAAGACTGTACAGTTTTAGAGATTCAGAATTCAGAGAAGATTCAAGACTCGTGAGTAATCAAGAAATCAAGAGTTCAAGATAAATATAGTAATAGAGTCTTGTTTATATGTAAGACTCTGAATAGCACTCCAGGTTCAAATTCAAATTTTGATTTTTAGATTTTGATTTTCAATTTTTAAATTCTATTTTCAAAATTCAAATTCTAATCTTATTTAGTTTTTCTATCTTACGTTTGATTTTAAACTTAAATTTCAAAGTTTATAAGTTTTTATATATTTATATAGTTATATAATTTTATAATTTCATATTTATATAGTTTCAAATTTTATAATTTATAAATATGTTTATATAGCTTATATTTATGATTTCATATGATATTCTACTTATAATACTTATTTATATCACTATGTTTTAATTTAAGAATTTCTAGAATTATATATATAGTAAAACACTTGAAAATATTCAAAAATTCAAATTTTCAAAACATATATGTTGACATACATAATACCCTATGTCGACATACAATTGTCATATTTTTAGTTTTAAACGAAGGGTCTTTTCACCATTTGTAATGTTCCAAAAGCGTTGCAACCTTTCAAATCTTATAAGTAGGGGTTGATTTCTAATTTTTTTTATTCTTTCTTCTTCTCCATCTTTATCCTTTTTCATTACTCCATTATTATTTCATATTTTTATGGTTTCTACACTTCTACTTTGCCAATTTCAATTCTAAATATGTAAGACTTCTTCTCTTCTCACTCTCTATTCATTACTCTCTGAATCAAAGTGCTATTGAAGAGTTATATGGTTGTTGTAATCATTTGGGATTGTTTTGGAAATGGTGTGTTCCTTGTAGCTGTGAAATCAAGGAAAGGAAACAGTATTAACCTTGTAGCCGGAAAATCAAGGGTGGTGGAAACGGTGGTAACCATGTAGCCGTGAAATCAACGGGATTGTACTGAGATTTTGATCTAGCAATAAAACTCGCGCAATCCAGCGTTGCGTGGGACTGAACGTAAGAGAAATCCGAACTAGTATAAAATCTAGTGTATTCTTTCCTTTTCTGCATTTTATTTTTGTTTATTTCTATGTTTGTGTTTTATTATGTGTCTGTGATTATCTTTGTGGTGTGTGATTCACATAGTAGATCATATAAGTTACAGATTTTCTTAAATTCCTTGAAAACACTATTCACCCCCCTCTTGTATTAGTTTTTCCTTAATATCAGCATTCAGCGTTCCCTAACAAACTGGCCTCAAATCCGAAACCAAATCAATCCTGAAGTCAATTTCTCTCCATTAAGGAAGACTCTTCACTTCTTCGAACACATCCGCATAATTTTGACTACTGGGATATTTTCTTGAGGAGTGGGAAAAACCTCAATAGCCAACCAAAATTCATTCCTATTCAAATTCAGACCTTCATATGGTATTTCCATACAATTTCCAACTTTGGTTCTTACTCTAGTGATTCTTTCCGCGCACTTAACATCAGCTTTATATTTGGTCAACCAGTCTAAACCAAGTATAATATCAAATTCATTGAAATCCATGACAATCAATTTGTGAGGAAATAGGTAGTGGGAAAAAGAGATAGGCACTTTACCGTATAACCAAAGGTCAATAGAGCCTCCTATCAGTTTTCTAAAACAAAGGGATTCCTTAAGATATTTGAGTTTCAAACTTAGTTTCTTAGTCAAATTGCTCAAGACAAAGCTATGTGATGCATCAGTGTCGAACAATACCTCAATCGAAATATTTTTAACAGTAAGTACACCTTTAAAAACATCTGGTTTGTCCCTACTAACTGAGGTTGTTGGAGAATCAGCTACTTTGTAGACATGAGCCACTTTGGTCATCTTCAAAAGCGGGCAATTTTATTTTATATGTCCAATATGTTGGCAATTATGGCATTCCCTGCTTTCTTGAAACTTTTTTCTGGATTTAGATTCACCTTCTTCCATTTCTTTGGAGATCTACAATCTGTTGGCAAGTGTCCTTTCTTGTTGTATTTAAAGCATGTGACATTCTTTAACCGTTCTTCCTTAGACTTATCCCCTTCCTTACTTGCTTCCGATTTCTTACTTGCCTCAGGTTTCTTACTTTCAAATTTTCTTTTCTTCTCAGATTTGCCTTTCTCCTTATCCTCCAAAGCATTCCATTTATCAATATTCTTATAGCGAAAAGCAATTTCTACCATTTTTGAAAAAGGAAGCCTCACATTAGCAGTTACTCTACTTTTATATCTTTTTCGAAGAACATCAATGAATCTCACATTTTTGTTTAATGGAACTTGAACCATCTCTGGACCAAATTGGGAAAGTTCATTGAATTTACTCAGAAAAACCGAATGGTCATATCTCTTTGTTTCAGATTAGAGAACTCATAACACAGACGCTCTACTGCTTCTGAGGAAACAAATATTTCTTCGAAAATCTCTTTAAATCGATCCCAAGTAATATCACCTTCGGGATTTTCCATTGTAATTGTACCCCACCAGATCAAAGCTTCATCCTTGAGTAGCCAAGATGCTATTTTGATCTCCGTTCAATCTTAAGCCTTCGAAATTTCTTTCACAAGAACACAACCATGATTGTGCTTCAATAACTGATTCTTTTCTTAAGAATGGTACTCTACCCAGATTTTTATACTTCTTAGCTAGAACTTCTAGATCTGTTTCTGGTTGTGGGGGACAAAATAGCTTATTTGGTTGCTAAACTACAACATTATCTCTTCCTCTACCTCTTATGCCGTTGTCACTCATTATATACGATATCTGCGAATAGCAAGAAAAGAGTCAGGCAAGCAGAAAGGATATCTTAAGGAAATTGTAAGGTTATAAAGACAAATATGAATAAAAATATGTCTACTGGGGGTGTATGCTATTCTGTTGTACTCATTCTAGGATATTGCTAATCCTATCTCTAATGAGCCCCTCATTCTAGAATACTATTGGTTCTCTCTCTGATGAGTTGTTTAATATGCTATACTCCAGAACTAAGGTTAAGCCTCAACTCTGATACCACCAGTGATGACCCAAGCCCCTGATCCAGGGTAGAGAGGATAGTCGTTGGAATATAACACCTAAGCATAACAGCTGAAGAGAAATATTATGTTACGCAACATAATGTACATCAAATTACAGCGGAAATAATATTAGAGTTTAATACAATAAAGGATCATAATTATACATAAAAGTTTCAACTTGCGAATTACAAGTATGCAGCATAATAAAAGATAATTAATATCATAAAGTCTGGGATAGTCAAAAGGAAACATCCGAACATTGCTCCAGCTCCAAAACCAACTACCAAAGCTCCCATACATATCCAAAAAGAAAGCAAGCTAATGACCTATTCACTTGGCTTACAGTGTAAAAATATGGGATCTTGAGCTTGTAAAGGGTCTACGAGTCAGTCATGGGACTAGTATGATAAACCTTACAACTAACTTAACTTATTGAAAATAAGGCATATAACAGGACCACACCGTATAATATGGAACGGGTTTGCTCTACACAATGCCAGTGCATAAAACCACGCAATGCTTTTTGAAAAATGAAGCCATTATAAGACTCAAGTCCCATTACACAATGCAAGCGCAAATCAGAGGATAGAGTTTTACCTTATAATGGACAAACATGCTTGATACGTGAAAATCATTTAATATTATTATTATTGTCTAAGTGTTGAAAACAATTTCGAAAATAAATGTGTCAATCTTAGACGGCATAATACCCCATCCTATTATGTCCCTATATAGGTTTACAACGTAAATCGTAAAGTCTTGTATTGGAGATTGGATTCCACTGAACCAAGGCAAAGTATTTTCCTTATCCAATTTAGTACACCCTAGCATATGTTCCAGGATTCTTGCGCATGTGAACCCTAGATCGGCAGAGCCGGCCAACCAATTCCCGGTGAGTTCGGTTACTTCTAAACATAACATTCCCTGGTCCTATCGAACCTCCTGGTCAGTACGTCGACGACCATGGTCATATTCGACCATATCCGAGGGCCCTCGATTCCAACATCCACATAAGTAAATTTACTGGGCTCCATACCATGGCTTCACTTCTAGCTTGAAGGAAACGTATGTCCTTACTCTGCCGTCCTTCATCCTCTTTTTGGCTTATCCCGGGGTGTGAAGCTCGCGAATTAATGCACCACAAAGCTTTGCTTTTCAACAAAAGCTTTGATTTATCTGCCAGCAGCACTCAGCATGCCACATTGTCATTTCATACCATACAACTGATGTCCACCATTATATAACCTCTAAGCTCATACGTCCTAGAGAAGGGTGTTAAGATAAGAGAATAAATTCTCCGCCACCAAATATATACATAGTAGAGATCAATTAATACAGCATAAAATACAATGTCAAACACGCAATCCATTTGCGAGTTCGTTCTGGGTCTGAATGAAACCGAAGGCACCTTATTCCTCGTCCCATATGTCCAATACATGAGAGAGACCCTTGCACATCCTTATAATCTACAAGTACGTTCAGACCACTGCCACTATAACCCCTTCAAGGGAGCTACCCAAATCTAGGGAATTGGAAGCAATCCACTCGATGCGAAGACTTCCGGTCTTGCACCATCTTCAATATATTCGACATTTAACCGTTGTTCAATTATTCAAATGGGTTAAACCTAGTCTTTTCGAATGATCCACCACGAAACAAATCAAATCCTTATTTGGATTATTGACTCACCAATTAAGTCACGTTTAATTGGTTCCCTTTTCATAAATTTAAAATCTTATTCTCAACCTGGTTAAGTCATTTGGCTTTCAAAATCATTTCTTTACCCTGTAAAAAGGTTTACTTAAGAATTCAATTCAATTTACGAATCAAAACTCTTATTTCAAAAACTCTTTCTCAAAATCAATTATATAAGCTTTTATCGAAAATAACCAAATTCCACTTAACCGCTTTTATCATTTAAAACTAAGTGAAATTGGTTTAAATCCATTTCAAATAATTTATACTGATTTTCACTATTCTTATTTATAAAAATAGTCCTCCCTTAATTTCTAATTACAAGTCATTATGGGTGATGGTGATGTTTTTTATTTAATTTGATTTGAACATTTCTCAAAATCTAACCTTTAGATTTCAAAACTCTTATTATCATTTGAAAGATCTTTTCAATACGAAACTAAAGGTTCTCATTTTGGGAAAATCCGACGGTCGGATCTCCCGGTATATTCATTTAAAATTACAGGTCGAATTCATGAACTACCATTGCGCGACACGTTCTATTCTGACCAATACTCGACGTATATTATAAAATACGTTGAATCGCTTTGAAAACGTTTTATTTATTATATAAAATATATATAATTATTTTCCAAAGCCACATCTTAATTTTTCAACCCAAAAATCCATTATTCCAATATTATGCTATTATAATAAATTATAATGATTAAAATAATATTGTTTTCAAAGTTCAATATTTTTAATCCAAACCTTCCCGATATTCGTCATAAAAATAAACTAGAAGCTTTCCGAAAGGAATTTCTTTTAAAACATCTTTCTAGATAGCCTAATTGAACTTCACTTTTGGCCATTTCTTGTAACACCCCACCTCCGCTAGGGTCACTCAAAAGGGAATGCACTAGCTTTGGTGGAGCATTATCTAGGTAAACATACACAGAAATATTATAAGACAGAACATATAAAACAGCGGAAGAAGAACCAAATTTTATTGCTTTAAAAATCTAGAAAGGTCTAAAGCCTTTTTACATCAAAATGCCATTAAATCCATTACATCGAAATCTGTCTTGCAATAGTACAGAAGCATAAAACCATGGTCATAAATCATTCCCCGAGTAAAACAGTAAAGCAAGCCATAGCCAAGGGAAATCCAAGTCGTACATGAAAGAGTCTTGGAGCTTGGTAAGATCCGAACTAAGCTATATTCCCACCCTGTGAACCTTGGGGGGGGAACGGAAGAAAAATAGGCGAAACAAAACGGGTCAGTCATAAAGACTGAGTAAGTCCTAGTGACTGTGATGACCCCGAACTTCCACTAGGTGAAAGTAAGAGATGATCATTTGGAATACAACATAAATACAATAATACATATCACAGATACAAAATAGCATAGGAAATTCATAGAGTAACAACATCATAGCAGCGGAAATATAATGTCGTCCATCACAGAAAATCCACAGTCACAAACTTCTACATTATTACACCAAATTCGCAGAAAAGAAATAAGATCCAACTCCAACTTAAACAACGTGGAATTAAACAAGTTTCATGACTGAAATAAAAAGGAAGAGAAAAATGTAAGAGCAGCGAATGATGAGTCTTCAAATCTACTAGTCATCACCTTCCCCCAAGCAAATCCAAGAGAAATAATAAGCAGCTCCAAGGAAAGACTCCAAGCGAAAGATAACCTGTTTACTTGGCTGCCCGTGTGGAAAAGAGGGCACCCGAGTTTGCAAAATGGTGAAACAAACTACAGGTCAGTCGTGGGACTGGTGTGAGAATTTTTAACTAACATACTATTAATAATATGGCATATCTAAAGACCATGACGCTAATGCGGAACGGATTTATTTCAATGGATTGCCAAGCATAACTTTAAAAGTGTCAGAACAAGAAGAGAAATAGATCGTGCAATAACGCAATGCTTTTTAGAAAAAATGGAATCACCATAAGACTCAAGTCCCATCACACAATGCAACGCACACCAGAGGATAGAGTTTTCCCTTATGGTGATTAAACATGCTAAATACGGCTAATACGGGTTTAATATTATTAATAATATATATATATATATATATATATATATATAACAAAACATTTCAAAATAAATGTATCAATCCTAGGAAGCATAGGTACCATATGCTATGCCTCCGTACTAGTAATACAATCAAATCCGTAGGGTCGTATTTGGAATTTGGATTTCCATCTGAGTCAAGGCTAGGGAGGAGCTCCTACCGATTCGAGACACTCTAGCTAATGTCTCAGGATTCCCCGCAGTGAACCCTTGGAAAGCTGCAGGGCCGGTCCACACATACAGCTTCGTGGATTGGTAATTCCTGAACACACGTTTCCCTATCCTATAGGACCTATCCGAGGCGCCTCATTCCATCATCCACATAAGTAAAATGTCAGGGCCGGTAGGTCACTGACACCACTCTAGCTAGAAAGAAACGTGCTGCTCTCCCTGCGTTCCCTTCTCCCGTTTTATACTCCGCCGGTGTGTGAGGCTCGCGAAGTCACGTTGTACACAAAGCTATGCCTAAACAGACTATGCTTTGATCGTCCCACAAGGCCTGCTTTTCAACAAAACCTTGATCATATGCACCTTAGCGTGCCACATCATCACCCCATACCATACTACCAACCCTTTGCCGAAATATATGAACGGGTGTTAAGCAAGAGAATAAATTCCCCGCCACCAAACATCCATACCTTCGACAAAAGATCAATAACGTGATATTTGATAGAGTATGATGTCAGACACACAATCCATTTAATAGCTTATGCTCTGGGTCTGAGCGAAAGCCTAATCCGTTCAATCAACATGTTCGTTCGGGCAATGACCTTGACCTTGACTTGGGAGCAAATCAATTCAAAGTCTAAATCGCTGTCCTCCTGAGGGGAAGATCAAGGGTCTTCATTCGTCGTCCTCTACTTCAAACCTTAACGTCGCTTGATTATTCGGAATGAGATTAACTCGGCCTTTCCAAATAACCTTCGTATATTTATATATATATTCATAAATAATGAAATTTTTGTCATGTAGTGTAAAGTCACCTTCTTAATTACAAAGAAAAATGTAATTTTTATCATGCGACGTATTTTCTCTCTTCCTATACATTAAATCAAAGGCAAATTAATCTTACGGTGTAAATCCCTTTTAATTACTTTACAAGTGATGTAACTTTCCCTACGGCGTACATTTCTTTTTAATTAACATTAAAAATAATGTTAACTTAACAAACGAAGAAATCTCTTTTTATTAGCATAAAAAAAAAGTGTTACATCATCCTACGGTCAAATTCTTTTATTTTATCATTAAAAATGATGTTAAATCATCCTACGGCCAAATTCTTTTATTTTATCATTAAAAATGATGTTAAATCATCCTACGGCCAAATTCTTTTATTTTATCATTAAAAATGATGTTAAATCATCCTATGGTCAAATTCTTTTATTTTAATATTAAAAATAATGTTAAATCATCTTACGGCTAAATTCTTTTATTTTATCATTAAAAATAATGTTAAATCATCCTACGGTCAAATTCTTTTATTTTATCATTAAAAATAATGTTAAATCATCCTATGGTCAAATTCTTTTATTTTATCATTAAAAATGATGTTAAATCATCCTATGGCCAATTCTTTTATTTTATCATTAAAAATGATGTTAAATCATCCTACGGCCAAATTCTTTTATTTTAATATTAAAAATAATGTTAAATCATCCTACGGCCCTTTTTTTTAATATTAAAAATAATGTTAAATCATCCTACGGTCAAATTCTTTTATTTTAACATTAAAGATAATGTTAAATCATCCTACGGCCAAATTCTTTTATTTTATCATTAAAAGATGATGTTAAATCATCCTACGGCCAAATTCTTTTATTTTATCATTAAAAATAATGTTAAATCTTCCTACGGTCAAATTCTTTTATTTTAACATTAAAAATAATGTTAAATCATCCTACGGCTAAATTCTTTTATTTTAACATTAAAAATAATGTTAAATCATCCTACGGTCAAATTCTTTTATTTTATCATTAAAAGATGATGTTAAATCATCCTACGGCCAAATTCTTTTATTTTATTATTAAAAATCCTACGGTCAAATTCTTTTATTTTAACCTTAAAAATAATGTTAAATCATCCTACGGTCAAATTCTTTTATTTTATCATTAAAAATAATGTTAAATCATCCTACGGCCAAATTCTTTTATTTTAATATTAAAAATAATGTTAGATCATCCTACGGTCAAATTCTTTTATTTTAACATTAAAAATAATGTTAAATCATCCTACGGCCAAATTCTTTTATTTTATCATTAAAAATAATGTTAAATCATCCTACGGCCAAATTCTTTTATTTTAACATTAAAAATAATGTTAAATCATCCTACGGCCAAATTCTTTTATTTTATCATTAAAAATAATGTTAAATCATCCTACGGCCAAATTCTTTTATTTTATCATTAAAAATAAAGTTAAATCATCCTACGGTCAAATTCTTTTATTTTAACCTTAAAAATAATGTTAAATCATCCTACGGTCAAATTCTTTTATTTTAACCTTAAAAATAATGTTAAATCATCCTACGGTCAAATTCTTTTATTTTAACATTAAAAATAATGTTAAATCATCCTATGGTCAAATTCTTTTATTTTAACATTAAAAATAATGTTAAATCATCCTACGGCTAAATTCTTTTTTTAACATTAAAAATAATGTTAAATCATCTTACGGCTAAATTCTTTTATTTTAACAATAAAAATAATGTTAAATCATCCTACGGTCAAATTCTTTTATTTTAGCATTAAAAATAATGTTAAATCATCCTACGACTAAATTCTTTTTTTTAACATTAAAAATAATGTTAAATCATCCTACGGTCAAATTATTTTATTTTAACCTTAAAAATAATGTTAAATCATCCTACGGTCAAATTCTTTTATTTTAACCTTAAAAATAATGTTAAATCATCCTACGGTCAAATTCTTTTATTTTAACATTAAAAATAATGTTAAATCATCCTACGGTCAAATTCTTTTATTTTAACATTAAAAATAATGTTAAATCATCCTACGGCTAAATTCTTTTATTTAATATTAACATTTTAAATAAATGTTAACTTCCTACGATGTAAATTCTTTTTTAATTTTAACATTTAAAAATAAATGTTAACTTCCTACGATGTAAATTCTTTTTAATTAACATTTAAAATAAATGTAAATTATCATACGGTGTATTTCTTTTTATTACATTAACAAAAATAATGTAAATTATCATTCAGTTGAATTTCTTTTTATTACATTATAAAATAATGTAATTTATCATACAGTTGCATTCTTATTTAATTTACATTAAACAATAATGTAACTTTCCTACGGTAAAATTCTCTTTTTATTTACATTATAAAATAATGAACTTATCCTACGGTAGAATACTCTTATTTTAACATTAAAATAATGTTAAATCATACGGTGTAAATACTTTTAATATTATCATTACAAATAGATGTTAATGTCATACGGTGTAAATTACTTACATATTAACATTAAAATAATGTTAATGTCATACGGTGTAAATTACTTACATATTAACATTAAAATATTGTTAATGTCATACGGTGTAAATTACTTACATATTAACATTAAAATAATGTTAATGTCATACGGTGTAAATTACTTACATATTAACATTAAAATAATGTTAATATCATACGGTGTAAATTACTTACATATTAACATTAAAATAATGTTAAATTAACATACGATGAAAATTCCTTACTTTTTAATATTAAACAAAATGTCAATTTCTCATACAATGTGAATTTCCAACATGTCCAAGATCTCGCCTTTTTACCACATCATAATGTAATTCATACACATGCCGTCATATTTTTCTTTCTTATTTTCCATATTCATCTTTTAACATTTATTTGCAACCAAAATTTGTAGATCTAAATAACTGACAAGAAAATGTGAATCTAGCAAGCAAGGTGTACTTTCAACATCAAACTAGCATGGTGTAAATTGTTTTCTAGATGAATTACTAAAATGGGATAACATGTAATATCTCACAAAAATCAATAATCAACATCAATAACATAACAACAAGTCCAAATCCAATAACTAGCATCAAGGTAATTACAAACAGAGGTTTAACTTGGCATGAGGCAAAACAACAATTCAGGGTTTAATAAATTAATACATAATTAATTCTAATTAATCACTAGTTTAGATTTAAACATTAAAATTTCAGATCTAACATCATGTCGTTATAGGCAATTCAGATTCTACATCATATGGTGTGAACAATTCAGATCCATGTTTAAATATCACGTCATATTAGCTCTGCTATGAATAATCATAGAAATAATGATTAAGTAAATCAAATTAAATTAAAATTTAAATTCTCACCTTGCGAAGCTTAGAAAGAATAATTTGATTTTGAAAGGTAGATGTTGTTGTTGTAGATCCGTTTCAATGCACAATTCTAATTTGGTGTTGATTCCCCAATTCCCTTCTTTAATTAATTTTTTTCTTTCTTAGAAGAGAGTCTTTATTTTGATTTTAATTTGGAGGAAGAAAGGAGTGGAGAGAAGAGGCAGCCATTGTTGAGAGTAAGAAGAAAGAACGTAGATTTTGGTTTAGAATGGGTCTAAGGTTAGGAAATAGGTAGGTAATTTATTAAGGAGAATTGTACAAGATTAAATTTCTGTTTCCCGTATGTTATGTTCTATTTTTTCCTTTTTATTACAAATTTACTTACTTTATATATAAACTTTTGACATTTATTGTCCTATTAATTTGCCTATAAAATACATGATTACAATCTTAATTCTTATTTAAGTCAGTTGTAACCTTTACAATTACTGCAATTAATTCCAATACTGCTAACAATTCAAAAATCACAGCCATTTATTCCCCATTTATTAGGGAAAACCTTAACATATACCTATCATTAATAGAGTACATTCAAATCCAAATCTATAATTTGCACTTACCTAATTTATAATAACAGTACCTTATTTACGTATAGAAAATTATAATATAATTATTCATCTGTTAATGGCGTTTTAAAAGTAATAATTAATTCTCCAATTCTCTTTTTTTATATAAATAAGAGTACATACATGCATATTGTTTGTCTTGATATTTTTATACATACACACATATATATATATATATATATTTATTTTTGTTCGTAAAATCATAAAACTATATTTCTCTCATTAAAACCTTTGAATACATTTATTATCCTAATTGAACCAAAACATATATTTCTCTCTTTTCATTTACTATCCTATTAGAATTAATGCATCTTGTGAATTATTTCTTCCCTTCTTTTCTTTATAACATAATAATGTTGTTTTGTCTTTTATACAGATATTTATGTTAGATAGATATATATATATACACACACACACTTATGGTTCTAGAGAATTTATACAAAATATCTTTTAAAATTTATTATTATTTACTTTTAGAATTAAAACTAAATTCCTCTTTTAACTTCAAATTTACCTTTACTATCTTTCCTTTTTTTCTTCCATAATGCTCTCATGAAAACCAACAAAATATTGTGTTATTCAAACTTCTTATACACAAGACCAATTTTTTTTTATAACTTGAAATCAAACATAAATTCTTCATATTACTATGCACAAATGTTTTATACATCATCATCATTTTTATTCACCTACATATCTTTCTTTTGAATTGGAATTTATTTTCAAATTACCATAAATGCAATAATCAATTAATTGCACTTTTGTTGGAAAAACATTCGTTATATATTTCAAAAACGTTTGCATTATCTCATGCTAATTTAGACTGAAGGTAATATTGCCATCTCTATGTTTAGACTTTTAAGTTCAGAATAGAATTAATAATATAAACTTAATATTTCAGCCATTATTAATAAAATAATTTATTAAAAATATAATGACTCATTTCCTTAACACAATTTATTAAAATAAAAATTTTAAAATTAGACCCAAATTTCTAGGTTGTTACAGTGACTTTCAGCATAAAAATAGGTAAAGATAACATGGCATGAATAAACTGAAAATAAACATAAGCATGATGACAAGGTAAGCTACAGGCACGATGAATCAAGTATAGCATTCCATGCTTTCTATCAATAGTATCATCACAAGGTTCATACCAAGTATCATATTGCAAGGTTTCCATTAAGTACAACATCGCAAGATTTCTAAGCTTCACCATTCCACTATTTTCTTCGATTTCCTAAATTCTCTGCACCAACTGTACTAGTACCCCAACCCGTATCATCCTTTCCGTGTATATGTACAGTCCCTTGCCGTATATCATACGGGTTTCATCACGTATTTCTATACTACTTCAACGTAGTGCCACCATTCTTGAAATCGTTTGGACTGCCACCCATATTCTGGCTAGGTTTCCTTATCATGAACTATCGCGTGTTCAACTAGGATTTATGCCACCTAGGACCACTAGGGATTATGCTACCTATTAAACGTTTCCTAGATTCGATTAGGGTTTATGCTACCTAGGGCCACTAGGGATTATGCTACCTAACGAACAACACCCTTTTTCCACGTAACGATTTATTAATCGATCGGCTCCCTACAAGTCCTAGCTCGTTCATGTGTCTTTGTCATACGGCCCAATCACGAAATGTAATCACCTGTGCTAGGTCCAGCATAGGGTGTATCAAGCCCTAGAGTGCCAACCACCGACACGAATCAAGCACGCACAGTGTAAACCTACCGGTGCCCAATGCCTACTTTTTCAACTCCGGACTATGTGCATGACCATAGTCCGTCTGAACCTACAATGGCGCACCAACTCAGCCGTCGTTCTGGTTGCTTACAATCAGCCCAGTAATCGTGCCCCACCCTGCCTAGTTCTAGGGTACCGTGATACATCTAGTGGGTTACTGCTGAAAAGGATCGCGCAACTAGGGTT
Organism: Allium sativum; assembly: GCA_030737875.1. Taxonomy (NCBI): domain Eukaryota; kingdom Viridiplantae; phylum Streptophyta; class Magnoliopsida; order Asparagales; family Amaryllidaceae; genus Allium; species Allium sativum. The sequence goes on along the minus strand of CM060918.1, from coordinate 221,942,509 downwards.
TCCGTTCAGTAGGTTAAGTGTTGTCATTTAGATTCGAGACTTAACCCCACCAGTCTAGCATGTCAAGTTGATTAAGTGTGGTCATTGAAGTTCATGACTTAACCCGCCTACGTGTCATGTCAAATTGGCTAAGTGTTGTCGTTCAAGTTCATGACTTAGCCCTATGAATCATCTGTCAAGTTGGTTAAGTATATTCAAGTGGTTCATGACTTAACCGTATCAAATCATCATGTTAAATTGGTAAAGTATATTCAAGCGGTTCATGACTTAACCCTATCAAATCATTATGTCCAATTGGTTAAGTATATTCAAGCGGTTCATGACCTAACCCTATCAAATCAACGTGTCCAATTGTTTAAGTATATTCAAGCGGTTCATGACTTAACCCTATCAAATCATCGTGTCTAATTGGTTAAGTATATTTTGAATTAGCCTACCTACTTATCATGTTGTGACGGTTAAGTGTTACCTTCTGTTGTTACTTAACCCTACCACGCATCAGGTTATATCGGTTGGGTGTTTTCAACCTATTCAAGTTAGCCCAACCCATCTGCTAGTCATGTTATAACGGTTAAGTGTCATTAGCCTAGCCACCTTACTTAACCCACCCATTCATAACATATTGGTTGAGCCTACATTTATAAGTTTTACATGTTCTTAACTCATACCAGTTAGGTCCATATTTACATGTCAAATTTCCATGTCATCCCACCTAACCCTCTAACCATACCCACGTCTTATTATGGTTAGTATTCCTTAATTCATTCATTATGACGAACGAATCATGACCTCTCACATTAGACCGTGCATTTTGTGGCCACTGGATTTGCCAGGCAGTTCCGGGCAGATTTACATCACAAACTGGGTCTAACCTCGTGTTATAAACCGTTACGCCTACAATTCGGCCTTCGACCTCTCACATTAGACAGACACTTTGTGGCTACTGGATTTGCCGGGCGGTTCCGGGCAGATTTACACCACAAACTGAGTCTAACCTCGTGTCAAAGGTTCATTAATGGTCGTATTCCACCCAAAACCCCAATATCGGTTCATGTGTTTAACATATAGAAATGTTCATGTTCCAACCACGTTCATATTTCCAGTTATATATCAATTATCAAGTTCATAATTCACGTTTTTGCCCCATAACGTATTCCCAAATTATTATCATAATTCACTATAAAGTTGTGCCAAGTTATAGTCTCCTATTTCCAATACATACCAACTACCCAAAACCCAACTTAGGCGCGTTCATATTAAACTTTCTCCAAGTCATAAATTATCATATATGTTTCTACTCCAAATTTTACATAATTAACATATGCCCAAGTTCTAGGTTACATGTCAGTTTTACATATGCCCAAATCATACCAAATTTACATATGTTCAATTCATGCCGTTTTACATGTATGCTAATTTACACATATACCAAGTTTCATGTCGTTTTACATATGTCAAGATTCATGATTTACATGTTTACAAAGCTATGCTCAATTTACATAGATCCAGTTTTGTACCCAAATTACATGTATAACATGTTTACACCAATTTACCCATAATGAGTTCTAGCCAAATTACATATATCAAGATCCATGTCATATTACATATATCAAGATCCATGTCAAATTATATATGCCAATCCCCATTCTTGCAATTACTATTATAATGACAATACCCAAATATTCAATTTCATGTTAATGGTAGTAATACCCAAATATCCAATTTTTATGTTATGCCATCAATTCCACCAAACACATATATCCAAATAGGTATTATCCCAATATTCCCCCGTATTCCATCGTACGGAAATCGCGGTTTAGGCCTAGGTCCGAAATTGACCAAGGTTCATCAAAAGAAAATAAATAGGGGGAGGTAGAAGTTGCAATAAGAACAAGATCAGAAAGAAAACAACATAAATCATCATGATAGGCATAAAGATTACAACTTGATGATAACATCATTACGAATCAAGAAAACTGCTGAATAGATCATAAACTTGGCATGAGAATAAAGATAAACAAGTCTTAATACTCAAGATTCAACAGAAATAGATCTGAATCGATAAGCATACTTAGATCCAATTCCACTTTATTTCATGGCCATATTAAATATTTAAATCTAAAAGTAACTAGCACTTACAGAGCATGGCTAATGAATTTAGAACTGAATTTGTTGTAGAATGTTGTAGTAGTGTTGATTTATTGTCTGAACCACTGTTGAAGCTTTGTTCTTCGAATTGATTTGAGTTTGAATGCTTAAGCTTTAATTTGGGGGCGGTGGCCATGGTTCAAGAGGGAGTTCAGCAGCATAATAGTGTAAAAATGATTTGATATGAATTAGGTTAGGTTTAAGGGTGTTTTTATAGGTGTAGCAACTAGTTTAGGCCCTTAGATTAACCCTAGAATCAATCCGGACCGTCAAAACACGTCTCAGGCTTCAAAAATGAGTTCTGGGTCAAAACAGGCCGACCAGGTCGACCTGTAAGGTAGGGAGGTCGACACTATGGTCGACCTGGGGGGTAGGTCGACCCTATGGTCGAACGGGGGGGGGGGGGGGGTAGGGGTAGGTCGACCCCCTGGTCCAGTGCTACCTGAAAACTGCTGAAACTTGTAAAGGCCATAACTTCTTCATCCGGACTCCGATTTTCGAAAACTCGGACTCTATTTCATGTAAAATTTCGAGACGAACGCAATGGTGTAACCCGTTTCCCCTGATTCTGCCTTTGAAATTTAATTCTGCCTTGATTTCTTGTTTTAACATGTTATAAAAATACGGGTTGTTACATTTCTATTCATTTTGAAATTAAGACTTCATTATGCCATAAGTATGTAAAAATTAATTCAAAACAACTTATTACAGGTATGAATATTCATTTATATTTTATCATCTTCACATCTATCCAAAATCGGACGTCAAATTCGAACTTCGATTTTCAGCCTATTATTATATTATTAAAATATTCATTAAAAATCCATTTTCTTTGATGGAGACTTAACCATTGGACCGATAACCACTATTACTGTTCATTATTATCCAGTGTATATTATAACCCTCAGTTAATCGTCAAACAGTTTACAATTCGCACACAAAGTGCACATCACTATATAAGCCTTACTTTAATCACGCTTATACAGTCATGTCAATCAACCGATTAACATCCAAATCAATACTAAGGATTAGTGTTCATTATCATTCCAATACCCGTGTGGGGTTTCATCACAATCACACACAAAGTGATTATTATCTACACACTTGGGGTATGTGTAAAATTATCATCCTAATACCCGTGTGGGGTTTACATCACAATCTATGTGAACTTATCTACACACTTGGGAGACATGTAGGTTAATTTTCATCCCAATACCTATGTGGGGTTTGCTACTCAACCAGTGTACAATAATTAATAAATTACTCAATCCAAAACCATTTAAGATTCAACCAATTTCCAATCAACATTGCATATAATATAAGTGTCATATACCCAAGGGATTTCACATATATGATATAAAAATCATACTTTTATATCATTAATCAATGTCTGGCGTCATATGAAACTTATATGAGCGTCATTAACTATTGTTAAACATACTTAGCTAACAATCTATTTAACCTTTCAACGTGAGTTTTAGTTTCTCACCGCGGGTTTCCACTCCACCAGACTTTACACGGAATGATTCCGAGCTCACGTACTCGACCCTAACACCCGTAGGACTCCTACAAAACTTGACGACAGCTAACCGAGCTAGATTTGATAGCTACATGGTTCTAATACCTCATGAATTCACTCGTACTCACGTATACTTGTGGATCTAGAGTTCTAAGGCAATTCGAAAGGGGTATGGGGGTCTTAGGCGTATATCAGGGGGTATGACCGACGATGGAGGGTTGTCAGGTCTGGTGCGTGGTGTTGAGCCCTATGTCGTAGGGTATGGTGGAGGTAGGAGGTGGAAAGAAGTGATTTTGGAAGGGGTTCTTACAAATTAGGCTAAAAATGGAAGCTTTAGGGTTTTAAGGGGAAATGGGGGCCACGACGGAGGATAGAGGGGGAGCTGGCGTAGGTCGGTAGTGGTGTGGTGAAGCGGCGTCGATGGTTAGGTTGGGGGTAAAAGGGAGAGGAGCGGCCATTAAAGCTTAAGGGAGGAGGAGAAGGCGTTTTAGGAAAAATAAAAGGAAAGGAAAAGGAAGAAGAAAAGAGGAGGTTTTTTAGCAAACGTGCAATCTCATGGATTTCTAAGGTATTGCAAGGAGGTGTAGAAGGAATATAAACACCCTAGGACCCTTGGATGTTGACACCTCATTTTTCCTTAGTAGGCTTGAGTTCCAACGACAAACGTGAACATATGCTAGTTCATCTTCGGTTCTTCCAATTGTGTGATCAAATGGCAATTCCATTTTATACGAAAATTTAAATCCTAGCGTATAACTTAATTACAAATCCAAAGAAATAGGTCTCACAAAATTCCTAGTTCGTCTAAACCTTTATTTTATTTATTTTATCATGTTTCTGCTTAATTTCGACGGGTAGACCCGGTAAGCGTTTAATTTTTGCAAGCTCACATACTAACTCCAAATATTATGAAATTTGAAATCCTACCATTTTTCGACTTTATGGATCCAATAAAATTAGTTTCGTTGAATTCCGAGAGCGTCTAATTTTTTTTCCTTTCTAGGCTATCGAAATAAGCGTTAATCATCAAAATTTCAAAATTGACTGTAAATTCTCATTAAATTAAGTTAAAAATAATTTTTAATTTGGATTCAAAATTCTAGGTCATTACAAAGGTACTTTAAAACAACGACTCTTTATAATATGTACTTTCAGTAATTTGTCAATCCTGCTTACAAAGAAAATATTTGCTAATTCGGTTTATATATTATATTCAAATCATTATGTATCAGGATAGTTGAGCAAAATAAATAAATAAATGATATAAATTTTTGTTCAATCGGTAGATTGCTTATAATATTAAAATTTTGCATATAGAAAAATGCAGATTTTAAATTTTGAATTCAATTTAAATTTACAGTAATTATAGGCAAACATAATTAACATTAATATAAAGTTAAATGAAAACATAATTATCATTAATTACCACTTACATTTTAATTAAAAGAAACGTAAGTGTGTGTGTATATATATATAAATATTCCTAAAAATTGAATTTTGATTCAATTAACAAATTTGAAATTATGGAATAACTTAACTCAAATTTATGTTAAAAATCTCAATTTTTTTTTTGTTATTGCACTCAAATGGCATATATGATCACTCTTTTAATTTCATGTTTGAAGCATATGATATTTTGTTTCACAAAACAACTTATAGAACCATATTTGTTAATTGTTATCAACATAAAAATATTAAAATACCAATTTTCATAATGGTAAATATATAATGAATTAGTTCAAACCATTATTTATTATGTTTAAAAGAATTTAAAAAATAAAGAAAAAACAAATCAATAACTCCAAACTAAATAAATAAAATCCTCTCATATTATAATTTAACAAACCTTGTATATCATTTCAATATCGAACCTTACTACGTAATCCAGATAAGAAAATTCTTTACATATACTAAAAAATGAAAATCAAGTACGGTGTTAATTGAGATATTTATAATATTATATTAGAAAACTTAGCATGTTATAAATTGAAAATCAAACCTAATGTTGAAAACAAATTCAAATTAGACAAGGATAATATTTAGCGTAGAATATAGGGATTTTTTTACCTTTATTGGTGTAGGATAGAACATAGTGCACGCAAATTCTACAGGGGAAAAGTTAAGATTTCAATGCAAAGGGCAACGAGCTAGTCAGAATGAATTCATGAGAATACTTTTCCTTTTGATGTTATATTTTTTTAGAAGCAGAGAATAGTAATGACCTCATAATTTATATATATATATATATATATATATAACACAATAGGTATATGTGACTAATAACAATTTGAAATTGAAGATAATAGAAATATAGAAGTAAAAACATTTGAATGTACAACACTGAATTTTTATCTGAATGAATAGTGTTAAGAAGAGAAATTGAGGAAACAAAGAATAAAGAAAAGTGCTTAGATTTAAAAGAATTAAAATTAATTATATTGAAGTTTATGTCAGTAATAAAATTAATAATAAGAATGATAAGGAAGAATTCAATTGACAATGATTTTAGTAAGTATATGAAAATGATTTTGGGATTGTAAATTATTAACATTAAATGGAGAATTTTAAATTGTGACGTTCTAATGGTGGGTGGAAGGCACGTTACTATAGAAAACTAAGCAATGCACATGTTTGAACTCACTTTTCCTTTTTTTTTGGACACATGTTAGTGTACTATTTTTTTTGGTAGGAACAGAACCTAAAGATTTTCCAAGGAACACTGGGCTTTCATGTACTTTAAAAGTGGAAGCTTATTTTTATAAGTTCATTAATTTGCCAGTTTTTCTCATTAAGAAAGTTCATACAATTTTATTTTCAAATGTCATATCATAATCATCATGCACAAAATAATTAACGATAAATGGTATAAACTTTAGGTCAGTTTGTACATTGGCACTGATATTAAGATTTTGCATTCTAATAAATGTGAATGTAGGGTTACCTTGAGAATAAATAATTTATTTGTGCACATAGCTGTCATGAAAGTGAATTAATACTTGTAATTATTAATTTTGGATTCAAAATTAATTAATCTATGAAAATAATTAAGCAAATTAGTTAACATTAATATGATTGTATTTGACGCAAACATAAGTACCATTACTATTAATAAGATAATTAAAGGCAAACATAATTACCATTATTTTCCATTAATATGCTAATTAAAAAGAAACTTATGGGCATGTATCTGTAAATATTTTTGAATATTATAATTTGAATCGATTTCCAAATTTGAAATTATGGCTTAACTCAACTTTATTTGAACATCTCGTTATTGTTTTTTGTTGTTACACTAAAAAGACATATATAATCTTTCTTGTAATTTCATATTTGAAACATATGATTTTGTGTTTCATAAAACCACTTTCCTTTAATAAATCATATTTTTTTTATTTATTGTCAGTATAAAATTATTAACATACCATACTTTATAATGGTAAATATATAATAGGTTCATACATGATTGATTTAATTTTAAGTTAATTAAGGAAAAAAATTCATTATGTCTAATCGAAGAAGAAAAATTCACCCATATGATAATTTATCGAACCTTATATACCTCTTTAATATTGAACCCCACTATGAAATCTTATACTAATCAAGTAAGACGTTAATTGAGATATTTTTACAATAATATTAGAAAACACATCATAATAAAAAAGTTGAGAATAAAAATCTAATACTGAAAAAAAAACTATTTTGATGGAGAAAATATGCAATTTAGATCTTAAGGGGAAAATTTTGCCTTCACCTATGCAAAATGGAACATAGATTTTGCATGAGAAAAGTTGAGTTTTCAATTCATAGAACAAAGATTTTGTTTTTTTTACTTTGTTATTTTTAGAAGCAAAAGAAGCGGGGTAGTAAGAAATAGAAAATATGTGTGCGCACTAGAGAAGATGTAATTAAAGCCATAGAAGTAATAACAGGAGAAAATGAAACGTTTAATCAAAGTAATAAATTTGAAAGAAAGTATAATAACAAATTAATCCGAATTACTAAAATAAAAGTGCAACATTTTGATTTTTCAAAATAGATAAATTGAACTAACATTTATTTTATAAGCAGTAGAGAAAATGATTTTTATAAAACTAATAAAAGGTGAGTATATAATCTAAGAATAGCTGAGAAGTAGAGAATACTAATTACCTCATATTCTTTTTTTTTTGAAAATTGGTTCACTTTATTATCTACTAAAACCGTACAAAAGAAAGGTTAGCATACTAACCATTAAAAAAAGCAGAAATAAAACTGAAAGTACAAGTAACTATAACTAACTAAAATTAACAGCCTATGATTAGGCAAATCCCGCATAGGTGCATCTCTACATCTCCCATGAGCCAAAGCTTCTCTTGCTCATGACCTTCAAACTGAACCATTAACCACTAAAGAGATTCCAGAGAATAAAATCCACTACATAATGTTTACTCAGAGAAGTAAAACATATGGATGCAAATAAATGGAAGACTTCAATGCTTCAGCACCAAGCCAGAGTTATGTTGAGCAGCTGAAAGCCTAATATATGAATGACAAACCATAGCACCACTTATATAAAACCATCAAAATTATATTGGATTGTATACAATGAAATCCAAAACCCGTCTATATAGATCGAATTAATTTGTGAGCTAAGAAACAACTCTGGTTCCAGTATATTTTAAATATAGTATCCACACAAACATTAGCGATTCACTATGGTAGCTCCTACTCATGAATTCTACTTTACTTGCTAATCAACCACAAACTTCCTGAAACTGCTTATAGGCATATGCTAACTTTCATCTGTATCATAACTGGAAAATGCCTGATCACCAGAAAACACCATGCTGCCCTTACATATTATATGGATTACATCTAAATTCATCCTAAAGAAATCCCAACATATACTCAATTCCATTTTAAACTCTAGGTCTGGTTGATGATTTATAGACTTCTATAAATCAATCCTAGAGCCATAATCAATAGTATGTAGATTTTATATCAGTAAAAAATTCAAATGCCACCAATAGTTTAGCTCCAGATCTGGGCAATACTTTATCAATTAGGTGAAATAATCAGGAAGAAAACCAATTGCTGATGAACTTGTAACACCAGATCCAAATCTCACTCCAAAACTGTTATATTAAATCCCAAGTTGTATAACTAGATGTCCATATTCAACTTACTGGATGTTCAACACAGTATTATACCTCGTATGAACCAGAAATCTTCCATAATAATTGTACATCCAATACGAGAAAAACATAAAGCTAACAAGGTTATTAGTTGAATAACAGAGTCAAAAACCATAAGCAGTTTGGGTGAAAGCACTCATAACCTTTAAATCTGATTAAACCGTATGTAATGGACTGATATTGGACCCATTTCTCTTATCATCTACAAAGAACTGAATGGATCTTTAAAAAGAAACTTAAAACAATTATCACTATTAACTTCGATCCAAAGACGAACTAAACCCCAATTTATCAACCCCAGACTTCTGCAAATGTTCTAGTAATTAAATCTATACACATACCAGAAAGCGGAATTGGTGAAAAAACTAGAGAGACGGTTATGAAGAATCGGAAGTGCTTCCATTTGCACTGGCAATGCCAGATCCAATTCTCCCAAAGTCTTGTTCTCCAGCTTTCGAACTAATTCGGATCGGTTGTTGATCTGCGATTTAAGCATAAATGCAAGTCGGTATAAGGCAGATCTAGGAGTTTAGCCATCAAAAGAATCTGGACTTTATGAGAAAATAATGATAGAAGGTGAATTAAAAATTTCAGATGTGAAGTAAATTATGAAAAACCGACGGAAAGTAGAGTTTTACCAACGAATAATCTCGTTGGAGGTTAAAGAAGTGAAGCGATTGTAAAAAGAAGGAAGGTAAAAGGGAAGAAGGCACTCACGCATGACGAAATCTGGTGAGAATTTCACCAGTCGCCATTAACGAGGCCAATTTTTACTTAGACTTTATTTTAGTATCTTAAAAATGCTTCAGATTTATCTGAATTACCTCATATCCTTATATATATATATAATCGATACATGTGCCGCTTTATGCCAAAAAAATTGATACATGTTCCTAAATAAAGAAATGAAAACATTTGAATATTAATTGTTGAATTTATATTTGAATGGAGTAGTGTTAGGAAAGAAAAAATGAGACATCAAACTATGAATAGAAAGTGCTTAAGCATGAAAAAATTAAAATTAATTCTATTTAACTTTATGTATATAAAATTAAAAATAAAAATAGTAAAGAAGCATTCAATAAATAATAATTATACCAAGCACATGACAAGGATCTAGGGAACATAAACTATTAACATTAACAGAGGATTCATCAAATTGTGAATGTCTAAAAGCGGGTGGAATGCATATTACTATAGAAAACTAAGAAATGCACATGCTTAAACTCTCTTTTTTCATTATTTATGCATTTCTTTGGTTACATTTAGTTAAATGCCAATGTATTGATTTTCTGGTGGAACCAAAAGTTATTTAGAGAAACTTTGAGCTTTCATATAATATGATTATAATGAATTAAGATGCTTATAATTTTAAACTTTGAGTTCAAAACTAACTAGTGTATGAAAATAAGTAAGTAAATTAGTTAACATTAATATGATTATACTGAATAAAAACATGAATACCACAACCATTAATAAGATAATTAAAGGCAAACGTAGTTGCCATTAATTACCATTAATATGCTAATTAAATGGAAACCTATGTTTGTGTATATGTAAATATTTTTGAATATTATATTTTGACTCACTTATCAAATTTGAAATTATGGATTAATTCAAATTTACATTGAACATCTATTTTTTTTGTTATTACACTCAAAAGACATATATAATCCTTCTTGTAATTTAGTATTTGAAGCATATGACATTGTGTTTCCTAAAATCACTTTCTTCATTAAAATCATATTTTGTTGTTTATTGTCAATATACAATTATCAGCATATCATTTTTCATAACGGTAAATTTATAAAGAGTTTGTTCATACATAATCGATTTAAGTTTAAATTAATTAAGAAAAATAAATTCATCACACCTAACTGAATTAGAAAAATTCATTTATATGATAATATATCAAACCTTACATACCACTTTAAAATTGTACCCCACTATGACATGAAAATAAAAAAAATCAATTACATACTGAAAATCAAAAATCAAGTAAGGCGTTAATTGAGATATTAATACAATAATATTAGAAAACTCATCATAATAAAAAACTGGGAATCAAAATAAATTTTCATGGAGATAATATGTGCTTAGAATTTAAGGGAAAATAATTACCTTCACCAATGCAAGATGGACCAGAAGGCATATAGATTTTCATGAGAAAAGTTGAGATTTCAAAGCATGAAACAAAGAGTTAATTGTGATGAATTTATTCAGAAATTGATTTTTTTTTTTTTTTATTTAGTTATTGTTGACCAGCTTTTTGGCAAAAGCCGTCATAACTCAAGATCGAGACTCATTCTCAGATACTGACCTTTATTATGAATCGATCGATTAGGGTTCGACCCCAACCTATTAGCAGACAAAGATATCCTCCTCCAGATTTGGTGCAAGACTTCCGAAGTCAAAACCAACTGATCAATCAAATCACCCCTAAATGATCGGATCACGCTTGTAATATCGGATCGAAACGTCAAACCAGATTATCTACTACATGATGAAGTCCTACTCCCAAGGATATAGAACCGGTCAACTTTGACCTGCACAACTTTTCGTGCATCAGCTTTTGAGCTCCACGTATGCCACAAATTTCAAGGAGAACTGTCCATCAGTAGGAGATCGGGTCCCTCCGCCTGAACTACTTTTTGGGCTCAAGTTACACATGGTCGACCCTGGAAAAGATGCATGCCACTTTGCACTCAAGCTTAGCCCACCTTCTCGCCTATAAATAACTCCTTACCAGAAATATAAAGCATCTGAAAAATCTTGGATTATGTACACAAATTCTTATAGTCAACAGTCCAAAAATAGCATGTCGCATGCTTCAAATATAACACAAGGATTTGGTGTATAAACCATTTTCTCTCTCTAATTTCTTTCAATCAAAACATCTGTATCCTGTAATCGACAGTATAAACAAATATTATAAAGTGGACATAGGCTTGATTGAAGCCGAACCATAATAAAAATATTGTGTCTCCTGTGCTCACTTTCTTTTTCTTGCACTATATGATTACAATTATGTGCTAATCAAACAATTTGGGGGTTGACTGTCACTTGGACAACGTGACAACCCCAAACCCCGTACAGACGGAGACAAGGGTAATCTTTGGAATATAACACAGAAACAGATAATAGCAGGACAGAATTAAATAAATACACCAGATAATGAACAATAGAATATACTGGATAAAAGTAATCATCAGAGTTACACAGTATAAAGGATCAAACTTAGTACAAATACAGTTCAGCTATACATAACATCTACAGTGGAAACAAACAAAATATGTACAGTAGGAGCTGAACAGCATAAAAAGAGACAAATGATAGAATCCATCTTCAACTCCAGCTGTCCAGAGAAAGAGCCAGCTAAACCTGAATACAAGGCTGCCCGTGTAGAAAAAGGGGCACCCGAGTTTGAAAGTGAAACAAACGACGAGTCAGTCATGGGACTGGTATGAGAAATCTACTCAACACATCTAAATAGGGCTAATCACAGGACCACGCCACTTTCATGGGACGGGTTTACTCCATTGGATTGCCAGTGCTTTAAAACAAATCATTCTTTTAAACATCGCTATGCTTTTTATAAAAATGAAGCCATTATAAGACTCAATTCCCATCACACAATGCAACGCAAACCGAAGGATAGAGTTTTCCTTATAATAGCCAAAATATGATTGATACGAATAAAACAAAAGCATTTGATATTATTACTAGTGTTTATATGTTTCAAAAACAATTTCAATCATAACTATCAATCATAGACGGCATGGGTACCATATATCATGTCGCCATATATATATACAATCAAAACCGCACAGTCACGTATTTGGAAATTGGATTTCCGTCATGAACCAAGGCAAAAGATAGTCCTTACCGAATTCGAGATGCTCTAGCCCGCCCCTCAGGCACAGCCGCAATAGTACCTTGGATCGTCAGGGCCGGTCCACACGAAGTGGATTATAATACCTGAACAGTGCGTCCCTACGCTCTTTGGGGCATAAATGAGCCAACGAATGACTCCATCGGACCCGGATCGTCCGATCTAACCGAGGCGCCTCGCAACATCAACAACCACATAAGTCAAACTCGTCAGGGCGTGTAAAACCACTGACGCCACTTCTAGCTAGAAAGAAAACGCACATCCCCCCTGAGGTCCTGCTCCCATTTCTGGTTCATACCGGGGTGTGAGGCTCGCGAATTCACGTTATACACAAAGCTACGCCACACAGGCGGTGCTTTGATCATCACCACAAGACTTTGCTTTTCAACAGAAGCCCTGATCATTTGCCACTTAGGCATGCCACACTAGCAATGCATGCCATGAGACTGATGTCCATCGATATACAACCTCTGAGCTCGTGCTTTTCAGAGAAGGGCGTTAAGAAAAAGAATAAATTCTCCGCCGCCAAACAGATGTATATTTAATAGAGATCAATCAACACAGAATAAAATCCAATGTCAGACACACAGTCCATTTACAAGTCTGTTCTGGGTCTGAACGAAACCGGAGGCACTATATACCTCGCAAACCCATCGATCACCACGTACGTCTGGACGATCACCACTCATTATCCATATTTCGGGATGCCTCCCAATTAGGACCTCGGTTACCATCCAAACGAGGTGAAGATCTCCGGTCTTCGACCACCGTCTTCCTCTTCGATTTCTTATCGTCGATTCGGTTATTCAGAATGGGATAAACCCGGTCTTCCTGAGCAACTCGCGTATATAATAAACAAGTGCAACACTAACATACACACGCATCATTCCAATTCATTAGTCACTAACCGTCAATCGGTAAGAGAACGATTTCCCAAATATTAACCCCGAAGGCCGAAACCAACATCAGATCAACACCCAGGAAACCATTCGACTTAGCCAACCTTCAGTTAATTTCTAAATCACATCCATATCGTTTATAATATTTTACAACGATTTATCACTATTTATTTTTATTTTAAAATAGCCAATTTATTCAAAACGACGCTTCGGGCCATAACGCGACCGTGGCGCTGTTTTTCTTCAGATTTGATTTACACATATCTGAAAATCTAACCATTGGATCTTCACAAAATTTACATCATTAGAAAGATCTTTTCAAAACGAATCCAACGGTTCCAGTTTCGGAAATTCCGACGGTCGGATCTCCCGGTATAATCGTTTGAAGTTTCGATTTCAAAATACGAACTGCAGCGTCGTTATTCGATTAAATATAATTATATATATATATATAATCGATTCTGGCGCTGTTTTTCTTTAAAGTTGAATTAAACATTCCAGACAATCCAACCGTTGGATTTTTACAAAGTTGGTGCCGTTGGAAAGTTATTTCCAAAGCGAACCCAACGGTTGCGATTTCAGGAAAATCCGATGGTCGGATCTCCCGGTATAATCGTTTGAAATCACGGTTTCAAAATACGAACTACAGCGTCGTTATTCGATATATTTTAATTCTATTTATATATATATATATATATCGATTCTTCGATTTCAAAGCTACATTCTTTTCATACATTTGATAAAAATGATATTTTTATCTAACTGTCTTCTATTTCAACACTTCACTATATTTAACAATTAATGTATATAATAAAAATGTGATTTTTATTGCAAAACAATTCATTTCAAAACATTATTATTTTATATAGTTCATATAGGTAATAAAAATAGGATTTTTATTATAAAACAATTTCTTTCAAAAGAAGATTATTTTATATAGTTCATATAGATGATAAAAATGTGATTTTTATTATAAAACAATTTATTTCAAAATATGAATACCATTCAACACATGAATTTCAATTCAACGAATGAATATCGATTCAACACATGAAGGTTTTCTATAGTTCATATAAATAGATAAAAAGTTGATTTTTATATTTAAAACACGAATACCATTCAACTAATGAATATCGATTCAACACATGAAGGTTTTCTATAGTTTATATATATATATATAAAAATGTGATTTTTATATTTAAAACACGAATACCATTCAACACATGAATTTCAATTCAACGAATGAATATCGATTCAACACATGAAGGTTTTCTATAGTTTATATATATAGATAAAAATGTGATTTTTATATTTAAAACACGAACACCATTCAACACATGAATTTCAATTCAACGAATGAATATCGATTCAACACATGAAGGTTTTCTATAGTTTATATATATAGATAAAAATGTGATTTTTATATTTAAAACACGAACACCATTCAACACACGAATTTCTATCCAACGAATGAATATCGACTCAACACATGAAGGTTTTCTATTTAACGAATAAATATAGTTTCAACAAATGAAAATAATTCAAACACATGAATATTATTCAAAATTTCGGCAGCATAACAACAGGGTAGTTAAAACCGAGACCGTCCCTAGTACGGCTCCTCGCTCTACCTTAAAACCTCGCGGTTTTTGACAATGGGGAATCATGCATCTTGTTCGCACGTAGGCGGCATGTATATATTTTTTCATTTCCACAAACTAATCCTATGTGGTTTCAACCAAATATTTCTCATCCACAAATGGGGATTTTTCAACCACAATCAATCAATATCAACCACAAATAATTCCAATCAACCAATCGCTATCAATCAATTTTCACACCAATCACAACCAATAAATATCGTCCATGGTTTGTGGACGAGGGGCGTATATATATATATATATTTATTTATATATAGCAATTCACTTCTATTTCAACACATATATAATTTTTACCACGCATATACAACTTATACATCGAACGTACAACTTATACAACGCTTATACATGAGGTGTACAACGCTTATATAACCCATACATCAATTATATAATTTATACATCGTCGTTTTCCATATCGTTTATAAATTAGAAATCTCACATTGGGTTCCACTCCACCAAAAATAGCAGAAGGCTCAGAAAAATATGCGGTCTCTTCTAGAAGGTAGAAGACGTCCACACGAGTCCACTGTCTCTTATTTCACTGAATTTTTCCAACACAGCAAAAAGATATGATTTTTCAAAGTTTGCAACGGTTTAAAGGTGTTAAAACAGTTGAAAATAAAACAAGCCGTACCTCAGCTGAAAGGTTCAAAACTAGGTTTGGGTTTATCTCGAAATCCGTGTAGTTATTCGTCGATCGGCCTTCGCAGCGTCGAAAGAGGAGGAGAGAGCTTCCAGCGCAGGGGGGTGGCGGCCAGTTCGATCATCGGAGGGAGCGGCGGCGGCGAGATGAAGGCGTCGACTTCTCGGCGTCCGTTCTCCCAAAATACGCAATGAAAAAAATCGAACCAAGTATGGATTTGAAGATCTCGAGGAGCTCTACAAAATATTCAACTGGAGGAGGGGCTAATTTTGCGTGGATTGATCAGAAAGTGAACGGGAAGATTAGAAAGGATTTCCATCGTTCGTCAGGGAGAGAGAAAATTAGATTTTTTTTTTATATAAAAATTATGATTGGCCTGTGGGTTTAAAGGGGTTTTCTGACACGACCTCCAATTTAAACCCAACGACTATCATCCCCAGTGTTTTGCCCCTATTCCGAACACAATGGGATATGTTTCGTAGGCCCATTCGACTATTTCAGTCAGTTTCCATTCAATTTAAAATGTATAACATTCAATATTAGATTTGAACGTACATTTCAATTTGCCTGGGCCACAAACTGATTCGAAAAATTCCAGAAAAATAAATCTGGCTATGTTTTGATGATACAGTCCCAACAAAACTAGTTTCGTTGAATTCTGAGACCGTTTGCAAAAAGGCCCATTTCTAGTCGATCCAATTTAACTATAATTGACCAAAACACGTTTTCCTTTGCCACGCTCACATACTAGCTTCAAAAATTATGAAATTTGAAACCTAGCAATAACTTCACATCCCGGATCCAACAAAAGTGGTTTCGTCAAATTCCGAGGTCGTTTGCAAAATGGCCAATTTCACGGGCTATATAAATTCCATAGCGACCTTTTTGAAAATTCATTTGGCCATAACTTTTGCTTTCCTCTATGAAACTTCGATTTTTCAGATTCGTTAGAAAGGTATTCACTAACAGATTTAAATATTTTTGGTTTCGCTCAAATCCATTTTGTTTTGCACCCGGTACAGTCCGACAAAGTTCGAATTCAATTTTTGAAACTGCAGCGCCATTTTAGGCCTTGTTTATAATTAGAATTAATTATATTCGTTTTGAAACGTCGATTCAAACTCACTTTTCCTTGCTATTATTTTAAATATTTAAAATCCATTATTTTAGCCAATTTAAAAAATTTAAATTGGTTCAGATTTTCTGGGTCGTTACAATCCCCCCCCCCCCCCCACTTAAAACTTTTCGTCCCCGAAAAGGAACAAAGTCGAAAGCGGTTTGATTAATCAACTCTACGTTCGATCTGGCTTCCATTTTCCAACTTTTCAGTTTCTGAGAATTTTCAAATTCTTCAAAAATTTGGCTAACACCCGGAATTTTCGAAAATTTTCGCCATAACATCCTTTGTACGGAGAGAGGTTTGGAAATTTATTGGGCTGTATTAGGTACCCAATAAATCCTAATAGGCATACACATATTTATAGTGATATATTCTGGTGTTTACAGGGGAGCGTGTATTGATAATAACTCCAGAGAATAAATTCTCTTCACCCTGTCAAAGCCTGAGGGAGTGTGTATTTTAAATGCTCCTGAGGATAAATCCTCGTCATCTCGTCCCGTGTGGGAAATAAATAGTCCATGTGTCGTATCTAATAACTAGAGAGACGTGATTATTGTCAACTCCAGACCCGTGTGGGGTTTTTATTAATCTGGCAATTTTATTGTTACAATTTAAATAGTCCATATCTGTCATCAGTTCAACCTGTGAAATATAGTCATCGCCATACAAGCCTCTCGCTCGTATGGTAAATCTTCCACCTCGTCACATAAGCTCCAAATGCTTATGTGGTATATGATGAAGTATGCCTATCTTCAGAAGTATGCCATGCAATGTAGTTCAAAATTAATTGTTACTATCCTATGGCGACATTTATTTTTACACACAGAATAACCAGCACTCCGCATCCAATGGCATTCACAGGAGTTGATATAATAATATTTCGCATCCAACTCATTAAGGTTTACCTATTTGTCGGGCACGCAAATAAAATCTTTACTCAACAGATATCCATTTACCTGTTTAAACATATATAATGCACATGTATATATTTCTATCTATTTTCTAATTAGTTCAATGTGTGATATAATCGAATAAATTCTACCATGCATTCTCTTATTGATTAAATTAACTATCGTTTTAATAATTTAATTAATCAAATCTACTATCACACAACACAAACAACAATCAAATTGTTTTTAACTTTTCAAAATCATACAAATCAATTCCTATATTCTTTTAAAATCATTCAGACTATAGAATTAAAAGTGCACATCCATGGAAAGAAAATAACAACAGAATAGAGAACTAATTGGTAATGCAAAGTATGGTAAATGTACCTTGCACCGGAGTCAATCAGAGATATCCACTCGGCACCTAGGATAGGCTTTCTGAATGTTGTCCTCAGTTTCCCAAGTACAATCTCGTGGATCTCCACTCCATTGCACTTTGACTAAGTGAACCTTCTTGTTCCTCAGCTCTTTGGTTTCTTTGCCGATGATCTTTAGCGGCTCTCTTCTCACAGCTAATTCAGGGGTAATTTCAATATCCTGTTGAGCTACTTCTTCCACGATCAAGTCTGGATCATGAACGTGCTTTCGAAGTTGAGATATGTGAAATACATCATGAACTCCAGGCAACCAATCAGGCAATTTAACTCTATAAGCGAGAGTCCCGATCCGTTCCAGAATAGGAAACGGACCAATGAATTTGGGCGCCAACTTTCCAGTTTTACCGAATCGGATAACTCCTCTCATCGGCGATACTTTCAAATATACATAGTCGCCAACAGCAAAGGATATATCTCTTCTTCTCCTATTTGCATTGCTCTTTTGTCGGCTTTGAGCGGCGAGTAATCGCTTCTTAATAAAATCAACTTTGTCGGCAGCTTCTCGGATCATATCAGGCCCTAACACAAGTCTATTACCGGGTTCGACCCAACAAGCAGGAGACCGGCATGGTCTACCATATAATGCTTCGAATGGCGACATTGTCAGGCTCGCCTAGTAGCTGTTATTGTATGAGAATTCAGCCAAATGTAGATGGTCTTCCCATAACCCACCAAAATCTAGAACACAAGCCCGCAATAGATCTTCTAAAATACGATTCACCCTCTCAGTCTGACCATCTGTCTGAGGATGATAGGCGGTGCTTAAGTTCAGCTTCGTTCCCAGTTCTACTTGAAATGCCTCCCAGAATTTGCTAGTAAATATTGTATCTCTATCACTGACTATACTGAGCGGCACTCCATGTAGTTTAACTATTTCCTTGAAGTAAATCTGCGCCAGACTCTGAGCAGTTCTGTTTGATCTGGTAGGTATGAAATGGGCGGTCTTCGTGAAGCGATCTACGATCACCCAAATACTGTCATTTCCTTTTCTGGTTCTAGGCAAACCATCAATGAAGTCCATGGAAATATGTTCCGACTTCCAACCCGGAACGTCTAGTGGTTATAACAATCCAGCCAGTTTCTGTTGGTCGCTTTTGACTAGCTGGCAAGTAGGGCATCGGCTAACATATAAAGAAATGTCCCTCTTCATCGACCTCCACCAGAAAGTGTGTTTGATGTCATTATACATTTTGCTTACTCCCGGATGGAAACTAAGTTTTGACTTGTGGCATTCATCCAGAACTTCCTTTCGGAGCTCAGCAATGTTAGGAACATAGATTCAACCCTTCAGCCTTAGAATCCCCTCATTATCAACCTGAAAACTCGAGGGTTCGCCCTTCTGAATTATCTCTTTGATCTTGTGAATGAAGTGATCATCCTTCTGAAGAGCAGATATTTTATCTATCAATGAAGTCATGATAATAAAACTGGCGATCATTTCATTCTGCTTTACTCATACTAGGATATTACTGATCCTATCTGTATAGAGTTACCCGTCCTAGAACACTACTGGTTCTATTTCCGACGAGTTCGTTAATATGTTATATTCCAGAACTAAGCTTAACCAAAGCTCTGATACCACGTTGTGACAACCCCAAACCCCGTACAGACGGAGACAAGGGTAATCTTTGGAATATAACACAGAAACAGATAATAGCATAATAGAATTAAATAAATACACCAGATAATGAACAATAGAATATACTGGATAAAAGTAATCATCAGAGTTACACAGTATACAGGATCAAACTTAGTACAAATACAGTTCAGCTATACATAAACGTCTACAGCGGAAACAAACAAAATATGTACAGTAGGAGCTGAACAGCATAAAAAGAGATAAATGATAGAATCCACCTTCAGCTCCTGCTATCCAGAGAAAGAGCCAGCTAAACCTGAATACAAGGCTACCCGTGTAGAAAAAGGGGCACCCGAGTTTGAAAGTGAAACAAACTACGAGTCAGTCATGGGACTGGTATGAGAAATCTACTCAACACATCTAAATATGGCTAATCACAGGACCACGCCACTTTCGTGGAACGGGTTTACTCCATTGGATTGCCAGTGCTTTAAAACAAATCATTCTTTTAAACATCGCTATGCTTTTTATAAAAATGAAGCCATTATAAGACTCAGTTCCCATCACACAATGCAACGCAAATCGGAGGATAGAGTTTTTCCTTATAACAGCAAAAATATGATTGATACGAATAAAACAAAAGCATTGATATTATTACTAGTGTTTATATGTTTCAAAAACAATTTCAATCATAACTATCAATCATAGACGGCATGAGTACCATATATCATGTCGCTATATATATATACAATCAAAACCGCATAGTCACGTATTTGGAAATTGGATTTCCGTCATGAACCAAGGCAAAAGATAGTCCTTACCGAATTCGAGACGCTCTAGCCCGCCCCTCAGGCACAGCCGCAACCGTACGTTGGATCGTCAGGGCCGGTCCACACGAAGTGGATTATAATACCTGAATAGTGCGTGCCTCCGCCCTTTGGGGCGTAAATGAGCCAACGAATGACTCCATCGGACCCGGATCATCCGATCTAACCGAGGCGCCTCGCAACAGCAAAAACCACATAAGTCAAACTCGTCAGGGCGTGTAAAACCACTGACGCCACTTCTAGCTAGAAAGAAAACGCATGTCCCCCCTGAGGTCCTGCTCCCGTTTCTGGTCCATACCGGGGTGTGAGGCTCGCGAATTCACGTTATACACAAAGCTACGCCACACAGGCAGTGCTTTGATCATCACCACAAGACTTTGCTTTTCAACAGAAGCCCTGATCATTTGCCACTTAGGCATGCCACACTAGCAATTCATGCCATGCGACTGATGTCCATCGATATACAACCTCTGAGCTCGTGCTTTTCAGAGAAGGGCGTTAAGCAAAAGAATAAATTCTCCGCTGCCAAACAGATGTATATTTAATAGAGATCAATCAACACAGAATAAAATCCAATGTCAGACACACAGTCTATTTACAAGTCCGTTCTGGATCTGAACGAAACCGGAGGCACTATATACCTCGCAAACCCATCGATCACCACGTACGTCTGGACGATCACCACTCATTATCCATATTTCGGGATGCCTCCCAATCAGGACCTCGGTTACCATCAAAACGAGGTGAAGATCTCCGGTCTTCGACCACCGTCTTCCTCTTCGATTTCTTATCGTCGATTCAGTTATTCAGAATGGGATAAACCCGGTCTTTCTGAGCAACTCGCGTATATAATAAACAAGTGCAACACTAACATACACACGCATCATTCCAATTCATTAGTCACTAACCGTCAATCGGTAAGAGAACGATTTCCCAAATATTAACCCCGAAGGCCGAAACCAACATCAGATCAACACCCAGGAAACCATTCGACTTAGCCAACCTTCAGTTAATTTCTAAATCACATCCATATCGTTTATAATATTTTATAATGATATATCGCTATTTTTATTTATTTTAAAATAGCCAATTTGTTCAAAACGACGCTTCGGGCCATAATGCGACCGTGGCGCTGTTTTTCTTCAGATTTGATTTACACATATCTGAAAATATAACTGTTGGATCTTCACAAAATTTACATCATTAGAAAGATCTTTTCAAAACGAATCCAACGGTTCTAGTTTCGGGAAATTCCGACGGTCGGATCTCCCGGTATAATCGTTTGAAGTTTCGATTTCAAAATACGAACTGCAGCGTCGTTATTCGATTAAATATAATTATATATATATATATGTATATATAAACATAATCGATTCTGGCACTGTTTTTCTTCAGATTTGAATTAAACATTCCGGACAATCCAACCGTTGGATTTTTACAAAGTTGGTGCCGTTGGAAAGATATTTCCAAAGCGAACCCAACGGCTGCGATTTCAGGAAAATCCGATGGTCGGATCTCCCGGTATAATCGTTTGAAATCACGGTTTCAAAATACGAACTACAGCGTCGTTATTCGATATATTTTAATTCTATTTATATGTGTGTATATATATATATATATATCGATCCCTCGATTTCAAAGCTATATTCTTTTCATACATTTGATAAAAATGATATTTTTATCTAACTGTCTTCTATTTCAACACTTCACTATATATAACAATTCATGTATATAATAAAAATGTGATTTTTATTGTAAAACAATTCATTTCAAAACACTATTAATTTATATAGTTCGTATAGGTAATAAAAATAGGATTTTTATTATAAAACAATTTCTTTCAAAAGGAGATTATTTTATATAGTTCATATAGATGATAAAAATGTGATTTTTATTATAAAACAATTTATTTCAAAATATGAATACCATTCAACACATGAATTTCAATTCAACGAATGAATATCGATTCAACACATGAAGGTTTTCTATAGTTCATATAAATAGATAAAAAGGTGATTTTTAAATTTAAAACACGAATACCATTCAACACATGAATTTCAATTCAACGAATGAATATCGATTCAACACATGAAGGTTTTCTATAGTTTATATATATAGATAAAAATGTGATTTTTATATTTAAAACACGAATACCATTCAACACATGAATTTCAATTCAACGAATGAATATTGATTCAACACATGAAGGTTTTCTATAGTTTATATATATAGATAAAAATGTGATTTTTATATTTAAAACACGAACACCATTCAACACATGAATTTCAATTCAACGAATGAATATCGATTCAACACATGAAGGTTTTCTATAGTTTATATATATAGACAAAAATGTGATTTTTATATTTAAAACACGAACACCATTCAACACATGAATTTGTATCCAACGAATGAATATCGACTCAACACATGAAGGTTTTCTATTCAACGAATAAATATAGTTTCAACAAATGAAAATAATTCAAACACATGAATATTATTCAAAATTTCGGCAGCATAACGGCAGGGTAGTTAAAACCGGGACCGTCCCTAGTACGGCTCCTCGCTCTACCTTAAAACCTCGCGGTTTTTGACAATAGGGAATCATGCATCTAGTTCGCATGCAGGCGTCATGTATATATTTTTTCATTTCCACAAACTAAACCTATGTGGTTTCAACCAAATATTTCTCAACCACAAATGGGTATTTTTCAACCACAATCAATCAATATCAACCACAAACAATTCCAATCAACCAATCGCTATCAATCAATTTTCACACCAATCACAACCAATAAATATCGTCCATGGTTTGTGGACGAGGGGCGTATATATATATATAGCAATTCACTTCTATTTCAACACATATATAATTTTTACAATGCATATACAACTTATACATCAAACGTACAACTTATACAACACTTATACATGAGGTGTACAACGCTTATATAACCCATATATCGATTATATAATTTATACATCGTCGTTTTCCATATCGTTTATAAATTAGAAATCTCACATTGGGTTCCACTCCACCAAAAATAGCAGAAGGCTCAGAAAAATATGCGGTCTCTTCTAGAAGGCAGAAGACGTCCACACGAGTCCACTGTCTCTTATTTCACTAAATTTCGCCAGCACAGCAAAAAGATATGATTTTTCAAAGTTTGCAACGGTTTAAAGGTGTTAAAACAGTTGAAAATAAAACAAGCCGTACCTCAGCTGAAAGGTTCAAAACTAGGTTTGGATTTATCTCGAAATCCGTGTAGCTATTCGTCGATCGGCCTTCGCAGCGTCAAAGGGGGAGGAGAGAGCTTCCAGCGTAGGGGGGTGGCGGCCAGTTCGATCGTCGGAGGGAGCGGCGACGGCGATATGAAGGCGTCGACTTCTCGACGTCCGTTCTCCCAAAATACGCAATGAAAAAAATCGAACCAGGTATGGATTTGAAGATCTCGAGGAGCTCTACAAAATCTTCAACTGGAGGAGGGGCTAATTTTGCGTGGATTGATCGGAAAGTGGACAAGAAGATTAGAAAGGGTTTCCGTCGTTCGTCGGGGAGAGAGAAAATTAGTTTTTTTTTTCTTTTTTTTTATAAAAATTATGAATGGTCGGTGGGTTTTAAAGGGATTTTCTGACACGACCACCAATCTAAACCCAATGACTGTCGTCCCTAGCGTTTTGCCCCTATTCCGAACACAATGGGATATGTTTTGTAGGCCCATTCGACTGTTTCAGTTAGTTTCCATTCAATTTAAAATATATAACATTCAATATTAGATTTGAACGTACATTTCAATTTGCCTGGGCCACAAACTATTTCAAAAAATTCCAGAAAAATAAATCTGGCTATGTTTTGATGATACGGTCCCAACAAAACTAGTTTCGTTGAATTCTGAGACCGTTTGCAAAAAGGCCCATTTCTGGTCGATCCAATTTAACTATAATTGACCAAAACACGTTTTCCTTTGCCACACTCACATACTAGCTTCAAAAATTATGAAATTTGAAACCTAGCAATAACTTCACATCCCGGATCCAACAAAAGTGGTTTCGTCAAATTCCGAGGTCGTTTGCAAAATGGCCAATTTCACGGGCTATATAAATTCCATAGCGACCTTTCTGAAAATTCATTTGGCCATAACTTTTGATTTTCGCTATGAAACTTCAATTTTTCAGATTCGTTAGAAAGGTATTCACTAACAGATTTAAATATTTTTGGTTTCGCTAAAATCCGTTTCGTTTTGCACCCGGTACAGTCCGACAAAGTTCGAATTCAATTTTTGAAACTACAGCGCCATTTCAGGCCTTGTTTATAATTAGAATTAATTATATTTGTTTTCAAACGTCAATTCAAACTCACTTTTCCTTGATATTATTTAAAATATTTATTTTAAATATTTAAAATCCATTATTTTAGCCAATTTAAAAATTTTAAATTGGTTCAGATTTTCTGGGTCGTTACAGACAACCTTTGACGTCAACACTTTGGCGCGCCAGGTGGGGGAGAACCTATGACCTTCGGTAGCTCTTAAAGAAGCAATGGCAAAGCGGAAGAAGGATGCAACACCTTCTCACACTCAATCTCAACCTTCTGGTCTAGCAGATACAACAGCAGAGTGAAGCCGGGAGACTTCCTTCTACGAAGACCTATCCCAATACTTAACTATCGATGATATGGATGGAGTTCTCGCCGGACTCAAAGCTCAGATGGCACGTCAGTATGAACACCACGCAAAGCAGTAGGAAATGATGAGTGATCTACTCGCTCGAATGGAAGGGAGACCGAGCAATCGAGCATCACTTTCTGCACCAGGCACAACTAAGGCAATAACTAACCTTCAATTCAGTTAAATCCAAACCCCCGATAGTTCTACTACTTCGCCTTCAATTGGGCTAACTTCACTTCCCAATCAACCAAATCTAAGGTCGTCACTCCCTGCAACCAACGAAGCTGGAACGACTACAGAACCTTAGGTCGACCAAAGCCAAGCCCTGGGTCGGTTGACCATTTTGCCTCTAGTCCAGGGTTCGGCTCCACTCCCTGGACAGTCCATTCTTGAAACAGTGCAACTTCTGGGTCGGCCAGAACATGAATCGATGCAACCACTGGTCCGACTTAGTATATTCCCGCAAACTCATCTTATTCCACCTCCTGCTCGCCCTAGCTGGCATAGCGACCCAAGCCTAGTTGGGGGAACCAACCCTCTGTCCCAACAAAACCACTCTAATATACCAGTTCCTAGCAAGACCTTGGAAAACACTATTAAAAATCACCATGACATTTTCCTGAGTGGGGGGCAGTGCTGATCCCCAAGCTGGTAACGCTTACCCAAACCGGTCCAATCCTATAGGCATGGACATGGTTCAGACCAACTCACATGCCAACTCAGAAACCTCGAACAATCTTGAACATACAACTGAGGCTGGGGACCACCTCCATCCATCACTCTTGGGTCGTACCAAACTAACCCAAGAGCTCAAGGATTGCTTCCATCCCGTACTGGGACTCTCACAAATGTCCACGGTACAGAATTGGATTCATGGCAACAACTCCTCGAGGATGGAACCCAAATTGCTAGCATCATTAAACGCTTCAGCAGAGGCGCTAGTTCTCAACAGGATGTGGATAATTTCCACCGCAGTCCATTCACACAAGAAATCAGGAATTCCCGGATCCCCCCTGACTTCAAGCTTCCGATCCTGGAACCCTACAACGGCAAGATCGGGCCGAGCATACATCTCATGTGATACATGCATCACATGGAAGTACTAACATCATCAATCAATTTTATGGCCATGTGCTTCCCTCCCTTTCTCGCTGATATTGTTGGCATGTAGTTTTGGCAATTAACAACTGAATCGATCAACAACTGGAATATGTTGGTCACTCGTTACATCAAACAGTTCAGAGTTCGTTACAGTTGGTATCAGAGCTTTGGTTTACAGAGTTCGAGAACAAGACACATTAGAACCATACGAAAGAATTCATCAGATATTGGATTAGTAATATCCAATTAGAATGACGAGTTAGAGATAGGATCAATAGTTTCCTAGAACGAGTGTGAAGAATATATTTTTCAAATGAAAACAATTTTGTTTTAAAATTCAAATCGCTTTATACGTATTTGATTATCTATTTATTTTGAATATGGACAATCTAATATATAAAGGTTTTGTATATACGCGTCATGAACGTATATTCGAAATTTTAATATATTGGATAGATATAGAATCACATCCTAGACACCCGGAGATGGTTCTGATGATTGATCGATCATCATCCGAATTTATGTTCGAGTTTCGAAGGTGTGATTTTCTATATATTTCCATTAGACTGGTGTGAGAACCAAAACTTATATAGCTAGAACACATTGTTGTGAATTGGCATCAAAAACATGATTTTTTGTATATGTATCAAAATTATGAATTTGAAACTCTAATTCACTAATGGATTGATGTTTGTGTTGTTTGTTTATTTGTTTGATAATTTCGAACCATTATGCCTAAATGCATCAAATATTGAACGGTATTGAAAATTGGTCGCATTTGCTTGCATATACATATACTTGCATTGAACAGGTCATAGCAAGGAGGCTAGAGCCGAAGAATAAAATTTGTTTGCCCGACAAATAGGTACATGTTTACTACATAATTTACTGTTTTGTTTGGGTGATGATGATTTTATGAGCCTATTGGCTAGCCGCTTGGCTTTTTCTTTTTCTTTTTGAGATCTGAAGGACTGGGGAAGCTATTTGAAATTCCCCGATGCTCCCGGTGCAGGGGAGGTTATGGCGAAATTTTTCGAAAATTTAGGGTGTTAGCCAAATTTTTGAAGAATTTGAAAATTCTCAGAAACTGAAAAGTTGGAGAATGAAAGCCAGATCGAACGTAGAGTTGAATCATCAAACCACTTTCGACTTTGTTCCTTTTCGGGGACGAAAAGTTTTAAGTGGGGGAGATTGTAACAACCCGAAAATCTGGGCCAGTTTAAAATTTTTATTTTGGCAATTTTAGCGAATTTTGATTATTTAAAATGAATTATTTTAAATAATATCGACGAAAAATTTATTTTGAATATAAATCGAACGTATATATTATATACGCCGTCGTTAGAATATATATAATTATATATAATTATATAAGGAATTGAAAATGGCGCGGTAGTTCGATAATTCGATTTCAAACTTCAAATGAATGTACCGGGTGCAAAACATTCCGGATTTTAGTGAAACCAAAAATGATAGGATCTTTTTGATAATATCTTTCCAACGAATTCGAAGAATCAAAATTTCATAGCGGGAATCAAAAGATATGTCTAGTTGAAAATTCTGAATAGTCGCTATGGAATTCAGGCCCTTAAAAATGGATATTTTGCAAATGACCTCGGATTTCGGCGAAACCACTTTTGTTGGATCCGTGTTGTCAAGTTATTGCTAGGTTTCAAATTTCATAATTTTTAGAATCAATATGTGAGCGTGGCAAAGGAAAACGCGTTTGACCAGTTTTAGTTGATTTTAATCGACTGGAAATTGGCCATTTTTCAAACGGTCTCAGAATTCGACGAAATTAGTTTTGTTAGGACCGTATCGTCAATACGAAGCTAGAAAATATTTTTCTAGAATTTTTCTAGTTAGTATGTGACCCCGGTAATTTGAAATGTACGTTTAAAATTCAATATAATGATTTTGAAAGTAAATTCCACGGAAACTGATTCAAACGATCAAACCGGCTTGTGATACGTATCCCATTGTGTTCGGAATGGGGGTATTTAGCTAAGGGCGACAGTCTTTGGGTCTTGTTTGGAGTTTGAATCAATTAACAAGTTATTTTGAAAAATAAATAAAATAAAATATTAATATATAAGGCCAAACCCTAGGTTAATTGGTCAAATTCCTTTTCCGCGGTCAACCACTCCCTTAGCAGCCGCGTTTTGACGATATCAAGGGCTGCAACTTTCAGAAAATCCATCCCAAAAATCTCCTAATCCACTTAATGGTTTTTGAAGATTCCTCATTCAAATCGAATAGCTCTTCAAGGACGACATCTTCAACGGTCGTGATGGGCTTTCATGCTCTCAGGCGATCGGATTTAGGGCTTAAAGCCGCCGATTTACGAGCGTGATTCAGGGCAATTGGGGGCATCGAGTTCGCCCAAGTCAGTGGGGTGGGGAGGCGTTGCTACGGCGGTCGAGCAGGGAGGGTCCGATCATCTCCTGGCGAAGCGATGGTGGAGCGGCGTGAAGCCCTAGGGGATGGTCGATGGATTCGATAGTACCTGAAGCTTGTAAAAACAGTGGAAGGTAATTGTTTTTATTTTTATTTTTATACAACATTGTTTTAAAATCAGTTTCTAGTTTAAATAACAATGTATAAAAAAAAGGGGATTTTATATAAATTAACATTAATTTATTTTCAGTTCTTATTTAATAAAATACATTGAATAAAATTCAGTTTTTATAAAAGGAAATTCGCATTGTTATGAAATGAAATTCTTTGTTTTAAAAATAGATATGCATTGTTTGTCAAATGAAAATATCGTCTTGTGTCAAATAAAATTAGCATTGATTTTGCAAATAGAAAGTAATCATCGTTGTTTTTGAATTGAAGGTATAATATATATGAAGTTGAAGAAGTTATCGAAACAAAGAATAGATTTTTGTGGAAACAAAGACAAGTTTTTTTTAAAATAAAAAGGGTTCTTTTGAAATAGGAAAGATTAGTTTTTTTACTATAAAAATATAATTTTTATATAGTAGAGATTATGAAAATATAATTTTTATAAGGTAGAGAAGGTAAAAATGTGATTTTTATAATGATATATTTGAAAAGGAGAAATCTTTATATAGAGAATAGCGAGGTAAAAATATAATTTTTATCTATATAGTAGCAATGTAAAAACAGAATTTTTATCTATACAGCGTGATTATAAAAATGGGATTTTTATATACTGAATAGCATAGTAAAAATTCGATTTTTATATATGTAGTGGCTACGGGCAACGAAAGTGAAGAAAGGCGAAAAAGATGAAGATTTCTATTAATGAAGAGTCAAGATGATTGGATAGCTATCTGTGAGAATTTCTCACTCTTCAATTTCTATTTCTAGTTATATATATATACTAGGATGCAGACGGTGCTTAGTAGCACCCGACACAATCGTCCACAGACCATGGACTTGTTTGTTTGGTTGCATAAATTAGTTAGATGATTTGGTTTGAATTGAATTGTTTGGTGAAATGAATTGATTTGATTGATGTGTGAATGGCGTGGGCCTTCACTAGACCGGGGATAAGGTTAGGCCTTGTCCCGTTTCTAGTATCGTGCCGTTATGCCGCCGAAATTTTCTAAAATATGTTAGAAAAATAAAAATATCATTTTATTGAATAAATGAACCAAATAGAATATTCATAGGTTGAATAAAATGTTTTATCGTTAAAAATATAATTTTTAACGTGAAAGTGAATAAATAAATATTTATAAACAAATCGGCCGATTTGTTTATATACACTGATTTGACTGATATTGATTGGGTCGATAAATTTTACACATCGCCCATCTGCACAACTAAAATCTGTGTTTGATTGTTTGAAAACCCCACACGGGTGTTGGGATGAAATTTGAAGTTTACTCATCCTGATTGATTAAATATGTCGATCGATTGATTGACAGGCTGTTATAAGCGTTGGATATCTATATTTGATGCTTATACAGTGTAGTGCACTTTGGTTGATGGCTGATTATTTTTCAATGCTATTATATACATGTGATGTATGAAATTCCATATAATTAATATTATATGGTGATTGATTGGGCCTCATTCCAATTTGAAAAATAAAGAATGTTATAAAATAAAGGTTCATGTGTTGACTGTACTCATCCATTGAGATTAGTCATGTGTTGAACGAAATATTTTAATAATAAAATTTACATCTTTATCAATATAAAATAAAGGTTCATGTGTTGACAGTACTCATCCATTGAGATTGGTCATGTGTTGAACGAAACATTTTGATAATAACAACTATTTTGGAAAAGAAATATTTGAAATAGAATATTTGAAAATAGAAATATATGAAGCCGTGTTGGTTAGATTGACGACATTTTGACGTGAACGATATCTATATCGATTTTATTCATTTTAAAATGAATATTGAAAAGTGATTTCGAAAACGCATGTTTTGAAATGAAATTTGAATCAAATTGAATAGAAAACAAATTCGAATTGATTATAAAACGAATTTGATTTCCATTGAATATATAATGAATTTGATTCAAATAGAAAATGAAAATGAATTGAATTGAAAACGATTTCGAAATGAATTGAATAGAAAACGAATTTGAATTGATTATAAAACGAATTTGATTTCCATTGAATATATAATGAATTTGATTCAAATAGAAAACGGAAATGAATTGAATTGAAAACGATTTCGAAATGAATTGAATTGAAAACGACTTTGAAACCGAGTTGAATTGAAAACGAATTCAAATTGAATTGAATGCGAATTGAATCGAAATTTGAATTGAATAGAAATGAATTTTAAAACGAATTTATAAAGAAGAATTCAATTTTGATTTGAATTGAAATGGAAGTTGAAATTGCTTTTGAAACGAATTTAAAACTATTTATATAATTCGTTTTAAATAGAAATCGACGAAATATATATTATATATATTATATATATAATATAATGGCCTGAATAGAACGCGCCGCGCCGCGGCAGTTCGTGAATTTCGACCATTTATTTCAAACGGACATTACGGGAGATCCGACCGTCGGATTCTCCTAAAACCGGAACCGTTGGGTTCGTATCGAAAAGAGCTTTCTAACGAATATTAGAAATTGGAAATCTAACGGTTGGATTTGGAGATACGTCCAAATCAAATTCGAAAAAGGTCGCTGTAAGTGCAGTTCGATGGCCGTTGATGGAAATCGACTGTACGGGCCTTGATAAAATTATTAAAAATAGTAATAATTTGTGTAAAATCATAAGAAATGATTTGGGAAAAATTGGGGTGAAAAACTCCATATTTGAAAAGATAAAAATAGATTTCTATCGAAATGAACTAGTTTTAAATGGAATTGATTTGTGGGTTTATCGTGAACTGTGTTTTAAATAACACTAGTTCTTTAACCCGATAATGAATAGAATGTGATTTGGGTTTATCATGAACTGTGTTTTAAATAATACTAGTTCTTTATCCCGATAATAAATAGAATGTGATTTGGGTTTATCGTGAACTGTGTTTTAAATGACACAAGTTCTTTAACCCAGTAAGAAGAGTTTTGATGAATCTTCAATTAAATTTATAATTTAAATTATCAACTTTAGAAAATAAGCGAGAATGGAGTATCACCAGTTTTGCTCCAAAGCGATAGTTAAATCTTTAATCAGATTTGAACGTGAAATGGTAATTAATTTTACCGATAACACTGTGGTGTTAAATATGGAGTATTACCAGTTTTACTTCATGGGATGAATAGGTTGGGATTGGGAAATAAATTAAATAATTATCTCGGTATGGTTCGCTAATCTCGACTAGTTTTGGGAAAACCATAATTTGGTTTGAAACGACATCCAAAGGAAGATTAAAGGATAAATTTTAAAGAATTTGTCTTGGATAAAATTAATGGGAACCTTTCCCTAAGAATTGAAATTTAGAAACTAGCTGTAGGTTAGCTAAGAAGAATGGTTTCCTGGGTATTGATCTGATGTTGGTTTCGGCCTTCGGGGTTAATATTTGGGAAATTGTTCTCTTGTTGATTTACGGTTAGTAGCTACTGAATTGGAATGAGGCGTATGTTGTGTTTGTGTAACATTTATTTTTAATATACGCGGGTTGTTCGGAAAGGCCGGGTTTATACCCATTCTGAATAACCGATTCGACGGTATGTCAAAGATGAAGACGGTGGTTGAAGACCGGAAGTCTTCACATCGTTTGGATAATTACTGACGATCCTGATTGGGCTGTACACCCAAGAGGATGGAAATAGTTGGTGGTCGTCCATACGTACTTGGAGATGGATGGATATGCGAGGAAAGTGCCTCCGGTTTCGTTCAGACCTAGAACGGACTTGTAAATGGATGGTGTGTCTGACATTGTATTCCTTTATATTGTATTCGTTGATCTCTGCTAAATATATATCTGTTTGGCGGCGGGGAATTTATTCCCTTGCTTAACGCCCTTCTCTGAGACATACGAGCCCAGAGGTTATATATTGGCAGAGATCAGTGGTACGATATGGATTGATAATGTGGCATGCTGAGATGCAGTGATCCAGACTTTTGTTGAAAAGCAAAGTTTGGTGGATGATGATCAAAGCGCAGCTGATATGGCATGGCTTTGTGTATAGCGTTGATTCGCGAGCCTCACACCTCGGTGTGAACCAAAAACGGGGAGGACCTCCGGGAAATGGACATATGCTGGTTTCTAGTTAGAAGTGGTGTCAGTGCTTAAACTGGCTGGCATTGCTTATGTGGATGTTGCTTATCATTACTTATTGCCCATCGGGGCGTCTCGGTTAACGGTGGTTGCAGAGGATTACGGGTCCCAGATCACTATGAGGTTCCTTAGAACCGGCTAGCATATCGTTTACGGCATTAACCATCGACGGGTGGCCGGCCCCGACATTCTGGGTGCAGTCGCGGCTGCAACCTGAGGCTCGGGCTAGAGAGTCTCGAATTAAGCACAGGATATTCCCTTTGCCTCGGTTCATAGATGGAAATCCAACTTCCAAATACGTGACATTTGTGGTTTTACTTGTAGAACTAGTATGGCGACATAGTGGTATGGGGCATTCATGCCGCCTATGATTGATACTTATGATTTGAAGTTGTTTTATACACTATACCCTTATAGTAGTATCAAATGATTTGTTTTAAACGTACTAAGCATGTTTGGCTATTATAAGGGAAAACCCTATCCTCGGCTGCGTTGCATTGTGTGATGGGACCTGGGTCTTATAATAGCTTCATTTTTAGAAAAGCATTGCGTTGTTTACTTATATGCACTGGTATTCTTGGGAGGAAACCCGTTCCGTGTTATACGGCGTGGTCCCTTGATTTACCTATCTTTAAAATAAAGATTTACAACTGTTTTTAGTTCTCACACCAGTCACATGACTGACCTGGAGTTTATTGTTTTAATCTAAACTCTGGGTGCCCCTATTTTGACACGGGCAGCTAGTAGTTTTGGTTTTGCAGATTTATATTCACAGGATCCTGGTTTACAGCTGGAATGATATCCGGAAAGCTTTGTATCCGTATATCTCCTCTAGTTGTGTATTGTATTATTTTCCGCTGCTATGTATTTAAATGTAATTTAAATCTCTGATATTTTTGTGTAATATTCATTTATACTCTGTACATTCTTGTAATCTGGTGCATTGTTGTAATAACAATGAAATGTTCTTCTGTTTGTGTTCTGTTGTGGCTTGTTCTCGAACTATCCGACGCTTTCCTTTACGGGGAAGTTACAGGTTTTTACAATCTTCACCAGCCGCACCGCCATAGCTACCTTCCCAAGCTCCCCAAAACGGTCTCTGTACCTCCCGAAATGGGAAGGACTCCGTGCCTAGTAAGCGCGACATCATCATCAACAGATCTGGTTATTACACTGTGGATACACCCCATTTCTTAGGATATAAGAAATTTATTTCTATTTTTAATGATGTGGTTATGTTAAAGTACACACGTAGGAGGTTAGGATTTAATCCGAAGGCATGCTCTGGATTCGACTATAAACCCACTAGGATTTATTTCGGCTTTTGTAATAATTTTTAGCAGCAATAAACTAATATTTCAAACATGGATTATGTTTGACGAACCTAAGTACTTTTCCCGAACATGGCAAAGCCCTCAACCTAAAATCAAGCATGGTTTATGCTCGTCTCTAAGGTATGATTGATACTTGAACATACGACTTACTCATCAGGATGTGAGAGTCTCCTAAACCAAGCATGGTTTATGCTCGTCTCTAAGGTATGGTTGATACCAATGCT
The DNA here is from genome assembly GCA_030737875.1 of Allium sativum. Classification (NCBI taxonomy): domain Eukaryota; kingdom Viridiplantae; phylum Streptophyta; class Magnoliopsida; order Asparagales; family Amaryllidaceae; genus Allium; species Allium sativum. The sequence continues at coordinate 221,907,723 of CM060918.1, read as the reverse complement.
AATATTCTACTTATTAGGATGCGACAAGCTTCTGCCTCCCTCAAAGTAGATATATGATTCACTCATAAGGTTGTGATGAACCTAACATTCTCCCAAACCGAGCATGGTTTATGCTCATCCCCCCAAGGTATGGTTGATACCTCTCCCAAAAATCTACTTGTCAGGATATGACGAGCTTCGTTTTTCTCCAATAAAAGTATGGATGGTACTCGAATTAAACCTTGTCAGGACTTGGCAAGTAAATACCACAAAGTCTTGAGTGTGATTACACTCGACTCCCAAGTATGGTTTATGCTTGAATTCCAGGGTATGGTTGATACCCCTCTATAAACTTTAGGGTATGGCTTATACCCCTCCTTGGATTTCTTGGTATTGTTTATACCTCTCTTTAAATTCCAGGTATGGCTTATAGTTTACATACTGAGCTACCATGTCAGGATTTGACAAACTCGATCACAATCTGAGCATGGTTTATAATCCCGATGAACACCTAAGTATGGCTCATGCTTGAAAACATCGAACGACACCATCAGGATTTGACGTGGCTACCTTCAGCTCTATATAGGTATGGATTAACTTAGCAAGATCGCAGTCCTCCTGTTTTCTCCAAAGCCAATTTGGTATGGCCAATTGGTTTTTTGGTATTCTTGAATTTCCGGCCTTAATATGATCATTGGCGATTGTCGGTTTTCAAGCCTTAATACGATCCTCAGTGATCGCGGTTTTCTGGCCTTAATACAATCATTAGTGATCGTTAGTTTTCTGGCCTTCTTCATAATATAGTTCGGTGTGACCATGGCATTGGAATCAGAATACATTGGATATCTATCCAACATCCACTGGAAGATCCAGAACACATCTTCTTTTACCAAAACAGATATGCTCGGGGGGAGAGGGCCAAAGTGTTGACCAACTTTTTGGCAAAAGCCGTCACAATTCAAGATCGAAACTCATTCTCGGTAATGACCTTGATTATGGATTGTTCGATTAGGGTTCGAACCGAACCAACTTGTTGGCTGACAAAGTTATTCGCCTCCAGATTTGGCGCAAGACTTCCGATGTCAAAACCAACTGATCGATTGAATCACCCCTGGACGATCAGATAATGCTTAGAATATCGGATTGAGACATCAAACTAGAGTATTTACTACAAGACGAAGTCCTACTCCCAAGATTACATAACCAATCAACTTTGACATGCACTACTTTTTATGCACCAGATTTCGAACTCCATATATGCCACAAATCTCGAGAGAACTGTTCATCAGCAGGAGACCAGGTCCCTTCACCTACGACTACTTTTTAGGCTCAAGTTACACGTAGCCGACCCAAAAAAGATGCATGCCATGTTGCACTCAAGCTTAGCCCACCTCCTCGCCTATAAATACCTCCTTACTAGAAATAGAATGCATCCGAAAAATATTGGATTCTCTACACAAAAGATCATAGTCGGCACTCCAAGAATAGCATGCCACATGCTTCCAATATAACACAAGGATTTTGTATATAAATCATTTTCTCTCTCTAATTTCTTTCAATCAAAATAACTGCAACCTGTAATCAACAACATAAACAGATATTATAAAGTGGGCGTAGGCTTAGTTGAAGCCGGACCACTATAAAAATATTGTGTCTCCTATGTTCACTTTACTTTTCTTGCACTTTGTGATTATAATTATGTGTGAATCACACACTTTGGGGGTTGATTGTCACTGGCCAACTTTTGACATCAACGGTTATTTTTTTAGAACTAAAAGAATTAGGGAGATATGAATCATAAAATATTATTTGTGTATAGAGAATATGTAATTAAAGCCAGAGAAATAAGGATAGGATAAAATGAAATATTTAATTAGAGTAGTAAATTTGAGAGAAAGCATAGTAATAAATTGATCTAAATAACAAAAAGGAAAATTTGACCTTTCGATTTTCCAAATTTTTTATTATAGTAGTAAATTTAAGAGAAAGCATAGTAATAAATTAATCCAAATAATTAAAAGGAATGTGTGATGTTTTGATTTTCCAAAATAAATTATAGTTTAACATTTATTTTAGAAGTGGTGGAGATAATGGAGTTTCCAAAACAAATAAGACATGACCATATAATCTAAGATTAATTAAGATGTAGAGTATACTAATTACCTCATATGTATATATATGTGTGTATATATATATAGATACATGTGTCTGTATATAAAAATAAAAACGTTGAATATTAATTGTTGAATGTATATCTGAATGGAGCAGTGTTAAGAAGGAAAAAAGGGGGAGTCAGACTATGAAGATAAAGTAATTAAGTATAAAATAATTTAAATTAATTCTATTTAACTTTAATTACATAACAAAATTAATAATAAGAATGATAAAGAAGAATTCAACTAATAATAATTGTAGCAAGTACGTGAAAAAGGATATGCGGAATGTAAACTATTAATATTAATCGAGAGTTCGAATTGTGAATATCTAAAAGTTAGTGGATGCACGTTATCGTAGAAAACTAAGACACACACATGTTTGAACTCTTTTACCACCATTGATTTGTTTCTATGGACGCATGCCAACAAACTAGATTTTTGGTAGAAACAGAACTGAAAGGTCTTTAGAGGAACATTGAGCTTTCTTATGATATAATAGGTATATATATATATCCTTTATTAAGAAAAAAAATTCAACTTGTGTCTAATATTTCTTCATCCTTTCTCTTCTCTCTTCAAATATATATTTATACTCTACTGATTTTCAAACTGAATCAAATTAATTCTTCTCTTATTTGATTCTACATCAAACTCTCTTCATTCTACCAAGATCAAAGTGCAGTTCAGAGTCATAAGAACATTTGCAATCCATATTGAAGGATCCAAGTCTGCATTCTTTGCCAAAAACTGTTCAAAATCTGTTGTGGATGTGATTAGGTAGCCTTAAGTCTAGTTTGGTTTGATCATGCCTAGTAAAAAGAAATTAGGACTAACTGTTTGTCCATGGATCAAGTTGGGTATGGACTTATGGCCCATAAGTCAAGTCGGCTTGCCCAGAGGTTTGATAATTTATAGAATGTCTCCTTGTGGGCTTGAAATCAAGGAGTGTAAGTGAATTGATGTTGACTACAAATAGTACACAGTGTGGAAGCGGGTGTTGGACATGTAATGCCCCAGAAATTCAACTAGTTGAATAATAAATTTTCGTAGGAATTTATAACCTAAAATAATTTTTATAACAAACTAGAACAAAAGATAACATTTATTTGTAACACATTATATAACTTGTTATAACATGGAAATAGTAGCATTTGTATAAAATGTTACTTATTCGTGCTTCTAAAGCCTTGGACAAGTGTCCACAAAATTGTCTTTATCCATGAAAGCATGTATAAGGAAAAGACAAGCGTCCCCTTAGGGGTAACACCCTTAGCCCTCCCTTAATCCTTTATAAATACCTCCACCCCTACCATTTCATTCATCCCTTTCCACCCCATTTTCTACCTCCTTTCCTCAATTACCTTCCCTTCTTCTTTCTCTACCCCCGGCCTCTACCATCCCCACCACCATCAGGCTCCACCATTTACACCGCCTTAGGCCTCCCTGCTTGCCACTCGATGCCCTCCACCCTTAGCATCACCACCCCACAGCGACACCACCTCGGCCTCATCACCGAAAGATACCACCACATAGGCCTCCACCACCTCACGTTCCCTCTCCCCCTACAAGCCACTTCCACACCCCTCCAACACCTAGGCCGAAACCCTTCTACCTATAAAAAAAGATTTTTGAGAAAAAAGAAAAAGGAAGTTAAGCGTTTCGAAGAAATTTTAAGCGGTAAAGTCCAAACCAATAAAAGTTAAGAGGAGTGAAACCCAAGGATGAGAAACTATTTAATTTTGTGTGTTTTAAATAGTTCTTACGTTGTTTGATTCGAATTCATATGGATTTGGTTGAATATAAATTGGAAGTATTAGATACTATGACACTTATATTGTATGTTCCATGAATATATTGAATGGTTGCTATGGATGTTATCATGGTTGTTATTAGGGATAATATAACACACATCATATGTTACACCCAACTATATAGAATTATATGGGTACTGGTTAAGTTTCATTCCAATTTAGTGATATAAATGAATATTATATTCATTTGATCGAAACAAGGTATCAAAAAGTTGGAACTTTATATCCAAAACAGGATAGATATGAAATTAAAGTGGGTATCAAATTTTTTTGTAAAGCTGGAAATTTATTTGAATAAGGATTTAATATAAAATGGCATGTTCAATTTCAAAGTGAATAGTGAAATCCATCTGGAAAAGTGATTTTGAAATTGAGTTTGAGTTAGCTATGTAAATAATGTTTTAAACACAATTTGAAAGTTCTAATGAGTTTATATTATGTTTAATTTTTGATTTGGAAAGTTTGGATTTTAAAAAGTTAAATTTCGAAAAATAATAATATAATATTCATTTAAATTGTATATTTATTTTTTGAAGTTAAAATATTGAAATTTCATTTTAGAATGAAATTATATTTATTTCAAATGTTTCAAAAATATATTGGGAGCAAATATGATTAATCATAAGTTGATGTTGATATATGTTTTGAATAGAGCTAATCGCGTTGTGGTAGTTCGTGAATTTCGACCATTGACTTTAAATGAATATACATGATGTATAGATTTTGAAATATGTACATACACCGGAAGCAATTTAGAATAAAGGAGGCACTGTGTAGAAGCCAAACATCCAAAAGTGGAGGCCAATGTTCAAAAGCGAGAGCAGTCAATGACCAGTATAGAAACCAGGGATTGGTGAAGGGGTATCGGAGCACCAATGACACCGAGAGTGTGTTTCGGAAGAAAGTAGTCGACACTAGATCACTAAGGCAACTAATACTAAGAGCAGAAATTAGGATTTGTCAGTATGCAATCGGAACTAACACAGCAGGTAGGAGCTTGGTACTGATACAAAAGGAGATAGCGGCATGGCGTTGTTGACACCGAAGGCAATCAACAAGGACTCAGCTCCCAAAGCGTACCACCTAAAACCAGAAGCAGATAAAAAGGGTTGAACAAAAGAATATGATTCAGGACCTAAAACCAAGAAAGTAAAGTGTATGATCCGAAGCTTAGCTAGGAAAAGAGGGAGGCTATCGATACCAATTTACCCATTATCAATACCAATACTAGGAAGCAACATCATTAGGAGATATGTTGATAGCTGATTCTCGCAAAATCCATGATTTTACTAAAGGAACCCGAAGGCATAAGAAGAAGGGCTATTAACACTAGTGTTCTTAGTGTTGATACCGAAAGAGATGAAGATGTTAAAGTCGTGAAGAATAAGAACATAAGGGTAATACTCTGAAGACTTGCTATCAAAACCAAGGCTTGTCGTCGACACCGAAAGCAGCTTTCGACGCTATTTATACCAACTAGCTTCGTATCCATATAGTATGAAAAGGCGACACTTAAATCAAGTCCCTAAAGCCTGAGACCGAAGTTCCAAGGGCAATGAGGAATAACAAAAATGTTCAGTAGAAAGAAAAGTGGCTGAAACCATATTGACGAAACCGAGAGGTTAGAAAAGCGACTGAAACCCTGTTGCCGTATGCGAAAGAGGTTTCTGTGGAGTTGATGTCAAAAAACGACCCAATTTGTCTACAAATAAGACCCCAGGGGTCTCATTTTAGGGATCGATTTCTCATTCTTCAACTCTATACTCTTTTCTTAGAGAACAAACCATAATTTCTTAAATCAAATTGGGGATTTCTTTAATACTTGTAATATTTTCGAAATGAATAAAAAGGGGAAATATAAGACTTAAAACATTTCCTGATTTGATAACCATATTGTGTTTGTCTTGATTAAATAAGGAGTTATCGTTATCCTATTTTCGTGGAAGGGTTTATCACAAACATTTCGTAAGAGGGAAACCCTTGTGTGAAATCAAGGAGTTACCCCTTTAAGCTCCTATATGTGATTTAACTCGTACATAGTAAGCCTAATGAATCACAATATATGAATGCGACCAATTATAAGTTTATGACTTCATAACTAACACAACCAAAGCTCTTCGTAGGCTGGCTCGATGTGGAAGTACCATCTTAGTTGCTAAGTGTTATGATATGTTGTCTACCTTATTATTGTGAATTTAAGGATGACTATTGTAATAAAGGTACTCAATCTTCTGCAACCGATAGTGCCCTTACCTTAAGGTAACTGTTGAATTTGTAGTCGCGCAAGCGTGATACTCACCTCTTTGAAGGAAGAGTAACTAATCTTTGGACTTAGAGTCTTGATACCTAGGGAACGACGGAGAAAGTTGAGATTGTTTAGTCTAAATTACATTTCTCCATTCTCTAGATCAACCATCCTCTAAACTTCAGTACATATGCATTGTCATCCAAGAATGGGTGTCGATAATTTTTATCGTTAACATTTTGGCGCGAGAAGGAGGGCTTGAACCTCGGATCGTATTATCTTATTATAGATTAATTTAGTGAACCTATTGCTTCATGGAAAGAAGATGAAGTCAAAAAGGTTAGAGGTTCCAAATAAAGAACTAGCTCTTCATACTACTCTTGAGGAGAACGTGAATCCAACACTCAATCTGAACAACACCAAAATAGGAATAACTTCTAATCCAACGCAACCAAAAAATCCAAATGTCAAGGAAGAAAACACCATCAAACTAATGGCACTAGAGAAATGATCCAGGAAATGAAAACACAATTGGATGTTGCTCAAGCATAAAGGTCGTCAAGGATCACCAAGCCAAGCCAAAGGAAAGAAGATGAATCTTAGAAAAGAAAGGCTCCTATCCAACATTCTGATGGGAAGGGGAAAGTCAAAGCAACTTCCTCTAAGAAGAAAAGGCCCCACATGACATGAATATATTATCAAGGAAATCAATGCAGCCAGGCTCAGTCTGGGAGCTCTACTTCTAAAGACTGTGATCCTAAGAGGACAGATTATAATAACGCAGAAGCTTACCTCAAGGGAACAACAAGGAAAGTTGTTAAAGATTTGCTATGAAAGAATACCCTAGACAAAAGGGTTAACGACAATGAACGGGTGGCCCCTTTCACTTACGAGATTTTGAAAACTATGATACCATCTTGAGTGATGGTTCCAACTAAAAAGTATCTCAGAACCACTGACCTTGATGACCACCTGATGGCCATTGACAGCCAAATGGATCTCTATAATGCTTTAATAGTTGTCTGATGTCGTCTTTTCCCAGTAACCATCTAGGGGGCAGACACCAAGTGGTATCGTCAATATCGGGATAATACCATTTACTCATGATAACAATTTGCTTATGAATTCTCCGCACAGTTTTTCATCTGCAAAGACTCGACGGTGGATTACACTGTCATCACCAACATAAAGCAAAGGCAAGGAGAGTCTTTAAGAGATTATTTGAAAAGATTCAATGTAGAAGCTTTGAAGACAAAATATATGGATGATCACAACAAGCTCATCGTTGTTCACTCGAGGTTAATCGAGAACACCCCTTTTTGGAAGGAGCTATATATTCAAGATGTAAAGACCTACAAGACTTCCACTTCCAAGCTGACAAGTTCATTCATATGGACGAGTTATACTACAATACAAAGAAGTTAGGACCTCGTGGGGAAGGAGGAAAGCTAGGCTATAGTCGAAAGCCTCAAAGTGGAAGGTTTGGCATAGACAGAAACCCAAAAAAGCCAAGATGGGAGGACTCTAACTCCAACTCGGTCCCCGAGCAAACCCATATCCTTTGTATATGTTGTGGCCAAGGAGAGGGTCAATAACTTCCCCATCTATTTTAAAGTAAAGAATTACCTCGAACTCCATGGTGGAGGAAAGTACCGCGAATACCATAAAACGAATGTACATAAGACTGATGAATGTAAAGTATTAAAAGGAATCATTCAAAAACTCATTTGCGAGGGGCACTTGAAAGAGTATGTTTTGAACAAGCAACCACTAGCCCAACATGCTAATGGGCACCAGAAGGTTTCAACCAATGCAATAGAAGCTCCAACTGAGGAGGATCACTAGATTATGTCCTCCAATAAATCGAATTACTGTGATCCATGGTTGGCCATATCCCACTGGAAACTGCCAAGTAGCTTGAAGATGATATCTGAGGGAGGCACACGAGGGAATCTTCTCCATTCAATAGGTGCCATCATTAAAGAATACCTGCTACAACATCAAGATACATAATTTAATGATTTCTCCAAATGAGATTAAGAAGGTGGTTCATCACCCACACAATGACCCTCTCCTTATAATAGCTCAGATTGGGCTTTCTGTAATTGCCAAAATCCTTGTTGATACAAGGAGTGCAGTGAATGTAATCTTTAAGCATGCTTTTGACGAAATGGGAATCTCCAATAAAAAGCTGGAATCAAGCAACAAGCATATCTTTGGTTTCAACAACAAGGGGTGAACTACAGTGGGGCAGATCAAGTTGTTGGTCTAAGTGGGATTGTCGCCTCTCGACAGGACCTTCGAGACTCTCTTTGTGGTCATTGACCAGCCTTTATAATATAATGCTTTCTTTGGTCGGCCAACTATGGAAGAAATGGATGCTTTTGTCTCGTCTAAATATCTCATGATGAAGTTCCTAACAAAGCTAGGATGGGGTCACAATCAGAGGGGAATAGTTCAGTTCTCACGAGTTGTATTTTGCAAAAGTTGACCAATATAAAAGGGAGTATTCTTCTTAGTTTGATCCTTTAACTATTTTCCAACCTTTGGATGATGGGTTCCTACATCCAACATTCAAAGCTAAAATAAGAATCTATAAAAATAACAAACGTGTGAGTGGTAGCCACACCTCTTTAAGAAGAAAGAGAAAAAGGGTTAGCGAAATAAATTTGGCAGAAGAGGAAGAAATTGTAATAGAATTGGATTCCCAAGGGGATATCGAAAGAATCAGACTGATAGAGGAATTGGGAGAAATAAGTATTGACCCAAATGATAAAACCAGAACCTTCAAAGTAGGGAAGAGGTGGGAACAACCCTTGAGATGTGATTTGGTTCAGTTATTACAGCCCAATAAAGTTGTATTCGCTAGGATCCATTCAGACCTCGTAGGAATTAACCCCTTTGTCATGATCCATGCTCTGAATATCAATCCTCCATGATCCTAGTTCTGCAAAAGAGGAGGCAGTATAACAGATACCGGCCAGAAGCTTTGAAAGAGGAGGTCAAGAAATTATTAACAAATGGATTTATTAGGGAAGTATTTTATCCTAAGTGGTTAGCCAACCTGGTATTGGTGAAAAACTCCAATGGGAGGTAGAGAACTTGTGTTGATTGCACAAACCTAAACAATGCTTTCCCAAGGTTTGTTATCCCCTTCCTCGAATAGATCAATTGGTTGATGCAACTAGCGAACATAGGTTTCTATTCCTCGTGGATGCTTACTCAGGATACAAAAAAATTCTCATGCATAAACCGGATGAGAAGCATACGAGCTTCATTACCGACTATGGAACGTTTTGCTGCAAAGTAATTCCCTTTTGATCTTAGGACACTGGAGCAACATATCAAAGGTTGGTTAACATGATGTTTCAAGATCAAATAGGGTGAAACATGGAGTTATATTTGGATGGCATGATAGTGAAGTCTACCAAAGCAGAAAGCCATCAGAAAGATTTAGAAGAAATATTTAATATCTTAAGAGAATACCAAACGAAGTTAAACACTTAAAGTGGTCTTTTGGGGTACAGTTCGGAAAGTTCTTAGGGTATGTGGTCAGCAAACATGGCATTGAGGCTAGTCCTGATCAAATCCAAGCCATAAAGGATATGGAAGAACCCAAAATAAGAAAAGAGGTTATGTGCTTAAGTGGAAAGGTAACAACCCTAAGTCAGTTCATTTCCATAGCCAATGACAAGTGTGTCCATTTCTTTGATGTGAAAAAGAAAAAGAAGAACTTTGAATGGAACGAAAAGTGCATAAAGGCCTTTCAGGAATTAAAGGATTACATGGGAAGACCCCCGATTCTATCTAGTCCCGAGAAAGGGGAAGACCTATACCTTTACATGGCTATCTCAGAATATGCAGTAAGCTCGGTTCTTATAAGGGAAAATGATGGGATTCAATATTCGATTTATTATGTTATCAGAAGGTTATAAGATGTGGAAACCCGATATCCTATTATGGAAAAGTTAGCCTATTGCCTAATACTTACAGATGGGGACTCTGGGGTTACTTCCAAGCACATCCCATAAGGTTTTAATCAACTTTCCCTAACAAGGTTTCAGTAAACCAGAAACTTCAGGAAGGTTAGTAAAGTGGGGAACTGAGCTTAGCCAATATGAAATCAAGTTCAAACCTCGGGTAGCGACCAAGGGACAAGCTCTTGTAGGCTTTGCAAATGAATGCACGAGTTTCATTACAGAGCAGTCAACAAAGGAAAACGATCTACAGGATAAGTGGCAATTATTTGTGGATGCAGCTTCAAATGAAGAAGGAGCAGGGAAGGATATATAATAATCACCCCTGACGGACATTACTTACATTATGCAATGAAGTTGGGTTTTGCAGCAACAAATAATGTAGCAGAATATGAGTCGATGGTGGCAGGGTTAAATCTAGCACTATGGTTAAAGATACGCCAGATTGAAATCTTTAGTGACTCACAATTAATGGTAAATCAAATCAAGAAAACCTACCAAACCAAAGATGCTCGGTTGGCCCTTTACGTGAAAAGGATACTAAAGATACTTTATCAGTTCAAGGATTTTTCCATTCATCAAATCCCAAGAGGGAAAATTCCCAAGCAGACTCATTAGCAAAGGTGGCTAGCTCTCGAGGAGCACCCGAGACTTGAATAATCCCTGTAGGATATCAGGAAAAGCCTAGCATTGAGCAGAAAGCATCTGAATCAGGGAAGGAAATACTAATCTTAACTAGACCCCAAGCCTTGGAAAAGGAAAACGAAAGATAAAATAGTATCACACCTAGTGAGGAACCCATGCCAATTGAAACAGAACACCGTTATGAGAATACTTGGATAGCCCCAATTGTGGATTAACTTCTAAATAGAACCCTACCTATCAGTAGATGAGATGCAAAAAAAATAAAACACCAAGCCCCTACATTTGTGATTATGGACAAGATGCTTTATAAGAGTGGACATTCACTTTCGTACCTAAGATGTGTAAGCCTTAAGGATGGGCTCAGCTTGTTGAAGGAAACACATGAAGGTTTATGCAAAGACCATTCCAATGGAATTAACCTAGTTAATAAATTCATCCAACAAAGCTTTTACCAGCCACAAATGATTAGCCAAGCAATTGAGTTTGTCCAGAAACGTAAGAAGTGCCAAAGGTATCCTAGGATACCCTGATTACCTCCAAGTGACTTGACCACTATCTCAAGCTCATTTCCATTCAATGTATGGGGAATAGACTTGATAGGACCCCTACCAATCTTCAAGAGTGAAGCTAAGTATGTTGTGGTAGCCATCGATTACTTTGCTAAGTGGGTGGTAGCAGTACCCCTTCCAACAATCACATCTAGAAAGGTGTTGAGGTTTGTGATAAAGAATATTGTCATGCGTTTTGAATTCCTTGTAAGTCCATATCATACATTAGAACACAATTTGATAGCAAGGAATTCACATGGTTTTGTGACAAAAATGAAACCATAAAGAGTTTCTCTTTCGTAGCGCACCCAAGAGCGAATGGTGCAATCAAAGCTGCAAACAAAACCATAGAGGAAATCCTAAGGAACCGAGTGAACCAAGCTAAAGGAAATTGGGCAAATGAATTACCCTTAGTGCTTTGGGCATATAAGACTTCCGCCAAAACGGCAATGGGACATACTCCATATTCCCTAACATGCAAATGTGAAGCTATGCTTCCAATTGAGGTTGAGATTCCCTCACGCAAAAGGATAACTTACGCATTTGATCCTAATCAAAAGTTTAAGAAGGAATCCTTAGACCTGATTTAAGGGTTGAGTGATGAAGCAACCATTAGAACGGCTAAATATCGAAGGAAAATTGCCAAACACTACAATTCAAGGTTTAAAACTAGAGTCTTCCGAAAAGGGGATTTGGTCTTACGAAGGGTAATGGCCAACACAAAGAATCCGTTGGATGGTCCACTTGGCACAAGCTGGGAAGGACCCTTGATCATTCACCAAGAAGTAATACCTAGAACATATCGACTCTACAAACCAAACAGTGATCTCATACTTAGAACATGGAACAAAGAACACTTAAGACCATACTTTTCAACGATAAGTGAATAAAGAAAGGTCTTCTCTATAGTATTCACACAAACAAGGGTATGGAAACCCTCTCAAAATTTTGAACTACCCAAAAAGGGGGTAAAGCTGCCCACAATGGTCAAAAACCCTTGTGACTGCCAAGATGGTCAGGGAAAGGCACCTCCCGGAGAGTGGTTGGGTGCAAGCCTTTAGCATCGCCTAAATCAGAAAGGACCGGGTTAAATCATAAAAAGCGTAAGCCTCCGATCCATGCTATAAATTATTGGGATGGAGTGTCTAATAAGCACACCCTACCTTTACTTGCAGAAAAGCACGCTTTGTCTCTACTTGAACTAAGCACGTCCTACCTCTGCTCATAGAAGAGCATGTCCTACCTATGCTTATGTTCCCATAGAAGGGAATGAATAAGTACGCATTGCCTCTGCTCACATAAGAGTACGCCATGCCTCTGCTTCGACTAAGTACGTTCTGCCTCTGCTCACGGAAGAGCCTGCTCTACCTCTACTTATGTCTTCTCCCGCAGAAGGGAGTAAAAGCCTAGAGAGTGGCTAACAAGGCACGTACATCCTCTGCCTTGACAATCAAAATCCCGAAGAGTGGCTTATAAAGAACGTCCATCCTCTGCTTTGATAATCAAATGCCTAGACAGTGGCTCATGAGGCACGTACATCCTCTGTCTTGACAATCAAAAGCCCGAAAAGTGGCTCATAAAGCACGTACATCCTCTGCTTCACAAATCAAACCATAAGAGGAATTCCAGTCTTCTATTAAATACCCGAATCTGGATTGGTTCGCGACTTTTATTTCTACCAGAAGCGGAATTCTAGTTTTCTATCACAAATACCCGAATATGGGTTGGTTCGAGACTTCTATCGTATACCCGAATTTGGGTTGGTTCGGGACTTCTATTATTCCTAGAAGAAGAATTCTGGTCTTCTATCAAATACATGAATCTGGGTTGGTTCGGAACTTTTATTATTACCAGAAGTGGAATTTTAGCTTTCTATCATAAATACCCGAATCTGGGTTTGTTTGGGACTTCTATTATATACCCGAATCTAGGTGGGTTCAGGGATTTTATTATTATTATCAAAAGAGGATTTCTGATCTTCTATCATAAATATCTGAATCTGGGTTTGTTTGGGAATTCTACAATACCCGAATCTTGATTGCGGTTCGAAGCTTTTGATTAATCACCAAGAAAAAAGGTCTTTCGCCTTTTAATAAATGATCAAATTTAGCTTCCTATTTGGTTTATTTCAAGACGAAGGGTTATCATTTTATTTCCAGCAAAGTACCCATTTGCGTGATTATGCTACTCTACTACAAGTTTAATTTGTTATGGGGATTAAGCCCAAATAACGTTAAAAGTAGAAATTTATACAAACTTAGGGAAATCACAGATAAAATACAAAGAAAAGACATGGAAAGCTGAAATAAGAGAACTGACTTGAAAATTCAGGAATATCCCTTCACTAGGGGGAAAATGTTACTATCAAAATCTCACACCGAAAGCAAGTTAGAATGAAGGAGGCACTGTGTAAAAGCCAAACGTCCAAAGGGTGAGGCTAATATCCGGAAGTGAGAGCAGGCAATGACCAGTATTAACCCCAAATCAAGAGAAAGATAAAACATGCTATCGACATTGTTACCTCCAAATTCAACACAGAAACCAGGGATTGGTGAAGGGGTATTGGAGCACTATTGACACCGAGAGTGTGTTTTAAAAGCAGGTAGCCGACACCAGATCACTAGGGCATCTAATACTAAGAGCACAAAGAATAAGGTTTATCAATATGCCATTAGAACTAAAATAGGAGGCAGGAGCTTGTACTAATACAAAAGGAGATAGAGGTAAGGCGGTGTCGACACTGAAGGAAATCAACAAGGACTCGACTCCAAAAGTATACCACCTGAAACCGGAAGCAGATAAAAAGGGTTGACCGAAAGCATATAATTCGGGACCCAAAACCAAGAAAGGAAAGTATATGATCTGAAGCTTACCAAGATAAAGCAAGAGGCTATCGATACCAATTTCCTCAGTATCGATACCGACACTAAGAAGAAATATCATTAGAAGATATGATGAAAGCTGATTCTTGCAAAATCTAAGAGTTTACTGAAGCAACCCAAAAGCATAAGAAGAAGGACTATCAACACTAATCTTCTTAGTGTTGATACCAAAAGAGATGAAGATGTTAAAGTTGTGAAGAATAGGAACGTAAGGGTAATACTCTGAAGACTTGCTATCAAAACCAAGGATTATCGTCAAGACCGTAAGCAGTTTTCCAAGCTATTTATACCAACTAGCTTGGCATCGATACAGTGTGAAGATGCAGCATTTAAATAAAGTCCGTAAAGCCGGAGACCAAAGCTCCGAGGGCAAGGAGGAATCATTAACAATGTCCGGTAGAAAGAAAAGAGGATGAAACCCTATTGCCAGAACCGAGAGGTCTGAAAAGTGGTCGAAACCCTGTTGCCGTATCCGAAAGAGGTTTCTGCGAAGTTGATGTTAGAAGAGGGCCCAATTTTTCTATAAATAAGACCCCCGGGGTCTCATTTTGAAGATCAATTTCTCATTCTTAAACTCTGTACTCTTTTCTTATAGAGCAAACCATAATTTCTCAAATCAAATTGGGGATTTCTTCAATACTTGTAATATATTCGAAATGGATAAAATGGGGAAATCTAAGACTTAAAACATTTCTCGATTTGATAACCATATTGTATTTGCCTTGATTAAACAAGGATTTATCGTCACCCATTTTCGTGGAAGGGTTAATCACAAACATTGCGTAAGAGGGAAACCCTTGCGTGAAATTAAGGAGTTACCCCTTTCGGCTCTTATATGTGATTTAGCTCTTACATAGTAAGCCTAATTAATCACAATATATGAAGGAGACCAATTATAAGCTTATGACTTGATAACTAACACAACCAAAGCCCTTCATAGGTTGGTTCAATGTGGTAGTATCATCTTAGTCGCTAAGTGTTATGATATGTTGTCTACCTTATTAAGCATTAGCCTGCTTCCTCTTAACAGAATCTATATTATTTTATCTTGAATCTAAGGATGACTATTGTAATAAAGGTACCCAAGCTTTTGCAATTGATAACGCCTTTACCCTAAGGTAAATGTTGACCTTGTAGTCTTATAAGCGTGATACTTACCTATTTGAAGGAAGAGCAACTAATCTTCGGACTTAAGGTCTTGATACCTAGGAAACGACGGAGCAAGTTGAGCATGTTGAGTCTAAATTACATTTTTCTATTCTCTAGATCAATCACCCTCTAAACTTCAAACATACGCATTATCAAACCTAGACTGGGTGTTGATGATTTTTATCATTAACAATGTTCAAATAAAATTTGAATAAAAACTAGCGGTATTGTAGTTCAGTAACCAAATTGGGAAATCTCAAGAAATAACTATTTTTAAATTATTAAAAAAAATGGAAAAAATATGATAAATCATAATAAATGTTTTCAAAGTGATTTAGATCAAAAATTATAAGTTTTGAATAGTAAAGATGTTATTTAAATAAAAAGCCTGATTTAAGCTATTTAGCAACACTTTCTGCAACGCTTTTTCAACAACACTAAAACTAAAGATTTTAAGCCTAACGATTCTTATTCAAATCTTTAGTAAACATTCCAAATGAATAATGAAGTATTGTAATGATAATTTGGAAGCTCAAAAGGAAGATTTATTTATCAGATAAGATGAAGGAGACTTAATTAAAATCGTGCATAACTATATTGTTTTAAAATGACACTTGTTATTTGGAATGACCGGGATCAGATTCCCATCCGAAATCCATTTCGAATAACGATACGACATAATAGAGCAAAATGAAGATATTGTAGATGATGGTAGAAGACCAGTAATCTTCGTATCGAAAGGATTACCAGTTGATGTTCTCTTCATTGGATTGCTCCAGTATTAAGGCTACCCTATTAAGTGGTAAGTCCGGTCGTATTTGAAGAATTTAGGGATTTGCAAGGGCTACTCTCCTTTATTGGACAAGGAATAAACCACCATCCTTTATTGGACAAGGAATAAACCACCATTGGTTTAATTCAATCCCAGAGCAAACTTGTAAGGATTGTATGTCTAACGCTGTACTTAATGGCATAGCAATTGATTTTTACTAAATATATATCTGTTTGGTGGCAGAGAAACTATTATCCTTGCTTAACGCTCTTCTATGGAACATACTTATTCAGAGGTTATATATCAGTAGACATTACTTATGTGTTATGAAATGGCAATGTGGCATGCTGAGCGAAATGAGCAATAGATAATCAAAGCATGGCTTGGTATAAGCGTAGCTTTGTGTAACCTTACTTCAAGTCTCGCATCTCGTAAATGACTGAAACATGATGAATGCAACAAAGCAATATGGGTTGTCCCCATTAGGGTATGCTCATTTCCTTCTAGATTAAAAGATATACCCTGATATAGAGCCTAGGTATTTTTACTTATGTCAATGATGGGAAGAGAGAGCTTGATAAAGGACTGTTACGGTCGGAGAATGACACGTTTGGTGTTATACAATTAAGGGATAATCTGGCCTTGTCTTGGCAGAGAATCTATAGTTGTTTCGGATTTTCGGGACGTCCCTCTAGAGGTATACCCACCATGGACGGGGAAAAACGTTTTCCTTGGTAATTGTTGGAAATCCATTATACAATATGAACCCACAGTCTTAGATTATATGGCATAGTAGCCCAGAATTTAATATGGTAATAATTTCTAGTATTTGGATATTTATATTCGAAAATGATTTCAAAGGTCAAACATTAATAATAGTCTCAAATGTTTTAATATAAAAGGTTTTGGTTATCATAAGGTAAAAACATGTTCCGTGTTTATTTTTGGCATGGTCTTATGAGATACACTTCTTATGTTTTCAGAAACAACAGTTTTATGTTTCTCATACCACTCCCGCGACTGACTCGGAGTTTATAGTTTCCCCTTTTAAAATCTAGGTGCCCTTATTTTTACACGAGGCATCATAGTAAATAGGTTAAGATTAGAGAGTTTTTGAAGCAAATAGTATGGATCATATTTTGGGTTGAAGCATGGGAAGTTGGAGTAGTTTGGATTCACTCTCTGAAGCTTATAGTTATTTCCATTATGTATTGTGTGTTCCAGTTGCACTAATTATGTTTATGAACTCTGGTGAATCACCTAGTGTAATGTTATGTAATCTAATGTAAATTATGTTTGAACGAAACGAGAGTTGTTCAATTTCTATTCTAATGGGTTATTACCCATGATAATATGCCTTTTCAGTACTTGAGATTTGGACATGTGAACACCGAGGACGAATTATGGTTGAGTCTCTGGGATCCAAAAGACGGGTCGTCACATCATAGTACCAGAGGTAAAGCTTGAGTAAGTACTTTAGCTTTTGAGATATGACTCATTAGAGATAGGGTTAGTAATTCCCTAGTATGAGCATAATCTAAAAGAGCAAAAATTAATTAGAATTTTCTTTATCTGTTCAAACTGTTAGCATTTCCTTAAGATACCTCGTCAGTGAGTCCTAAGACTGTTTACATACTATTTAGCGATAATAGAAGATGAGCAGAAGAAGAGGATGAGATAGGTGAAGGGGACGTATGACCACCAATGGTCGAAACCTAACCGCAACAATGGTCAAAGAGGAAATTATTTGAGCTCCACCTCAGTCCAACTTGGCAGTTATGTATAAGAATTTCACTAAGCTAGGTGGTAAGCCACTCAAAGGCACATAAATTGTTATCGAAGCATAAGATTGGACTCATTCATGTGAGAGAATATTCAAAGGACTGAACATTGATGATAATCAGAAGAGACTCTTGGCTACATGGTAACTTCAAGATGAAGCTTTAGCTCGGGGGGAAACTATTAACTAAGGCAAGCCAGAAGATGATTTCTCATGGGAGCATTTCCAGGAAGTTTTTGAAGAGCAATATATGCCATCAACAGGAATATCTTCGTTGTACCAGGATTTCATGTATTTGAAGCAAGAGGATATGACTTTTTTTTTAACTAGATGGTTGTGTAGAACGAATCTACACACCCGATTAAATATATATAGTAGAGAAAGAGTTCATAGCGATCAACAAGCCTGATTGCTGGCCAAAAGACGACAAATTATGCATGCGTCGTGCATGCACAGATTGTACGTAGCGCTCAACGCAAATATACAGGTACAAACAAAGAAATAACCACAACAACATGCAAAACATCATCACAAGCCGAACATAACAACTGCAAGAAGTGACTAACAACCACTAACCAAAAAACTTGCAATGGCTTAAGGGATGCGTGTGAGTAAGTGGAGCAGGAGAACGTTACCATGGGCGTGGAAATGGATGATGCTTGCGCAAACCATCAGACTGAATGCTGCCAACCGATTCTTCCCAAGTAAGCGAGGCGTCCATGATGACTAGCAGGAAAGGATGGACTTGAGTACCTGGGTTCTGGCTTTTGAAGAATACGTAAACAAGTTCAATGAATTATCTTGTTTTGGGCCTAATTGATTAACAAGCCACTGAAGAAAAATGGGATGTTCATAAAAGGGAAAAAGAAGTACCATGAAAAGATGACTGCTCATGTGAAATAATCTTTTGTGGATTCAATCGATTTGGGATATCAATATGCAACACTGGATAAACAAGATTCACCAGAGGAAAAAGGTGGGAACAACAACAAGTGAAAAAGGAGGAAGTTTGGAGGAAAGAAACCAAGGAAAAATAAATCAAAGAAAGGAACTCAGGAAGATCGCTTGAAGGATGTTACTTGTTACAACTATAAAGAGAAGGGTCATTCATCAACTAACTACAAGAAGCTAAAGAAGCAAGGTCAGAAAACTAGGGAATCCTACAATTGTCATAAGATAGGGCACTTGATAAAGGAATGTCTAATAATGAAGAAAACAGATGTGGAAGGAGTATATGCAATCAAAGATGATCCTTCAACCTCAAAGGATGTAAAAGGAAAAGGAGTACTGGAAATTTGGAAGGTAATATTTTTATTTATGATAATATAGTTAATGTATTATTCGACATCGGTGCTTGACATAGTTTTATTTCAAAGAAAACTGTATAAGAATTAAAACTGAAACTAAAATTCATTGAGTGACCAATTTGCATAGAAAATCCTATAGTAGATCCCGTGAATTCTCTTTCTATATCGTGAAAAGGTTCCTATTTCTCATTCTCTTCATCAACTACCTCTTGACCTTTTTATCCTAAATTTTATGTAATTTGATATTTTACTCAGAATGAATTGGTTAACTAAGCATAAAGCTATTCTAGATTGTTTAAAAAGAACGGTATTAGTAAGACGAAATTAGGGAATTTCATAGAAATATATTGTAAAGATCCAAATCCAAGGAGTGACAGATTTATGTATGACTTGAATTCTTCCCATACCAAATTAGAAGCCATAACCATTGTTAAAAAATTTACGGATGTATTTGAGGAAGTTAAATGCATACCACCACCTAGGAAAATTGTATTTAGAATTGACCTAGTTTCGAATGCAAATCCAGTTGTCCATGCAAATCGAAGGATGGCACCAAAAGAAAGGGAGCGGTTGAATAACAAACCCAAGAGCTACTAAAGAAACAATTGATATGACCTAGTCGCTCAAGTTGGAGATCAATAGTAGTATACGTTGCAAAATCAGATGGGTCTTTAAGATTATGTGTAGATTATAAAGACCTAAATAAGAAAACCATTTTAAAAAGTATCCTAATGCCACCTGCTTATTTCATAGACCTATGGAACATGGTATTCCTGGAAGAATTGAATAAGTTCATACTTGTTTTCAATGATGATATTCTTATTTATTCCAAAACTAAAGAAACATTAGACATCTAGAAGTTGTTCTGGAAATATAAAGAAATAATGTGCTAAAGGCAAAATTCTCCAAATGTCATTTTTGGGAGAAAGAGGCAAGAATCCTTAGGTATGTCGTGTCTGAAGATGGAATCTCAGTTACCTAAGTAAGATTCTCGCCATTTAGAACTGGAAGCAACCTTCAACTCCTAAAGAGATCTGAAGCATTCTTAGATTGGCCGGATATTACTGGAAATTTGTTAAAGATTTCTCTAAATTAGCTTGTCCCTTAACAAAGCTAACAAAGAAAAATGCAAAGTTTATATGGACTCCTAAATATGAAGAACCATTTCAAGAGTTGAAGAAAAGATTTACTATCGCAGAGTTGAAGAAAAGATTTACTATCGCTCCAGTTCTAGCCATTATAATGAAAATAAGGGTCTGACTGTTTACACAGATGCATTTAAAGAAAGTGTCGATGCAGTCTTAATACAAGAATGGAAAGTGATTGCATATGCAAGCAAGTAATTAAAGTCACATGAGAAGAATTATGCAGCCCATAACTTAGAATTATTGCCTATGGTATTTGCTTTAAAAATTTGGAGGTATTATTTGCTATGTGATAAATTTGAGCTATTCACAGACCACAAATCTTTTAGGTATCTTTTTACCAAGAAGGACTTAAATACGAGACAACAATGATGGCTGGACTTTCTATCATCTTACGATCTAGATATTCTATACACACCCAGAAAAGCCGACGTGGTAGCTGATGCGTTAAGTAGGAAACATGTTGTAATTACCTTTTTGGTTATTACTCCAACTCTTATTGAGAAGATTACTAGAAGAAAAAAGGAAGATGAATTTATTTAAAGAATTTGTTAGAATATACTACAAGGTGAGGATTCAAGTTTTGAAATCGATAATCAAGGAATACTACAATTGAATAGGAGAATATTTTTCCGAATGTTAAAGATCTCAAATGAGAAGTGTTGGATGAATGACACAAATCTAAACTCAGTATCCATCTAGGAGTTAACAAAATGTATCGTGATATAAAGCATACATTTCGGTGGAAGTCAATAAAAAGGAAAATATTAAATTACGTTAGCCGATGCGCAACTTATCAGCATTAAGAGTGATCAACAAAATATTGCAGATTACTCCAACTTAGGAGATTCCGAAATGGAAATGGGATCGATTGTCCATGGATTTAATTGATGGATTACCGCCAACCAAGAAAGGAAACAAAAGTATTTGGGTTATTGTCGATCGATTGATAAAGAGTGCCCATTTTCTTCTAGTAAAGCCAACAAGAACTATGACAAGCCTAACAGAGTTATATATGAAGAAGATTGTCCGTTTACACGGAGCGCCAAGGAGCATAATAAGTGATCAAGATTTAACTTTTACTAGCCATTTTTGGGAAGCATTACAAGAAGCAATGGGAACAATGCTAAGTCTCAGCACTGCCTATCATCCACAAACGGATGGACAAACTATAACGTACCAAGATTTTTAACCTTTAAATTATGAAATTTATTTGAATTTAGTAATTAAGAATTTGATATTTGTTATGATTTTGAATTCTAGTTTATTTGGATTGATTTTTTGAGTTGGTTTTTATAAGTGTAAATTTAAAATTTAAGATTTGAATTTTAGTTATCTTGTTAAATTCAACAATAGTAGAAGTATTTTAAATTTATTAAATATTTTATTTAGAAGCTATAAAATTAATTTTAATTTTAACTTGAGATATATTTCAATTTATGTCGATTTAATTAATTAATTATTACATGATTAAAATTTTGTTTTGGATATAAACTTATATTAAGAAAATTTATTTATAATTTGAGATTTAGTCTATATTCAGTTGGGTTTTGAATTAATTTGCATATCTAAATTTTAAACTTTGTATTGGGATCTAAATATGTTGTTAAATTTTATGATATTAACATTTTCAAATAATTGAATATGTTGTTAGAGAAATATTATATTTAGTTTCTTTTGACTTGAGAATTCTAATTTAATTTAAATAAATTTGTTAGTTGTAATTGGTTTTAATTTTGATATACATATATACGTATTTATTTTAAATCTAGTCTATTTTATTTTGGTTTAAATAAATTTTATATGTGTTTCTCTTATATGTGAATTTATATTTCATTATTTGAATCTGAATGGTTTGTTCAAATTAAACGTTTAGTATTTTAAGCCAACGGAAATAGTTGTTTAGAAATCTTAAATTTGATTTTCAATTCAACTTGAGGATTTATTTAATTTAATTTAATTATATTTGAATTTGATTTATGGAGATTAAATTTGAAATTGGATTTGAAAAATTAAAATATACTTGTATGGTTGTGTATATTGCATACTAATTAAATGGTATATACTTTTAAATTATTCTTTAATCAATTTGTTGCCACTTGTTGTGTGATAAAATGTGGTGAAGATACCGTTCTTTTTACTTTGTCACTAGCCGATATAATATTTTTCCCCAAAATCCTTTCTTGCACAAATCGAAATCATGGCCTCCGCTGTATAATCGCTTCCTACCCAAATCGACGTCTTCTGCCTCATGACCATTCTCTGATGTCACTATTGGTCCACTCAAAAAGGAATCAAGCTGCTCGTTTCCATTAAACAACTGCCGCCGGCAGTGACGTCGCGACCTGCGTCCCAAAGCTGCTTCCTTGTACCAGTCCGTTATCTTCACCGTCGAAGTTCGTAAAGCCCACGCCTTTCCCTCCTACCGGCGACGTCGAGATCCGTGAACCCTCAAGGAGCAGACTACCCGCGCAACGACAGCACATTGCCCCAGCTCGAGCAACTGCCGCACCTTCGTCCGGTGTACACGTGAGATTTCACTCACGATTAACCTTTCTTCAAGTTGTTAGTTTCTGCTTAGTGGCCTTAATTCTTAACCGTTACCTCGCTGTTTGCAATTTCCACTTAAAGATCCATGGAAATTGGTTGATTCTTACCTGCTGTTTGTTTGCTGCCTGGTTCTAGATTTACTATAGTTTGCTGTTTAAAACTGTACCTTGTTGCATTCATGCATGATTCACTGATAAAAGTTTAACCTTTCTACCATGTTGGCCTCGTTGAAATTGTTTGTATTAAACCCTTTGGCCAGTATTGGCAATTATTGATATAACACATATGTTGAAAAGAAGAAGTGTTGAATTTAAACACTTTATTACCTATGACATTGGACATTTTGCTGTGCTGCCAAATGCCTTGATTCTTTAAACACCTTGTTAAGTTGTGCTGGGCATGCTGACTTATCTCGTTTAAAAGCAAGGAATCATATTTGGTTTGAAATTTTATCACGTTTATTGTATTTTAAGCTAGAAGTAATATGCAGTAATTTCATGTTACATTTGCTTGCCATAAACAGTAATCTCATACACTAACCTCATATTATATTGGTACACTTTAGTGAATTATTTCAAGCTAGGTAATATGCGGAAAATGCATATTCTAATTTGTAGCATTTCTGTTGACTATGAATGATTGACATCCAAATTTATGATTTTGTGTATTAGAACAAGCCTTGCCTCTTTTGCAACACTGATGTTCACATGCTAATCATCTATAAGTGATGTAAATCTTATTGCAGTAGCACCTATTCATATGTCTAAATCTGAAAGTATATTTTTTTCTTTTGTTCTAAATTTTTGCTGAAACCTGGCCATGCTAGATCTGACCAGTTATATTTGTTGAAGCCATTTTGTTTGAAATTGCTGAAGCATTTTGTTTGATTTTGCTGAGGCCCTTTTGTTTGAATTTGTTGAACCCTGCCTAAATGAAATATAGATATTTGTTCCCTTTTTACAATTGTCTAAACCACTTATGAACCTGTATGCACATATATATGAATATACTCAGTTTAAATTCGTGACTCAAAAGTTCATAATCATGCTTTACTTACTGTGTCCCCACCGCCACCCTATTTGTGCATGCTGCTAAACAATGGAAAGTTAAATTTCTCACATTTTGGGTTTACATCTTACAATTGATACATGAGTATGTAATGGGAACTCTCGAACTTATATAGCTAAGGGCTGTCGGGTTTTGTTTGCATGGAAAACTGGAAGTACACGCACCCTATTATCATTTTCTCGTATATATAAATAGAAACGCCAAGTTTCATCTCATGAAGGCTTAAATACTATGTGGATTTTGCTTAAGTTTGATTGAAACTTCCTTCTTATATACTTCGTCTTTGTGCTGCCGTGACCAAACACATTCATATATGTCTGCATTCTTGTTCAGTCTATATTTTTACATACTGTTGCACCTTGAGCTAGACCAGTTATTGACCATGCATTCAAGTCACTTTGGCTGTCACCCACTTTTTATCGTCGCATGCCAATATTTGGTCCATTTTGGTATATATTTCAGTAAGTGCACATGTTATCACGATCGAATTATTTAACAAATTTGTCGAGATAAACTAATTTATTTTAGTTATATTGAAATTATTTTACTTGAACAAATGATTAATCCTGACTTAGAGTGTTTTATGTTTTGCATGGAACGCTCGGGTCAGATATGAGTGTTGCAGATTTTGAAGTTTTAGCTCGCAAAAGTGGAGAGGAACGTAGAGACGCATAGGCGCTTAGGTCCTGACCAAAGTGTAAACCTTAAATTTAAATTTCCTATATGTATTCTATTTTTCTTCCGTTGTACAAATATTTTGTAAAACTTTGTTTTTATGTATAAATTTATTTTCACTGCAAACTGTTATTTTTCTGTGTCAGGGATTCTATGTGATTTATTCTGTTAAACTCAGTAAGCTAAATAATTACTTGTCTTTGTGAATGGTTCAGATTGGTTTAAATACCGACTTGAAGCGATCGAAAAGGTAGTTGTTACACAAACGGAAAGAGTCAACCGAATCTTGGAAGATCTTTTGTGAACCTGTGTTCTTGACTTTGGAGGTTCATGGGAGAATTACTTGCACTGAGTTTAATTCTCTTATAAAATAGTTATCAAGCTATCATTGGTATGACACCTTTTGAAGCATTATATAGTCGCCCATGCAAATCACCAGCCTACTGGATTGAAGTTGGAGACGGACTTGTACTTGGTCCCGACGTGATCTGAGAGGCTATAGAGAATGTTGACTTGATCAGAAAAAGATTGAAAGTTGCACAGAGTCGACAAAAGAGTTATGAGGACCATAAAAGAAGAGATTTGGAATTTTATGTTGAAGATTCGGTATTTTTGAAAGTTTTTCCATTGAAAGGAGTTGTATGGTTTAGGAAAACAGAAAAATTAGCACCATGATATATTGAACCTTTTCCTATCCTTGAAAGAATCAACTCATTAGCTTTTTAAGTACAATTACCTGAATGGTTGTCAGGTGTGCACAATGTTTTTCATGTATCACACCTTCAAAAATATGTTTATGATCCGTAATAGATTATTGAAGAAGTCGCTCAGCAAGATTTGGAAAATACACCAAATTTGGCGATCAAAAGACAACCTATAAAGATCATTGATCATGATAGGAAAAGGTGGAGAAGAAAGATAGTGAAGTTAGTTAAGGTACAATGGAGTGGAGATCCAAATGATGGCACTTGGGAAACTTAAGAAAATATCCATAAGTCTTATCCTAACTGTAAGATTGATATTATAGCTTGGCTTCTGATAAAATCACTTATCTTATATTTTTCCATTAAATATATTGTTTCCAGCTATTTCCTTTCTTATCCAATTTCGAGGACAAAATTCTCTTAAGTGAGGGAGAATAATGATCTAGAAATTTGATTAGTTGAATAATGAATTTTTCATAAGAATTTATAATCGAAAATAAAGTTTATAACAAACTAGAACATAAGATAACATTTATTTGTAGCACTTTATATAACTTGTTGTTAACACCAAAATTTGTGCTAGCCAAATATAACGAAGCCAAAGGTCCTAACAAGAAGAAACAAAGGGTTTTGGATGGAGAAACCTAAACCATGGATAAAAGGGCCTTTAACAAGGCCAGGGCGTTACCGAAAGCAAGGGCTGAGAGCTGATACTGACAACAGAGAGGTCTCGGTTCATGACTGCGACTACCATATTCAACACAAAGGCAAGTTGGAGGTGTCGATCTGTCACCAGCATAGAAGAGGCAATTGAAACTACAAGCAACCAGAACCATCGTAGGGAAAGAAAGCTTTGAATCAATGGGAAGAAAGGATACTAGCAGGGAATTGCGGGCATGAATGGCAAAGATCAATTCTGAAAGGGCTATCGACATTAACTTGCTTAATGCCGATACGAAAGGATATGAAGGCGTCAAGGGCACAATAAAACGAAACATAAGAGTTTTTCGGGAGCCGGCTATTGTTAACAAAGATTAATAATCACCGAAGGGAAATGACGGAAGTCAACAAGTAGAACACCAAAGGCGTGCTGCCGGAAAACCGAAACCCTACCCCGGAAACTAACCGGAGGCAAACTAAGCTTATAGAAGAAGAAGACATCCACACTGACTCAATTATATTGATACCGAAAGGGGTGACGACTCCCGGAACATAAGTATCGGGAGCACAAAAGCGAACATCACAAATTCCTAAAGATAAAAAACCAGAGCCGATGACCGGAAAATATAAAGGCATGCACTCCTATCAAAGGCATGCACTCCTATTACAAATCCCTAAGGAATAAGTATTGGGATTGTCTTGTGAACTCTATATAAAGGCATGCACTCCTATCAAATTAATCACACTTCTTCATACTTTTTCCTCAAACTCTTGTTCTAAAAATATAAAATGAAGATGGGGAAATGTTGCCGAAACTTGGACTGAATCAAGGCAATTCTTATCTGACTTATATAGGATTCCCTTCTTCAACATCAGCATATTATTCTTTGTTCTTTAAATCCAATCTCTTTGAAT
Source organism: Allium sativum (assembly GCA_030737875.1). Lineage (NCBI taxonomy): Eukaryota > Viridiplantae > Streptophyta > Magnoliopsida > Asparagales > Amaryllidaceae > Allium > Allium sativum. Next base: position 221,880,755 of record CM060918.1, on the reverse strand, counting down.
TCATGTTACTTTTAGATATAAAAATTTAATAGTAACCCTGACATGTTAATAAACCTAGATCTAAGCCTATGCCTGTCAAGAAACTGACTCATATCTAAACAGTTCTGCTATAATTACATGCATTCTTTTGTACATCTATTCTGCTGCTTTAGTTGTTATTATATGCCTATTTCTATTCTTCTCCCTCTCTTATTCTCTTTTTATTTTATAAGCCTAGGCTACCTTCGAGCCTAGGCCAATCTCGTAAGAGACATATGTATGAACGAAATTGGGACAATTAGGGAATGTTTAGGAATGAAAATTTGAGGGATATCTTGTACCGTGGAATATGAATGAAAATTTGGGGCATATCTTATAATTAAAAAATCAAAACAAAGAACCAAAAATTAGAACTTCAAAAATAGAACACGAAGTTGCCAAACTATATGTTGTAGATAGAAACCCATTCAACGTGCTTTCTTATGTCACTTTTCCATATATTTGCAATTATGGATTAGAGTAAGACATTAAGCCATATATCTGCATGTATCAGAGACATTGTGTATTTTATATAATATTAAAGACCACCAGAAGCCAAATACTCAGATTGCGCAAACAAATTTACATATCCCTATGTCTTTACCAAAGCTGTATTGAAGAAAACGACATGACATAGGTCGACATCTTTGTTTTCCACTATGCTAAAATAAACGAACATCTGTAGTGAATATGAATTTATGCGATAAACATACAAAGTTTTCTTAATGTGTTACCAAAGCCTAACTTGTATCATTCATCCGGAACTGTTTTAAAAAGTATGTACGAAAGAAAATAACTGTGTTAAAAAAGAAGAGCAAAAATAGAAGTATGGCAAATTCTATTTAGATCCATCTATTTGCTGAGTAGCCCCCCAATTTTTTAAAAACTTTCGCATGACCAAAATACCCTTTACCTCGTAGAGTCACTATTAGGTTATGTTGCTTACCTCGTAGGGACTCTACGAGATAATGGTGCTAACCTCGTAGGACCCCTACGAGGTATTGATGTCAACCTCGTAGGGCCTCTACTAGGATGAATCACAATCCCCACACCCGCGTTGCGTGGTTGATGAAAATGTGTAAAAAAAAAAAAAATCAACAAAGGGTATTAAATCCAGCGAAATTTTAAAATAAAAAAGGAGGGGCTACTCAGTATTTTTTTGGATCTGAATAGAATTTGCCAAAAAGTATATATGTTAGACAACAAGCAGTCAGAAATATATGTCGCACTAATAGGTAGTCAACCAACATTGATGACCAGATTGGTCATATCAGTTAACTGGGTCAAGCTTTAGTAATTGGAAAAAAAGGCATAACTGAAGCAATGGTGTTCAACAAATAAGGATAGGTCAAAATATCAAGGAACCAGTCCTGTAGGTGTATGAATCTATTTTTTAAAACTTTTCTTCCAATTTGTAACTTAATTTGGACATAATAACAATGGATTAGCATTTAACCAACCTAGTAGCATAGCTTATCATTTTAAAACGTTAAAGAAGCTCATGGGATGAACTTTCAGTATCGGAATTTGTGAGTGGCTATTCATATTGGGACAAATGTTGTAAATGAGCCAAAGGCTAATAAATTCCTTAACCTTCACATACATTAGTTACCCAGGATAAACAATAAATATATATAACAGCTAAAATGATAAATCGTATATTTTAAAAAATGCCATAGGATAAATAATAGTTTGTATGCAATCAAGATTATAGCAGTTTATTTAAACATATATTCACATAAAGCAATGTGTGGGAGAAATAGGTGAATTTTGAAGTATCCAGGGTGTGCGATATAGGTAGAGAAACCTATTTTGTAACAAATCTATAATCAACTAAGATCAGTAAAAGGTATAAACGAAAAATGTGTTGTCCGTGCTACGAATGAAATGAAGACATAATTAGTGAACCACAGGTCATTTTTCTTAAGCTTGTGCAGCAGCAGTTTGGGTATAACATCAAGAAAAGGAATACCCCACCCAAAAAGCAACTAAAGCATTGGGTTATAAACAAAGTACATATCAACAGGGAATATATTCGAAGCACATGAAGGATTCATGAACGTAAGGTGATTTTCTTCATATTTGGAATAATTTTTTTCATTTTTGGAGACTGAAATTATGCAGAATAAGTAAATTAAGAAAGAAACTTATGTACAACATATATAGTGAGAAAACTTAACTGGATGATAGGACCTCAAAATATAATCACAAATTTCATTTCATATTTTATTAGTGATATAAAAAAGGGAGTAATGTCAGAGGTAAAGTTAAAACCAAACAAAAAATGGTTACTATGAAGATATCCTTAGTTTCATATTTCAAATATAAGAGAAACTTAAGAAATCCAAGTTTAAAAAAAATATGGATAGAGAAAACTACCGATGGAAGGTAGTTTTTATTATTTGTTCTGTTTACGTATGCATATTTCGCCAAAAAAAAAAAAATAGTCATATGACAAACAACCAAGGTAAGCTTGTACAGTGACTGCGTGTTGGTAGAAATTTTGTAGAGAAGGCAGGTAAAAGGAGTAAAACTTAGCAAATATCGAAAAACTAAGAATTATAGAAATAGGATTTTCAAACAAAAATATATGCATTTAGTCATTTTGAAAGGAGGATGGAGCTTAATTTTTTAATTTTTAACATTACTGAATAGAAAAAGGCGAGCTATCAATATTTGGTTATAAACAGCATCAACGAAACTTTTTCCATACCTGTGTTTGAAGTAATAATAACATAAATGTAAAGGAGGAAATGAAGAGCTAAAAAGATGATATAATTTTGTTTTCTTAAAAGAATAAGTTGTCTATCATGGTTTCTTTAAGAAACCCGGTGTTCCACATTGATTTTTCTAAGGTATAAAGAATAGTTATATGAGAATAGAATGCCTGGTAAAAATATCTATTTTAATTGTGTAAAATCAAAGAAAATGACACATTTGACTTTATAACATGATGAGGAAAGGACTGTAAACATCGTCATGTTCATTTGGCCAATGTATATATCTTTTTTCCATTGCATGCAGTTAAAATGCAATATAGCATAGTGAAAAGCTACTATATCCATATATATTAAGAACCATTAAAGCATATCCTCATAATTAAATGATTAAAATTAAAATACAATGTGAAAATTTTACGTACAGTTAAAGTGATAGAAGAAACATTGATGATGGGGAGAGTAATGATGTCATGATTAGTTGTTGCCATATGATTTGAAAACCAGGTGGATTCGGGATTGGCATAAAATAAATAAAATCATGGTCTAAATTAGCAACTAATACGTATACGTTGATAGCCCTAAAATAGATTAATTATGTTTAGGCTGCATATATTGAAACACCCACCTCCGCTAAGGTCACTCACAGAGGGAATGCCTTAATTTCGGTGGAGCATTATAGGTAAAAGATGCAGATAAATTACAAGACAGACAAATAAAGCAGCGGAAAATAAAGTCATTTTATAAACAACTTAATTCAGTCAAGCTTTTACAACAATTTCCTCAATCATACTTAAATGTAATACATATAACTTCTGTCTTGATTTAAAAACTTCCAAGAATAAAAGAGGCACAAAAACAATGATATTCCCTGATAAAGCATGAACCAGCCATAGCAGTGGAAGAGCGAGAGTCCAAAGCGATACACCAACTAATCTTCAGGCTTGGAAAGAGAAGAGGTTCAAGTTAGGCTGAGCTATTCCCTCCTTGACTACCTTGGGGGGAGGCGAAAAACAAACTAGGTCAGACATAAGTCTGGTAAGTCCAGTGATCTTTCAGCATGCAAATAAGATAAAGGATCATGACATGAATAAACCGAAAATAGGACAATACCATAAAACAAGGTAACTAAAGACAAGATAAGTGCAAGGTGAACTGAATGTGCTTCTACTTTTTCTCTGCTTCGCTACTACTCTGTTAATCTGATTTCTATATTTATCTCTGCACCACCTAGCTAGTGTCCTAACTAGTAATCTGTATAAAATGATAATCGTGATCCCCCCTCCCCCGTAATTGTGGTAGCCTTCAGGTGTACATCTATCGTGAGGATTCCACCTCAATCAGCCTACTTTCCATGAACATGTTAGATGTACTCTTACTACCCTATCGATCGGCTCCCTACTTGTATTCATGTTCCATGTGTCTATGTCAATCAACCCTCTCTTGCGTGTAGATACCCTGTGTTGGTCCCACCATAAGGTGTATCAATCCTAATGATAGCAACCCGACACGATTCAAGATGCACAGTGTATAACTACTGGTACCCAGTGCCTGCTTTTTCCCACTCCGGAGTACGTGCATGCCCGTAAACTGTTGGAACCTACACTGACGTACCATCTGCCGCTGCTTTGACCTCATATAATTAGCCCAGTAATCGTGCCCCACCCTTCCTAGTTCAGGGTACCATGATACATCCATGTGGGTTACTGCTGAAATGGGTCCCCATTACTAGGGTTTCCTATTGGTTAAGTTTATGGGCTTATATTTACTAATATTACCCACCAACCCGATATGTACTTAAAGCTCCCATCGATTCAAGCATTTTTAATAAACGGTTAAGTTTTGTGGGCCTATATGTACTAATATTACCCACCTACACGAGATGTACTTAACCCTCCCATCGATTCAAGCATGTTTATTTAATAGTTAAGTTTAGAGGTCCTATATTTACTAATATTACCCATCAACCCGATATGTACTTAACCCTTCCACTGATTCAAGCATGTTTATTTAATGGTTAAGTTTTATGGGCCTATATTTACTAATATTACCCACCAACCCGATATGTACTTGACCCTTCCACTGATTCAAGCATGTTTATTTAATGGTTAAGTTTTGTGGGTCTATATTTACTAATATTACCCACCAACCTGATATGTACTTAACCCTCCCGCACATTACGCCATATTAGTTAAGTGTTGTCCGCTCATGTTAACTTAACCCACTCATTCATCATGTCATGTTGGTTAAGCATTTCTTATTAACTTGACCCTCCTTACTTATCATGTTAGATCGGTTAAGTGTTTCATATTAACTTAACCTCGTTCGTTCACCAAGTTATATTGGTCAAGTGTTTCTTGTTAACTTAACCACACGTATTCATCTTGTTGTACTGGTTAAGTGTCATCAATCAATTCAAGTTAACTTAACCCACCTACGTGTCATGTTACTTTGGTTAAGTGTTGCCTTCTTGTGTTAACTTAACCCTACTACAAATCAAGTTATATTGGTTAAGTGTTGCCCTCTTATTTTAACTTAACCTTTCCATAAATCAAGTTTTATTGGTTAAGTGTTTCTAAATTTACTTAACCTCGCTCACTTGTCTAATTAACATGTTATAACGGTTAAGTGTTCTAAATTTACTTACTTAACCTCACCCACTTGTCTAATTAACATGTTATAATGGTTAAGTGTTCTAAATCTACTTAACCTCACCCACTTGTCTAATTAACATGTTATAACGGTTAAGTGTTCTAATTTACTTAACCTCACCCACTTGTCTAATTAACATGTTATAACGGTTAAGTGTTCTAAATTTACTTAACCTCACCCATCAGTTTAGTTAACATGTTTAATTAGTTAAGTGTTTCCTTAATTAACTTGACCCTACCAATCTTGACTTATCTTTATTAAAGCACCAACCACTCACATTAGACAAGTATTGTTGTGGTCACTGGATGTGCCGGTCGGTTCCGGACAGTTTTCCACCATAACTCAGTCTAACCTCGGGTTAGGCATATTCGCCTTTTCTAAATTTACATATTTCTTATTTATGACAAATTCCATATGTAAATTATTACCAATTTAATTATGTCATAATTATCCTTTTAATTATGCTCACAATTAATGGTATACTAAATATACCATTTCATGAACCAATCTATGCCATGTAATTTTTCATGTTTATCCTACATATTTACATGTAAATTATAAATCAATTATTGTTATGACCCACTTTCCTTCTAAATCACATTCAAAATTTTAGGTATACAGATTATACCATTTTCATGCCACTTATCATGTTATATGTCAAACATGCCAATTACATGTAATTTCATGTTTTCCCCAACGTTACCCCTGTTGTACGTTCGCAAAATTACATAGAATGTTAGGCTCAATATTTTAGCCTAACTTATAAAACAAAAAGGGGAAAAGAGGAACTTTGCAACATTCCAACATTATATGGATCTAACTACACATATGTCACATGGATTTGGCATAGAACAATATACTTTTAACTATGAACTTGCAAATTTGATCTATGCAACATGAACCACAAGCATATGAATTTACACAAAACTATACAAGTTAAACTTGGCATGTAGTGGTGAACTTGCAAATTAGATCTATCATAAAGGCATCTGGATCTAACATATAAAGTTGTAGATCTAAACATATAAGGTCGTAGATCTAAACATGTATGCATAATGACTCTAAACAATTAGGTATAAACAACATGACTTAGCCTAAAACTTGTATGTATCATAATATAATTTCATTCCCAAATTCCTCTACAACATCATAGGTTTACTCACCAATTTCCACATAACATGATAGGTTCGATAGACCACAATAGTTCATAGGCATATATGATAGAATAGACATGAATAAACATGAATCAGCATATATACAACTTGATACAATTCTATTTTACAATTCATTACAAACCATGTCTTTAATTTATTCACATCTGAAAGATAACTACACTTACAATCAAAAGGAAAAACTTGATTTCTGGGATCTGTATTCCGAAACTGAATTGCTCTCCTTTGATGTAGATCATTGAATTCTCTTAGTTGAATTAGATTAGATTTTATTTTGACTTAGGTTTTAGTGGCGGCGAGGTTTAGATGAGAGTGAATAATAGAATTAGGTTTTAGGTTTAGGGTCCTTATATAGTTGTAAAGAGTTGTTTTAGGACCATTAGATTAACCCTGAACCATGAGAACCAATCAGATGCCACATCTACCTTAGAGCGAATCGGCCCACGGGTTAACAGCCAAACACCCTGAATCAACCCCTAGTCGACCCAGCGGGGCTCGGGTCGACCTCAAAAATGGGCCGGTTCGGTTATTCCCCCTCCCGATTTGCTGCTTTGAACTTTTTTTTGCATATTTATTTAATATATATATATATATTTCTCATATGCATACAAGCTTCAAGGCTTAATAACTACTTCATAAGGTATCCGTTTTATGCAAACCAAATGTCTATCTTGACCAAAATTTTGAGATGAACGTAAATGCGCAACCCATTTCACTTAATTCTTTTTCTAAAAATTAAGTATTCTTGAATTTATTAATTTTAATATTCTCAGAAAATTCGGGGTGTTACATATATAGTCAGGCATTTTAGATCACATTTTATAGACATATGTAAGAAAACACAATAAACGAAAGTAAAACGAAACTGGAAGCACATTGAAAGTTCAAGAAAATAAATATCTAACTACTACATATTGTCTTTATCGAACTTTAAATACCGTAAAAAATATAAGTGGACTAGTGTAGGTAATCCACTATATTTTCTTCAAATTCCTTATCCACAAAACATAAAATCAATTGCCAATAATCACATTACCTCATTTCTGTCTTAAACAATTTGGAAACTTGCTAGCAACGTCATTACCAGACATGTTCACCAGTTTCATTATCAAGCATGTACACCATGAATTCATATGTTACATTAGGACAATCGTATGAACTGTTTCGCTCATTTGATTATCAATTTCATATTGACTGATGCAACAATTCAACCAAATGTGCAAAATTATAACAATTAAAATAGAATGTCAATGTTAGGTTTACCAATGCAGCTTGTGATAATAACCACAGCAGTTTAAAGACAGTTAGCATACTGGTTCATTAAGTAAGCATACAAACATTAGTACATGCTGGTAGATTTATAAAACAAAATTGAATCTAGGTACAACCCAATCTAAATGAAGTTTTTTATAATGATAGTTATAATCGGAGTGGATGATAATGTGAAAATGGCCAAAAATAAAATGCTAAAACAACACTATGTTTATCGGAAACAAAGTAACAGCACACTACGTTATGCAGAAAGCATGCAATGATTGTTTAAATGAGGATTTTCGATCTATTGACGGAACAATTTGCGATCCTGAGACAATATAAAGATAGGACAAACAATGTCGTGGAAATGATTTCTACACTATAACATTTATATAAATAGACGTACTACTCCACAGTTTCAGTATAAGAAGCAAAACCGTCAATTAGAAGATAATAATAGTAAAAGGGGAAAAATGTAATGTACTATAAATCAACGAAGGAAAAAACGGCACCAAATTCTGATTTTCAAACACCGTAAGAAATCGAATTGGTGTTGTGATTTGAAGAAGATAGGCATAATTAGAAATGGCGAAATAGTCTTGCAACTGGATCTGACTTTACTTGACAAAATGATGTTGATACTAAGATTTTGATTAATGCCTACAAAAGAAGTTGCAATCGAATTAATGTCATAGAGATAAGATTATATACACACACACACACGATGAGTCGTGTTAGAATCCTCAAGTATAACACGAATATACGAAACAAATAATATATATATATATATATATAAAGCTTTTAAAAGCCAGAGATATACAAAAACAGCTCTACCAATCGACTTGTAGATAAATGACCAGTCGACTGGTTAGAGAATTTTTGTATATAACAGCTAGTTTTGAAAAGTTTATTTCCAAACGATTTGAAGTCTAAATTCAACCAGTCAACTGATGATTTTTAACCAGTCGACGTATTCGACCCAGAAATCTTTTTTATGAAAAGTCACCTTCTTTCATGAAGAGATTTCTCTTCAATGGTCAAGGGAAATGAACACAACTTTTTACAGAAACTCTTCATGAAGAATTGCTACCTTTCTACCATTATATATACACTTCAATTATGATTTCCAAATCACCGAATTTTCTATTTCTTATCTAGTTTCTGAATTTCATTTCTGCACTCTTGCAATACAAAAGCTTTCCCAAATTCAAATACTTGTTGAATCCTTGAATTGATTTAATATAACTTGCTTCAACAAGCAATTTTCTTTCTTAAATCTTCGCATTCAAATCATATACTTGCGGATAAGATTATAGGAATGGCATACTTAAACTGTTGACTATCCGTGTTGATTCAAGAACACAAAGCAAAAGTTAAAACACTTGTAATTGTTGAAGTCCTGTATAGTTGCTCAGGCAAGAGGCATCCTTGTTAGGGCTCGGGTGTACTGACCTATTCCTCCAGGTTAAGAGAGGGCATGATAGTGAATTTCGAAGAGGAGCTTCAGGACTGGACGTAGGGAGGGAAGTTCGAACCATTGTAAAATTTCTGGTGTTGTTTCTTATTAATTTTACTTTTGACATATTTTCTATAGCTTAATTTTTTACCTGCGTAACTATTGAATATTAGCTAGTTAGTATATCATCTACATTTCCGCTATATCCATATAGATCCTGCTTAAGTCGTACACAACGACTCTTTTCAATCGGTATCAGAGCAAGGCCATCATTTAACCATAAAACCGTTATCTAATATTTAGATAATATGGATAATAACACTAGTATTAGCAATAACACTGGATATTCTGAAGGCCAATCCACTGCTAGACCACCCTTCTTAATGGCATGAACTATAGTTACTGGGCTACATGAATGAGGATATACATGCAAGAAAATAGTTTTGATGCGTGGAATATCACCAAAAAGAGTACACACAACCTACTACCCTATTTACTGAATGGTTTGCATCTGAAAAAGAAGAGGCTAGTGCCAATGCTAAGGCTATCAACATATTGATTGTGCTTTAGATAGAAACGAGTTTAACCGGATTTGTATATGCAACACAACATATGAAATCTGGAGAACACTCAAAATTACTCATGAAGGTACTAACAAGGTTAAACAAAGTAAAATATCTATGCTTAAGAATCAATTTCAAAATTTTGAAGATGAATGAAAATGAATCCATAAATGATATGTATTCACGTTTCCAAAACATTTATCACTCTTTGTTAGGATTAGGGAAAAGTATTCTGATTTTGATATAGTGTCAAAAATTTTGAACTTCTTAACGAATGAATGGGAGAGAAAAGTATTAGCGATCGAAGAAGCTAATGATCTCTCTGCCATGAAACTAGAAGAGTTGATCGTAATCTAATGTCTTATGAAGTAAATTTGCTGGCAAAGAAAGTATAGGTACAGGATAAGAAAAATATTGCTTTCCATGCTGAGAAAGAAGACTCCGATTCAGACGAAGAAGATATTGCTTTCGTAGCAAAAAAATTTTAGAAAATTTCTAAAATACAGAAAACGCCAAAGCAAAAATTTGAAAAAGAATTCATCAAAAGAGCCTGACCCTGCACTAGTAAAATTCTTTAATTGTCACAAGACTGGACACTATCAAAAGAATTGTCTAGTATTGAGGAAAAATCGCAAGAAGGAAAAATCAAAGAGACAAGCAATTTCAGTCACTTAGGATAAATCGGATTCATCTTCTGAAAGTGACAGCGACAATTACAGTGAACTAGCAAATGTATGCTTCATGGCTAAGGATAATGATGTAAGTGATTTTACTTTTGATGAATTAGTGGAAATTAATACTGAAATCTTACAATCTAGGAAAATGTTTAAGCGAAAGTTTAAACAAGCTAACGAAGATAAAAAGAAAGCATAATTTGAGAGAGATCTTTAGAAGATGAGAAAGAAAATTTAGAAAATGAAATTATAAAATTACAAGAATCTCTTTCAGTAGCAAATTCTCAGATATCTATGTTGAGTCAAGAAATCGAGACTCAAAAGAATAAAAACGATTTATTAGCTTTTGAGAATCATGATTTAAATACTAAAGTTAAAATTATAGAAATAGAAAATTCTAGTTTAAAAATTAAGTTAGAAAGCATATCTAAAAATGTTAATAATTTTAACAAAGGAAGAGAGAATTTATCTAAAATATTAGAAAACTCTCAACCAATTTTATGTAAGAAAGGACTAGGGTATGATAAAAAATTGAAAAGAAAATCCAGTTCTAAAAACTCTAATATTAAACCAGAAATTTCTAGTAGTAAATTAAATATTTCTACTAAGACATAACCCTTAGGATCCTAACGGAGGAAGTGGGTACCAATGAAATTTTTAAATTATTTTTTGTAGGTCCCACTCAACAAAAACAGAGGAAAATGGATACTAGACAGCAGTTTCTCAAAACACATGACAGGAGACATGGAGATGCTAACAAATATCATTTACTCAAAAGGAGGAATGGTCGCATTTGGAGATAATTCCAAAGGATATATCATCGGCAAAGGCGATGTGAGCAATTACGGTATATCTAATTCACCTCTTATTTCGGATGTTTTATTGATTAAGAATTTAAAACACAATTTATTAAGTATTAGTCAATTATGTGATAAAGGTTTTAAAATATCGTTTTTTGAAAATAAATTTAGTATATTTGATTCAAATCAGAATCTTATTTTTAATGGAAATTGAGACAAAAATATTTATGTTTTAAATATGGCAGTTAATAATAGTCCAAGTATGAGTTTATTAGCCAAAGACAATGATCCTTGGTTATAGCACAAACGATTTTGCCATATTAATTTTAAAATAATAAACAAGATACCTAAAAATGATCTTATAAGAGGATTACCCAAAATAAAATTCAAAACTAAAAATTTATGTGATGCTTGTCAACTTGGAAAGCTAACCAAATCCGCCCTTAAATCTAAAAAGGTCATATCAACTTTGCAACCACTTGAGTTACTACACATGGATTTTTTCAGACCAACTCAAGTTCAGTCCATAAATCATAATAGATATGTGTTTGTAATTGTTGGTGATTTTTCAAGATATATTTGGACTATGTTTTTAAAGAATAAAAGCGATACTGTTGAAATCTTTAAGAATTTCGTCAAACAAATTCAAAATTTAACTGAGTTAAAAATAAAAAACATATGAAGTGATCATGGAGGAGAATTCAATAATGAGAAATTTGATTTATTTTGTCAAAAGAAAGGAATGTTTCATAATTTCTCTTTTCCTAGAACTCCACAACAAAATGGAGTTGTAGAACATAAAAATAGAAATTTATAAGAATGTGCAAGAACATTATTAAATGGAAGTACACAGCCAAAACATTTTAGGCTGAAGCAGTCGCAATAGCTTGTTATGTTTTGAATCATGTTTCTATCCGACCTCTTACTATAAACACTCCATATGAGCTTTTCACTTGTAAAAAACCAAATATATCCTATTTCACAATTTTTAGTTCAAAATGCTTAATTTTAAATACAAAAGATTAGCTTGGAAATTTTGATTCAAAATTTGTCGAAGGAATATTCTTAGGATATTCTGAGCGAAGCAAGGCTTATCGTATTTTCAATAAGAAAACCGGTAAAATCGAAGAATAACTTCATGTGTCATTTGACGAAAATATTATTCAAAATTCATTTAATTCAGATATTATGAAAAATAATTCTTCACATGACCATGATAGTGATATATATAGAGAAGATGAAAACATTATTCATAATAACATAGAAAATAATGCTACAGAAACTCAAGATAATATCAATAATCAAAATATTCCTATTAATGAAGTTCGATCTCCACCATGAATATTACGAGTCCGTCCAAATCAAAATATTATTGGAGAAATAACTTCAAATGTAAGAACAAGAAGTCAACTTAATTTAGTAAGTAATGTAGCCTTCTTATCACATATTGAACCCAAAAACCCTAAAGAAGCATCTACAGATGAAAATTGGATAATTGCAATACAAGAAGAATTAAATCAATTTGAATGTAATGAAGTATGGGAATTAGTTCCAAGACCGACTGATCAAACTGTTATTGGAACAAAATGGATTTACAAAAATAAAACAGAAGAATTAGGAAATATCACTTGAAATAAAGCTAGACTTGTTGCACAAGGTTACAATCAAGAAGAAGGCATAGATTATGAAGAAATTTTTGTTCCTGTTGCACGACTAGAAGTAATTCAAATATTATTAGCATACGCTTATCATCACAACTTTAAACTATATCAGATGGACGTTAAAAGCGCTTTCTTGAATGGCTATATTAAAGACCAATTATATGTTGAACAAACTCCACTATTTGCTCATAAACAATATCCTGATCATGTTTTTAAACTGAAAAAGGCATTATATGGTTTGAAGCAAGCACCTCGTGCTTTGTATGAACGTCTCAAAACTTATTTATTAGATTTAGGATTTCAAATTGGAAAGGTTGATCAAACACTTTTTATCAAGAATGATAATAAAGATATTCTAATAGTACAAATATATGTAGGTGATATTACCTTTGGATCAACGAATGATCAATTATGTCAAGATTTTTCAAAAATAATGACCAATGAATTTGAGATGTCACATATGGGAGAACTATCTTACTTTCTAGGTTTGCAAATTAAGCAATTGTCAGATGGAATTTTCATTAATCAAGAAAAATACTACTAATTTAATAAAACGTTTTGGAATGGAAAAAACAATAAGTAAACCTACACCAATGAGTATGACGACACATTTAGATAAAGATGAAAATGGTAAGAGCGTCGATCAAAAGCTATATCGAAGCATGATAGGTTCACTTTTGTATTTAATTGCAAGTAGACCGGATATTATGACGAGGGTTTGCTTATGTGCTCGTTTTCAAGTTAATCCAAAAGAATCACATTTGAGAGCAGTGAAACGTATATTACGTTATCTTAGTAGTACCAAAGATATTGGACTTTTCTATCCGAAAGACTGTTCCTTTGAATTAGTTTCATATAGTGATGCTGATTTTGGAGGATCACGGACGGATCGTAAGAGTACAAGCGGAACATGTCACTTTATTGGTAAATCACTTATATCTTGGTTCAGGAAGAAACAAAATTGTGTTTCACTGTCAACATGCGAAGCTGAATACATATATGCTGCACTTGCATGTGCTCAGGTAATATATATGCAACAAACACTAAAAGATTTTAACGTAAATTTGTCTAATTCCACAATTTATTGTGATAATACTAGCGCAATAAATTTGTCTAAGAATCTGGTAAACCATTCCAGAACTAAACACACTGATATAAGACATCATTTCTTAAGAGACCATATTGAAAACAAACAATTAAACTAGAGTTTGTAAACTCAGAAAATCAAATTGCAGATATCTTTACTAAACCCCTTTTAGAGAACTCTTTCATAAGACTTCGGCGAGAACTAGGAATGTATCTTTCAAAGATCTCTAAAATGTTATTCGATTACATTGTGCTTATGATGTCTTAATTTCTTTTTAATCGATGACAAAGAAGGAGAAAAATATCTCTCTTATGATTTGATTCCATGGTATATGTGCTATAACATTTTATGATTCCATGCTACCTGAATATATGTGCTAAAAAAATTTGTTGCAGGAATCAAAAGGTAAGTTTATAAATTTATGAACTAACAATTGTAGAAATTCAGGGGGGGCTAAACATTCGGGGGGAGAAAAATAAGAGTGTTGTCATCAGTCGAAAATGGGGAGAATGTTGATACCAAGATTTTGATTAATGCCAACAAAAGAAGTTGCAATGGAATTCATGTCATAGAGATAAGGTTATATATATATACACACATATATATATATATACGCGTTGAGTTGTGTTAGAATTAAGTTAAAATCTATACTCAAGTATAACGCGAATATACAAAACAAAGAATATATATATTTATAAAGCTTTAAAAAGCCAGAAATATATGAAAATAGCTCAACTAGTTGACTGGTAGATAAATGACCAGTCGATTGGTAGATAAATGACCAGTCGACTGGTCAGAGAATTTTTGTATATAACGGCTAGTTTTGAAAAAAAAATCCAAACGATTTTAAGTCTTCAACTAGTTAACTGAAGATTTTTAACCAGTCGACTGATTCGACCCAGAAATCTTTTTTATGAAAGGTCACCTTCTTTTATGAAGAGATTTCTCTTCAATGATCAAGGGAAATGAACACAGCTTCTTACAGAAACTCTACCTTTCTACCATTATATATACACTTCAATTATGATTTCCAAATCACCGAATTTTCTATTTCTTATCTAATTTCTGAATTGCATTTCTACACTCTTGCAATACAAAAGCTTTCCCAAATTCAAATACTTGTTGAATCCTTGAATTGATTTAATATCACTTAATTCAACAAGCAATTTTCTTCCGTAAATCTTCGCATTCAAATCATATACTTAAAGATAAAATCATAGGAAGGGTGTACTTAAACTGTTGACTATTCGTGTTGATTCAAGAACACAAAGAAGTCAAAACACTTGTAATCGTTGAAGTACTGTATAGTTGCTCAGGCGAGAGGCATCCTTGTTGGGGCTCGGGTGTACTGACCTATTCCTTCGGGTTAAGAGAGGGCATGATAGTGAATTCCGAAGAGGAGCTTCGGGACCAGACGTAGGGAAGGAAGTCTGAACTAGTATAAAATTCATGGTGTCATTTCTTATTACTTTTACTTTTGATATATTTCTATAGCTTAGTTTTTTACCTGCGTTACTATTGTATATTATCTAGTTAGTATATCATCTACATTTTCTCTATATCCATACAGATCATGCTTAAGTCGTACACATCGACTATTTTCAAATGGGACGTCAGCAGAAAAAGATAGGTTAATAAATTGAGGGTACAAGTATGACAAAACGATGGAAGTTAGAATTGGGGGACTGAAATTTGGAAGATGGAGAGGCCGAAACAGAGGATGGGCAACGCAATTCTATATATTATATAAATTTACTCGATACTGGGAGGTCGCTTCCTCGAAACGACGCGTCAGACTTAGTAAAAAAGGCAAGCCATTCAACTCAACTTTTTGTCTATTGTACTTTCTATTATAGGTAAATGACTGATATGTGTATATATATATATATATATATATATATATATCAAGTCAAACACATGTACTAATAAGTATGATACAAAGCAAATACATGTACTCAAAGGTAAACTTTACGTGTGCATCATGCATTGTAAAACAAAGTGGGTATCTAATTCGAGTATATGTGCGACAAGTGCTTGGCATCAGGGTGCCAAAATAGTAAATGACAGGGTACACAACATTACAATGGAAGCTATAGGCATGAGGCATGCACACAAGGCAACATAAGGGCAACATCATTTACATGGCAGCAATATAAGTTGTAGAAAATAAGACGCAACGCAATATATATGTATTCCACTTTTCAGAACAAGACAACAAATCAGTTATAATATTCTGTAGCATTGAGATTGAGAACTTGTATAAAATATTCGTGAGATAACCAACCTTGTGTGGTTTTAAGAATAGAAGATGACGTAGGTTGTGTTAACCCATGAAATATGGCTCATGATTACATACAAGGTTAGGTCATACTCATTGCATAGCGTTAGCTCGTCCTTAGGTCGGGAAAAGATCTGCTCAAGACATACCATGGGTCGTTAAAGGCGTTAGACAATTGAGCCCCTTGGCCCGTCCGCCTTTAATAGTTCGTTAGACTTCTTAGCTTGTTAGACATTTTAGGTCGTTCAGATCTCTTCAAGTTGCTCATCTTCTTAAAGTCCGCCAAAGCTTTTGAAATGTCAAGCACACAAGTCTGTTGAAGCTTGCAATGCACCCTGCTCCTAAGGTAGCCTACCTTTTAGCTAGCTCCGCTTTTTTTAGCTCACCAAGCTCTTTCGCTCGCGCTGCTTCATATTAAGGCTGTTGGGTCGCCCCGCTTTTTTTTTGGCCCGTTCCGCTATAAGCCTCAAGGCTTTGGACCTCAAAAACTCTCCTTCAATACCTTCTAGCCCGCCCGACGACCTAAAAAGGGTTCAGAATATTTATAACTCTGCCACCTGGTCCGAATCTCACCTATAAATACCCCCCTCATTCCTTCATTATGGGGAACCAAATTCCATGACCCCGAAGGGTTGCCTAAATATTTCTTGAGCATTCTTAAGTGATTTCTATCTCTCCAAACATCCTCAATTGAAGATTAAATGTGAAGTTCATCATGGAATCAATCACAAGTAATCAAGAGTCCTAGAAATGGAAGATTCCCCATCATTCTCCTTGCGTAGTGTGGAATTATTCTACTTCACCACTAATTTTCATAGATTTGAGTGAAGCTGTTGTGTAAGAAGTAATATGAATGTACTCTTTTGTGATCCTCAACTTGTAATCTTTGAATTGATAATGGAAATCGCTATTAAAGTTGACGTAGACCTTTCCTAAGGTTGAATCACTATAAAATTTGTGTCTTTTTACTTTTTGTCGTGATTGTGGCCTCTCTTCATACCAATTGGTGAAGTGCAATTTTTGCACCTTCAGTGTTGAGATCTAATTTGGATTTTAACATTTGGCGCCCACTATTGGGCCACGTTCGTAAATTTTACTCTTACACTCCCTCTCAAGGTTGGAGACGCTGCATTGAAGTTTTAAACTACCTCCTTTTCCGAAATCATGGCAAAATCTAAGAAGGCCATGAGCAAAAATGTTGGAAATACCGACAACATTGCTAATGAAGAAACTCCACTTACCAACCAATTTGAAGTTGGTGAAGACTCAGTAAATGGAGCCGATGTGACTAAAAGTGAGCTGAATGTCATTGTCGCCAACGTGAATTAACGAATGGATGCTTCCACTAAAGCTATGATGGAGAAACTTGATGTCACTGCACCAGAAAAGGCCTTTAGCAGCGTTTAAAAAACGCTACCAAAGCCTTTGATAGCGTTTTAAAGAACGCTACTACAGGTCCTGCAACTAAAAATCTGTTATTTTTTGTTGCGTTTCGATAAACGTTGCCAAACAAAAGTAACCAAAAAATTTCTACAGCGTTTAAAAAGTCCAACCAAAACTAACATTTTTTTGTTGCGTTTGTGCTTGGTCCTTTTCTTTGATTTTCTGTAGCGTTTATTTTATGTAACTACAAACTTTTCATTGCATTTATTTTATGCCACTATAAATTCAAATAATATTTTACGTTTGTTTCAGTAGCGCTTCAAAAACGCTGCTGAAATGTATTGATTGTTTTGTAGCATATTTTAAATGCTACCATGTACTGTTAATGGCTCACATTGTTTCAGCAACCAGCTTTGTAATAATCATACCAAAATCAGCAACAATCATATAATTATCATATTCAAACCAATAATCAACCAATTATATAATCATCATATTCAAATAATTAATAACACATTAATTACATAAGTACTATCCATAACCATTTAGATAATAGTTGTTTGACAAAATGAGCAAGTTCACATACCACAAGCATTCTCGAAGAGTTTTACTTAAGTACCGACTAATATCATAAAACATATAACAATTGAAGTCACGTCCGTTGTTGGTGATGGTCTTTACTCTGGAAAAGCTAATTACCTGTAAACACATTCGATAATCAACAATAAGCATTTGTCATGAATTATCAAATAAAATTCAAATAATGTTAATTGATTGTTATTAAAACAAACACATAAATAATTAAGCTGGATATCAAATAACATTCAGACAATATTGTATATTATGGCGATAGCTATGGTGCATTTAAAATATGGTGTTCCTACGTGTTCCTATGCACTCATGTACAAAACACCATATAAGATAAACAGCAAATAAGATAAATATGATCGGATGTTGTCTGCCTTCAAATAATGTATGTACGCATGTTGTGATTAAAAGGTACAATTGCTTGAAGCTCAAGACAACTACTTGTATCAGGCTGTAAGCATCACTTTCTTTCAATTTCCTTCCTAGTTCCTAAACAGAAGTGTTCAAGTATCATGCCAAAATTTCAATAACACTTAATTTCCTAAATGGAAATCATGGCTATATAGTTGATCTAAATCACTATGCTACAGATGCCAAATTCTTTGAACAATGAGTTGTGTATAAATATTTGACCGCAGGATGTTGAAACTAGCTTTCAAGGTATAATGGCAAAAATATTTGACCATAGGGTGTATGTTTTTATCCATTAATGCAATAATGCACACATAAGGCTATTTTCCTTCATGAATTTGTGTATAGGTACATGCAACGTATTTTGACAAAAAAGTGCATTTTGAGAAACATATTAAACATGGTCCAAGAATAGACAAATGGGTACATGTGCTGGGTCAATCTTCAAACTACGAATCTTTGTCTTCTTAAGTCTGCATGTAGACCGCGCTAAACAGAATATTATGCGAACAAAAATAGCAAGGAAAACTAAATATTAGAAACACAGACCACTGTATTAACAACTAAATAT
Source organism: Allium sativum (assembly GCA_030737875.1). Lineage (NCBI taxonomy): Eukaryota > Viridiplantae > Streptophyta > Magnoliopsida > Asparagales > Amaryllidaceae > Allium > Allium sativum. The sequence goes on along the minus strand of CM060918.1, from coordinate 221,861,470 downwards.
CAACAACATAAGAACAAAATATCAGCAAAGTATAGTACAAACGGTGGAAGCTACTCAATAGCAGTGATAGGTGATTTGAAGGAAGCTAGTAAACATGTCAACATGTGAGATTATCTTAACCTTTGGTACGATCCCAAGTAAAAGACATTTCAATTGTTAGAAAAAAGTATTTTGTATTTTATGATTGACTTCCATTTTAGCAACAATGTTCTGCTTTACATTTTATGTAAACTTTATTTCTATTGCATCAACTTTGATGAATCAGCAATATTTTCTCAAGTTATCAGATTACTAAGTTCTGGTTTACAATGAAGTCGGGTCATAATCTATACTATACTATAATTACTGGGTTTGCATCAGAGCGCTCAGAGACATTCTACAAAATCTAGAACTCAAGAGTCACGCATATTAATGCTTTCTTTTCCACCCGTGCCTCGCATTGACGTCCCTAAATATTCATCACGTCTGTTCTCATGTGCTTTGCCTTATCCTTTACCACGAAAAGCCCTAAATATTCAGGCCTCCCCCAAATTTGACCCTTCTACCCACCATCAGCGTCGACCACCCCTCCTCCCACCGTCGGCAACATCTTCGATTCCCGATCTCCACGATACTATGCTATTAATACCCAATTTCCTCCAGATCTCCACGAGCCGTTTTCTCTTTTCTGCTTGACCCTAACTAAATGGCCATCATTTTTGGGTGCCCTTATTCTAACCAAATCCTTATCTCATTTCTTACAGTTTATGCCATATCTATTTCTCAATCGCCTAGGAGTCAACCTCACATATTCACCGCTGTGGAGGCCATTAGTTTTTGAACCTCAAAAGTCCTCTTCGTTTTTCACCTACAAGCAACTCTACACCATTACGCAAGGTAATATTTTCCCTGAATCGCGTTGCCCATATATTTTGTCAATCTATCAACCTTCTTATTTTTCTGATTTGTGCGTCCTTTTCATACCTCTCATCTGCTTCACATGTTTTATTTTGTTCCCTGCTGATTTTTTGTTTATAGTTGCACAGATTATACTATTTTTTTGTTAGATATTCGAGCTTGCAAACCTATTTCTAATATTTGGTTCAGAGGTAATAAGGTCTATTTATCTAAAATTAGTTTGTTTCTGTTGGTTTTTGGGTTCATTGTGAGAGTTGTTGTCTTTGAATTTTCATCATAAAAAATTGCTACTTCCGCCTCTGTGCTTAATATATTCACAATGCTTTGTGATAATTTATCTCATCAGTTTTATTCTTCATTGTTGTATGATTTTGCACCATGAAGATTTCCAATGTAGACATCAAATATTATATTATTTAGCTAAAGGGAATTTACTTTTAGTGCAGAGCAGATTCATTTTCCTTAATCTGATTATGCTCTCACGAATTTTACATGCTCAGTGAATATAAAAATATCAAAACCTCATTTGATATGGATAAGTTTTATATTATTCATATCTCTTTGGGCAAAGTATGTTACATATTTAGCAACCATATATGGTTTCCCTCAATCAAAATCTACTGAGATGATTGTGATGGTGAGGTGGATTGTTTATGGTTTCTTATGGTGGAGGTTTCCGATATTATGGTTTTCAAAGGGTTCATTGGCTAACGACAGGGATGGTTGTTCTATAGATTGGACAATCTCGGGTCAAGCTTTTTGTAACTTGTGTTAATTTCTACTTGCTACATAGGCAGCTGGGGATGAATAGGAGGGTACTATCCCAAAAGTGGGATGGGATAAGAAAATTTTCAATTGAGTTAACAGTTGAAATGTTCACTTACTTCGCCATAACATTACATTCAAATTTCTTTTCATCTTTTACAAGTTCATTTTGTTATTTTTAAGCATATTTTACGTTGGGTTTTGGTTTTTCAGGATTCATTGAAGATGTTTTTTGATATGCAAATATTAAATACAAACGTTTATGATTATTAAATTTTAAACTTTGACTACCATAGTGAATTTAAAGTGAAATTCGCATAACATACTTATCATTTGGTGGACGTTTATTATAAATATAGCCTCACATGATTATAACACACAAGTTCCTTCTATTTCGAAATGCACTGGGAACAAATATTCATAAATTGAACATATCCAGACACTAATTTTAAGCTCTTTTTCTTTTGTTTCCAGCGAAAAGAGTAGGTATCAAGCTTGAGCTTTAACTGTAAGTTCTAATCTCCTTTCTTTACAAGCAATATTTCTTATTCTGTTTTTGTTTTGAGTATGTTGCTAACACTCATGATGATTGTATCTGAAATATATTATCCTCTTCAAGGCCATTGCATATTTTTTGAAATTATATAATGTTTTTTTGAAATTACATAATGTTTTGTTCTACATCCTAAAATAGTGTGTACGATATTATCAGCCTTTTATATTATTATAGTCATTTCATATTTATCTATAATATTATATGAAAGATGAGCTAATTTAAGCTTACTACATAATTGAAATATGAGGTGCAGTTAAAATAACATATCCATTTATAACCATATGCTTGGTTATCTTTAACCATTATTTAATTTAATTGTACTAATAATGTAGTCTGAAAAAAATATTACATAACTTTGGATTGACGGTGAGTTGATAGGCTCTATATTATGTTGAAACATATATTTACGTTATAAAATATTCTAAATCACAAGTATCATGTGGTTTTGGATATCCTTACCCTTTATAAAGTATATACTTAACCTTATATACTCTGAGAAATTGTCTTTGACACAAATATTTTACTTTAAAACATAATAAGAATAATAACCATTAATCTTCATGATGAACTAATAAGCTTTTGTGGACTAGATAGTAAGAATAATGTATATTACTTACAATGTTATGCATAAAGGTCCCTAGAAAGTATTTACTATTATGGATTATTGGTGTCAATTATGTTTTTAATATTGTCCCATTCTCTTTTCTGCCACAGAGTGTTCGAACAACTTTTGTATGGGGTATCGATGAAATATAAAACAAAATGAAAATGGCCTAAGCCTGTTCATTGTTCATCTTTCATGATTGTTATTAGTGAACATTAGTGAATATTGATGCTTATAACACAAAAAAAAGTAGGGTAACAACAGCCTGAAGATTTTGCTGAAATAATATAATGTGATTTAGATAACATATGTTTGTCCATAGCGCCATATCTTCTGTTGCAGATTGACGAGATTTAATGTAATAAACAACTCATTATCATTAATTCCAAATAAAAAACCATGTAAAGATGATCAGTTTATGCCAATAATAAGTAGTATAAAATGTATTTCCTACCTGTAGAAGTTATATGAAAGTAACAATATAAAAGTTATATAAGTTGTTCTTAGCAGTCCCAAAGAAATAGACTGGATCTTATAAACCTAAGATGAAACTATTACATTACCAAGTTAGTACCTCGGAAGCATTTCATGATACTAAACATTTTATGTTTTATTTTGCACTTACCTATCATTATGCTTTTTGTTTGCAAGATGTAAAAGGACACACATGTAAATGTGGCATGTGAAATGCATAGAATTAGTACAATAAGCTTTGTTGCCAAATGCTCAAATGTCTACTTTTGGTGTTAACTGATTTTCATGCAAAAAGGTATAATGATAAACTGCATTAATGCTATCCCAAGTTAGATGCACTTTTCTTCTTTCCTTCTTTGTTTTCTTGATAACATATGGAAAATATTGGTTAATACTACCCAGGTCAGCTTTTAAATGCTTTCTTTTAGAAAATAAGCGCATACTTGATTGATATAATACATAAGATAATATCCATGTACTAGATTATGGTTTAATCACATTTCTAAAGTTCATCTACTTTCCCGTGTTTTGGGATTTCTTTTAACAAATTAATCGTGATATAATTCAAATGCACATAGTTATACAAAAATAATTGAGATCAATGCATAAGTTGTTCTTAATGTAAGTCATAAGTTGTTCTTAATATAAGTCATAAGTTGTCCATTTAAATGTTTTTTTTCCTTTTTGCTTTACAATCGACCAAATTTTACAATGTTTTTAAAATTGACGTTAATTGCTAATTTTATTTAAAAATCAAAATTTACTTAATTTATGCCTGTTTTTTCAAAATTAATTTTAAGACTAACACATCCTTCATTATAACATAAATAATTGTTTTTGAACCCGTTAAATTAAAATTAAAATTGTATAATAATACAAAGAAACATTAATAGTATTATTTATATAATGTGCTATAAGCTTGAAATAGAGTAGAATAAAAAGGTATGATGTTTTTATGTCTTTCCTTTATTTGATTTTTTTTAAAAAATTGATCAAGTCGACGTAATGATTTTTAAAAATAGGTATTAATAGTTTTCTCAAATTAAGGATTAACGTAAACTGGAAACATGAAAATCTACCTAAATCTGATTCTAATTTACAAATTCTAAAAAGAGAAAAAAGGAAGAACAAGATAAGGAACATATTTTATTAAAGGTGTTAGTGTTGTAATTGCTGTAGCTAAAGTAAAAAAATGGTGTGTACGTATTGCTTAAAAGTTTTTTTGGAGCATAGTAGTTTTTGGTGATCGAATAGATTTTTTCTACTAAAAAACCGAAGAACTAGAGAATAACATAAAACCCTAGCGCTACTTTCATAGAGTACACCAAATTTTGTTGCTTAAAAAATTGATCACATAATATTGATATCTAATAATTGGATAATCTCATAACCTTGAATATGCATAGCAGATTACTGTCTCACCTTTATATTCCTATTTCATCGACAGCAGATAAAAACTTAGGATTAGTAATATGAGTTGCTTTAGTTTTTCAACTTCGTGCAAGTAACAATGGCACCACGTAAGAAGCTTCACAACCATGAATAATATGATATGGACTTTTGGAAGTAACAAAATTTGGCAAAAACTAAACTTTATTACTGTTGTTGGTACATATTTACTTAGTTTTACTTTTGGGTTAATCTTGACTATCCACAAAAATTGAACTACTACTTGAGATGTTGCTTTGTATACATGGAAATTATTGCTTTTTTTCTCTATTGTTCTTGCATATGTGGAAGTTGGATAAATGTTGCATTTAGTTTTTCAGAAAGATTTAAATCTTTATCATATGATCATTCCACGTTTATCCTCAAACTCATACGCAATTTCCGAAGGCTGATTAATTGTGCATAGGATTAGACGTTGGAACTGCTTTTTCGCATAGTTAGCTTATGGAATATTTGAACATGAACAGATATAATTTAGTTAATTTCCGCCGAATGGATTTTATATGGAGGTTTTGAACCTAGAGACTCAACATATTGTTTAGTTAATTTGTTACTCTAATCCATTAAATATCCTTTGTTAGATGATTTTTCTTTAGTTTATGAAATAAAAGTAATAATATTTATTAATCTTTTGAAACATGTATGTTTAATATGATGACAACGATTTTTCATAATCATGCCTCAAGTTTCACAAATCAGAATGTCAATTCTTGGATTTTAAAAGCTGAACATCAAACATTTTGAGAGCCTATCAGATATCAAATATTTGATTGTGAGCATAATGACTGCAAAGTGTTTGTTGATATTATAATATTCTCAGACCATTTCTAACCAAGTTTGTTATGTCTGCTTTTGCATTCAAGCTTTTGATCGATTAAGTACAAAATTACTGATTGGATGTTATGATAAGATAAAGGGAGGTTGTTAAATTTGATTTGAGCACAAGAAAATTGGTACAGCATAGAATATTTATATATTAAACTCACTTATATTGCAACAAGGTATGTTTTACATGTTTTACATGGTATGCTATGTGACACACACATCATATTGCAACATATATGGAATTATACACAGGGTTTTTCATATATTGATGTTTGTTTGATTCCGATCATGATTTGATCCAGTATGTTAGTATACTGTTATTGTGATTTGTCAAAAGGATCTCCATACAAAAGAGGCTGTCAAAATTCTCTGAAATTTCTCTTATGTAGAAAATTTTGAAATCCCATATCCTATATGCGAGACTGCATAAACCATTTAGTAAATTTAATTATGAAGTCGTCATGTCTAATAGTAGTATTTGATTGTTACACCTGTGTAGTTTCAACAGCTGACCTTTTTTTAGAATCCTTCACACTGTTAATCGTCTTGATTTCATTCCTGGAATTTTCATTTAAGGTCAGAACGATGTGAATATCTATATAGTCTTTTTGTAGCATTTGATGATTTGTGTGATAATGTGTCATGACCATATATATTATTTTATTACCAATATTGCACTAAGTAGTTTTACATAGATCAATTAGTTGCACTAGGCCTTGAAGAAAATTATCCACGCAATATCTTTAAATTAACAGCAAAAACTAAGGTTACACGCATTAAAATTAAGGCACACACCATGCACCTAGCAAGTTATTCTCTTGCAAATGTTTCATCTTCAACAAAAGCTTCTAAAATATATTGAGGTACTTTTATTTCAGAATTTTACATTTTCTTGGAATTAAGATGATATATAATAAGCTTAGTGTTTAGGAATTTGGCAGAAAAGCAGGGTCATTTAACTCATCATTGGGAAGTGGGTATAAGTTAGCTCTTGCAGTCACAAACAACTCTTGGAGATTCATTTGTCTTTCAATTTTTTTTGTGTGTGATTTATTGTGTGCATTTATCTTTTATATGATATTACATAAGATCATGAACTTGGATGAAAGTTTAGTACTTCAAATTATCTTTTGGGATCATGTTTTAAGTCATATGGTTATCATAAGATCATGGTTTTATATTCCATATTTGTTGAAATATAAGCATAGAAATTAAATTATCCACTCTAATATATGGAATTTTTGTTTTATGTAGATGCAGATCGTTTTACGATAGTGTGTTCCCTTAACAGGTAAGTCATGATCTATTCTAGAATTATGAGGTTTGTTACCTACCTTGAATTGTCAGTTTTTGATTATTATTTTATGATGGATTGATTTCTGGGTAAACTATATAAATAGTCATGCAACATCAACACTACTTAGCGATTTGGAAGAGTTCAATGCTAGAAAGATCTTCAAGGACAAGTCTGAGCTAAAAATGCGTGGAACATAAGTAAGTTATCATAATTTGTACATCGATTGAAATTATAATCCAATAAGCGGCATACAAGAGTTTAAAAGGAAAAAAAAAAAACCTGTGTCTTCCCTAAACAGGTAAGTGATGATCTATTCTAGAATTATGAGGTTTGTTACATATCTCGGATTGTCGGTTTTCGGTTTATTATTTTATAATGGATTGATTTCTAGGTAAACTATGCAAATTGTCATGCAACATCAACACTACTTGCAAATTAGACAGAGTTCAATGCTCGAAAGATCTTCAAGGACAAATCTGAGCTAAAAAAATATGGAACATAAGTTATCATAATTTGTGCATCCATTGAAATTATAATCGAATAAGCTGCGTACAACAGTTTAGGGAAAAAAAATAATCTTTATACACTTCTTAATTGATGATTAGGCATGCTCAGCAGTAGGTGGATTAGAGGCTAATAATCTCAAATGATTAACCCAGGCTGGTTTTATCCTACTATCAACCGAGATGTACAACACTTGCCTTTATTTTATATAGTTGCAGTTTTAGCATGTATCATTGATTAGAGAAACCTATTTATGCATTTTCATTTAATCATATGCAGAATCTGGAGGAACAAGTTACAATGGACAAAATGTCAAATGCAAAGAAGCAACATGAAGTATATATTGGTATATGTTATTCAAAATTTAATGTTTCTATGTACCAAATTTTTAGTTTTTTTTTTTTTTTTTTGGGCGTTCAAATATTTAATGAGTTGCTTTTCTAATGATGTTTTTTGTGTGATCTATTTAGCAATGCTGGAATATGATCTTTTCTGTATGATGTATTAATTAATTATAGGATTTTTCTATTGATGATTTTTAATGCCATGTGAGTGAGCTGCATATTCACGGCAGCAACATGAGCTGTTTAATGAACCACATATCAGTTGGTACTAAAAAAATATACGTGGGATTATGTAATGAGCTTTATTTAGACAATATGGTTGTTTAACGACAAAACAACAAAATCAATATAGAGATGTGCTGAGGTAATAAAATTAACTGGAAGAATTAGCTGGGAGGACGTGTTCTGAATCAATGACAGATTGAATCACGGGGGATGCTTATGCAAACACGACATTGACATTTCATGTTCTTCATAACAAGCAAGTACGATCGTTAATTAATGCTATTATTCCTTTGTTTTTTGACAATAAACATGATGCAACCAAATAAACATGATGCATCCCTAGAGAATCGCCTCCACTTCCTCCTTTCTTTTCTCTAATATATATTGAATCCATAAAAAAGATGAATTATACAAAAAGTTAAAAGCTTGGAGCGTACGATGGATGATTCAATTTTTAGCTAAAGTGGTTTTTGATATCATCTTCAACTTTGATTTCATGATGTGATGGAGAAGCTATATTGAGCCTACATTGATATTTCTACTGATATATTTATTGGAGTTGATTTCCTAATTGATGTAAATGTGTACTGAACGGTTGCCATCCAATAAAATCATCGATAGAGAGGTTAACTCATCAAATATTTAGACGAACAAATCATCATAATAATTTTGCAAATGTTTTATAAGAATGCACAAAAATATTTTGAATTATGTTTTAATTAATTTTAGTATTTCATTGTTCAAATATAATTAGAGATTTTTTTCCTGAGTAAATGCTATTATTTTTTGATTAAAGGTTTCTGTTTCAGTTCATTTTATATTAATAGTTTTTATGTATTTTAATTTCTAATATGAGTGATAAATCAACCTGTTTTGTACGTCTTCTTTGGTCTGGCATTTCATATTGCAAGTAATTTTCGACATCCTGTTCATTACCCAGATAGTCGGGCACTTAGTAAAATTATTGTTTGGTTTGAGCGATTTATGTTTATACATGCATTGATTTTCATTTAGTAACATCAGGCTGCTATAATATTCTATGTATATCAGTCAATTTTACTATGATTATCCCTGTTTAGACCCTATACGAATGTGGATGTCAGCTCTTCTTCTTCTTCTTCTTCTTCTGTTAATAGTATGATATTTCTTAATTACGTGCCATTATTGATAAATATTATATTGGAAAAATGTAGGAATATAATGGTTCTATTTAGAGGTTTAACTTTTTTTCTCCTATAAAACTACATGGGATTGAAATACCAAATAGCATGCTTTTTGCAAGAATGATAAAATAGTTATAATCTCATTTATAATCTAAACTATAGACTATCAAATTTCAAAATTAGTTATGTTTCTTTTAAGTTTTTCAAATCTTTTTTACTATAAAAGTATGGGAAATGGTAATTACTAATTAATATTTGATCTCATGGCACAAATTTACTTCAAAAACATAAAGATACATTCCCTTAAAATATAATGTTTGTTATAATTTAATATCACAAACCCGTGTGCGAAGCACGGGTTCGCACTTGTACTCTTGAATTGCTGGGAGGCACTAATCCAAAATTTAGCTGCATGTTAAACAGTAGTGTATGGCAAGCTAACAATCAACTCCATACTACCTCACTTTCTGATGAAATGCAATGTTTCAGTATTTTTCAAGGTGCATAATGCAATGTCTCACACAATTAAAATATTTATCCAAAGTGCACATTACAAATGACTTACTACATAGTTAGAATTTTCACTGATGACATTTTCAAGAGCACCCCATGTATTTGTTGCTTCACCAAATTGCCCTTTTGCTATTTGTTGCTTTAATTGTTCAACCATTCTGACATAAGAATTCTGTGATTTCAGCAAAGAAAACAGTGAAAGCATAATTAATAATAATTCAATAGAAGGTACCTGTTAGCTTTGTCCACCGCATCAATTTCAAGTCTTGAAACATCCCTAAGCAAAGGTGCCCATGAAAACTGCATCAAAATAAAAAATTAGGCAAACACAATTCTGCTACTTATGAAATGACATGAAATTAAGCAAAGGTGTTATGAAAACAACATCAAAATAAAAAACTAGGCAAACAAAATTCTACATCAAATGATACGAAATTATACTACAAACTTCCACCGTCAAGCTGATTCTCAAGTGCATATCAGGAACTTTAATATCCTGACGAAAACATGTGCAGTATCACCCCAAACTGCGCCTATCACAGAAACAGCCGAGGATAAAGATCAGACATTAGACACCATCAACATAGCACATCTATTCTTTTTCAGAAAAGAACCCACAATGTCAAAACAATGGCATGATAATTTGAGCAAGATCTATTGATCCCATGCTCACTGACTTGTTCCTAAGCAAGTAGTAAGTGGTTCTCTGGTCACAAAAAACCAAGCCCAATTTAATACAACCAAAAAGAAGCTCAGCCTTGTCAGTAACATCATGCTTCATTGTTCAGCCAACAAAAGAATTAGCAAAACCCATCTTACCATTCATTATAAGCATCATAAACAGATGAATCCTTGTACTAACAATATTTCAGACTATAACTATGTTTCAAGGTTCGCTGCTACTAGCAATATTTCGGTAAAAATGAGTTCGAAAATCATGTCAAAAAATATGTGCATTTTCTTTTATGGTTATGGTAAATACCTATGGCTTAGATAGTAAAAATGAAATTCTTCATGGTAGAATATGGATACTAAATTTCCAGTACGGGCCTTAAATGCAGTTTCAAATGTGGCAAGATTTTTTAAGACGGAAAGCTTGTTCAAATTTAAAATAAGAATAAGATAGTAAACCATTAAATACATTTAATGGAAAAACATAAATAATCTCTTCAAACCTTTTTCGTGGACTCGATATACATCCTAAGAATTGATTTCACCTAGCAAGGCTCGGTTTTATTTCGCAACTTATACGAAACCAGTGTAGAAAAAATGAACAGAAAAAAAATCATTATGTGGATAATTAATGAATGCTGGAGAATATATAAAAATGCTACCTGAATATCAACTCGAGCTGAGAACTTTACCGGCTCTTCTTCAATGATCCAATCAGAAGCGTTTTTTCCATGAATATACCTTGAAGCAACTTTCATGCTATGTTGGGCAGATAATCCTTCTTTAAAATGTAGCTAAAATGAATCACTTGATTAGTATTATCTGGTACAGAACAGCTGAAGTAATGACACCCGAATAGATCAAAAAAATGATGTCATCATGGTTGGCTATTTTAAATGCACACATTGCACAATTTGGGATAAGGATGAACACGGGTCACATATGATAAGTATGAAAGTGAATCATAATCAATGATGAAAATTGAAAACGTAACAAAGATTCATAATCAATGATCAAAAACATGATGTCATCCTATGGTTAGCACCAACATTTGATCACTTAGTTAAGACTGCTAGAGTAGTAGTTCTTCTATGAAAAATGATGTTAGCAAATGAGAAGATATAATAGTTCTGCATACATGGTTGCTATAGAGGGAGCATATAAAACCTGTTTGTGCAACAAGGTAAACAATGTTATGTCATATATATCACTTTACCATGGAATTGGAATTGACACGATAAGATTAAATACAGAGCTCACCTTCATCTCAATCATCAATAATCTATGTTTCTTTCTCCCAATTGATTGATTCTAGATTCTTTAAACAAACTTATCTCAGTAATAAGGTCCTAAAAAGTTCAAAAAATAACAATAAAATGGAGGAAAAAATTAATACTATATTTTTTTCTTTTTTCCAATTTTTTCAGTATTATTGTTTGGGCAATAGGCATAAATCTGAATCAACAACTTAGTAAATATTTTGCTTCTTTGATGAGAACAAGTGTAATGGAGATGTAGGCCTTCATATGTAACTATTAGTGTTTCTGGATCTTATTTTGATCTTTCAACTTGCTTCTTTGCATTGCATCGGGGGTTAGTGCATCGATAGTAACTGCTGGATATGAAAAACGTAGACATTCATTCCACTATATATTAAAGTTAGCTTCATGACACATGTACAGTCATTTAGCTAAAAACTGTGATATCATTCATCCCGTCAAATTAAAGCCTTCAGAGCAATCCATATAGCTGTAATACTAGTAAGTAAATGATACAAGGTTCAATATCACCCTGTTGCACATATTGCTACACATGCATGTATAGCACGTGTTAGAAACACAGAAATGATTAGATTAAAAAAATCTGCTATTTTGATATGCCTAGTTTATTTTGTGAGCAGTATACACACTTGGCCTACTATTGCAACTTGCAATATTTTGGAATGAATGACTACAAATAGGTATATAGCTAGTGACATTATATTTTATATCAGTAATTGACCAAGGACATTCATCTGTTTGAAGGAGCTCACACAAGCTTTAGAGTGTGGGGCTTGATGGGTATTTTGAATATTGATTTCAGTTTAACGTAAAATGGGTTTGGGGCTCAAATTTTCAATGAATGAGAGGGAATTTATTATTTCCATTATCATATGCAGGCTTGAACCCATTTATTGCAACTTAGCAGCAATTTTTGGCTTTGTACAAATTAATAGACAAGGGTTTAGGAAGTTTCTAAGGTTTATAATATTAAAACTGTTCTATCAAACATACTAGCATGTTGCCATCATTTGTACATTTTTAGATAAAGGTGCAGTGTATGTACATAACTGAATATATGTTAGATAGCTTATAAATAGGCCTTTACTAAAAAGTTACCGAAAAGTTGGTCTGTCCAAAATATTATCAAGTGAAATAGCTGACAATGGTCAAAATTGACTATGTGGCTGAACATGGAAAGTGAATCAGGCAATAACAAAAAAAAAAATAACAAAAAAATAGCATCACTTCTCAATTACATCATCTACGTGACAACTTAAATAGCAACTAATTAAACAATATGTGGTTGAATAAACATTCAAACAAATGGTGTAATCCTACTAACATGTTTTCCATCAAGTTCACGGATTTTGCTGCAAGTAATAAAGACTTTTATGTCAGAAATTTTTTGGATTAATTTATTTAAAGATTTCATGATAAATTCTGGAAATGAAAATAGGAGGAGGATCAGATTTAAAAAAATCTCTATATTTTACAGATTGCTGAACTTATTTATCCTGTATTTTTGCAAGACTGGTAACCACCAGTGTTCTCTAACAGCTCTTTTATATGACCATAAAGATGGTAGACAAAAAATTTTGAGAAGTGAACCAGATTTTTATTTTTGAAAACATTGTAGACAAGTATGACCTTTGAATGTCCCAAATTTAATTATTTTATTTGCTTATCATTGGAAAAAAAAAATCATGTTTTATACCTTGGATTTGGACTGTTTTTAATAGACTTCTGCCCATAGTTTCTCCATTTATATCCATCATCTGAAATCCCTCCATTTTCACAACACCTGATTTTAAGAATGTACTTGTTATCAATCTTGCGGTGCCCTTTTTCTAGTACTGGTTCTCTGCAGTTAAGAACATAAAGATAATTCTAAAGCTATGCAGAAACAAGAAAAATGAAGTTAAGTTTATTCAAGAATTTGATTTCCGAGTGCACACATTAGGTGTATTCAGATGAATACCAAAAATGCTATTTTGACCGAAAGTTAACATGTCAAATCATGCAAAAATAATAAAAATCATTGAATTATGTAGCTCCCTATTTTTCTCTCCCTTGAACTGTAGATCCACACATATGCTATTTTGACCGAAAGTTAACATGTCAAATCATGCAAAAATAATAAAAATCATTGAATTATGTAGCTCCCTATTTTTCTCTCCCTTGAACTGTAGATCCACACATTTCTACAAAATAGTTTCGGTCATTCTAGCATTCCTCCATGATTTAGTGTAGTCAATGTGGTTACGGATTTTATATTGTTGTAAAAAAATCAAAAAGTTTGGTACATGTAAAATAAGTGAATTTAGGAGAATGATATAATGATGCAGGAGACAACGTAAATTCGGATTCCCAATGGCCTACACAATGACAACGATACGACGGAGCTTGGAAAATGCATGAGAAAGAAAACTGAAAATAAGGTCAATAATTCATTAGGCTGCTATCATATACATAATAGATGCCAATTGAACTCAGGTAAAAAAAAAAACAGAAGTAGTACATTTCATAGTAAAACTTATTAGCACGTACACGTGCTATGTTTCATATCAGTAGACCATTTTTACTCTGTCCTCTTCTCTTTTACAGTCTTCCCTTTCATTTAGCTTTCACTATAACCTGGCTCAAGATCATATTCATGTCATTCCTCATAGTTTTAATGTGTTTTATCAGTCATGTTCATCTCCTTTGCGACTTTACCAATATACAAATGCAAAAAATCACTCAAAAGAATAAGTCCAAAGAACTGCGACAATTGATGGACCAAAGCCAAAACATGATCTTTTTACTGGATAACTTTTATGTGATTTATATATATAGAAATTGCAAATAAGATCAAAACCAAAAAGAAAAGTTAAAAAAATGTCAAGGGCATGATCTTCTTGGAGTTTCTTAGCTTTTTAATGGCATATTTTTGCTCATATTTACCCAATTTCCAAAATTTCAGGTTGATTTCATTTGACTTAATTATAATATCTCCTAACTTATCTAATTTCAAAGTATAATTCAGTCGGTATCCATAAATTTTTAAAGGATTAATAAAATGAAATTAACTTTCAAACCCTCTTCAATTTTATTATCATTAGGCTGCAATAACTACAAACATATTATATATAATACATGTATGTATGTATGTATGTATGTATGTGCATGTGTGTGTGTGTGTAATTCCAAGTTAATTACACAAAAATAAGCAATCATTATTTGCATACCACAGAACAAAAGGTCCAAACATAAGCTAGTGAGTTTCATAAAAAGGAAAATTGGTTTCATCGAGTTGAAACCAAAATTACAATTAATTTACAAACAACTGATTTTATTTTCAATATATCCTTCATGCATCTAAAATTGTGAAGGTGATTGTAAAAAAATTGGGGAGAAAGTACCTGGGCTTGACGCTCCACTAGAAGTAACTCCACATGGTCGGACAATGTAGCATCGGTTAGCAATCTGAATCACATGGATGGACAAATATCGACTTAAGTCGGTTTCGAGATCCACTGTAGACATTTCCCAATTCCATTAGTAATTTTTAGACTAAGGAAGATACCCACTTAAGTTCTGATTCAATTACAAATTCTAAGCACAAATCAACATGAGCAATAATTTTTAGACAAGATAAGCACTTAAGATCTGATTCAATTGCAAATTCTACGCACAAATCAACACGAGCAGGAAGTGGATTTATCAGATTGATGCAAGTAGTTTCTTTTTTAGGCATCAACCTAAGAAGATAAGAGATCTGAAACGTAATTATGCATTAATCTGGGCAGCGGAGTTTTTTATCACATAGATACAGCCCCACATTGTCCAAAACATTTAAATTTCTTCTATATTATAAGCTAAAAATTATAAAATAATTAACATATAAAAATGAAATCATGGTATCTTCTAGCTAAAACATAAATTATACTACAGAAATTAAGCTTCCTAATTTGAACCAAAGGTTCTAGAGATTGTCATCAATATATTATTTTATTAAGTGATATAATAATAGTCAATTATACAAAAAAAATCTGAAAGGCTTATCTTTGTGATTGTTTTGGAGGCTTGCTTGGGATTGGGCATCATGGAGACAAATATGAACCTCACATAAATATAAAGAATTTGACTACCGATTAAAAAGGTTAGAAATCCTACAAAAATAAGCACTTTAATCCTAACTTTGATTAGAAGCATTAACAAGTTCTTTCATATCGTGGTATATCATCATCAACGCGAAATCAGTAGGTTTTTTTTCTTCTGGGTATGACATTCAGATAATTTGTTAGGTATATATACTCTACTTCATGGATGAAATGTCTTAACAGAACTTAATAAATGTGAATGCCAACTATTTTTGTGTAAACCACTAATTCTGTTGCAATTTGCTAGTTAACATCAGTTTATACACTTGATTATCCATTGCTAAGGACAAATACAATTTCTTTTAGTGATACATTGCTAATTTAAAATTAGCATGTCTATATTGAAGTGGATAAATTATCAGTTAAAATTTGGGTGGTAAGGCAATGCAATATTTTCTATTAGTGGTATAACCAAAACCACCAAACCATTTATGAATTTCAAAAGAAGCTGTTACTACTGTAATTAATAGAAATTAGAGTGTTTGCTCTGGTTAAATCCTAAAAAGATGTAAGCATTTTCCATATTACCTTCTGTAGAAAGTATTGTAAGTCAGAAAGATCAAGGAACCACTAAATATCAACAACCAACAAAAGTTAACAGAAAGACGGAAACCAAATTTGCGAGAAGCTTTTTTTTGAAGTATCGTACAGTTGTTAAAACATATATAAATTACACATCACTAACCTAACACCAAATTTCAGTTAATCAACCTTGATTTACTTACTGCAGACCCTGATGAACATGGAAGGCGACGACATCAACAGTATAATTGGTGTAATGGATAAAGAATGGAACATATAGGATGATTAATATATTAGATCTAATCGAAAGGGAAAGGAGCAAAGCAAGCTGGGGAAGACGAGCAAAACAATTTAGGTTTAGGCAGAAAAAACAAGGAAAGCAATTTAGGTTTAGGCGGAAAAATGAAAATAGAGGGGGAAATGAAACGTAATGGGAGGGAATAATGGAAGGGAATGTTAAACGTAACCAGTATTTTACTCGATTGTTAAATAAATGTAACCAAAACTCCAAAATGCAAAATTAAAATTCACACTGGTTACATATACATATAAACGTAACCAATAAATGTAACCATATGTGTATTTTTTTGTAGTGTGTCATTCTTAATGCTTAACCAAATCCAGCCCCTCCAAAAGTCCATGTTGATCTCGAAGAAAATGGAAACTTGTTCGCTTCTGATCTTAACAGCCACGACAACATGGAGAATGATAATGATCGGGTGAGTGACAAGGATGAAGCTAACGTTGAAAACTCAAAGCCAAAAATTAGAAATCATTCCGAGATGAAAGGCCAAAAAGTTACCAATCCCGTCATAAGGGCACCTCCTTATTGGGAAGGAAAAAGACCTGAACTCTCTAACTAGGATCGCAAGCCCAAAAGAACGTTTGGTAAACAGCTCAGCTTTGCGGAGCGTCATAACATTGAAGAGTACATCTCAGATATGATAGAACAAATCATGAAGAAAAATCAAGCTGGCAATAGCGATGAAAGGGAATGGGACTTATCTCCTAATAGGTCTCCATTCACTGAACGAGTCATTGAAGCAGAGTGTCCAAAGAAAGTTAATCCTCCGACTTTGCCTCCGTGCAATGGCCTTGTTGATCCAAACTACTTTCTGTTCAAATACGAATGGCATATGAGTGCAGCTAATGCGACTGATGAGATGAGATGCACATACTTTCCTCTCTACTTAGAATGTGCTGCATAATTATGGTTCACAAAGCTGTCACCTAAATCAATAGACCGATTCTCCGACTTGACCAAAAAATTCAAGAAGCAATTCCGCTTGTATGCTACCAAAGCCAGGGATGCTATAACACTTTTAGCAATGAAGCAAAATCCAGGTGAATCTGTTAAAGCTTTTCTCAATCGATTCAACGTCGCTTTGTCCAAAGTGAAAAATCTAGAATCTCGCATAATTCTCATGTCCTTAATCGGCGTTGTAGATGAAAAAAGCGAATTTGGTAGATGGATTAAAATGAGAGAAGTAAGCACGCTTGAGAAGTTCTATAAAAAGGCCGAGGAGTACATGTGAGTCGACACTAATCCCGTGCCTCTACAGATTATTGATGCTAACCCGCTTCTTGAGGCTTCCAAAAGTGTTGCTACCACTACAAGAAAAACCGCATATAGCAGCAGCAATATTCGCTTTAATCCGTTGCTATATTGGCATTAGCGACGGATTTCCTGCATAACACTGTGGTCGGTAAAAACCATGACGATAATTGTGTCATATTTAGCAAAGCAATTTAGCGTGAGATTTTCGACAATTTTCCATCATTATACTATTTATATAATAAACATATATTTTTATTTATTAATTTAATTTTAATTTATTTACCAACTGCTTACCGATAGATAAGTAATTTATAATAAATTATTATTTATAAAAGGTGTTGGTAAACCGTTACTAATTAACAAGGGATTAGCAGTAAAAAAATTATGATTAAATAAACTGTTTAGGTATTTTGTCGGAAAACCCTTACAATTCAATGATAAAAAGTTTTGACCAACGAAACAGACTAGTTTTATCCCAGATATTTCCATAAAATTAATGAAATACACTAAATTCATCACTCAAGTATGTAAAATTCACTGATTCAAATAATAATATTCCATATACAATATTTTGTTTATTTCACATATAATATTTAAATAATGTTCCCACAATGCTTACATTATCACAGTCATTTCACTTGGAACAATAATTCCCTATAACATCAAACAAACAAAAAATACTCTTAACAAAATTCTGTGGTAATTACACTCGATTAAACATGAAAGTGAATACACAAGCTCCCTAGATGGAATTTACTCAACAAACATAGTTCTTAGGTAGTTGGAAGCTTAATATGCACAAGCTCCTGTTACCTATACAACGTAAAAAAATGTATTAGCAATTGAAAATATACCAGCATGCTTTTTTGTTCTACAGTCTTCTTATGCTAAGTAAAATCATCACATTAATCAAAAAAGAGTGTTGGCCGCACAGTAGAATAACAGCTGAGACAGGAGAACAACTTGGAAGCTGAAATAATCAAATTTACCACGCTACTAATGTACCGTTGGAAAGGCAACAATCGACCGATGGTATTGATTCTTGGAGTTGTTTCTACTCCTGTAATAACATATGAACACTACGGCTGATTTCTAGTAACCATTTACCTAGAGTCAGGTGGAATGTCATCACCTTTAACCCATACGGTCCTCTACTTAAGCATACAAGAGTTGATAAATGACTGCCAAAGCAATAGACCTCAAATTTCTAGAAACTAGGTTTTTGTTTATTTAAATTTAAGTCAAGCTTAGAAATCTCTGACCAACAATCAATTTCCAATGCAACATCAATTGGATTTATTCATTTTAACATGCAGTTAGGATATAAACAGAAAATGGTTAGGATAACATACCTCAAATTCATTAAATAAACTGCCAAATGTTTCATTTCTAGCCTTGGCGAACTCACAAAACCCTTGATATTTACCTCCTTTTAGATTTCCATATTTTCCTCTTGTATAGGATTTTGCAAATCTTGATTAAATATTAACCTGAAACCCCCTTCCTTGCCACATTGCTTCAGGTCCCTTTGATTATGAACGTTTCACACAGAACTTGCTCATTGTGCCGACAAATACCCTAGGAAAGAAGAAAACAGAAGGCAAAATATATCTACTTTAGTGACGAATATCACTCGTTGGGTTCAATCAGTACACAAAAGTAAGAAGTTGCGCTATGTTCCTATAAAGCTGAACCATATAATTTGTAATAACCCAGAAAATCCAAGCCAATTTAAAATTTTTATTTTGGCAATTTTAGTGAACTTTCAATATTTGAAATGAATTATTTTAAATAATATCGACGAGAAATTTATTTTGGATAGAATTAGAACGTATATATTCATATAGATCGTCGTTAGAATATAAATATTTTATATTAAATATAAAAGGAATTGAAAATGGCGCGGTAGTTCAAAAATTCGATTCCAAAGTTCAAATGGATGTACAGGATTCAAAATAAACCGGATTTTAGCGCAACCAAAAATATTTGAATCTAATTGAGAATATCTTTCCAACGAATCCGAAAAATTGAAATTTCATAGCGGGAATCAAAAGTTACGTCCAGTTGAAGATTCAGAATAGTCACTATGGAATTCTAGACCTTAAAAGGTGAAATTTTGCATATGAGCTCAGAATTCGACAAGATAATATTTTCTGGATTCATAATGACAAATCATTGTTGAGTTCCAAAGGGCGCGTCGAATGGAGTTAGTATGTGGCCGTGCGAGCTAAAATAGTTCAGGGTAAAACATGCAGTCATTTTACAAAGGAACGTTATTGATACGACCTCAGAATTCGATTTCGTTTTTTTTTTGGATTCGTATCGTCTAATAATGGTTAAATCCAAAAGGGCATGATGTTTGGAGTTAACATGTGAGCGTGCAAGAAGAAACGGTGCGCCAAAATCGTATTTTTAGAGCTTATCTAAGCATTTTTGAGAATTTTAACGGGCGGTCAAACGAACTCGAAATTCGACGAAACTTGTTTTGTTGGACTCGTCTTCATGTCTACTATGTCGTATCCGAAATCCGCAGCAATCGGAGATCGTTGGCATTCAGACGATACGCGAGAAACTAGCATATAACCACTTTTCCTCCTTTTCTACTTCATTATTTCACTTCTCTCCTTCTCTTCAAAAAACTCAAAAATGGCCTCCACGCTTCTGCCACCACTGCCACCCTTCCCCCACCTCCACCGCTGGCCGCCGGCCACCACCACTCCCTCCTCCTCCTCTCTTCCTCCTCCTCTCTCTCTCCTCCTCTTTCCCTCTTCAAATTCACAAACCCTACACCCAATTCACCACCACCCTAGCCACCACGGCCACCACCACCACCGCTGCCACCCTCCAACGTCCTCCCCACCTCCAATCAGGCCCAGCGCCACCCCCCTGGCCACCCAACTCCGGCCGTGGGCCCCTCCTCCTCAAAAATCACATTTTTCATAAAAATCCCATTTTGCATGAAACACCCTGTCACTATTTCATGAATACTCCCAAACCATGCATTTTTAGCCAAAACTCCTTTGGATCAGAATCGAAGAGCATGATTTTCTCTTCGATTTGGTATATGACAGTCCTATTTTGGATTGCGGAGTTGTCGGGAAAACGCGTCCAAAGTCTGTTGTCCAAACACTGTCAAAATGGTCTTTTCGTGATTTCCGGCGAAATGGCACATTTTCGGAAGGTAGACCACTAGGAGAAAGTTGTCCCGAATGGTGCGTTTAAGCTAGAAAAAAAGATGGTGTGAAGATTGGAGCTCGGTTGCAAATTCTGGAACCAGAACAACAAATCCGGGCGTTAGAAAAAAAATGTGAGTTTTCTTCGCTTTAAAGCTTCTATGGTTTTTGACGTATGAAGTATGTAAAAATATGATTTTTACACTTGTAACGAATTAAAAATATGATTTTTATAATATATAGATAGTAAAAATTTGATCTTTATATAAGAAGCAGAGAAATAAAAATATGATTTTTATTTGTTGGGATAAAGCGATAAAAATATGATCCTTATTATCTGAACACCGTTATAAGAACAGAATTTTTATCTATATAGTAGCGGTATAAAAATGTGATTTTTTATATACATAGCAACAATATAAAAATGCGATTTTTATATATGTAGTGGCTACGAACAATGAAATTGACAAAAGGCGAGCACGACGAAAATTCCTACATATGAAGAGTCGTCGTGTATTGGTTTAGCTAGTCGGTGAGAACTTCTCACTTTTAATCTTATTTTCTAGTTAAAATATATAGTAGTATGCAGACGGTGCTTAGCAGCACCCGACACCCGTCATCCACAGACCATGCACGACTTGTATGCTTGTTTGATGTGTTGTGAAGTTTGTTTGTGATGTTGATGTGAAATGGACAATAAAACATTCATATGTTGAAATAAATTAATTATCGTTAAAAATATAATTTTTAACGTGTGTGTGAATAAAATAAATATTCATTTACAAACCGGACGGTTTGTTTATGTACACCTATTCGAATGACATTGATTGGGGCGATAAATTTAACACGTCGCCCAACTGCACAAAGAATATTCAGTGTTTGTGGATTGAAACCCACATGGGTGTTGGGATGATATTCGACGTACACTAATCCCAATTGTTTAGTGGTATGTCGATCGTTTGATTGACAGCCTGTATGAGCGTTAATTAGTTATATTTAACCTTATGCAGTTGTGTGGTGCACTTTGGATGATGGTTGATTATTTATCGTTGCTCTTATATACATGTGTTGTATGGAATTCATATAATTAACATTATATGGTAATTGATTGGACCTCATTCCAATTGGGAAAATAAAGAATATTATAAAATAAATATTCATGTGTTGAATAGAATAATTTGTCATGTGTTTACGATACTCATGTGTTGAGAATATTCATATGTTGAAACTTATCATGTGTTGAAAGAAATATTTTAACAATAAAATTTACATCTTCATCATAATTTTGTAAAATATATTAAATAAAAATAAAGTCATGTGTTGACGATGCTCATGTGTTGAGAATATTCATATGTTGAAAGAAATATAGATTCATGTGTTGAATATGATAAATATTCATTTGTTGAATAGAATAATGAAGTTATTGAAATATATAAAGCCGTGTTGATTAGATATGCACCATTTTGATGCGAATGTTATTTATATCGATTATATTCATTTTTATAATGAATATAGAAAAAAAAGTGATTTCAAAATATAACGTTTTGAAAATATTATCAATTATATAGTAATGATATGAAATATTCAATTTTGATTTGAAATTGAATATGAAGTTGAAATTGTTTGGAAAACGAATTTAAAACGATTTATAAAATATGTTTTGAATTGAAATCGACGAAATATATATAATATATATTATATATATTAAATGGCCTGAATAGAACGCGCCGCGCTGCGGTAGTTCGCGAATTTCGACCATTGACTTCGAATTGACGTTGCGGGAGATCCGACCGTCGGATCCTCCTGAAACCGGAACCTTGGGTTCGTATCGAAAAGTGCTTTCCAATGAATATTAGAAATTTGAAATCTAACGGTTGGAATTGGAATTATGTCCAAATCAAATTTGGAAAAGGTCGTTGTAAGTGCTGTTCGGTGGTCGTTATTGAAAACCGACTGTACGGCCCTTGATAAAATTATTAAAAATATTAATAATTTGTGTAAAATAATAATATATGAATTGGAAAGAACTGGGATGAAAAATTCCACATTTGAAAGGATAAAAATATATTTTTATCGAAATGAACTAGTTTTGAACTAGATTTGAAATGGTTTTGAAAATAATCAGAATTTCCAATACGTGAATTGAAATGGATTTGAATCGAAATTGTCTTTGGAATATTTTGATGTTGGATTTTGTGATTATACAGATATGGTTGTGGAAATTTGAAAGATATATTTATATCGTTATTTCCAATACGATATTTGTTAGTTTCAGAATTTGATATTGAATATAAGTCGATATATTTTCTATTCAGAGCCTTGCATTTAATATCAAATGCGATTTTGTGTTCGTCGTGAATGGTGTCTTAAATAACATTGTTCTTGAACCCAGTTTAGAAAAGAATAAATCTTTTAATTAATATTTAGTGAAATTATCCAATTAATTAGTATTTAATTGGAATTGAATTTGAATTGGTTTTTGGGGTTTATCATGAGCGGTGTTTGGAATAACATCTGTTCTTTAACCCGATTAGCAATAGAAAGTGATTTTGGGTTTATCGTGAATCGTGTTTTAGGTGACATTGGTTCTTTAACCCAGTTAAAGACAGGATATTGATTTTTGAGAAAATTAAAATTAAGTGGAGTTTAATGAATCTTTAATTAGATTGAAAAGATCGAGAATGGAGTATCACCAATTTTGCTCCATGGGATGAATAGGTTGGGATTCGGAAAGAAAATAAATAATTACTTCGATGTGGTTCGCTAATCCCGACTAGTTTGGAAAACCTTAACATGGTTTGAAATAATATACAAAGGAAGATTAAAGAATAAATTTAGTAGAATTTATCTTTGATAAAATTAATGGGAACCTTTACCTAAGAATGTGAAAATTTGAATAAAAGAATATTCTGAATTGGAATGAGGCGTATGTTGTGTTTGTGTAGCAATTATTTATTATATACGCGGGTTATTCGGAAAGGCCGGGTTTATACCCATTCTGAATAACCGATTCCACGATAAGTCGAGAATGAAGACGGTGGTTGAAGACCGGAAGTCTTCACGTCGTTTGGGTGATTACTGATGATCTTGATTGGGCTGTACACCAAAGATGAGGGAATCAGTTGGTGATCGTCCAGACGTACTTGGAGATCGATGGATATGCGAGGAAAGTGCCTCCGGTTTCGTTCAGACCCAGAACGAACTTGTAAATGGACTATGTGTCTAACATTGCATTTTATTCTGTGTGATTGATCTCTATTAAATATACATCTGTTTGGCGGTGGAGAATTTATTCTCTTGCTTAACGCCCTTCTCTAAGACGTACGAGCTCAGAGGTTGTATAATGATGGACATCAGTCGCATGGAGTGAATTGCCTGTGTGGCATGCCTAAGTGGCAGATGATCAAGGCTTCTATTGAAAAGCAAAGTCTTGTGGTTGATGATCAAAGCACGGCCTGTGTGGCAGCTTTGTGTATAACATGAATTCGCGAGCCTCACACCTTGGTATGAGTCAAAAACGGGATAGTGACTGCAGGGAGAGCACGACGTTTCTTTCTAGCTATGGGTGATGTCAGTGACCTACCAGCCCTGACATTTATATACTTTTCACCTGTGTGGTTGTTGGAATGCGAGGTGCCTCGAATATATGGTTGATAACTGGCACTATGTGAGCCGACGTACAGACCATTATATAGGTCCTATAGGACCGGGAAACGTGTGTTCAGGAATTGCCAATCCTCAAAAGTAAGAGAGGACCGGCCCTGAAGATCCAAGGATCGCTGTGTGTGTTCCTGAGACATTTGCTAGAGTGTCTCGAATGGAGAGGAGCTTGCCCCTTGCCTCGAATCATGACGGAAATCCAATTTCCAATACGTGATATTGTGGTTTTATTTGTAGAGCCTAGTATGGCGATATGATATATGATACCCATGTCATCTATGATTGAAATTGTTTTGACACTATACACTTATAATAGTATCAAATGATTTGTTTTAAACGTACCAAGCATGTTTGGCTATTATAAGGGAAAATCCTATTCTCCGGCTTGCATTGCATTGTGTGATGGGACCTGGGTCTTATAATAGCTTCATTTTTCCAAAAAGCATTGCATTGTTTTGTTATATGCACTAGTATTCATGGGAGGAAACCCGTTTCATGTTATACGGTGTGGTACCTTGAATTACTCTCTTTTAAAGTAAAGGTTTAAATAACTGTTTTAGTTCTCACACCAGTCACATGACTAACCTGGAGTTTATTGTTTTAACCTAAACTCTGGGTGCCCCTATTTTCCACACGGGCAGCTAGTAGTTTTGGTTTTGTAGATTTATATTCACAGGATCCTGGTTTATAGCTGAAGTGATATTCGGAAAGCTCTGTATCCGTATATCTCCTTTCAGTTATGTGTTGTATTATCTTTCTACTGTTATGTATTTAAATGTAATTTATATCTCTGATATTTGTCAAATGTATAATATTTATTCATACTCTGTATATTCTTGTATTTTGATGGAATTGTTGTGATAAACAATGAAATGTTCTTCTGTTTGTGTTCTGATTGGTCTTATCCTCAAAGCAATCCGGGCTTTCCTTCACGGGGAAGTTCGGGTCGTTATATAATTTAAATTTTGAATTGTGAGTTAAAGTATTACTCACTGCTCATAATTGTTTTGCGTCTTTATTATTAAAGAGGAATCCTTGAGGCATCTAAAAATATTAGAAAGTACATTCAAAGTATGATGGTTTTATGGACATACTACTTGGCTATAGTTCTGATTAAACTATGAACTATAGTGGACGTCAACAATATTCTAACCAATACTCTCTTTTCACTCCTAATAATTTTACTGCCTTTGTAAAAAACAGTACAAAATTCCATTCTATAAACAACGATGGCAATGTAAGCTGGAAGAAAAGGCCACAACCATTTGTAAGCAATTTGTATGGGAATATAAACAAATTATGCGCATACCCACATCAAGTGAAAATGGACTTTAATAGTGCATAGCCTTGTAAGAAAGTATCTTACATGAAGAAATAGGATGTATCAAAATTTTAAAAGCTGAAAAGGTCATTCCATAATCGAATATAGTTAAGCAACTTCAAAGTCATACACACCAATAGATGTTATTTTGGTGAAAACAAAGTAACGACATGGAAACTAGTAAAAAATTATGTAAATAAATAATGAAGTTTCAAACCCAACATTTAAGTCGATCGCTATAACAGAAAAGAAATAATAGATCTGGATGAAAAAAAATTTAACTAAGCATAAATATAAAAGAAAACCGCAAAAGTACCTACAAAAGAACCAAACCAGATGAGATCTTCACCAAATCGAAAGTCGGAATTGAAAAAGGGAACGAAACAATTTTGATTTTAGAGTTGGGGATTTTCGAAAGGTCAGCATTTTTAGGGATGGTGAGTGGAGAAAGAGGGGTTTTAATGAAAAGATGAAGGCAGCAGCGAAAAAATGAAGGCGACTTGAATGAAAATTTGGTCTTGGAGCCTAAATTTGACATTGGAACCAACAAAAATTCGAATGGCGTGACATAAAGCCTTTTGTGCTAACTAGGTTAAAACTTTTGAAACCATCTGCGTACGTAATAAATATTAATTTGACATTTGAAAAACAAATGGGAATATGATCGCATCCCATCTAGTCGTTAACCATATGATCTTAACCAAGATAATAATTAATTTTTCATATATTCTAGCTAATAAAATGATTATCATTTGCAATTTTATAAGTAAACAAATTTAATATCTTTATAAGGATCAGTGCTTGCTGCAAAAAACTTATTTGTCTAGCAATAATTTTATTAGTAAAATTGATGTATAGTGAATTAGAGTTCTTTGTTTATTTGTTTAGATTTATTATTATTATTATTTAATATTAAATTTTAACTTTTAACTATGGTTATTTAACTCATTATTATTTGTTGTAAAATATTATTCATAATTATTAAATATTTTTATTTAATAGTGAGTTAATTATAAATTTCTAATTTTTATTTAAATATTTATTTACAAATTATTAGTCATTAATTTATGAAATAGTTATTAATTATTAATTTCAAATTATTAAAAGGAATTATTTGTACTTCAAATTAGTAATTGATTTTTATTATTTAATATTGGTCATTAATTATAATATGTTAATATTTAACGTTTATTATTTAGAATTGTTTATTTAATATTAGTTATTAATTATTATTAATTGTGATTATTATGACTAATTATTATTTAATATTGATTTTTAACTTTTATCTTTTTTTATTATTGATTTTTGAATTTTAATTATTATTTGGTTAATTACTATTTATTATAAAAATATATTACATATCATTTATTGTTACTTGTATATAATAGTAGCTATTACTTAGAAATTATTAATATATTAATTATTAATTACTAACTAATTATTAATTACAAAATAATTATTGACAGGAATTATGCAATATTCCAAATTAATACTTATTATTTAATATTAATCATTATTGAATATAGTTTGTTAAAAGTTTGTTTATTGCAACTAGTGGAAATAACTATTATTAAAATTGCGTTTGTTACAACTTTATATTTATTTCAAAATTATGAAAACTTCAAAAGTTGATATTTAAACTCTATATTTATTTTCGAAAATATGAAAGTTCGAATTTTTTGAATTAATACATATTAAACATAATTATCAATTATAATTATTGAATGTAGGATATAGATAATAAATTTTACTTCTTAATTATTAAAAATTACTTATTAATCATTGATTATTAAAGATTACTTATTAATCTATATTATTAACTATTATTACCTCTTAATTATTTAGTAATTATTAATTAATCAATTATAACTGTTGAACTTTATTTACTATTAATACTAATTATTTATTTTTTGTTATTTGTTTAATATTATTAACATTAATTATTTAAAATTAATTTTTACTTATCAATTACTTAATAAAAACATAAAGGTAAAACATTTAATGAAGAATAGGCATACCAATCCCTTGCAAATCCCTTGAAAATCTGCTGCAAAATAGCTTCAAAAAATACATGACCGTAAACTGCCTCAAATTGCAACGGAAATCAGCGACAAGAAACTAACGACGTTAAACTGTTGCAATTTGCAATGGTTTAGCGATAGAAAAAATAACTTGACAGTAGTGTTCTAAATTAAATTTAAATAAAAAATTCTATATAATATCCCTGGTAGATTCCACAAAAATCCATCGCTAATTTGCAATGGAATTTTCCGCTGCTAAAAATCTGCCGCTATATACAGCTTTACTTGTAGTGTACCTAATACGGTCGGAAGAGTACTCAATGGCAGAAGCGCACCAATGATGGGAATGACAACAAGGCAAATAATAAGTCCCACCTTTCAATTCATCAGAGCTGACGCCTTTGAATGACACTTCTGAGAATATCTATCTTGCAGCAAAGAATTCTGAAGAGTATGCTGAGCCAAATCCAATAAGGATGAGCGACAAAGCAGCAAACTCGGGAAAGTTTTGTAGATTTCACAACTAACCTGGTCATAACATTAATGAGTGCCGACACCTAAAGAACCTCAGTTGATTAGGAAAAACAGGCTGCAGCAGTATTTAAAGAATCTGCAGGCCTTAATCCTTCAGCAACTCTCCAGGGGCGGGGGCGTCAAATGATCAGTCTAGGAAAGCCACCTCTTTACCTCATGCTCTATATCCTGCTTTAGTTCATGTTTTACTTCGCGTTTTATTTTCTGTTATATTTAAAACTTCTTGTAAACAGTTTGCAATAATCTGCAAGTGATGCACTGGATATTAGCTCTACGACTAAAAGCATATTAGTCTAAATGAATTCCTTGCCAGCAAAATTATTTGTCAAATCAAAACTTTCTTAAAAGATGATTTCATATTGCAGGCCATTTGTCGAGCGCTTGTTCCCGTAACATCGCGACCCCAACAACGCTAGTTCAAGAGCCAAATGCTATAAATATCGACATGCACAAATGCAAAGATATAAAAACACTTCTTTGAAAAGTGAATGGGAACGTCGCGAAGTTCCAGACAACGAATAAGCGCCACGCAAACAAACATGAGAGTTGTAGCTTTCATCGAAGGTGTACTTCCCTAAGTGAGAAGTTCACAACACCTTTTTCTAAAACAGGAATAGCCTGCCAATTCGAAAATTCGACAAAGGAGCTGATAGCTGCCCCGTGAAATAATATAATAGCCACTCAGCTCACTTGTGCAACATCTGAAATCTCCAGATGTGAAAATTATAATCCACTTGCGTAGCATTTGAAAAAGTCATATGTGAAGAATGATCAGTTCACTTGCGTAACATCTGGAATCTCCATATGTGAAAAGTATAATCCATTTGCGTAGCATCTAAAAAAAGTCAGATGTGAAGAATGATCAGTTCACTTGCATAACGTCTGGAATCTCCAGATATGAAAGTATAATCCATTTGCGTAGCATCTAAAAAAGTTAAATGTAACGTCCCGTATTTTTATGGTAAACAATTAATTTATTTAATTATTAAATAATGGTTTGGTAATATAAAATGGTTGTTTAATAAAATATAATATTTAATTAATTTTAATAATTAAATAATATATTTAATTTTCAAAATTTGTCGGAAATAGTAGAATACACAAAGTTATGTAGACTGTGAGTTATGGCCAAATCAAAATTCCAGAAAGTCGCTATGGAATCGTTTATAAACCATAATGATATATTCAATTTTATTCGAATTTGGATGAGATATTTGAGGCATAGTTATAATTTAATTTTTAGAATTTTACTGTAATTTTTAATTTGGAAAATAAAAAACTTTTTATATGGAGTATTTTACACCCTGTATCAGAGTTTTGGGACTTCACAAAGTAAATTAACTTGTCTATTTTATTATAATTCTAGGATCATGGAATGTTGCTCATCACAACTGTATTTTTATTTATGTCTGTAGAGGCTCGTAATCAAACAGAGTTTTACGAAACAGGGTATGCTAAAATTTTAAAACATAAAACTTATATAGCACGCAAGTAGCTTTAACTTTAACTTTCATTAGCAGTGAATTATACTTGGCCTAGATGTAGCTAAATAAAATAGTAAGATCAGTAATTTCCTAAAACATGTGTAACGCAGGCTACCCTATCATGTATTTTCACATCACTTTCATTGAGCTCTATACCCTTCTCGATTCTACATCAACTTCTGCCAACCTTAAGAGACTTAGCAGCGAAGGAAGTTTTTATCTACATCATCAAAAATAAAAATAAATAGAAAGATAATATAGTACCTTAAGAGTTAAGAAATAGCTGAAGTACCTACCCTGAAACTAACGCAATGCCTTACTGTTCCATCAAGTGCACATCAATACATTGCCTTAGCTCTTAAGTATTAAGTGATACATATATTAAAATATTGGAGTACGTTTCCGTTTACTTCACAGGTAAGAAATCAATATATATATATATATATATATATATATTTCTACGGCCTTTAAATGGAAAACGCAAATAAAAATAAAATCACATACAACTTCTTAAATACCAAAACAAACTCCAAAAGAAGACTGTCGACGGAAGCTCTAGAAATAATGGAGAGCAAATCCATTCTTTTCCATAAAATCATGAAATATACATCCATGAGAAATACAAGCCTCAACATCGTATGTTTGTTTTTCTGCCACTGGAGTCATTTCTGGAAGCTTGAATATGAGCAGGGAACCTGGGATGTTAACAATACATTAGACAACCGGAGAACTTCTGATGGGTTGTGCTAGTTTTGGGGAGGGAAGGCATGCCAAAAAGGTACGATGGTTTAGTAGCTTGGAGGACGAAGTGTGCGAGCCGCTCAAGGTTTGGTGGAGAATTGCATAAGCCTGTTGAAGGGACGGTGTGAGTTTTATTTGCATGGCTACTGTGCAGTTTACAAGGATTGAACAGGGTAGTGTTATACAGGGGGATGGTTGATGGAAGAATACTGGAAGAGTTCCGAATTATGGAGGAGGGGCTGAGGTGTAACATTGATAAATACTAGAGCGATATGTTTTCACGTTTGGGAAGGGGACATGAGATGCAGATGAGTTTGGATCATGACGAAACAAGGATGAGGCGCTGAGCGTTGTGGTATGTTTTATAAGGAGAAGGGGACGTGAATAATCACGGTTTGGGATGGAGATTTTTATGAGAGGAAGGAACTACTCATGGCTTTATCAAAAATGGAGCAGGGTAATTATTTGGAAGAGGAAGAACCCTGTTTGAACGAGTTGAGATGGATAGTGGGCCGGAGGAGCATGTAAGGCCCACGTAATAAAAATGAAAGGGGAAAGCCATATATAGTTACGTATAGTAGTAGGAGAGGGATGCACAAGTATGGGGAAAACATATCCGATAATACATCAGTTGGAAGGTGAGATATGGGTGCAAAACGGTTTGGAAAATGGTGGAAATATTTATAATAGAAGCAGGGCCGTAGAAACATATGGGACGGGAAGAAGAAGATGTTTACGGATAGAAGGGCAAGTGGGCTGGGTTTGGTAAGTATAAGGCCGGTTAAATAAATTAAGTTTAATTTTAAACTAAGCAACGCGTTAACTTTTAAACCTTATAACTTTACATGTGTTATCCAAAATCATGCAAAACAGGATCCGTTGGGATCGTATGGACGGTGGCTACACCATGGAACTAATTCGGAGTGAATTGGAGATCGTTACAATTTATAGCGAAATAAATTGCCTGATCTGAATCGACGATCGCTTATCGCTATTTAACGATAACCGACCAATGTGAGTAAATCTCACTAACTCTCCATAGTTTATACTTCTATAACATATTTTTATAATTTGATAAATGGTGGTTGATTGTTGTGTGTTGACTGTTTGGTTGAACTGCTAGTTAATTGGTTGAAAATATAGATATAATTATATATATAAATGATTGATCAAATATTGATTCTGTTTATCAGAATATTTCATATTGAAATGAAATAGATGTTATTTAAATTGTTTAACATCTATGGATGTAGGGAAAAAGGTTAGAGGGATCCAACTAGATTCCTCAATATTTATAATACGGTTTGTTTTCATATATTGTGATATATGATGTGATATAAAACCTGTGATTGATTATGATGACACTGGTCTGTTTAATTGGTATTTTAAATACCATAAGAAATACTGGAATGTAAAAAGGGAATTTTCAAAGTGCATTTTGAAAATTAAATATTTATAGGAAATAAATACGATATTATAAATGCAATATCTATAGGAAATAAATATGATATTATAAATGCAATATTTGTAGGAAATAAATAGGATATTATAAATGCAATATTTATAGGAAATAAATATGATTATAAATGCAATATTTTTAAGAAATAAATAGGATATTATACATGAAATATTTATAGGAAATAAATATAATTATAAAAGAAATATTTATATGGAAAATAAATGTAATTATACAAGGAATATTTATTTGAAAAATAAATATAATTATACTTGAAATATTTATTTGGAAAGTAAATAGAATTATAAAAGCAAATATTTGGAAAATGAACAGAATTTTATAAAAAGAGAATTTAACATTAGGAAGATTGGGACCCGTGCTTCACACATGGGTGTAACATGATATCAATTTAAAGTAAATATCTAATAGAAATCTATTTTAACAAATAAATTAAGGAGATTAATTTATAAACGATGTTTATAAATTAAGAAACATTTATCATTTGATAAATTGAATATATAAATTTGAATTTATATAGAGAAGTAAAATCGGTTTTAACACAGATAATTGAAATGGAATGTGAATGTAGTAGTTATAAGGGAAATTTGCAATGAGATTTTAAATGTTGGAAATGAAATAAGATTTGAAATGAATAATTCTGCAAATAAAAATATAAATAGAATTTGGGTTTGAGATATTGTTTTTAAATACGAAATCAAACTATTCTGATTATATAAAGAAATATTATTCAAACTCTATGTGAAAAATTAGTTTAAAGTAAATATTTTGCAAATAAAATATTATAAAGGAAGGGTTTGAATTAGGAATTTAAATGGAGTTACTGAAATTAGAAACTGACTGGAAATTAGTTGAGTTGAATGACTTTCTGGGCATCGATCTGATGTTGGTTTCGGCCTTCGGGGTTTATACTTGGGAAGTTGTTCTCTTACTAGTTTACAGTTAGAGACTGGTAGAGGTGGGAAGATACTGATGCATGAATCAGAAATGGAAACGTTTTCCAAAGTTAATAATGTATATTTTCTAATTTTAGAAAATAAGGAATTTATGAATATATGGAAATGATAAATGGGAAATTGGGAAATGAAATGATGATTGATTGGTAAGATTTCCATTTGGGAATACGACCGTTGTTTGTACACATGTTTTCATTTGATAGTTAAATCCCCGGCTATCAAAGATGTTGACCATTTTCGTTGTCAATACGGAGAGACCGGGATCAGATTTATTATCTGAAAACCACTTCGTATGTGGATTAGCGTTGTGAATCAAATATGATGAAGATAATTAAAGACAGATTTTGTACAAGGGCTGTTCTGGTAAATCCTAGGTAGAAATTGCCTAAGATGGGTTTACAGAATAGTGCCTTTGGATTGTCCAGTCCTAGGACAACCTGTATGGAAGAATGTCTGACAGAGTATACTGAATAGATTGCATAAGTTGATCTCTTCAAACGAATTTACATTTGGTGGTAGAGGAATTCGTTTCTCTTAGC
Source organism: Allium sativum (assembly GCA_030737875.1). Lineage (NCBI taxonomy): Eukaryota > Viridiplantae > Streptophyta > Magnoliopsida > Asparagales > Amaryllidaceae > Allium > Allium sativum. The sequence goes on along the minus strand of CM060918.1, from coordinate 221,827,795 downwards.
TGTATACCCGTGGGATGTTTGGAGAAATCAATTTGTGATTTGGCGGGTATGACGATGTGACATTCAAAGTGAATAAATGTGTGATCTGTCAGAGGTAAGCATGGCCTCAAGCCTCACAACCAGGAGATGGTAAAAATTAGGTAGGTCACATGGCTAAGTGATTAGCTTCCAATCAGGGTGTATTTTCACCTGATCTAGAGAAATTTCATTTACTTTTTTAACATATTTCGATGTTGTCCCTTTCCGGAAACGATTGTTGATCTCAACTGTTGGTGATAATACATTTGGTACACTCAAGCAAAATGAGTGACCGATCATTTAGCCTGGGTTACAAGAGGTTCTTGTTGAATCTGGTGTATTCCTCTCTCGAGATACACTGCCGGAAGGTGGTTCCATACCTTGCCAGTTGGAATTCATTACCCAATAAGCGCCCACGGTTTTTGATTATATATTATGTATGTGGAACGTGAGATGAAAGCGTTCTACTAGATGATTATTATATTGTGGTTGATAGACACTATTATAATGTCAAAAGCCTTTTGATATAAAAGATCATGGTTTCTTGCAAAAGGACTTTTGATGTTAAATCAAATGTTTGGATTCTCATAAGGGAAAACCCGTTCCATGTTATATGGCGTGGTCTTATGAGATATTGTTTAGTTTCTCAAGCTGTTTTAAATTGTTTACTCACACCAGTCCCATGACTGACTCGGAGTTTATTTTGTCTTATATTCCTTAAACTCTTGGGTGCCCATTTTTGTACGGAAAGTCAAGTAGTCGGGATTTTACAGATATACTGAGAGCGTGGAGCAGGATGCTTCAGGATTTTATAGAAATCGTTTATTTCCATTGTGTTGTAAGTGTTGTACTTTGATAATGATATGTATATTCAAGTACAAATTTGTATTTCAAAGTAATGTTATATAGTATATTTTATTCGTTCCGCTGCGAGGTTCGTGTTACTCTGATGTTGTATTTATGTTCTTCTTCTTCTATTCTAATTTTCTATCTTATTTATTCTCACCCTCTAACTTCTTTCTATTAACTATCCGGTATTTCCGATGCTTAGATAGTCGACATTGAGTTTATGTCGATAACCAAGGTCGCAAATCCCCCAGGTCGTTACAGTGGTTCCAGAGCGGAAGGTTAAGTAATTACCTTGGCTCTGTGGCGTGACTCAGTTGAGATGGAGTTAGTAATACCCTACATTGAGTTTGAGTGTGTGTGTGTGTATATATATATATATATATATATATATATATATATATATGAGCGCGTATTTGTTATTTGATATAAAAAATGGTTTTATATTGTGGAGATTTATTGATTGAGTACCTTATGAATTCTGGTCGATCAGTTTGATCCACTGTATCGATAGGAGTTTCTAAACACTTGAATGTAATGAACCGACACTGTATGTTTTGAAAAGAGGGTAAACAATATAATTTTACCCAAGTTATATTTTTATATAAAGATTGATATTGAAATGATTATAATATATTGGATATATTGGTTGTTATTATAATCAAATAAGATTATAAAAAGTGAAAACGTTAGATATAGCCAATCGATAAGTGTAATATATAAATCAGATGGATACAATCTGAAATTAAAATCAGAATTGGAATTAAAACTCCTAAAAGTGTTTGTAACTGGAATTAGATTAAATATATGAGAATTTTAAAAATCCTAGGAGATTTTAAATTTGTTTTGCAAGCGTGGTGAATGATATTTTGAAATAATTTCGAAATAGAAATGTTTAAATATGGAGTTTTCAAAAATGATATAGTATTGAACTCACTTTTATCGCTGGGAAATAACCCTGATTATGTTGGCCACATCATCAGTGTTCTTCTTCGAGTTCTAAATAAAGGATTACTACCAAAGATGTTGTTTTTGAGTTATTTAAGAAAACAAGCTGTACTGAATTCCAGAAAGGGATATTTGATTTTTGAAAGGGATAAACTGTTTAAAAACTCCCAGGAAAAGATTGTTTGAATTAAAACAAATTTAAAAGAAATTTGTGAAAGCAAGCTAGAATTGAATTGAAATAGAGTAATGTGGAGTAAAATTGGATTTTTGAAATATAACTGGACTCGGGTGAGTAAGTGGATTGATTCTGAAATGAAAATCAGATTAGAGTTTTGAGACGAAGATAACTAATTAGACAAAGAAATTAGTTAATGTAATGTAGTAGTGGAACTCAACCGGGTTAAGTAATTTGATTTGTGTGATATGAATTTGAAATGGTATTGGATGGATGAGTCAAGAATTTAGAATCAAGAATGAAACTTGAATTTGAAATGGAATTTGGTTTGGGTATAAGCGAATAGCCGTGTAGAGGGTTAAATTGATTAGAGTTTAATTGGGAAGGCATTGGTATATGCGGATTGATAGCAGATGGAAAGGATATAATGATATGCCAACAAAAAGGTACAAATTTATTTATAGATGAGTTTGGTGATTTATGAGCCGATTTGGCAAGCCGCTTGGCTGTTTTGATTTTCTTTTGGATTGGAGAAGGCCTGAGAGGCGAGTTGTAGTTGTACCAATTGAGCCATACAAAGGAGGTGCTGGCGAAATTTTTCAGAAATTTAAGGTGTTAGAAAATTTTCAGAATTTTTGAAATTTTGGTCATTCTAAATGAATTAATATTTAATTGTAATTAATGGGTACAATGAAATTGAAATTAGGAAGTAAACAAATAATTTTTAACCCTGTTAATAGGGTTTGTTTTCTACCTTAGCAATTTCGAGGACGAAATTATTTTAAGGGGGGAAGAATGTAACGTCCCGTATTTTTACGGTAAATAATTAATTTATTTAATTATTAAATAATGGTTTGGTAACATAAAATTGTTGTTTAATAAAATATAATATTAAATATTTAATTAATATTAATAATTAAATAATATATTTAATTTTCGAAATTTGTCGTTAATAGTAGAATTCGCAATGTTGTGTGAATCAGATGAGTTAACTAATTTAATTTAGTTTAGAATTTAATTATAATAACGTTTATATTTAATAAACGATGGTTGAATGTATTAATTATATTATAATTATAATCGACTCGAAATGGCTCAACAATTCGTAATTTGGTGATTCGAACTTTAAATGAATATACAAAATCCGTTTTAAGCCGGATTTCTGTGAAACAAGAAACGTTCGGAGCTGGGGAAGTATATTTTTCTAATGGAAGAGAAAAATCGAGATTTCGTCGTGTAGATTGTGAGTTTTAGCCAAATCAAAATTCTAGAAAGTCGCTATGAATCATTTATAAACCATAACGATATATTTAATTTTAATTAAATATTGGTTTCGAATTTGGATGAGTATTTGAGGTGTAGTTATAATTTAATTTTTAGAATTTTACTGTAATTTTAATTTGGAAAATAAGCAACTTTTTATTTTGAGTATTTTACACCCTATATCAGAGTTTTGGGACTTCACAAAGTAAGTTAACTTGCCTATTTTATTATATTTCTGTGATCATGGAACATTGCTCATCACAACTGTGTTTTTATTTATGTCTGCAGAGGCTCGTAATCAAATAGAGCTTTACAGAACAAGGCACGCTAACATTTTAAAACATAAAACATGTATAGCACCCAAGTAGCTTTCACTTTAACTATCCTTAGCAGTGAATTATACTTGGCCTAGATGTAGCTAAATAAAATAGTAAGATCAGTACTTCCCTAAAACATGTATAACGCAGGCTACCCGATCATGTATTTTTGCATCACTTTCATTGAGCTCTATACCCTTGTCTATTCTACATCTACTTATGCGAACCCTAAAAGACATAACAGCGAAGGAAGTTTTTATCTACATCATCAAAAATAAAAATAAATTGAAAGATAATATAGTACCTAAAGAGTTAAGAAATAGCTGAAATACCTACCCTGAAACAAACGCAGTGCCTTACCGTTCCATCAAGTGCACATTAATACATTGCCTTAGCTCTTAAGTATTAAGGGATACATATATTAAAATATTGGTGTACGTTTTCGTTTACTTCACAAGTAAGAACTCAACATTTATATATAAATATACATATATATATATACACGCTGCAGCCATGTTCTTCATTTTCTTCAGTTTCAGGCATTTGCCGCGACCTTTAAATGGAAAACGCAAATCAAAAATAAAATCACATACAACTTCTTAAATACCGAAACAAACTCCAAAAGAAGATTGTCGATGGAAGCTTTGGAAATAATGGATAACAAATCCATTCTTTTCCATAAATCATGAAATATACATCCACGAGAAAGACTACCCTCAACACCGTATGTTTGTTTTTCTTCCACTGGAGTCATTTCTGGAAGCTCAAATATGAGCAGGGAACCTAGGATTCAATGTTAACAATATATTAGCCAACCGGAGAACTTCCGATTGGTGGCACTAGTTTTGGGGAGGGAAGACACGCCAAAAAGGTACGATGGTCTTGCAACTGCTTGGAGGACGAAATATGCGAGCCGCTCAAGGTTTGGTGGAGAATTGCACAAGTTTGTTGAAAAGACGGTGTGAGTTTTATTTGTATGGCTAATGTGTGGTTTACAAGGACTGAACAGGGTAGTGTTATACGTAGGATGGTTGATGGAAGATTACTAGAAGGGTTCTGAATTATGAAGGAGGGGCTGAGGTGTGACATTGATAAATACTGGAGCGATATGTTTTCATGTTTGGGAAGGGGACATGAGATGCAGATGAGTTTGGATCATGGGATCATGATGAAACGAGGATGAGGCGTTGTGTATAGCGTTGGGGTATGTTTTAAAAGGAGAAGGGGACGTGAATAATCACGGTTTGGGATGGAGATTTTTATGAGAGGAAGGAACTATTCATGGAGTTGTCAAAAATGGAGCAGGGTAATTATTTGGAAGAGGAAGAACCCTGTTTGAATGGGTTGAGATGGATAGTGGTCCGGAGGAGCATGTAAGGCCCACGTAATAAAAAAGAAAGGGGGAAGCCATATATAATTACGTATAGTAGTAGGAGAGGGATGCACAAGTATTGGGAAAACATATCCGATAACAAGTCAATTTGAAAGTGAGATATGGGTGCAAAACGGTTTGGAAAATGGAGGAAATATGTATAATAGAAGCAGAGCCTGGATTTGAAGAAGAAGATGTTTGCGGATAGAAGAGCAAGTGGGCTGGGTTTGGTAAGTATAAGGCCGGTTAAATAAATTAAGTTTAATTTTAAACTAAGTAACACGTTAACTTTTAAACCTTGTTATAACTTTTACATGTGTTATCCAAAATCATGCAAAACAGGATCCGTTGGGATCGTATGGACGGTGGCTACACCATAGAACTAATTCAGAGTGAATTGGAGATCGTTACAATTTATAGCGAAATAAATTGCCTGATCTGAATTGACGATCGCTTATCGCTATTTAACGATAACCGACCAATGTGAGTAAATCTCACTAACTCTGCACAGTTTGTATTTCTATAACATATTTTTAGAATTTGATAAATGATGGTTGATTGTTGTGTGTTGACTGCTTGGTTGAACTGCTAGTTAATTGGTTGAAAATATAGATATAATTATATATATAAATCATTGATCAAATATTGATTCTGTTTATCAGAATATTTCATATTGAAATGAAATAGAAGTTATTTAAATTGTTTAACATCTGTGGATGTAGGGAAAAAGGTTGGAGGGATCCAACAGGATTCCTCAATATTTATAATACAGTTTGTTTTCATATATTGTGATATATGACGTGATATAAAACCTGTGATTGATTATGATGACACTGGTCTGTTTAATTGGTATTTTAAATACCATAAGAAATACTGGAATGTAAAAAGGGAATTTTCAAAGTGTATTTTGAAAATTAAAAATTTGTAGGAAATAAATATGATATTATAAATGCAATATTTATAGGAAATAAATATGATATTATAAATGCAAAATTTATAGCAAATAAATAGGATATTATAAATGCAATATTTATAAGAAATAAATATGATATTATAAATGTAATATTTATAGGAAATAAATAGGATATTATACATGAAATATTTATAGGAAATAAATATAATTCTAAAAGGAATATTTATATGGAAAATAAATATAATTATACAAGGAATATTTTTTTGGAAAATAAATATAATTATACACGAAATAATTATTTGGAAAGTAAATAGAATTATAAAAGCAAATATTTGGAAAATGAATAGAATTTTATAAAAAGAGAATTTAACATTAGGAAGGTTTAGACCCGTGCTTTGCACACGGGTGTAACATGATATTGATTTAAAGTAAATATTTAATAGAAATCTGTTTTAACAGATAAATTAAGGAGAATAATTTATAAACGATGTTTATAAATTAAGAAGTATTTATCATTTGATAAATTGAATATATATGAATTTGAATTTATATAGAGAAGTAAAATCGGTTTTAACACCGATAATTGAAATGGAATGTGAACGTAGTAGTTATAAAGGAAATTTGCAATGAGATTTTAAATGTTGGAACTGAAATAAGATTTGAAATGAATAATTCTGCAAATAAAAATATAAATAGAATTTGGGTTTGAGATATTATTTTTAAATACGAAATCAAACTATTTTGATAATATAAAGAAATATTATTCACATTCTATGTGAAAAATTGGATTAAAGTATATATTTTGCAAATAAAATATTATAAAGGAATTTGGGGTTTGAATTAGGAATTTAAATGGAATTACTGAAATTAGAAACTGACTGGAAATTAGTTGAGTTGAATGACTTTCTGGGTATCGATCTGATGTTGGTTTTGGCCTTCGGGGTTTATACTTGGGAAGTTGTTCTCATACTAGTTTACAGTTTTAGACTGATAAAGGTGGGAAGATATTGATGCGTGAATCAAAAATGGAAACGTTTTCCAAAGTTAGTAATGTATATTTTCTAATTTTAGAAAATAAGGAATTTATGAATATATGGAAATGATAAATAGGAAATTGGAAAATGAAATGATAATTGATCGGTAAGATTTCCATTTGGGAATACAACCGTTGTTTGTACACATGTTTTCGTTTGATAGTTAAATCACCGACTATCAAAGATTTTGACCATTTCCGTTGTCAATACGGAGAGACCGGGATCAGATTTATTATCTGAAAACCACTCTGTATGGGTATTAGCATTGCGAATCAAATATGATGAAGATAATTAAAGAAGGAGTTTGTGCAAGGGCTGTTCTGGCAAATCCTAGATAGAAATTGCCTAAGATGGGCTTACAGAATAGTGCCTTCGGATTGTCCAGTCCCAGGACAACCTGTATTGAAGAATGTCTGATAGAGTATATTGAATAGATCGAATAAGTTGATCTCTTCAAACGAATTTACGTTTGGTGGTGGAGAAATTCGTTTCTCTTAGCTGTATACTCGTTGTATGTTTAGAGAAATCAATTTGTGATTTGGCGGGTATGACGATGTGACATTCAAACTGAATAAATGTGTGATCTGTCAGAGATAAGCATGACCTCAAGCCTCACAACCAGGAGATGGTAAAAATCGGGTAGGTCGCATGGCTAAGTGGTTAGCTGCCAATTAGGGTGTATTATCACCTGATCTGGAAAATTTTCATTTACTTCTTTAACCTATTTCGATGTTGTCCCTTTTGGTAAACGGTTGCTGATCTCAACTGTTGGTGATAATACATTCGGTACACTCAAGCGAAATGAGTGACTGGTCATGTTTAGCCTGGGTTACATGATGTTCTTGTTGAACCCGGTGTATTCCTCTCTAGAGGTACACTGTCGGAAGGTGGTCCCATACCTTGCCAGCTGGTATTCATTACCCAATAAGCGCCCATGGTTTTTGATTATATATTATGTATGTGGAACGTGAGATGAAAGTGTTCTGCTAGATGATTATTATGTTGTGGTTGATAGACATTATTATAATATTAAAAGAGTTTTGATATAAAAGATCATTATTTCTTGCAAAAGGATTTTTGATATTAAATCAAATGATTGGATTCTTATAAGGGAAAACCCGTTCCGTGTTGTACGGCATGGTCTTATGAGATACCATTTATTTTCTCAAACTGTTTTAAATTGTTTACTCACACCAGTCCCATGAATGACCCGGAGTTTATTTTGTCTTGTATTCCCTAAACTCTTGGGTGCCCATTTTTGTACGTTCAGTCAAGTAATCGGGATTTTATAGATATACTGAGAGCTTGGAGCAGGATGCTTCAGGATTTTATAGCAATTGTTTATTTCCGTTGTGTTGTAAGTGTTGTACTTTGATAATGATATGTATATTCAAGTACAGATTTGTATTTCAAAGTTATGTTATATAGTATATTTTTTTGTTCCGCTGTGAGGTTCGTGTTACTCTGATGTTGTATTTATGTTCTTCATCTTCTTCTTCTATTCTAATTTTCTATCTTATCTATTCTCACCCTTTAACTTCTTTCCATTAACTATCTGGTATTTTGATGCTTAAATAGTCGACATTGAGTTTATGTCGATAACCAAGGTCTCAAATGCCCCGGGTCGTTACATTAAATGTGAAGAAATATCAGTTCACTTCCATAACATCTGGAATCTCAAAATGTGAAAATTATAATCCATTTGCGTAGCATCTGAAAAAGTCAGACGTGAATAATGATCAATTCACTTGTGTAACATCTGGAATCTCCAGATGTGAAAAGTATAATCCATTTGCGTAGCATCTGAAAAAGTCAGATATGAAGAATGATCAGTTCACTTGCGTAACATCTGGAATCTCCAGATGTGAAAAGTATAATCCATTTGCATAGCATCAGAAAAAGTCAGATGTGAAGAATGATCAGTTCACTTGCGTAACATCTGGATTCTCCAGATGTGAAAAGTATAATCTATTTGCGTAGCATCTTAAAAAGTCAGACGTGAAGAATGATTAGTTCACTTGCGTAACATCTGGAATCTCCAAATATGAAAGGTATAATCCATTTGCGTAGCATCTAAAAAAGTTAGACGTGAAGAGTGATTAGTTCGCTTGCGTAATATCTGGAATCTCTAGATGTGAAAAGTATAATCCATTTGCGTAGCATCTGAAAAAGTTAGATGTGAAGAATGATCAGTTCACTTGCGTAACATCTAGAATTTCCAGATGTGAAAATTATAATCCATTTGCATAGCATCTGAAAAAATCAGTTGTGAAGAATGATCAGTTCACTTGCGTAACATCTGGAATTTCCAGATGTGAAAAGTATAATCCATTTGCATAGCATCTGAAAAAGTCATATTCAAAGAATGATCAGTTCACTTGCGTAATAACTGGAATTTTCGGATATCAAAAGTATAATCTATTTGCATAGCATCTGAAAAAGTCAGATGTGAAGAATGATCAGTTCACTTGCATAACATCTGGAATCTCCAGATGTGAAAAATATAATCCATTTGTGTAGCATCTGAAAAAATCAGTTGTGAAGAATGATCAGTTCACTTGCATAACATCTGGAATCTCCAGATGTGAAAAGTATAATCCATTTGCATAGCATCTGAAAAAGTCATATTCGAAGAATGATCAGTTCACTTGCGTAACAACTGGAATTTCCTGATGTGAAAAGTATAATCCATTTGTGTAACATCTGAAAGAGGTCAGATGTGAAGAATGATCAATTTGTTTGTGTAACATTTAAAACCTCAAGTGGGAAAAGTAATGAGCACCCAATTGATCGTCAGCATCAGGAAACATCTGATCCGATAACGACAAACATCGGTGCTCTGACCAAAGTCCTCTCTTGGGGTACCCCTTCTCAATCTACCAGCGCTTGGGCTAGTTAGTGTAATTGAGCAATGAAAGTCTCCAATACATGAACTAACTAAGTCATATTGTAGATATGGTTCATATTAGACCAATGAACTTGATATCAAAAATGCGAGTCATTAAAATGATAACGCTTGAAACCCACAGTTGGCTTTAAATTGATTAGCTGCTTTAAGCGTTAATGCAGATTCAAATCAGAATACCGTGTTCGTGCAAATAATTTCTAACAAATTCTAAACCATTGGATTAATGCAAGCATTCCATTCTGTTTAAAATAAAGTTTGCTATAAGTCATAATTAGTGATTAACTAATCAACTATCGATGTGGACGATCAATGGTGATGTATAAGTCCAGTGTTGTGTAATTGCTCGTCTTCTTCTGCAAAACAGGTGATGCAAAGCATGTTAGATCAAAGTATGGTTTGTCCCGACAAAAAAAACATCGTTGGATCTTAGTGAAAGCTTAAAGTACAATAAGAAAAATGCAGTACCATCACCACATCACGAGTTCAACACAGCAGTTTCGGACGCAAAATAGCATAAAGTAGTAAGCGAGGGCTGGCACTCGCATATACAACTGGTCTAGAGCATAAGTGTATAAAAGAAAATAACTAAGGTCAAACAAAAGAGTTTCTTCTTCCCATCACTAGGTCATTTCACATCACGAGTAGGGGGGAAGGAGTAGTACCAAACGGTCCTGTTTTGCTCCTAAGAATTGCTAATTTTGCAATGATTTCATCCTGGGACTTAAGAGCTTGAATAAGCGCGACTTTTTCCTTCTCCAAGCTAGTGATGCGTTCAATGTTCTCCCTGTTTAGCCTTTGGAGTTCACAAGCAAAAGTGTTCCAGGCACCCGGTTTGCGTCCAGTATACCTTCCAATATCTTCAAAATGCTTCTCCATCTGATTCCTAGTAGCTTCGAGTTGTGCGAATGTGTGATTCTTTAGAGTGTCCAGATCCTCAGGGACTGATCGTTTGTCAGATGGGTATGTATCCAAGTCAAATTGGTCAAGGTGCATCCCATCCAAACACCAACCCTTGAACCGCTCGGTAAGTTCAGATCTGCATGGCTCAGGAGCATAACAAGGCTTGTCTATGATTGCTTGAAGTTCAGCCAAAGTTGGGGCAACTGAAGTAATCTTAGTATTAGGCACAGGAAGCTTGTCAGGCCTATGGCGTTTCCGAGTATTGTCCTCACTTGAATTCCCCTTAATCTTTTTAGACATCCTACATAAATAATGGTGTTTGAAAGTAAATAACATGCCAGAATGCAATGGGCTCAAGCATGATCAAGTAATATTAAAGCAAAACAACCGGATGAACTGAGATTACGTGTCACAAGCATCTAGTGTGCATTAAGTATGAATCGAAAGTTTAAAGGCTTAAAGCAACTTGTTCGAAGCATTTAGATCGTTCCCGCCAACCTTAAATGTTTGAGTCATTCTTTGTAGTTTTAAGTCCTGGGTTGTTCTGTATGACCAGAAGCTTTAGGTCGCAATAATAATCCAGTCTTCAGATCGTCTTTCTATTTCAAAATCTTTAAGTCGTAAATGACCTAAAACTTCAAGAGTTAAACAACCTAAAGCTATGAACTAAAATAACGACCTAAGGCCTTAAGTTATTATAGCGACTTAGAGCAGGATCAAGATCTAAGGTCTAATGCGATTGTGGTGACCTAATTCAAGAGTATTCCTCATAAGCTATTAGAGTACAATGATCCGAAATAATCAATAAAGGTGCTTCAACTTTTAAAAGTATGACAAGGCGTGGATTTGCAAATTAAGGTCGTTAAACAGAAATAAGGTCATGCAAAATCATCATTTTGGCTTACCCATCATTTATCAGCAAAAGCCATGATCAAATCACAAGACTTTGCACATACCGTCACAAATGTACAAATTTTAAGTTATGTTCATGAGAGTCAAGACTATAGGCAAGAAATTACTTCAAATATCAACACTATCATCAAACATATGTTTGGATCGTGGCAAATTACAATTATGCTAAATCCAATGACTTCAGATCGAACCTGATTTCTAATGACGGGAAGTTTAGGATTTGATTGATCTTCGACTTGAGTTGAATCAGTTTGAGAGATTGTTTAGATTGGAATTAGTTCGATGATGCTGATGATCAGAGAACAATGGGCTTAATCGACGCTTGAGGTGTCAGATGAATTTTGGCTCTGCTTCAGAAGGCTTCCATTGATGAGTTTTCTAGCTAAGTTGAGAATTAAAGGAAAATTATAACAGAAAAAGAAGATATAAAGGGAGATTAGGCAAACGGACTAAGTTCGAAAGGCCCACAACGACCCAATAGCAATATGGAGGCCAACGATCTAAGGACTTGAACAACTTAAAAGCCCGAAGCGACCAAGCGTTACATATGAGTAATAATGGCCTAATACATGTTAAAGATGTCTAAATCGAAGCTTCTATTATTTCTAATAAGTCCAAACTTCTAGGGGCCAACATTAACCCATGAAATATGGTTCATAAGTACATAGCAAGGTTAGGTCTACTCATTGCATACCTTTAGGTCATCGGTCCTTAGGTCGGGAAAATACCTGTTCAAGACATACCATGGATTGTTGAAGGCGTTAGTCAATTAAGCCCCTTGGTCAGTCCGCCATTAATAGTTCGTTAGACTTCTTGGCCCGTTCGGCATTTTTGGCCGTCCAGATCTCTTCAAGTTGCTCATCTTCTTAAAGTATGAAAAAGCTTATGGAATGTCAAGCACACAAGTCCGTTGAAGCTTGTAATGCACCCTGCTCTTAAGGTCGCCCACCTTTTAGCTCGCTCCGTCTTTTTTAGCTCACCAAGTTCTTTGGCCTGCGCCGCTTCATATTAAGGCTGTTGGGTCGCTCCGCCTTTTTTGGTCTGTTCTGCGGTAAGCCTCAAGGTTTTGGACCCCAAAAACTCTCCTCCAATACCTTATAGCCCGCCCAGCAACCTAAAGAGGGTTCATAATATTTACAACTTTGCCACCTGGTCCGAATCGCGCCTATAAATACCCCACTCATTCCTTCATTACGGGGGACCAAATTCCAGACCTTGAAGGGCTGCCTAAATATTTCTTGAGCATTCTTAAGTGATTTCTATCTCTGCAAACATCCTCAATTGAAGATCAAACGTGAAGCATCATGGAATTAATCACAAGTAATCAAGCGTCCTTGAAATGGAAGATTCCTTATCATTCTCCTTGCATATTGTGGAATTCGTCTACTTCACTACTAATTTGCATAGATTTGAGTGAAGCTATTGTGTAAGAAGCAATATGAATGTACTCTTATGTGATCCTCAACTTGTAATCTTTGAATTGATAATGGAAATCGCTATTAAAGTGGACGTAGACCTTTCCTAAGGTTGAACCACTATAAAATTTGTGTTTTTTTACTTTTTGTTGTGATTATGGCCTCTCTTCATACCAATTGGTGAAGTGCAATTTTTTTACCTTTGGTGTTGAGATCTAATTTGGATTTTAACAGGTTGATACGAACATGGATACAAAAAATACGATGCACCATTCCAACTACAAGCATACTACACTCTTTTTAGCACCATGTATGAATACATTCACAAATCCATACCCCAAGCAATTTAAATGAAGGGAGTAGAAAGGTTTTGGCAGAGGAAGATGGATTTAGATCTTTACAATTTTTTTATAAAAAGTGAACAAAATTTTGGTCTTTTTAAAATAAAGTTTTTGACTAGTAAACATTGGAATCTGGAAAAGTCATAAACATAAAAGTTGTTGCAAATTCTTTTCTCTTCAATTAAAAAAAAAGAAAATTGTTTTTGATAATATTAGAAAGAGATATGACCAAAACAACGACAAGTAAAATTTTAAGTCAGAAATCTTGGTGCAACAATGAATCTGAAAGGTTGGCAGTTTCAACCTGAAAATATTCGAAATCTGAAAAATTGTTCAACATTAAAGTTGAAGCTATTTCAATTTTACATATTTTAAAATAAAAAGAAAAGGTGAATTACAAATTTGTAACAGGAAGTTATCACTAATGCAATATAGGTCAAAAATCTGGAAAAATAGAAAATAAAAAGGTCTTTTATTTCAAATGGAATAGCGGTCATGGCTAGCGTTTTCAGGTGGGGATCACTTAATTAGGTGGAGGAAATTCGGTTAGGTGACTTCAGGTTAGTGACGGAGGTGGTGGCCAAGGGGAGGATGGGCTGCAAGGTTTTGATTGGAAAGGAAGGTGGTTGTTTGCAATTTTAGATCTAGGTTTTCACAATTCCTAAATCAATTAAATCCTGAAATTAGAATGCATTAGAAAACATAGATAGAAATTATGATTCAATTAGAAAAAATTCGAATTCACGTAGGGATTTATTTGTGAAAGAAAGAAATTTCATATTAGACAAGTTTGAAGAGGAAGGAGGTAGGAAGAAAGAAGGAGAATGGAAGAAAGCTTCGGGAAAATTAAAATGGGAAGTTGAGAAAAAGAAAACATACATTTATGTATTTTACAAGATTTTTGAAATTCAAATGTAAAATATATAATGAGGTGTGAGGTGGAAAATCTTTCCCGAGAAGCAAAATAACATATCAGTAAAGCTAAAAAGGGCAAGTAAGTATGAATACACAAAAGATGTCCGTTTGTGCATTTTGCATCCTGTACAAATCATATTTAAAGCAAACAAAAGCGGATTTCCATGAAATGAAAAATGCAAGTCAACTCATAATTTAGAGAAGAATCATTAAAAAAAGATAAATTCAAATTTTGACAACTTTTAAATTTTAGCATGAATTCAAATTATAACAAAATTTGACTTTTTCAGAAAATTGTCATTTTAATAAATTTGGCAAGTTATAGTTTAATTTAAATTTTAAGATGAACTTGAATTTGAATAGTAACATAGATCATGTAATGTACAATTATGGTGTGATGACCCAAATTGTCGATCCCAGGCGGAAAGGATTTCGTTGGAATATAACACATTAAACGCAACAACAGATCACATAACATAGCATAAAATTACATTAGAGAATAATTTACATCAGCGGAAAAAATATCAGAGTTACATCATTACAGGATCATAACTATACAAATAAATTTTCAACTTGTAGATAACAAGTACGCAGCGAAATTAAAGGATAACAAACATAATAGAGTCTTGAAAAAGGTCAAAAGAAGCATAAAAGTCCAATTTTAGCTCCAAATTTATCACATCATCCATAGCACTAGTACACTTCCAAAAGAGAAAAGCTAACAACCTGTTTACTTGGCAGCCCGCATAAAATTATGGGAACCCGAGTTTGCATGAGAAAAACAAACTACGAGTCAGTCATGGGACTGGTGTGAGAAACCCTACAGTTAACTTAACTTATTTAAAAATAAGGCATATCACGGTACCATGCCGTATAATACGGAATAGGTTTACTCCACACGAATGCCAATGCATAAAATCACGTAATGCTTTTTTGAAAAATGTAGCCATTATAAGATTCTGGTCCTATCACATAATGCAAGAGCAAGCTGGAGGGTAGAGTTTTACCTTATAATGGCCAAACACGCTTGTTACGAGAAAATAATTTGATATTATTATTAGTGTCTAATTTAAAAACACTTTCAAAAATAAATGTATCAATCTTAGACGGTATATTATCCCATCCTATTATGTCGCCGTAGGTATACAACTAAAATCGTAAAGTCGCATATTGAAATTTGGATTTCCATCGTGAGCTGACGCAAAGGATCTTCCTCAATATGAACTTTAGGACGTCTCCAAAAACTATCCCAAGGAACATATTCCTCTGGAGCGGCAGGGTCGGTCAACTGTACTTTGCTGGCTGGCATCTCCTGATCAATATATTTCCTAGTCCTATTGGATCTCTTGGTTAGTTCGTCGACCACCATGGCCTTGTGCTGCCATATCTGAGGCGCCTCGATTCCAACATCCACATAAGTAATTTGCCTGAGGTCCATACCATGACAACACATCAAGCTAGAAAGATACACATGTCATCCATGTTGTTCTTCATCCATTTTTTGGCTCATACCGGGGTGTGAAGCTCGTGAATTAACGCAACACAAAGCTTTGCTTTTCAACAAAAGATTCGATTTATCTGCCAGCAGCATTTAGCATGCCATATTGTCGTTTTATACCATTCAACTGATGTCCATCAATATATAACCTTGAAGATTATACGTCTTAGAGATGGGTATTAATCTTAGAGAATAAATTATCCGCCACCAAACAGATATATATTTAGTAGTGATCAATTAATACAACATAAAATACAATGTTAGACGCACCATCCATCCGCAAGTTTATTCTGGGTATTAACGAACCGAAGGCACCTTATTCCTCATCTCATGTGTCCAATATAAGAGAGAGACCCTTGCACATCCGGACAATCAACAAGTACGTCCAAACCAGATCCACTATAACCTCTGCCAGGGTATTATCCATATCCAGGTGATCAGCAGCAATCCATTCGATGTGAAGATTTCCGGTCTTGCACTATCTTCAATATCTTTGACTTTAATCATCATTTAATTATTCGAAATGGGTTAAACCTGGCCTTTTCGAATAATTCACGCCAAAACAAATCAAATCTATATTTGGATTGTTGATTTACCAATTAAGTCTCCTTTAATTGGTTACTTTTCATAAGATGTAAAATCTTATTCTCAAATCTAGTTAAGTCATTTGGCTTTCCAAAAATCATTTTGTAACCTATACTAAAGGTTTACTTATGAATGCAATTCAATTTACGAATTAAAATTATTATCATAAAAACAGTTTCTCAAAATAAGTTATATAAGTTTACATAAAATTGCCAAATTCCACTTAACAACTTTTATCATTTAAAACCAAGTAAAATTGGTTTAAATTCCTTTCAAATCATTTATAATAATTTATAATGATTTTTCACTATTTTTATTTTTATAAAAATAGTCCATACCCGTAATTTCCAATTACATGTCATTACGGGTCATGGCGCTGTTTTCATTCAAATTAGAATTGAACGTTTTTAAAAATCTAACCATTAGATTTCAAAACTCTTAATATCGTCTGAAAGATCTCTTAATTATGACCCCTAACGTAAGTCGGGAACTACCGCTACCTAACATGTTCTGTTTTAATCCATATTCGACATATATATACAAAATACGTTGAATCGTTTTGAAACCTTTTTATATATTATTTAAAATATATATAATAATTTTCCAAAACCATTTTTTAACATTCTCCACCACAAAATCATTTATTTCAATATTATAATATTATAATGATTAAAATACTATTATTTTTCGAACTTCAATATTTTCCTTACATTCGTTAGAAAAATAAAAAAGAAACTTATTTTAAATCATTTTCTAAATAGCCTAACTAAACTTCACTTTTGAAAGTTACTATTCATTTCAAATTAAAAACTTTGACAACCCAAAATCATATGAATAATTCAAATTCACTTGCTACAGTTATGGAAATTCATCGATATTTTATTATCCTCGCGTCCATCCAAAATCGGACGTCTAATTCATACTTCGATTTTCAGCCTATTATTATATTAATAAAATATGGGTTAAAAACCATTTTTCTTTGATGAAGACTTAACCAATGAACCAATAACCATTTTTATTGTTCATTTTTACAGTGTGTACATTATAACACTAAGTCATCCATCACACCACATCCAATTCATACACAAAGTGCACTTCACCATATAAGCCTCAAACAAATAACACTTATACATTTTTGTCAATCCGCGAATTGACAAATTGCACACTTAGGATTAATGTTCATTATCATCACAAAACACGTGTGAGGTTACCATCACATTCACAGACAATCATGATTTATCTACACAATTGGGTAACATGTGGGCATATTGTCATCCCAAAACCTGTGTGGGGTTTTTACCAAAACCAATCAACAATAATCAATAAATTTCTCAACCCAAAACCACTTAAGGTCCAATTATTTTCCAATCGACACTGTTTACAATACAGATGTCATATACTCAAGGGATTTTACATATATGATATAAAAATTATATTTTTACCACAATATTCAACATTTAACATTATATTAAACATAAATGATCCATGTTAAACATAATTAAACATACTTAATTAACATTTAACAGTTAATTAATTTAGTCCCTATCTATGTGAGTTTCGGTTTCTCACGACGAGTTTCCACTCCGCCAAACTTTATTTGGAAGGAACACGGACTCACACACAACTACGGCTTACGTACGACACCTACGACACTTATTGACGGTTAACGAGACTGAATCCAACAAATACAGGGTTCAAACAACTCATGGATTCACTCATACACACAGATCTGGAGTTTTACGATCAAACGAGTGGGTACGAGATCCTAGAGATCACGGTAGGTGATGTGGGGGCCACAGTGGAGGCGGGCTAGGTCCGACGTGGGGTCCAGGGGCTGAGGCTTGGGATATGGTGGAGTTTAGGAGGTGACAGCTTGTAATATTGAAGGGGTTAAGTGCTAAATGGGTGTAAATTTGGGTATCTAGAGTTTAAGGGGGTAGATGGGTCCACGGCGGCGGAGGAGGGAGTGGGGCTAGTGATACAGGTGCAGGGGGAGGCGAAGGGCATGCGACGGTGGTTAGGTGGTAGTGCAAGGGGAGCCGATGGCAATGGGGGGAGGAAGAAGAAAGTGGAGGAGCTAAATGAAAAGGAAAGGATAGAAAGAAAGAGGAAGAAGGGGTTTTGTGCAAAAAGTATTTTCCCCGAATTGATTAAGTGTGACAACAAAGAAAGGAGGAAGTAAAACATCTGGAACTCCAATGATCGACACCTCGTTTTAGTGTTTTAGGAGCACTTTCCATCGTCGAACGTTAAAGTGTGTTAGTTCAGCTTCACATCTTTTAATCGTGTGATAAATAGCAGTTCTATTTTACACGAAAATTTGCACTCTAGCATAAAATGTAATTCTTGATCCAACAAAATAGATCTTGTTGACTTCCGAGTTCGTTTGACTTTCCATTTTATTCTCCAGTCGCATTTCCACTTAGTTTTGACTGGTCATCACAACATGTGTTTAATTCTCGCCCACCCACGTACTAGCACCACAAATTATGAAATTTGGAATCCTACCATTTTTCGATGATACTGATCTGATAAAACTAGTTTTGTCGAAATTCGAGGTCTTCTCAATAATGTTCCTTTTAAATTGCTAAAATCAGCATTACTTAATCGAATTTCAAAATTTACCATAAATTTTCATGAAATTAAGTTAAAAAAAAATCAATTTTTTGGTTTCAAAATTCTAGGTCATTACATAAGGCTTGCATTAACAACTATTTAATTCTCATTGTTAAGTTGTTCCTATTTATGTGTGTATGAGAATCTAATTCATTTGTTTCATTGTTAATCAGTTGCATATTTTAGTTTCCAAATAAATACATTCTAAATTAAATTTATTGTTTGATTCTTATTTTAATCCATGTTGATTTCAATAATTTAATTTAGTCCAATAATATAAATGGTCGGAATTACAGGATGTTACAATCTCCCTCACTTAGAACTTTTCGTCCTCGAAAAGGAACAAAATAAGGAACTTGTAACTGAACGATACACCATTCATATGCATATCAATTTCGATTGTTTGTTCAAACACAAAATTTTGCTTTCAATTAGTATTGGTAACCCAGTCACTCTAATGTGGACTTTTAATTTGATTCTTGATTAGAACTTCCATTCTCCTTGCATAGCAATAAACTATGATAAAGAACTTCAGATTCTTATCATAAGCTCTTATCAATATTCGTCATCGAGAATCGAGCGAACAATTATATTTGTAATCAAAATCGTATATTCAAACCAAATCAAAACTTTTATGCAAATAGAATGGTTTCGCACACTGACGCATTATCATTCATTTTTTTTAGCTATACCATTGTATTTAATTCAAGTATCTTCGATTTATATACTAGTTTTAAAGTTTATAAGAAAATTCTTTGAAAAATTTTCTTTTATCTCAGAAATAGCTTTCAATAACTCGATATTTCCATAAGTTTATCATCGTTCTTTAAGAATTAGGTAGTGCACTGATCAAGCACAAAATTAGAAATCTAAAAGTATTAAGTAAACTCGTTTCGACATCTGGTGAAAGTACTTGAAAACGTTAAAATAGATAAAAGAAGTACCATCCAATAAACCGACCGCTGAAACTATTCATGAATCCTAGATACACAATGGTTACACCTAGGTCCCCCAGGAAGCATTCGTACCCATAGGAAATCTCTTCCCTGCGAATTTCGTCATTAACAATCAATGGGATGATTCAATAGAAATAAAATAGAATAACCTGAGGTCATGATGGAACGCATCCCTTAAGGTCGCTATATCACCAGCTCAAGAGGATAAAGTGCCACGACCATAGGTGGCTAGGCAATCATTGCCTTTCGCATTTTTCCTTAACACCATAAAATAATCACATGGGTCACAGTCTACATCTAATAACACTGGCGGTTACATCACTATCACCCGTAGACCTTAAGCAATCACAACCTTACAAATTATGCCATGTGGATCGCAGATACACAATTGCTACGCCTGGATCCCTAAGGAAACATATGCACCCATAGGCCGTTACAGCCCTACGAATTTCGCCATCGTAAAACGACCATAGATCGTAGCAGACACAATGGTTACGTCTGGTTCCCCTAGGAAATGTCCATTGTTGTAGGCCTTCGCGACACTGCAAATTTCTCTATGCAGTTGAGCTCAAAGGAAAACTCATGAGTGTTACGTATGGACAACCACAAACAAAGAGATACCAACAAGAGTTCCCACCGAGTATGATCACGATTTTCAATGGAAGGTACTTCCCATATATTCGATTTGAAATCATATGATACAATATATAGTATTCAATTTACTCCGCATATATTGTATACATATATATAATTTCATTTACGTAAGATTTCTCTAATCATATTTCAACATGTCATTCTTCTACAAATTCCATTATATATAAAGTTTTATTTCATATTAATTACCTACCCCACTAATAGTTTTGAATTTACCGCATCCTTATATAAATCTTTCACATATAAGTTCTGAAAACTTTCATATCAAACATCCAAAATCGAATATTCTTGAAATTCCATTTCAATGTCAGATTCGGTTTTGATTCAGATATTTTTTATCATTTCAAATTCAGATTTACAAATCAATTCATCATCAAAACTTCAAATTCAGTTTAGATTGCATGTCACGAATATCATTATTCAACTGAACCTTTACATTCAATCATTTCAGACTTAAATTGCTCGGATCAGAAATATACACTCTTATCTCTGAAATAGCTTCAGTAAAATAATAAGCTTGAAATAAAATAGGGTTAAATTAAAACAAATAAGTTTTATTATAAATAATTTAAATAAACTAAATAGGTTTGCTATAGAATAATTGAATAATATAGCTAAATTTATCTTCAAAAAAGTTTAAATAAAGTAAATAAATTAAATTTTATAGTTTGGGAAAAATAGTGCAAATTTATATATTAGTTATAAAGAAAAAACACTAACTTCAAGAGATAATCCAACCCGAATCAATTTATTCGAAATTCCAATATTAGTTCAGCTTTGATTTCATAATATGATTTCAATAATCATTTCTCAAAACGAACACTATTCACAAAATATAAACTCTTTCAGAAGCTTCTGAAACTAGCTTATAATTTAAGCAGTTGAATTTTAAAAAAAATAACATTCTCAAAATATTTCTTGATCAAATATTTCTAACACATTTCATATAAGTTGGATTCAATATATGTCAAAATAATTAAGAAATTTATTTCAATCCATTTCAGTTATCTTTTACATCTCATTTTCAATAATTCCATTAACATAGCATAAAATCAATACTTCGATAATTCAATTATCAATTGTTGTCATAATTCAATGTTCAATTATTTATTTCAAATCCAAAACTAAAGAGAATAAATTAAAGAGAATAAATCCAACATAGACTTTCCTATGCACAGTAAACAAAAGGGTACAAGGGTATTGTAACACCCCGAATTTTTAACAACATTAAAGAGGATAAATTAAATAGTAATTAATTTAATATATAAAATTAGAGGAAACGGACTACACCATTGTGTCCGTCTCGAAATTCTGATCAAGATAGACATTTGGTTTGCGTAAAACAGACGCATCATGAAGAAGTTGTGAGGATTTTAAGTTTGTATACACGCAGAAATATTATGTATACACATATGAGTCAGAGATGAGTCAGAATTTTATCCAGAACAGTTCAAATTCAAAAATTGAAAAATAGCGGCAAAATTCCCACTCTAGGGGGTCAACCCACTAGAGGGGTGTCGACACCGGGGTCGACCCCCCTCCCCCTCAAGGGGTGTCGACCTAGGGGTCGACCCACCCACAGGGGTGTCGACACCCCTAGGGCTGACGTGGCACTCGGTTTCAGGGGGTCTGGCAGCTATATATATATACATGTCATATTCTCCTATTTTCTTCATTGGAAATCATGGAGGCTATATGTTGTCAGGGTGCGAACTGAGACGGAACCGTTTTCTATAACAACATACTTTGCAAATCAAATTCAGAAATTCTAGATCTGTTCTTTCTCAATTCTGTAAACCTAATGCTATGAGTTTCTAGTTGCTTTTAGGTTTAGATAAATAAAAGTAAATTATGAAAGATTGTGAATTGGATATGTTGTAAACTGTGATTTTATGCTAGTGTTAAACCTTATATTATTACATGGTAGATCTATTTTCCAAGATCTAACACAGAAGTGGTTATTCTATTATGTTGCATATGTGGATCTTGACTTGCAACTATATAATGGTGAATGTACATCTTGGATAGTCATAACCTTGGTTGGATCTAGTTCTTTATGTAAATCACCTTTCACCTGTCATATTGTTATCAATTTGGATATGCTGTAAACTTGACATGTGAATCCATCTTTGGATCTAAACATGTTACTATGTCACCCTAATTATGCTAAATCTAAATAGTTGGACATCTAAATGGTTAATCTAGATCCCATTATGCTTGCTTTGACATCATAGTAATCACCACAAGTTCATCGGTTTTATGTCCACCTTGTTATGATGTTAACTACATGTCCATTCACCTTATTATCATGCTAGTTTATGTTTATGCCAAGATGACCACTTTATTTATGTTCCCAATATCTTCCCTATTATCTTTTATGACTAGGCTATTGTCAAGCCTAGGCATGCTACCAGTTTATGAGTACGCAAGCCAGGGAACAAGGAAAAGGGGTTAATAATTGACATAATTTGAATATGAATATTTTTGGACATATAATTCAAATTATTGGATAAAGTGGGCATTAACACTGATAAAGGGAAAGGATTAATTAATTAATTAATTAATTAAAAATTGGAATGTTTAGTAATTACATTTAGGAATTGTAATTGTACTTATGACACGAGGTTAGATCACATTTGTGGTGGAAGTCTGCCCGGACCCGACCGGCATATCCAGCAGCCACTAATGTTGAACCTAATGTGGGTAGTCTAAGTACGTAAATACGAATTGGGCTATGACACGAGGTTAGGCCCAACTATGGAATAAGTCTGCCCAGACCCGACCGGCATATCCAGCATCCACATGTTGTAAGCCTAATGTGGGAGGTCTAGCCCATTATAAACCATAAATGAACATGGTAAAGAATTGGACTACTTAGCTTAATTTGATCCATAAGGATTGTATGATTATGATCTTAAGTTAAGGTTAAGTAAAATTGGACGGGTAGTGGGTGGGTTAAGCAAATTAGAGGAGGTGGGTAATATTTACATATAGGCCCACGAACTTAACCCGATAAGGTTATGTAATTAAAGAAACCCTTTAGTGTAAGCATAACTGACATAGGGTATTGTAAATAAAGACACCTAAGGGTATACATAGTCAGTGAAAAACCTAGTGGAGATACAAGACGAAAGGAAAAGCTTGTCTCATATTGTATGGGACCCATTTCAGTCGGTACTCCGGAGTTGGTATCAAATAAAGAACTCCGTACTAGGCGGAGAAGAGGCACGCTTACTGATTGATTATAAGAAATCCAAACGAGACAGGCAGTGTAGGCGGCACAAATCGACCGGGCCTTGTGCATGCATGAGCCGAGCAGAGGGGGATAAGACGACTGTGACACTAGTAGATATGGTTGTGCACATCTTTGGAAATGAAGGGTTGCCACTTTAGGGAGTGATAACTCCTACTATGGGGTCAGCACAAGATATCTACGGGGTAGGGAGCTGATCAATTAGGGTAGTGGTTAGGGTACACTTGGATGTATGCCATAAGTCTACCAACTTATAGTGGAAGGGAACTTCTCATTTTATGATTATGAACTTAAGTTAAGGTCAAGTAAAATTGGAAGGGTAGTGGGTGGGTTAAGTAAATTAGATGGGGTAGGTAATATTTACATATAGGCCCACGAACTTAACCCAATAAAGTTATGTGATTAAAGACACCCTTCAGGGTAAGCATAACTGACAGAGGGCTATGTAATTAAAGACACATAAGGGTATACATAGTTAGTGAAAAACCTAGTAGAGATACAAGACAAAGGGGAAAGCTTGTATCATGTTGTATAGGACCCATTTCAGTCAGTAACCCGGAGTAGGTATCAAATAAAGAACTCCGTACTAGGTAGAGAAGGGGCACGCTTACTAATTTATTATAAGAGATCCAAACGAGACAGATGGTGTGGGCTGCACAAATTGACCGGGTCATGTGCGTGCATGAGCCGGGCAAAGGGGGATAAGACGACCATGACACCAGTAGATATGGTTGTGCACATCTTGGGAAATGAAGGGTTGCCACTTTAGGGAGTGATACCTACTACTGTGGGGCCAGCACAAGATATCTATGGGGTAGGGAGCCGATCAATTAGGGTAGTGGTTAGGGTACACTCGGACGTATGCCCTAAGTCTACCAACTTATAGTGGAAGGGATCATCTCATTTTAGTTATACTAGTAATAGTGCAGAGTAATTATTAGTGAAGCACATACACCTTACCCTGTCTACCTTGTCACATCTTCCTTTTATGTAGTGATCACTCTTATCCACTTTATATGCCTATCATGTTACTTTTATTTATTTACTGGCTAAAAGTAACAAGACTCGCCAGACTTTATGTCTGACCCTTTTGTTTCTCCTTCTTTCTTCCGTTCCCCCCCCCCCCCTCATGGTTCTCAGGGAGGAAACACTCAGGCTTAGTTAGGACTCAGGTATTATCTGGCTAGGAGCTACTTCTGAAGTATGGCTCAAGTTCTTGTCTCTACTATAGCTTAACTCTTCCGATTGGGGAATTATGCTTTTTATATACTTATGATATTGTGAGCCACGGTATTATGACTTATGACTAATGTCAAAAATAAAATTTTAAATTTCCGCTGCTATCTCATTTATATCTGTCTTGTAATTATTCTGTGTCTGTTTACCTATAACGCTTCACGAAACTTAATGCATTCCCTTAGTGAGTGACATTAATGGACGTGGGGTGTCACACTTGTTATCGTAGCTGAAGTTACCAGATTAGATAAAAGTTTTTGAAAATTATTTTTCAAAAAGGTTTTAATAGAAACCATTTTCAAAAAGAAAGGTCAGTTTTGAAAATATTCCCCCAAGAAGCCATATGTAATATCCTTTGATCTTTTATCTAAATTTCTTCCTTTTTCCTTTTTTAGCATATCTGGGGAACAAAACATTCCTAATATCCCAAAGGGCATCACAATACCCGGATGGTTCCGTAGGTATTTGGAGGCCACGATGCCTGCCGAAGCTAAAGAGATGCCCCCCCACCCCGCAGTTGCACCAGTCATTCCTCCTCCGCCAAGGGCAGATAACTTCGCCAAGATCTGCAAAGACTTTCGTGTTATGGGAGGGAAGCCATTCCATGGGAATGAGACATTCGTAGAAGCTCGAAATTGGCTTAAGGAGACCGAGGACTTATTTGTAATCTTTGAAGTAGAGGATAGAAGGAAAGTTTAGTTAGATGTCTGGCTACTGAAGGACGAAGCCTCATTTTGGTGGGAAGTCACTCAAGCTGGACGTCTGGTGGAAAATTGGTAAGATTTTAGACAGAGGTTCGAAATGAAATTTCTTTCCCAAGCTGAGAGAAGCATACAGATTGCGAGGTTCTTAGCACTCAAACAAGGAAACTTGACAGTGAAGGAGTATGTGAACAAGTTCAACCAGCTGGCAAGGTTAGAGTTGGTGGATACACCGCACAAAAGGGCTTTGTGGTTTTCTAAAGGGCTGAATGAGCCTCTGCATGGTTTAGCCATGTCCCGTATTCCAAGGGGGCCACTTTTGAAAAGCTTGTTGATATGGCCCTAATGCATGAGGAGGACAAATGAGAAAAGAAGGAAGCAAAAGCTGAGGGGACATCGCAGAATAGGAAGGTGCAGCCCAAGAAGGGGCAGCAACAGCATCAGTAACAACAAAAGAAAGGAGGAAAAGATGACAAACGCAGGGATAAGAGAAAATGTCACAAATTGTGGAAAGGAGGGTCACTTGATCAAATACTGTAAGAGGAAGAGAAATTGCTTCAATTGCGGAGAGGTCGGACACTTCTCTAAAGAGTGCCCAAAGAAACAAGAATCGTAGGGACAAGGTCAAAGAGCAGCAACTTCTGGAGGGCAGTGCATGCTCTCGCGATTAGTGCTCCTGAAAGAGGTAGAAAAATTTCCGTAGAAAGTTTAGTTTCTCTTTCAAACCATCCAGTTAGAACACTTTTTGATTTTGGCGCTTCACACTTGTTTATATCTAGTTCTGTGGTTGAATCTTTGCACTTAATTACTAGTATGGTAGTAGATCCGGTAGCTGTTTCAAACCCCGTTGGTGGAGCTCATATATCGATGATTTGTCGGGGTTTGAAAATATATGTGTTAGGCGTCAAGTTTGAGTGCAACGCGTATGTGCTCGGGTTTATGGGATATGGGTTGATTCTAGGAATGGATTGGCTTACCACGTATAGGGCCATTCTGGATTGTGAGAGGAGGATTGTTAGACTCCTGACTTGCCATGGGAAGACCCTCGAAGTTTCTTGTGACCCCCAAGAGTTTGTTATGCTTAGCTTCCTAGAGTCTCTAGATCATCCATAGATGATTTGCAATCTGTTCCAGTGGTTCGAGATTATTACGATGTTTTTAATGAGGTATGGGGTTTACCTCCAAGACGCGAGATCGACTTCCTCATATATCTGGTGGACAATGCAAAGCACATTGCATTACCAGTGTGCCACATGGTTCACTTCGTTTGTGTGTTGACTATAGAGGGTTGAATAAGCTCACCAAGAAGAATAGGCACCCGCTTCCAAGGATTGATGATTTATTTGATCAGCTTGTTGGTGCCTTGGTATTTTTTCAGTTGGACTTGGCTACGGGGTGCCATCAGTTGAGGGTGGCTGAGGACATCATAGATAAGACAACTTTTAGAATCCCGGATGGTTTCTTTGAATGGCTAGTTTTGCCTTTTGGATTGACAAATGCACCCGCCTATTTTGTTGATTTGATGAGTAGGGTATTTCGGGAGTTCCTTCACAAATTTTTTGTAGTCTTTGTTGATGATGTTTTGATCTTCTCCAAGAGTGAAGAAGAGCAAAGCCAGCATTTGGGAGAAGTTTTGAAAACTCTCTGTGACCATCAGCTAAAGGCAAAGTTCTCCAAATGCCATTTTTGGAGAAAGGAGGTAAGATTCTTGGGGCTTGTAGTTTCCAAAGAAGGGATAGTTGTAGATCCCACAAAGGTGGTTGTAGTGCAAGATCGGCATATTCCCAAAAATGCAACCGAGGTGAGAAGCTTTCTTGGGTTGGCAGGTTATTATACAAAGTTCATTAAGGACTTCGCGAATATATCAGTCCATCTCACCAGGCTGACAAAGAAGAATTTGGCATTTTCATGGGACATAGATTGTGACGTTGCTTTCCAACGACTGAAGAGAGCTCTAACAACAGCCCTAGTCTTGACCTTGCCTGATGGAATAAAGTGTTTACTGTTTACAATGATGCATGCGGTACAAGGCTTGGTGCGGTTCTGATGCAAGAAGGGAAAGTAATATGTTTTGGGGGTAGACAGTTGAGAGTTCTTGAGAAGAACTACCCCACCCATGATCTAGAGCTAGCTGCCATAGTATTCGCATTAAAGACATGGCATCATTATTTACTTGGAGAATGGTTCGAGTTATACACTGATCATAAATCTCTCAAGTATCTATTCTCACAGAAGGATCTCAACTTAAGGCAACAACGATGGATGGAGTTCTTAGCTTCATATGATTTTGAGATTGCTTATACCCCTGGCAAGGGTATTGTGCTGGTATATGCACTAAGTGGGCAGAGGGTGGCCCTGAGTCCTCTGTTTGTGGAAAGAAAGAACTTGGAGTTCATATCATCTTTTGATTTTAGACCCTCCATCGAGGTTTTGCCCTGATTTGTTTGCATCCTTGAAGATACGACCGACTCTTATGGACCAGATAGGAGCTTTGCAACAAGGTGACTCACAGATTCTAGACATCATGGATAATCTCGGAAGAGGGGAGACTTCTAGTCACCTCAGTAGATATTCCATAGATGAAAAGGGGTGGTTGCGACGAGATGGAAGGCTTTGTGTTCCTCAAACTGGAAGCCTAATAAAGGCGGTCCTAAAAGAAGCCCACCATTCTAAGATGACCATTCATCCAGGCGATGATAAGATGTACAGGGACATGAAGAGGGTTTTCTTTTGAGCTAGGATAAAGAAAGATGTCGCCAAATTTGTTTCTTAATGTTTAGTTTGCCAACAGGTCAAGGCTAAGCAAAAGAAGCCCGGAGGATTACTTCATCCGTTGGAGGTTCCGCAGTAGAAATGGGAGAGCATCTCTATGGATTTCATAGATGGTTTGCCTAGATCAAAGAAAGGAAACACCAGTATTTGGGTTGTGGTGGATAGCCTCACTAAGAGCGCTCACTTTATTCCAGTTAAGAGTAAGAGGACGACATCACGATTGGTAGCAATTTATGTTTGTGAGATAGTTCGTCTTCATGGAGTACCTTCCAGCGTCATGAGCAATCGTGACCATCTTTACCAGCGAATTTTGGAGGAGCTTGCAAGAAGCATTAGGTACACAGTTGTGTTTGAGCATCGCTTATCATCCTCAGACCGATGGACAGACGGAGAGGGTGAATAGGATTCTTGAGGATCTTTTGAGGCTGTGTATCCTAGACTTCGGAGGGTCTTGGGAAGAGCATCTTCCTTTAGTAGAGTTTGCCTATAATAACAGTTATCAAGCTAGCATCGGCATGGCACCCTTCGAAGCATTGTACGGGCGACCCTGTAGATCGCCAACTTGTTGGTGGGAATCTACATAAAGATTATTACATGGTCCAGATATGGTTAGAGAAACATCCGAAAAGATTGATCTTATTCGACGACGGATGAAGACAGCTCAAGATAGGAAAAAAATCCTATGTAGACAAGAGAAGAACTGACATCGAATTCGAAGTGGGAGACTTAGTTTTTATCAAAGTATCAACTTTTAGGAATGTGGTTCGCTTCGGAGCAGTAGGGAAGTTGGCACCTAGGTTTGTGGGACCATTTCCCATAACCGAGAGAATTGGGCAAATGGCCTTTAGAGTGAAACTCCCAGAAAATCTATCCAGTGTTCATGACGTTTTCCATGTCTCTCATCTGCGGAAGTATCTACATGACACCACAAAAGTTGTTGAGCCGAATATGTTGGAAGAAATAGAAGTGGAACGGGAGGCGACAGTCAGACGAGTCCCTACCCGTATTCTTGGGTCACAAGTTAAAAAGCTGTGCAATAAGGAGATCAAGTGGCTAAAGATTCGATGGGGAGATAGCCCAGAGGATGCGACTTGGGAGACCGAAGACAAGATTCGTGCTTCATACCCTTTTCTTTTCGAGGGTATGTTCTTAACACCTTTTTTCAAAGTTTTATCAGTGCTTGTTCTGTCAATAGAGTATATCTTATCCATAGTATTTTTTGGCCTTTAGATAGGAATCCTATGGACGTAAACATGTTATGTTTGATGGATGCAAGTGTTTGCTAGTGGTTACATGTGGGCGCATATACACACACATTTGGCACTAAGATCAGCTCAATCACTCTCATACTGCATATGGATGTGTATGCATTTTATTTTCTTTTATGGATGGAAATGGATGAGTTAACATATGGATGTTGCATTTGGATGAATAAACGTGCACGCATATAGAACTCACATGATATAATAGGATTATTTGCATACACATTGGATTCATGGCACTAACATAAATTGCATTAAGGAGGCCAACTGAATCAGTAGACCACCTAATCTTCGCATTAGTGTTGGGACATGTACACACACCTTTGCATATATTCATATAAGCATTAGAAACCTTTAAGGACAATGGATGCCAGTGATTGGTGGATGAGTAGATGGATGGTAGGATATGCATTCTTCTAAACTTAGAGATTTCGGGGACGAAATCCTTTGAGTATGGGAGAATGTAACAACCCGAATTTTTAACGACATTAAAGGGAATAAATTAAATAGTAGTTAATTTAATATACGGAATTAGAGGAAATGGACTGCACCATTGCGCCCGTCTCGAAATTCTGGTCAAGATAGACATTTGGTTTGCGTAAAACGGACACCATATGAAGAAGTTATAAGGGTATTAAGTTTGTATACGTGTAGAAATTTTATGTATACATATATGAGTCAAAGATGAGTCAGAATTTTATCCAGAACTGTTCAAATTTGAAAATTGAAAAATAGCGGTAGAATTCCCGCTCTAGGGGGTCGATCCCTCTAGAAGGGTGTCGACACCGAGGTCGACCCCCCTTAAGGGGTGTCTACCTAGGGGTCGACCCACCCACAAGGGTGCCGACACCCCTAGGGCTGACGTGGCACTCGATTTCAGGGGGTCTGGCAGCTATATATATGTGTCCTATTCTCCTATTTTCTTCATTGGAAATCATGGAGGTTATATGCTGCGGGGGTGCGAACTAAGACAGAACCGTTTTCTATAACTACATACTTTGCAAATCAAATTCAGTAATTCAAGATCCATTCTTTCTCAATTCTCTAAACCTAACGCTGTGAGTTTCTAGTTGTTTTTAGGTTTAGATAAATAAAAGCAAATTATGATAGACTGTGAATTAGATATGTTGTAAACTGTGATTCTATGCTAGTGTTAAACCCTATACTATGACATGATAGATCTATTTTCCTCTATCTAATACAATTGTGGTTATTATATTATGTTGTCTATGTGGATATTGACTTGCAACTATATTGTGGTGAATGTACATCTATTAAATTGGACAGTTATCACATTGGTTGGATCTAGTTCTTTATGTAAATCACCTTTCACCTGTCATATTGTGATCAGTTTGGATATGTTGCAAACTTGACATGTGAATCCATCTTTAGATCTAAACATGTTACAATGTCACCCTAATTTTGCTAGATCTAAATAGTTGGACATCTAAATGGTTAATTTAGATCTCATTATGCTTGCTTTGACATCATAGTGATTGCCACAAGTTCATCAGTTTTATGACCACCTTGTTATGATGTTAATTACATGTCCATTCACCTTATTATCATACTAGTTTATGTCTATGCCAAGATGAGCACTTCAGATATGTTCCCATTATCGTCCCTATTATCGTTTATGACTAGGCTGTTGTCTAGCCTAGGCATAGCGCTAGTTTATGAGTACGCTAGCTAGGGAACGGAGAAAAAGGGTTAATAAATGACATAATTTGAATATGAATATTTTTGGACATACAATTCAAATTATTGGATAAAGTGGGCATTAACACTTATAAAGGGAAAGGATTAATTAATTAATTAAAAATGGAATGTTTAGTAATTACAATTAGGAATTGTAATTGTACTTATGACATGAGGTTAGGTTGCATTAGTAGTGGAAGTTTACCCGGACCCGACCAGCATATCTAGCAGCCACTAATGTTGAACCTAATGTGGGAGGTCTAAGTATGTAAATACAAATCGGGCTATGACACGAGGTTAGGCCCAACTGTGGAATAAGGATGCCCGGACCCGACCAGCATATCCAGCATCCACATGTTGTAGGCCTGATGTGGGAGGTCTAGCCCATTATAAACCATAAATTAACATGGTAAAGAATTGGACTACTTAGCCTAATTAAATCCATAAGGATTTTATGATTATGAACTTAAGTTAAGGTCAAGTAAAATTGGATGGGTAGTGGGTGGGTTAAGTAAATTATATGGGGTAGGTAATATTTACATATAGGCCCACGAACTTAACCCAATAAAGTTATGTGATTAAAGACACCCTTCAGGGTAAGCATAACTGACAGAGGGCTATGTAATTAAAGACACATAAGGGTATACATACTTAGTGAAAAACCTAGTAGAGATACAAGACAAAGGGGAAAGCTTGTATCATATTGTATAGGACCCATTTCAGTCAGTAACCCGGAGTAGGTATCAAATAAAGAACTCCGTACTTGGTAGAGAAGGGGCACGCTTACTAATTTATTATAAGAGATCCAAATGAGACAGATGGTGTGGGCTGCACAAATTGACCGGGTCATGTGCGTGCATGAGCCGGGCAAAGGGGGATAAGACGACCATGACACCAGTAGATATGGTTGTGCACATCTTGGGAAATGAAGGGTTGCCACTTTAGGGAGTGATACCTACTACTGTGGGGCCAGCACAAGATATCTATGGGGTAGGGAGCCGATCAATTAGGGTAGTGGTTAGGGTACACTCGGACGTATGCCCTAAGTCTACCAACTTATAGTGGAAGGGATCATCTCATTTTAGTTATACTAGTAATAGTGCAGAGTAATCATTAGTGAAGCACATATACCTTACCCATTCTACCTTGTCACACCTTCCATTTATGTAATAATCTCTCTTATCCACTTTATATGCCTATCATGTTACTTTTATTTATTTACTAGCTAAAAGTAACTAGACTCGCCAGACTTTATGTCTGACCCTTTTGTTTCTCCTTCTTTTTTTTGTTCCCTCCCCCCCCAATGCAGGTTCTCAGGGAGGAAACACTCAGGCTTAGTCAGGACTCAGATATCATCTTGCTAGGATCTACTTTTGAAGTATGGCTCAAGTTCTTGTCTCTACTATGGCTTAACTCTTTTGATTGGGGAATTATGCTTTTTATATACTTATGTACTCTGATGGTACAAGACAGAAGTTATTTTATTGTAATGTTTTTGTGACTTATGGTATTGTGAACCACGGTATTATGACTTATGTCTGAAGTAAAAATTTAATTTTTCGCTACTATCTTATTTATATCTGTCTTGTAATTATTATGTGTCTGTTTACCTATAACACTTCACGAAACTTAGTGCATTCCCTTAGTGAGTGACATTAACGGACGTGGGGTGTTGCAGGTATGAATTGAGCAGTAACAAAAGACCACGCATGTATAAAACAAACGTGAGCAGGTCGAAAACAACAAGTAAAACTAAATGAATGAATCAAAATGAACAAAGGAACTATCTATTCTCAAGGCCAAGGGGTTAAACGATGCAGTTATGAATTCCATTTTTTTTCTATTTTAAACTGAGTTTACTTTAGTTCGTATTTCCAAAACATTCACTTGTCATCATAATTTTTTTCTATTTCATTCTAGTCATTCACCATTAAATATTTATATTTACAATTTAATTCTAAACATTAATTTGTAAATTCTACTTATATTTCATAATAACGTAACTTTATTTAAATTCTGATCATTTACCCAAGTTAACATTAATTTTACCAAAACATTTTCATTAAAATTTATCAAAATTGTTTTAGAACATCTATCTAAATAAATAGTCCAAGTATTTCTCGTCGTTTCAATCGGAATCATATAGTTAACCCACTTTCGAAACTCGAAAATAAACACTGGCAATGTCGCTGCAATCACCAGAATCATCTCCAAGCGACTAGAGTGTGACTCCATATCTATCTAGTAAAGATAAGACTTTGTATATACGTTAGCCATGCGTATATTCGAAATCTTACATACTCAATAATCCAACCTTGACATCGAATAATACTCAAAATTATTTTTATATGATACACCATCTCCAAATATATATATGGCAAAACGTTATATTTAAAAAAATGTCAACTTAAGAATAAATTTGTTTCAAAATTTCTTAATTTCAAATGGCGTCCGCTGCGCTAGTTATTCAAAATATTAGTTTCAAAATAATTTATTTTCAGATTACAATCTCTCTAGTGTTACTTCTAGTAATGGGTTTTTAATAAACTCCATAAGCTAAGAATTGTGTAAAACAAAACTCTAATATGAACTGTAATGACCTGCCGTTTTCAACCTCTTCAAGTCTGTAATTAAACAAAATTAAACCGCTTCAAACGGCAAAATGTTATTTAGCTTATGGGTTTACAAAAATCAAACACAAAATTCATAGAATTAATAAAAACTACAATATCTCATAGCGGAATAATTTTATACAAAATATCAGAGTTGTACAATAAATTTTACGTAGCGGAAATTTAAACACATACATAGCTTTTAAATTAAATTTGCATATGGTTTTCGAACCAAAGCAGCGAGCGTCTTCACGAATACAAGGCACGACAGGGTAATGTCTATGTTCATGGCAAAGGGAAGCAAATAACAAATATTATAAATCACTTTCCCGGCACACACAACAAACTAAAAATATAACAAAGCTGACAGTAGCAAACTTTATTCCATATATATCCATTTATTTTGTACTGTCACATGCAACTGCAATTGCAATATATATAGAAAGTCGAAAACATTTACTAAAACGCATGTACTAATAAGTATGATTCAAAGAAAACATATGTACACATAGGTAAATTCTAGGTGTGCAACATGCATTATGAAATATATTGGGCATCTAATTCGAGTATATGTGCTGTTAGTAATGGCATCAGGGTGTCAAAATAGCAGATGATAGGGTACACAAAATGAGAATAGAAGCTATAGGCATGAGGCATGCACACAAGGCAACATAAGAGAAACATCATTTACATGGCAGCAACATAAGTTTCAGAAATTAAGATGCAAGGCAATATATAAGTATTCCACTTTTAAGAACAAGACAACAAATAAGCTATTATATTATGTAGCTGTAATGAACTAGTAAGGAATTTGATGCCCAAATGCCGACAATAATACATAAACCCGTATTACTTGCCAAAACTCAAGTATCAAAAACTCCAGATAGTTATTAGAGAGAAATTAGAAGGTGAGAAAAGAAAGAAAGAAATATTACATAGAAGAAAAAGAAGAACCAATACAACATAGAGTCTCACATCGCAGTGGAACAAAATATAATATAGAATTAAATCTTAATTGAGAGCTTAAAATAAAAACTTACAATCATCAAAGTACAACACATCTGGACAGTTATAACAACTTATCCTCATATATAACACACAACAAAAGAAATAATAATATGTCTGAATTCTTCCAGCACGTCTTATGAACTTCGTAGTATCCAATAACCTGAACCTGTAAAAATGGTCTAACCCGAGCATTACAAACGCCGGATCAGTCTGGTGAACCAGAGTGAGAAAAACACATTAAGTTTAAAGGTATCATCTAACTTGATTTTAACATCAAAATCATTTCGAAAGAAAAGGATAATCGTAAGACTAATCCACACATAAACACGGACGGTTTTTACTTTAAGATAACCTAAAACATTTTTGAAATCATATATTTTCTGATATTATAATAATGTCTAAATACAAATAAATAACAATCTAGCAAAACGCTTGCATTTCATGCTCTACATACAGTATGCAATCAAAACCGCGGGATCTTATTGGAAAATGGGTTTCTTAGGAAGGTATGGGACTACCTTCCAACAGTGTATCTCTAGAGAGGAATACATCGGATTCAACAAGAACATCTTGCAACCCAGGCTAAACATGACCGGCCCTCACTTCGATTGTAAGTACCGAATGTACTGTCACCTAACAGTTTTTTGTCGCAACCACCGTTGTTCTCGGGAAATATAGAAATGAAAAGAAGTAACAAATATGAATATTCTCTAGATGGTGACAATACACCTTAATTGGAAGCGACCCACTTAGCCATGCGACCTACCCGATTTTATACCATTTCCTGGTTGATGAGGCTGAAGGTTTAAATCTTCTTTTCAGAACATCCGTCCACCATTCACTTTGAATGTCACATAACCTGATCCACCAGAAAATCACTAATTGACATCCATAAAAATACTCTAGTTATTAAGCGAAGAGAACGTCCGTTCTCCGCCACCAACTATGGTACGTTTAAAGAAATCAACATACGTGATCTCTTTGGAAATACTCTGTCAAAAATCCGTGCAGAAAAGTCATCCAGGAATTGGATAAACCGATGGCACACTCCTACTACATCCTAGGTGTCACCCTTTGGATTAGCAGTGAGTAGTCCTTGCAGTCCGTAAATTCCAACTGCGACAGAGTCACAATTTATCTCTGGCTGCTAAACCAGAGATTTTAAGTAGTTCTTCGGTTTTATGAAGATCCACGGTCTTCGATGCTCTATCTTTAATCAGCATCTTCCATCT
Organism: Allium sativum; assembly: GCA_030737875.1. NCBI lineage: Eukaryota > Viridiplantae > Streptophyta > Magnoliopsida > Asparagales > Amaryllidaceae > Allium > Allium sativum. Next base: position 221,791,435 of record CM060918.1, on the reverse strand, counting down.
TCCACGTATTTGCTGGTCGGAATGGTTTTCGAATAAAAATTTGATCCCGGTGTTTCCGTTAAAACAACCGTATGGGCCAGATTTGATAGCCGGTTATTTAACTATCAAAAAAATAACCATTCAATCATAAAAATAAAATGAATTTACTGGTCCAGTATTTATCACCACTTGGCTTCTTTAATTAAAATAATTTAACAAATGTATAATTTAAAACTTTAAAATCTTTTCAATAGATCAATATAGCATTTCACTTCTTATTTAACGTGAGATTATTCTCAAAGCTATTTAATTTATATACTTTGGAAAAATATCCTATACTCATCCCAAACTTCATATTTCATTATCCTTTTCAAAACATTTTCCACATTATTACTTGTTATTTGTAATCTGGAAATCACTTCAACTTATCACTCTTAAACAACATTTCAAAAATCTCTTTTATTACTTTATATGAAAACAATAGCTAACTCTTATTCTTATAGAAAGCCTATTTCGAAACACAACTTCTCATTACCTTTTTACCTAGAAAATATCGTTTTGTTTTCACACAATCTTCTTTTAATTTCTGTTACATTGGAAATCTCATTATACGTATTCTTAAATCTTTCGTTTCCTCTTTAATGTTGGAAACGTTTCTATTTCTTATTCCTACATTTCTACAACTCAATATCCATTAGTCCTTGACCGTTAATTGGTAAGTGAACAATTCCCTAAGTATCAACCCCGAAGACCGAAATCAACATTAGACTAATAGTCAGAAAATCACTCAACACAGCCAATCTCCAATTAGATTTAAATTCTTATCTTAGCTCGTTATCAACCCATATTATTCCATTTCTAATTCTATCAACCATTTTGTACTTTGAAAATATCATTTCAATTCCATTTATTCACTTAATCTCATAATTAAGTATCGGCAATTCAAAATCAACACTTTGACTTTTCATTTGTCCCATAAACCTCGTTTATAAAATCTAGTTTATTATAAACCGTTTTTATCTCACTTCCTTTTACTTAATTTAAATACTAAGTAAACATTAAATTAAAGATATCGTGTTCACTTAAAACCTCTTTTTATAACTTCATTTTAAATCTCAGGGTTTTAAATAAAAACTTATTCATATACCTCTTTCACAAGTCAACTAGATTCCATTTCAGTCTTCGATTTTATTTACATTAATCAGTTTCATTTACAAGGTAACTACTTAAATTATTATTATTTAAAATAATAATTTACTTCAACATTAAATATTGTAAAATTAGTTAATTGTTTTATTAACTAAAATAAATAATAAATTTCCTTTTTTAAACACTTGTTAAAATTAAAACAAATATCCAGTAAACTATTTCGTTAGGTTGATACAAACCAATTTAATAATCAATCCTAGTTAAAGCTGTTGACTTAGTCAACTCAACACAATTATTTCTTTAACCGATTCCAATAAATTCCACCTTTAAAATAATATAATTAATTTAAATAACTTCATTTGATAGTTTCTTAGGAACAATTAATCCAATTCTTAACCATTAGGTTAATTTCTGCTCATCTGCTTAAAAATCTTATATTAACATAAGGATTTGATTTATAAAACATTTAACAATTTCTCTATAAAATTAAAAAGATAAATATAAATTTCCTTTTTCATAAATTTCCATTTAAATTAATAGATTTCAAAAATCTATCTTCAGTTATAAAATATTTTTTTATAACCTCATTTCTTGCGTTTCACCTGATGGAAAATCCATATTTAAAAACGATTGATTTTTAAGTCATCTGCCTCCAGTTACTCAACCAATATTACCCATTGGTTAATATCATAAGTAATGTAGAATTACGATTTGACAATCAATAAACAAATCAATCATCTAATCATGTTGGTCATACAGTAGTATAATAGTAATATGAAAATAAACAATAAATTTGGGGAATCCAGTTGGATCCCTCCAACCTGTTTTTCCCTGCATCCAAACACATTATCTCAAATAATATTATTCAATTCAATAAACAGATATAATATTTAACAATAAATAAATAACAATGATCCGAGCATCCATATTTTAAATTAAAACGTTTATATCGTTATAAATGTAACCAATAAGGTAAGTTACCTTGTTTGAAAATAATCGTTGAATATAACGATCGGTTTAAATTAAATTAAACGAACGTTTAATTTAATCAGTTCAGTCGACCCATATAAATATATTTTGCATCCATAAACCAATTAACAATCATAACACATAAATATTTAAACCCAACTTATATAAAATATAAGTGGGACAAAAATGAGTGAGTTGTACTCACACTGGTTTCCATTTGACGTTGAATAATTCATTTTAATTAAATTAAATAAGTGTTTAATTTAATTAAAAACTCTCAGCTGCGTCCAACTATGTCCAAACAAGCTTAAATGTTGCGCTAGCCATTATGTTTCCGACGTCACTTGTTTCGTTCCATTCTAATAATACAATCATACGTTATAAATTTATACGTTATTCACGAATCTAAAATAACAATACTAAAACTTAAGTAGTAATAATAATAATTTTCCCTATCACCAACTAATGTTATATATATAATTAAAATTTTGCACATTCAATGATTGTTTGGCCACTAATAATTTACTTAACCAGCACGTCCCAAGTTGGATTGGCATGTTGCAAACATCAGGTGGCCACGTTACATTACATATATTGTAAAAGTGGACACCTTAAAAAAAAACTTAGGCATGCTAAACCTTAATTTAATCATGTCAATATGATAGCACACGTTGGTGTAACGTCCTGCCATTTTGACCGCTCCCAAGTCGGTAATTAAACCGACTCAGAACATTCAAAACGACGGGTAGTTATTTTAGCTAACGGGTCTAAACATAATAAACACAAAAATTACAGACACTGAAAACAACAGTATATCTCACAGCAAAATTTTATATACAAAAATATCAGAGCTTTACAAAAAAATTTTTTACCGTGGAAGAATTTAAAATATACAATACATGATTTTAAATAAAATGAAAGTTATGGTTTTGTCGAGCGCACGCATATGCGTCTTGCGTCTTCATGTTTCTCTCCAGCTTGCAAGCTGAAACTTCAAAATCTGCAACACTCATTTCTGACCTAAGCCTTCCATGCAAAACATAAAACACTCGAGTCAGGATTAATCATTTGTTCAAGTAACTTAACTTCAACCGAAACTAATATAATAATCACTCCTAACTTCAACTAGAAATTGTCAACAATTTTTTCTTTCATTAAATAAAAAAGATGAATTTTCATTTTAAATCATTTTCATGTTCCTTCGTTACATTAAAAATATAAAATTGTTACGTAAATCTAATTCACGTTTTTATACGGCATTAAAAATTTGCAATTTTAATGTAAAACAAATTCCATGTTTTATATGACATTAAAAGGTTGCATTTTTTATTTAAAACAAATTTCATGATTCTATATTAATATAAATAATAACTTTTATTTTAAAACATTTTCATATTCTTACGTTACAAAAAAAGAATAACTTTTTAGCGCTAACCATTTAATGTAAACTCATATTCCTAAATAAAAGGATTAACTTTTTATATTGAGATATATTTCATGTTCTTACTTTTAATAAAATATTAACTTTTATTTTATACATATTTCATATTCTTCCATTAATAAGAGATTAACTCTTATTTTTATACATATCTCATATTCTTTCATTAATAAAAGATTAACTTTTATTTTCAAAACAAATCTCATATTCTTTCATTAATAAAAGATTAACTTTTATTTTCAAAAAATATCTCATCTTCTTATCTTATATTTACAACAAAATGTAAATTAAAAATACTACGTTAATTTTCATTCTTTTATTTTCATTCTAAATGTAAATTAAATTGCAATGTCAAAATCTCTTCTTTTATTTACATTAAAAATGTAAATTAAATTACAAATCTTATTTTGACAATTTCTTTTCCAAATTGGAATGAGACCCAAACGATTTACCATATAATTATAATTATACGATTTTCATACATCCCATGTTATTCTACACTAATGATAAACCATTAAAAACATCTGATCATCCAAAGTATATATTTGTACGGCATAGCGTCAAATAAATAATGCTTATAACTAATCACAAGGGCGATGTGTAAATATCAACCCAAGACCCATGTGGGGTTTCAACCAACAAACATTCAAATAATATATATAATTATTTGTGCATTTGGGCGATGTGTGAAAATTATCAATCCAATCAACAAATACAAGTCAGGTAACTTGTACATGGAAGTGTAACATTAATTTTTTACAATTCTATATGAATCAATATTAATGACATATGTTGCATACTACCAAAATTTACAAAACATACCGAATCATATCATGACATAACATAACGTACAACACAACGTACATGCATCAGATAATTTCAAACAATTATTTCATCACAGGCATTTAAATCACATTCATTTATAATAATAAATAAATACGGTAAAAGTTTTGAGTGAGAAAAGAGTTCTCGCCTTGGTTTGTACTTTGTCGGTATTTAAATGTTCGTGTCCAATTTTTGGCCCAAAAATCAACATGCTCCAAATTTGGCAAAATTAGTGTCTATGCGAAGGTCTCGACTCACTGATCGCAGCAAACCCTGTTTTGCACGATTTCGAGTTCGTTGCAACAAGTTATGAATTTCTGAAGTTTGAACGAATTAAATAATTAATTAAAATTACCGAAAATACCCAAAAATTCAACTTCCTCCAAATTGGACAAATTTGGTGTCCACGCGAAGCTCTCGTCGCCGTGATCGCAGCAGACCTGAAATCGTCAAATTTCCATCTCGTATGTAAAAGATATTGCATTACGAACGTTGAACATAAAATTAAATAAATGTTTCGCGTTTAAGCCCTTCATCTTTTTTTTCAAACGACACCCTCAACTTAAAATGCTCACCACGGCCGAACCGTAAGTCGGAATTGCACGAAACCAGCGCCATTCTCTCCGGCTTCTCCCCCTCTTTCCACGCCTGGTGGTCCCCCTCTCCAGTTCACCACGTGGGCCCCACGATCTGCAGTTGAACGAAAAATTGCCTTTTCCGTTCATCTTAGTGTTGCGGCCGACTAGGTACTCAAAATGCCACCAATTTTTGTCAGTAGCTAGATCTCGACCTCCCGAACAACTTTCGTTCAGGTCACTTCGCCTGAAAATGTACGGATCGATGGGAAATTGCTCATCTTTGCAACTGTCCTGTTTTCAGCACCCCTCCAGTAAAATTGACATTCCGGCCAATTCCGACCACCTGAGACCATGCCACCACCGCCAAAAGAACCATATGCTTCCCCTCTACCACTACCTGAAGTCGCTCGACCTAACTCTCTTCATGGGGCCCGCAATACCCAAAAAACGAAAATAGACATGTTGCCTTTGGATTGAGATTCCGTCGAATCCATGCGACGATAGGTCATGAATTTTTCGTGGTAGGTAGTGCCGTAGTGGTTATTGATATGAATAAAACCCAGAAAGGGTTAGGTCTGATTTTGTTCTGATTGAGAGATATAAATTATTTTGTTTTCATGGGCTAATCTGCAAAGAAGTTTTTAGAGGAAGGAGTGTAGCCGCCATGAAAATGAAGGAAAAGGAGGCCAATAGGTTTAGGAAAAGTTAGGGTTATGAGAGAATTAGATATTATATAGAGGTTGTGAATTTTCTATTCAAGTCCTTGTCTATTATAACTATAATAATAAGCCTTTATGTTGTAATTTTCTTTAATTTTTAGTCCTTTTCTTCGTTTTAAAAACTGTGTGATCACATAATGATTTCAATCTTTCTGAAAATTGGAACACAGCTAATTCTTAACATTACAAACCCATAGAAACTGATTTCGTTAAATTCTGAGTCCGTATGAATTATTAATGAATTTTTATGTCTGAAAATTGACCGTTTTCATTGAAAAACTAATAATGACCACATACTGACTCCAAAAATTACGAAATTTGGAATCTAGCAATTATTTAATATTACGGATCCATAGAATGTGGTTTCGTCGAATTCAGAGGTTGTTTGCAAAATTCCTTTTAAGGCGTATATATTTAATATTAAAAATACAAATAAATATGAATAATTTCCGAAACCCGAAATATATAAGTGTTTATACTTTTTCAATGCAGAAGCATCATTTTGAACTCAATGGAAGTTGTTTCGAGTCCAAATTCATTCGTATGCAAAAAGTAGAGTTTTGGGTCCTATATATTATATATATATTCCATAACGTTTTTCTGAGGTTTTGAATTGGACATAACTTTTGAGTCCCACTATGAAATTTCAACTTTTCGGATTCGTTGGAAAGATATTTTTAAATAGATTCTAATATTTTTAGTTTCGCTAAAATCCGATTTATTTTGCATCCTGTACAGTCAGCCAAAGTTTAAAATTCGAAATTTAAAACTGTCGTGTTATTTCTAACTCCTTTTATAATTTAAATAAAATTTATTCATTTTAACTTCGATTAAAATAAATTTATAGCCGTTATTATATAAAATAAATTATTTTAAATATTAAAAACCCATTAAAATAATTAAAATAAAAATTTTAAATTCGGCCCAAAATCCCGGGTCGTTACATCGGGTTCCAATCCCAACCTATCTACCAGGTCACTAGATAAGAAGGAACGGGAAGCTCCGGTATCAAACAATACTCGAACAAGAATATCATAAATAAAAAGCATACCTTGAATGATGACATTCTTTCCTTTATCCGTCGCGGTTGGGGCATTTGACGAAGAAGGAACAGCATTGATAGCATATGCTTTCACAATCTGCTTTTCTTTAGGGGTTTGCGGACACTTATCCTTGTGATGTCCCACTTGGCCACAGTTGAAGCACTTCCTGTCCACTGGCTTTGCTCGACATTCTTTAGCATAATGGCCCTCTTGCCATAGCTAAAGCACTCAACATCTTTCTTGCTCTTTTTTTAACCATCCTTAGCTTGGTTCTGACTATGCTTCCTTTTATTCTGAGAATTATTCTTGCCTCCACCGCTTGCTTGCAGCTTTGGCCCCTCTGAAGATGCGACATCGACTTCAGTATTGGGTTTAGGATAAAGGCTCTCTGACCTCAATGCTTTCCCCACAATTGATTCAAATGTCTCATCGATATGGTTTATAAGCCTTTCCCCCAAGTACTGATCTAAGCCTGTTATAAACTTCTCATTCTTCTTCTCGGGGGTGTCGATAAGGGATAATCCATAATTGGGTAAAGTATCAAACTCAGCAATATACTCCGAGGCTGCCCTGCCATTCTGCTTAAGCTCCAAGAACTTCCTAAACAAGTCTGACTTTTGAGCAGCTGGGATAAACTTTTCACCGAATCGGGCCTTAAACTGATTCCATGCAACTTGATCCTCTGGAGTAGCCGCCTTAATAGCATTCCACTTATTCATCGCTCATCCTTGCAGCTGACGGGATGCTAGCTTTCTCTTCATCGCATCCTCAATACCCAAGTCTTCGAAGATACGCTCACATCTATCCAACCAATCCTGAACTTTTGTAGCCGATTCCGTTCAGTGGAATAGCTTTCCACCAAGACTAGTGTAATCCTTGCATAGCTTGGCGAAATCGGCCCTAGGCGCTTGCCCCACTGCACCACCACCATTTGTAGCATTAGGAGCTACCCTCTGAACGTCCCTAAGCATTTCTCTCATGAGGTCAGTGAACATCGTTCTCATATCAGGAGCATTCCCATTATTAGCTCCTGTACCAATACCCCTAGTATATCAGCTCATCTTTCAATCTGTAAGGAGAAAACGATTAAACATCTCTTCAATGGTGCTAGTGCAATGTGACTTCATCCTTAAATATACTAATAGTATATATATAGCTTTTGAAAACCAAAATATCACAAATATGCACTCTCATATACTACTTTATCTCCCTGGTGTCTTCCTTATGCTAACTACGCAACCTAGAGCTCTGGTACTAAATGTGACGGCCCGCCCCGCACCAGCCGACATTTCCAATGAAAGTACGCTGTGCCAATGTCCAACCAGCATGGGATGGTCATCAAAGAAAGGAAAGAAGGAAATTTGAACTAAAAAGGAACCTGTAGTTTATCTCACAGTGCATGGAATAAAATATAATAATAACATAACTTGACATAAAGCAGGCGAGACAGTGCATAAGCTGCAAACTTAAACCATCGTAGCAGCGGAAAATCCAAAATTACTGCTTATGTTCCACGTCATCTTTATTACAACTTCTAAAACTGTCTCTAAAGCAAAATAAGAAAGGTGCACTACTAATGCACAAATTAGTGACCAGCAGCGACACAGGGAGAATATATATAATAGTACGTGTATGCCTCTAGTTCGTCTCCGGACAGCTACTCGTGCACAACCAGCTAACCTGTCTCTAGTCTGCCCAGAGTGGTTCGGATCGGTTCATGTTCTTCCACCGAGTCGGGTCGTGCTCCCCAGAGTGGTTCTGATCGGTTCATGTTCTTCCACCGGGTCGGGTCGTGCTCCCCAGAGTGGTTCGGATCGTTTCATGTTCTTCCACCGGGTCGGGTCATGCCATCATGCCACTGTCAGATCGGTTCGTGGTCATCGTTCAAGAGTAGGTCGGTTCAGAGAACTCCAGAGGCAAGCAGGTCGTGACTAGCTGTTCAGTTTGTTCTCCTTCCACTGGGTCAGGTCGTGGGCACCCATTAGGTTCGGGTCGGGCCCCTTCATCGTTTCGGATCGTGACTCCAGGTCGGGGCTCTGCTCGCAGCTCATGGAGTTCAGCTCATGGTGACATGCTTAGCTCGTGAGGCTATCTCAAGAATGGAGGGCTCGGGTCGTGATGGCTCTCCACGGTCGGTCGGGGTTGGGTAGGGGCGATCCGATCCGGGCTGGCTCCTGCGTATCTTTCCGACGACCGTTTTTATGCCACGCGGCGACGTTTTCGACCGCTCTAACTGTTCTAAACAATCACAAAGCATACCATACATTCATAGCAATATGTAGAATTAACCACAAACACCAAAACAACAATTTGACATGTTAAAATGGATCAAACATACCCAAAGCCCATATTTCCCCTTAATCATGTTTAGTAATAACAAATGTTAGGATTAGCAAAACTTAACCAAATCAACCCAAATTTCCAACAGAGGCCTAAAACAATATTTCAAATTTTATAAATATTTTTCCAGAATTTAATCATGTATAAATTCACTAACTATCACTAATTACCCTTAATTAACCTTAATTAGTGTAGAAACAAGGCTAATCACTCACCTTAGCCACAAATAAACTCAGATATGAAACTATTGGACAAAATGGTTCGGATTCCAATACACTCCAACAACTCTACCTCGATTTTTGTGCTAATCCGCTTTGATTTAATGTAGATTTGGCTTAATTAGCGATTAGAAGGTGATTTGGGGTGTTTTAGCAAGTGGAGGTCATTGCTAGGGTTCAAAGGTTATAAGTGGCGGCTAAGAAATGAAATAAAAACTGATTTACTAGCTCATATCAGCTCTCCCATAACCCTAATCCCGAAATGGGTTATGGGCCCTCTTGCTAATCACCCTAATTAGGCCCGATTAAGCAGTTTTTTACCTTCAAAACCTTGCTTCAGCCATATCTCCCAAACGGCGAGTTTGTTTGGCTAATGCGACCACTCTACGGAAAGGTAAACCATCATCCGGATCTAATGGAAGTGGTTTCAGGTCAAAATTCCTTACCAATCAAAAGTTATGGCCAAAACAAGATCGGCTAGGGGCAAAACTGCCATTTAAAAATCGGCAAAAGTCATGAACATGGGAAATGACCCCATTAGTCGTCTTCCAAAGTTACATGGCGATATGACTTTGCACGAGAAAGAAATAAATATTCTACGATCCTTCGATGCGTAGAATGCGGGTCGTTACAGTTATGCATCTGAAAATGTAGCATACACATACACTATAGAAAACCAAGTATATGTCTCTACATCCCATTATTTTGGTATGGATTATAGTTCCAAGATGTATATATATACATTTATGCAGGTGTATACATAAACAAGGACATAACACATATTCCCAAGGGTAGCGAGTCATATGCAGGGAAAGCCAGTAGACAGGAGAAAGACGCAAGTAAAATATAGGGGCAAACCCGAGCATATACATGACTTGCAGGTAGTTCAAATTTTATATCAAGCAAGACAACGTATGATGTGTTCACTCAAACTTATTGCAAATGATTCATGTCTGTTGAACAATTCAAAATGCTAATATATTGTCAATGAGTGCTTTTGATCGGAACTTTATCTACTTTTCAAGAATAAATTCAGAAGTGAGAAAATTTTGTCATACGCTGTAAATAATCCATTGACTAGTAACATCAAGTAGATAAAATTAGCCAGATTTCAAAGAAATTCTGGCATATCACACTCTAACATAATTAATTTTACAACTAAAGTGTAATGTCTAATATTGCACTGTAATTTCGACGGATCACAGCGGGGTAAAACACATTCCTAACAAGTGCATCACTCATTCCATTTGTTATATTATTCATACCAAATTTTTTCCTCTTTTTTTTGTTTGTGTTGGCAAGTAAGCTACTACACAGCAAAATGTCAAAACCCACAAATACCAAGGATTAATGGTCCAAAACCAAGCCAATTACTACTTAGGTTTTTTTTGCTGTATACGCTTCACATACCTAAATCTCAGGTACAATAACAGAAATGCATATGGTACAATAGTTTCAACATAATACAAATAATTCATACATGCAGATAGGGTGCAAACATATGAAAGCGGCAATATGGGTTCCAAGTTTAAAAAGGGTATGAGTGAATGGTTATTATATGTCATTTTTTTCAAAGTGAGATAGTGTATGTATCAAATAACTTAAGATTCCAAAACAGGTAGGCTAACCCATGCGCATTAAATTATTCTTTCATCTTATCCCAACTTCAGTGGGTTAAATAGGTTCAAAAGAAGGAGTAACTAATTATAAATTCAAGCAACAACACTATGGCATGCATGGTCAGGTTAAATCCTATACAAGGGTCAATATACCAGCATTCCGGTCGTAAAACAAGGCAAAGAATGCCTAAGTTTTCCAAATAGTAAAACACATTCTCATGTTCTTTGCATATTTTAGGTTTCAAATCAAACAAGGGTGCGTTTAAATTATTCGAAAACATGACAACAGAACGTATCCGCACATGCAAAGCATTACAAGTTTATGGTAAGCCAGGGGCCAGTAAACGGACTATTGTTAACTATTGTAAATTAGTCTGAATTCAAGTTAAATACTTGAAGCAAGGACAAATCGTGAGCAAAACTCACCATTGTTGCGGTGAAGAACAAGGAACAGTCCCTCGTATTGCGACACCGAGCTTGATCTTGGTGGCTTCACTTGCTGCGGGCGAACGGATCTAGCTACAGGTGGATAACTTACGCGTTTGGGAAAGAGGCGGAGGGTAGAATCGGACCTCCGCGGCGGCTACTACCGCTGCGTGGACTTCAGGTGAAGCGAGGGTGGAGGAAATTCTGTCTTCACAGTTGGACTTGGCAGAGGTGAAAGTCGCTCGGCTTTGAGGAGCGAAAGCCTAGGGGAGCAGTGCGGTGAAATTTGGCAAAGGCGGAACCTTGGAGGAGGACATACTTCCGATTTGGGATCAATACGATTTGGGGAAAAATTATTTTGCTGGTAAGAAAAAAATTAAGAAGGGAGAACGGGAATGGAAGCCAAAACAAGGGAATATAAAGAAGATAAGGCCACGCAAGGGAAACGTGTTTAGAATTCAGTCCAAATTTAACAAGTGGAAACAAAATCCTAGCTTGTTCTAATAAGTGGCAAAGCCCAAAAAAATATTTTTTTTCTCAAGTGCATATGCCATTATTATACTAAGTAAATACAACAAAATGTATTTATATATGTTCCCAAATACCATACTTAAATTATTATTAAAACCGAATCTAAATCAACAACAATTAAAATAAATCTCTAGTAAAATTTAAAAATAATTTATAGATTCTCAAATAAAAAATTTCAATAAAATTTTAAAACATACAATTTTTTTTTTTAAATTCTCAAACGATACATATATATTAATTAGTTCAAAATATCACAAACGTTTAATGCGACAAAATATTTAAATCGAATGTAAATGAAAAATTAAATTTATACTTACAAAATCGATTTAAAGCCAAAATAAAATAGATTAGATTTCAACTTTAAAATCAAAAATAAATTTCTTAAATATCAATTTCAATAAATTTTAATTTTTACAATACAAAACCCAATTAATTCATATTTTTAAAACGTTAGAAAAACTGGTTCGTCACAATCTCCCCCCTTAAGGCTTTTCGTCCTCGAAAAGGAGAGATTGTAAATAAAATCAAAGTATGAAATAATTTCTCCGAATCAAATTTTGCTGTGAGATATACTGTTGTTTTCAGTGTTTGTGATTTTTGTGTTTATTCTATTTAGACTCGTAAGCTAAAATAACTACCATCGTTTTGAACGTTCTGAGTCGGTTTAATTATCAACTTGGGAGAGGTCAAAATGGCAGGACGTTACAAGTTGGTATCAGAGTTTTAAAAAATTTTATTTTACAGCGGAAGAATTTAAAATATACAGTACATGATTTTTAAATAAAACGAAAGTTATGGTTTTGTCAAGCGTGTGCATATGCGTCTTGCGTCTTCACGTTCCTCTCCAGTTTGCAAGCTAAATCTTTAAAACCTGCAACGCTCGTATCTGACCTGAGCATTCCATGCAAAACATAAAACACTCGAGTCAAGATTAATCATTTGTTCAAGTAACTTAACTTCAACAGAAACTAATATAATAATCATTTCTAACTCAACTAGAAGATAATAAATCAATGATACATGTCGACTGCCAACATTCATGATTATTGTAAATGCTGAACACAAACAAAAACATATAGTTTAGGCTTCAAAACAAAGTCAGCTATGTTTCAGTTTGAACCAAGGAAAGGGGTGGTATATGGCTTCAAATTTTCATCAAATAGATATGCATCTGAAAATTCACCATGCACATATAGTGTAGAAAACCAAGTATTTATCTCTACATTCCACTATTTTGGTCTGGATTATAGTTCCAAGATGTGTGTTGTGTGTGTGTATATATATACATTTACGCAAGTGTATACATAAACAAGGACAGAACACATATTCCCAAGGGTAGTGAGTCATATGCAGGGAAAGCCAGTAGACAAGAGAAAGACACAAATAACTTATAGGGGCAAACCCGAGCGTATGCATGAGTTGCAGGTAGTTCAAATTTTATATCAAGCAAGACAACATATGATGTGTTCACTCAAACTTATTGGAAATGATTCATGTCCGTAGAACAATTCAAAATGCTAATATATTGTCAACGAGCGCTTTTGATCAGAACTTTTGTTTACTGTTTAAGAATAAATTCATAAGTGAGAAAATTCAATCATACGATGTAAATAATCCACTAACTAGTAACATCAAGTTGATAAAATTAGCCAGATTTCAAAGAAATACCGGCATATCGCACTCTAACTTAATTATTTTTACAGCTAAAGTGTAACGTCTAATATTGCACTGTAATTTCGACGGATCACAGCGGGGTAAAACAGATTCCTAACAAGTGTATCACGCATGACGTTTGTTATATTATTCATACCATATTTTTTTTCCTTTTTTTTTGTTTTTGTTTGTGCTGGCAAGTAAGCTACTACACAGCAAAATGTCAAAATACACAAATACCAAGGATTAATGTCCAAAACCAAGGCAAATACTACTTAGGTTTTTTTTTGGGGCAGTATATGCTTCACATAACTAAAACTCAGGTACGAGAATAGAAATGCATATGGTACGATAGTTCCAACATAATACAAATAATTCATACATGCAGATAGGGTACAAACATATGAAAGCGGCAATATGGGTTCTAAGTTTAAAAACGGTATGAGCGAATGATTAATATACGTCAATTTTTTCAAAGTGAGACAATATATGTATCAAATAACTTAAGATTCCAGAACAGGTAGGCTAACCCATGCACATTAAATTATTCTTTCATCTAATCCTAACTAGAGTGGGTTAAATAGGTCCAAAAAAAGATGTAACTAATTATAAATTCAAGCAACAACACTATGACATGCATGGTCAGGTTAAATCCTGTACAGGGGTCAATATAGCAGTGTTACAGTCATAAAACAAGGCAAAGACATGCCTAAGTTTCCAAATAGTAAAATACATTCTTATGTTCTTTGCATATTTCGGGTTTCAAATCTAACAAGGGTTCGTTTCAATTATTCGAAAACATGGCAATAGAACGTTGCCCACACATGCGAAGCATAGCAAGTTTAAGGTAAGCCAGGAGACAGTAAACGGACGATGGTTAACTATTATAAATTAGTTTGAATTCAAGTTAAATACTTGAAGCAAGGACAAATCGTGAGCAAAACTCACATTGTTGTGGTGAAGAACAAGGAACAGTCCCTCGTATTGTGGCACCGAGCTCGACGTTGGCAGCTTCACTTGCTGTGGTGAACGGATCCAGCTGCAGATGGATAACTTGTTCGTTTGGGAAAGAGGCGGAGGGTAGAAGAGGACCACTGCGGCTGCTACTACTACTGTACTACTGCGTGGATTTCACGTGAAGTGAGGGCGGAGGAAATTCAGTTTTTACGGTTGGATTTAGCGGAGGTGAAAGGCGCTCGGCTTTGAGGAGCGAAAGGTTAGGGGAGCAGTGCGATAAAATTTGGCAAAGGTGGAACCTTGGAGGGGGCCATACTTCCCATTTGGGGTCAATACGATTTGGGGAAAAATTATCTTTCTGGAAAGAAAAAAATTAATAATGGAGAACGGGAATGGAAGTCAAAATAAGGAATTATGAAGAAGATAAGGTCAAACAAGGGAAACGTGTTTAGAATTCAGTCCAAATTTAACAAGTGGCAACGAAATCCTAGCAAGTTCTAACAAGTGGCATAGCCCAAAAAAATAATAATCTCAAGTGTATATACCATTATTATACTAAGTAAATACAACAAAATGTATTTATATATGTTCCCAAATATCGTACCTAAATTATTATTAAATCCAAATCTAAATCAATATCAATTAAAATAAATCTCAAGTAAAATTTAAAAATAATTTACAGATTATCAAATAAAAAATTTCAATTAAATTTTAAAAGATACAAAATTTATTTAAATTCTCAAACGATACATATATATTAATTAGTTAAAAATATCACAAATGTTTAATGCAACAAAATATTTAAATCGAACGTAAATGAAAAATTAAATTTATATTTGCAAAATCTATTTAAAGCCAAAATAAAATAGATTAGATTCCAACTTTAAAATCAAAAATAAATTTCGTAAATATCAATTTAAATAAATTTTAATTTCTGCAATATAAAACCCAATTAATTCACATTTTTAAAATGTAGGCACTATAAGAGAGTGTAGGCACATTGAAGTGATTCGACTTTCCCTCCAGGTCACGGAAAAACTATACACCTTGACTTCCATTTGCATTGCACATATATCATATAGATTAGGCTTACTTAATGAAGTATGATTAGGCATCACTAATATTAATTAGGCACGTACAAAATATATACCCAGGCCAAACAAAAAAAAAATTGTTCCTCTTCTCTTTTTTTAGCTTGTTTTTGAAATCCCAGTCCCCTCAACCCTCACGCAGCTGCTCCCCCACTTCACCCAAACCACTACATGCCATCTTCTGTTATTTCTTCATACATAGCTGGTCATTCGAAGCTCTCCTTCCACCATATGTTGTTCGGCGAACTTCCGATCACTCGCGTCACCCACACGTTTCTCCCCTTCCGCCAATCTCCTCTCTCCAGCCAAACATCTCCCTTCTTCCCCTTCGGATTCCTCTGTTGCTACACTAAAGTCCACTACACCTTCTCTTTTTTTCAACACAGTAATGGCACGCACCATCTACGACCTGAATCCCGACTGACATTTAATATTTACGGAACAACTATGTATGAATATCATTAAGGTTATACTCCGAATATAAATTGCTGAACCGACGTTTTCCCATTTCTTTCTACAAAGGTTTGCGGTTCGTTACAGTTCGGTCCGAATATATATATATATATATATATATATATATATATATATATATATATATATATATAATTCTTGTTTATTGGAAAACAGAATGGAGGAAGTGTATTTCTTACTTACTAGAACGAAAATGGTATGCGCTAAAATAGAAGAGAAAAAGTTTGAGGAACATGTAATATACAATAGAATGTAGCATGAGGTATGTCTGCGAATTCAGAATAGGTGGGCAGTTTTCAATCACCGTATGCGTTGAAAACAAAGGGAACTTTAGGCATGTCTACAGGGTTCAGAAGGCATGTGCAAAGCGAAGCAGATGGTACGTGCATGTACGTGTTCGTGAAAACTCTTCCGACATTTCATGTGAATAGACAGAAGACAGATAGAAGGATTGTGTTGAAGTAGGTGTGCAGTGTATGTTCTTATCATATGTGCATAGCTTTAGTTTAGGTCTACACACAAATTTTAAGATTGCAGCATTTACATTCAAGGTAGGTTTGCGCCTTATTTTATTTTACTTTGGAGTCAGGTATAATATTCTATTTTATTATATATGCTATTAAATTTTACTACTAATCGTTTAATATACGTACCGCCACGCACGAGCTGCAAATGCAATGGAAATGGACATACCGCTACTTCTCAACGTTCTGATCCCAATGAAATTTGTTTCATTGAAAACCGACTCCGTTTGCACAACGACGTTATTTTAATCCTAAATTATTTATCGGTTCACCTTTAAATTGCATGCACAAATAAAACAACTCCAATTGACTCCAAACTAGAAAGCTAGCAATAATTAATTATACGTATTCCAATAAAATTCGTTTCGTCGAAAACGGAGATCGTTTGAGAAGAAAACCATTTCTAAGGCTTATATAACATCAATATAATATAATTAAATCCAAATCAATTCAAATTAAATAAAAATAAATAATTATTCTCATATATCTCCAAACGAAGTCTTATATAGCTTCAAAAAAAAAAAAATTAAACTCAATATTTAAAAATTCAAGGTTAAACGATATCCAAATATATGTATATATAAAAACCCTTAATATTTTATTTTATAAACGTTATCGTTTATTTAACGATTTCATAGCGACTAATTTAAATTTTTAATTATACATAACTAACACAAAATCTCTATTTTTCTCTTCCATATGAAAATTATAATCAACAAGATTCAAACGTTTCTTGTTTCATAGAAATCCCAACTTATATCTGATCCTATATACTTAACTAAAGTTAAAGACTCAATATTACGAACTACCACGCAATTTCGAGCTCATTTTATATTAAATATAAATTTAGCGTTCAAACTTCATTCTAATAAACGAATTAAATATTAAAATCAATTAATATTCTAAATATAATATTTAAAACAGATTTAAATATTCAAATTCAAATGACTGAAAAATTTATGTCGTTACATTCTCCCCCCCCCCTTTAAAAGAATTTTGTCCCCGAAATTACTAAGGTAGAATTTTTTTTAAACCCATTCACTTTAAAATCCAATTAATTTTGAATCAAAAACCAATTCAATATCATTTATAAAATTTTCAAAAATATCAAAAAAAATTCTAACACTTTAAATTCTTGGAAAAATTGGGTAGAGTTTCCCCTATACGGAGTGATATCTGCGCTATTGCAGGAACAAATAATATATATACATCGACCCAAACAGTCGGAAAACAAAAATAAAAACTCAGAATTTATATTTTCGCGTAGGCTTGCCTTTTACGAGCGCTATTGAGCGCACTTGCTCAATTTATTGTGTTCTAGTCAACCAAAATCTTACCTCAAATCCATCTGGCACCTGTACTCAACTCAGTTTGACATATAAGTAACCAATACATTGAATTCTAAATAACATTTTATTTATTAACCAGATTAACTAATCAAATTCCCAAATTCAAGCATATAGTATTAGTAATATGTAATATAGGATTAAATTATCCAGTTTCAATTCGTATGCAGTTTAATTCACACTTATTATACTGGAATTTAGTTTTAAATTCAATCAACTCTTTAGTAAACCATTTGAGGAATTCTATTACAACAAATCTAACAACCAATCAAATCAACAACCAATGCATAACCCACTTAACCAAATCAATTAAATTTACATTCAATATTAAGATTTATTTGGTTATCTTTATTTTGGTTATCAATCGACTAATATTCGATTGATTTCCATAAATATTATTCATCTTAACTTCATTCAACCAAGTTAATTCCAAATCATATTCAGTTGACTAATTTATTTTCAAAATTAATTCATTTCAATTTAAAATTTAAAATTCTGATTTTATTCCAAATATCATCTTATTCTTCTTCAAATTTAATTTAACTTATTTTTAAGTTAAATTCTGATTCATTTTAATTTCAAATTAAATTCTCATTCACAAATTACATATGTGAAATCTCTTCGGGTTATATTAAACCTGTAATGTCCGGTATTTTTATGGTATTATAATTAATTTATTTAATTACTTAAATAGTGATTTAGAGATTTATATGGTTGTTTAATTAAATAATATTGAATATTTAATTAATATAAATAATAGAATAATATATTTAATTTCTAAAATAGTCGGAAATAGTAGAATTCGCAATATGGTGTGAATTGGATTATTTAAAATATATTATTCAGTTCAGGATTTGATTCCCATAACGAACATATTTAATTAACGATGGTTGAGCGTATAAATTATATTATAATTATAATCAAGCTCGAAATGGCGCAGTTGTTCGTAATTTGGCGATTCGAACTTTAAATGAATATACAGAATCCGTTTTAAGCCGGATTTCTGTAAAGCCAGAAATGTTCGGAGTTGGTGGAGTATATTTTTCTAATGGAAGAGAAAAAAAGGGATTTCATTGTGTAGATTTTGAGTTATGTCCAAATAAAATTTCAAAATAGTCGCTATGGAATTCCTTTATAGTTTATAATGATATATATAAGGAATTTCATTATAAATCGAATATCGATTTAATCGGGATTTGAAATATCGAGTTAGAAATTCATATAGGACTATTCTGGAGCTGTATGGTATTCTATTGTAAATATATACGAAAATATTTATTTATAAATACTAAATTTAATTATTTTTAAATATATTAATATTTAAAAGGGTTTATTTAGAGCTTTAAAAATAGCCATTTTTGCAAATGACCTCCGTTTTCGACGAAACTAATTTTGTTGGATCTGCAGTATTAAATTATTGCTAGATTTCAATTTCCGTAATTTTTAGAGTCAGTATGTGGATTTTTAATGTGGAAAATTGTCAGTATTTTGACTGTTAAAAATACATTGTATGTGCAAACGGACTCGGAGTTCGACGAAACAAATTTCGTTGGGTCCGTAATGTCGAACTGAAGGTGTATGCCCATTTTCGTGATTTTTGGGTATCATATGTGATCATACAAATTTTTAGATGACCAATACAAGCAGCATTTCATTATAAATAAATTAAATAATAAATATAAAATAAATATACTCACTCTATAAATATACCATCCCTCTCTAAACCTAAATTTCATTCTCCAGAATTCAAACAATGCGCCGTTACCTCAGAGAAAATATAAACAGTAAAATCGCGAGTTAGAAATCAAAGATAAAATCATACAAAACTTTATAAATCATGAAATATATATTTTTGCGATCCTCAAGAGCTTCTCTTCACATCGATGTAGGTTTCAGGAAGTTCAACCACATGTTGTTGTCACGTGGGAATTACAGTGCAAGTTCGAGGAGTTTTTGGCTGACGATTTTGGGAATTTGGGATGGTTTCGAGTGGATTGAAGGTTGTATACGTGTTTGAATGATCGAATGGAGTTTGCTTGGCCATTTTCGAAGGGATCAATGCTTGTTGGTGTCACGAGTTTTTGTAGGGGTGCGAAGTCGCGGTGAAAACCTGAGATGCGAGTGTATGTTGGTTGGCACGGTTGGAGAGAGATCGAGAAGGAGATTGAAATGGTAGTTTCAGTTTAGTTTTATATGAAGTGGAGAAGGGGATTTGAGGAGGTTTATATCGCTGTGATATTTGCGTTTTACTGGAAAAGGGGTTCAACGTCGGAACTTTGGTCGAGCTTGCGAGTTGAGTTTGGTTGTGATGGAAGTGAGGAGTGCTAGAAGAGAAGCGTTTTAGAGATTCAATGATGATTTTAGTTTGAAGTTTCATGAAAGAACGAGGGTGCAGTGGAGCTCAAAGGGGGCGGTGATGGATGTTCCTGGAGGCAATATTTTCATCAGGCAAGAAGCTTCAAATATGAGGGTGGGTTGGATTGTACTTGGGCCGACGTTAGCTAGGAATCATACAAAATAGGATCCGTTGGGATCGTATGAACGGGGGCTACACCATGGAACTGACTGGGAGTGAACTGGAGCTTGTTACAAATTATAGCAAAATAAATTATCCGCTAGAATCAAGCGACAATTATCGTTATTTAACAATGATCGTCCAATGTGAGTAAATCTCACTAACTCTGTATAGTTTATATTTTATAAATATAATCTAGTATTGATAAATGATGATTGATTGTTGTGTGTTGATTGTTTGGTTAAATTGCTAATGTATTGGTTGAAATTATAGATAACGATATATATATATATATATATATATATATATCGTTAATCAAATATTGATTCTGTTTATCAGAATATTTCATATTGAAATGAAATCGATGATATTTATATTGTTTAACATCGGTGATGCAGGGAAATAGGTTGGAGGTATCCAACTGGATTTCTCAATATTTATAATATTGTTTGTTTTCATATATTGTGATATATGATGTGATATATAATCTGTGATTGATTATGATGACACTAGTCTGGTTAATTGGTATTTTAAATACCGTATGAAATACTGTAATTTAAAAAGAAAATTTTCAAAGTGAATACTAAAATGAAATATATATATATATATATATATATATGAATTAAAAAGGATATTATAAAAGGTAATATTTGGAAAAAAATAATGGAAGATATAATTATAAAAGGAAATATTTATTTGGAAAATTAATAGAATTATTAGTTATAAAATGAATAGAATTATATAAAAGGATTTATATAAAATGAATAGAATTATATAAAAGGATTTATATAAAATGAATAGAATTATATAAAAGGATTTATAAAAAATGTATAGAATTATATAAAAGGATTTGTATAGAATAAAAATGATATTGAAAAGGGAACTATTTATATGAAATAACTAGGGTGTTGAAAAGGGATTTTTTTTTGAAATAAATAGATGTTAAAAAGGGAAATATTTATAGGAAATAAATAGAATTATAAAAGAAATTATTTGGAAAACAAATAGAATTATATAAAGAAATATTATTCACATTCTATGTGAAAGATTAGATTAAAGTAAATATTTTGCAAATAAAATATCATAAAGGAATTTGGGGTTTGAATTAGGAATTTAAAGGGAATTACTAGAATTAGAAACTGACTGGAAATTAGTTGAGTTGAATAGCTTTCTGGATATCGATCTGATGTTGGTTTCGGCTTTCGAGGTTAATACGTAAGGGGTTGTTCTCTTACTAGTTTACAGTTAGAGACTGATATATGTGAGAAGATAGAGATGAGATAAAAATGGAAACATTTTCCAATATTAATAAGGTATATTTTCTAAATTTAGAAAATAAGAATTTTTGTATATATACGGAAATAGGAAATGGGTAAATGAATAAATTAATGATAAATTAATTTAAGAGATAAATGATGATTGATCGATAGAATTTCCATCTGGAAAAAATATCATTGTTTGCACACGTGTTTTCCTTTGATAGTTAAATCACCGACTATAAAAGATTTTGACCATTTCTGTTGTCAATACGGAGAGACCGAGATCAAATATATTATCTGAAAACCACTCCATACGACATTAGCCTTGCGAATCAAATATGATGAAGATAATTGAAGACGTAGTTATGCAAGGGCTGTCCTGTTTACAGAATAGTGCCTTCGGGTTGTCTAGTCCCAGGACGACTTAAATGGACGAATGTCTGACAGAGTATATCTGGTAGATCGCGTAAGTTGATCGTTTCAAACGAATTTACATTGGTGGCGGAGGAATTCGTTTCTCTTAGCTTATACCCGTGGTATTTTGGGGAAATCAATTTCTGATTTGACGAGTATAATGATGTGGCATTCAAAGTAGTAAAAAGAGTGATATGTTAAAAGATACGTTATGACATCAAGCCTCATCAACCGAGAAATGACAGAAATCGGGCAGGCAGCATGGCTAAGTGGGCCGCACCCAATTAAGGTATATTGTCACCATCTAGAGAATATTCATATTTGTTACTTCTTTCAATTCTGTATCTCCCGGGAACAGTTATGTTGGTATACCAACCGTAAGGTGACAATATATTCGGAACATTTAAGTGACATGAATGGCCGGTCATGTGTGGCCGAGTTGCAAGATGTTCTTATTGAACTCCAGTGTATCGCTACTTGAGTACACTGATCGGAAGGTGGGTCCATACCTTATCATAGTTGAAATCCATACCCCAATAAGAGCCCATGGTGTTTCGTTGTATATAATATATGTGGAACATGAGATAAAAGCGTTTCCACTAGACTGCTATTTATTTGATTTAGACATTATTATAATACCAGAAGAGTAAGGATTTTAAAAGAAATGTTTTGGGTTATCGTAAGATAAAAATCATCCGTGTTTATGTATGGATCGTCTTACGATTATTCTTTCTTTTAAAAGGATTTTAAAAGTTAAACAAATAGTTGGAGTTTACTCACACCAGTCACATGACTGACCCAGAGTTTATTTTGTTTTGTTTTCCCTAAACTCTTGGGTGCCCAATTTTGTACGGGCAGTCAAGTAGTCGGGATGTTACAGATACTTGAAGAGCTGGAGCAGGAGGCTTCAGGATTATATAGCTATTGTTATTTCCGCTGTGCTGTAAGTGTAATAATCTAATAATGGTATGTATACAGATACTGTTTTATTTCAAAGTTATGTTATGAAATATATTTATTCATTCCACTGTGAGATTCGTGTTTACTCTGATGTTGTGATGTTCTTCTCCTTCTTCTATTCAAATTTTCTATCTTATCTATTCTCACCCTCTATTTTCTTTCATTAACTATCCGGTATTTCCGATGCTTGATAGTCGACATTAGGTTATATGTCGATTACTCAGAATCGCGAAAACCCGGGTCGTTACAGTGGTATTAGAGCATAAGGTTAAGTGATTACCTTGGCTTTATGGCGTAACTCAGTAGAGATGGGGTTAGTAATACCCTAGATTGAGTTGAGTGTATATATACGAGTGAACGTATTTGTAAATTTTATAAAAATGATTTTATATTGTGTAGATTCATTGGTTGAGTAATTTATGGATTTTGGTCGATCAGTTTGATCCACTGTATCGGTAAGGGTTTATAAACACTCGAGTACGATGAACCGAAATGGTATGTTTTGAAAAGAGGGTAAATGAAATAATTTTACCCAAATTATATTTTAATGTAAAAGAAAAAAATTATATTGAAATGATTATAATATATTGGATGTATTGGTTATTATAATCGAATAAGATTATAATTGAAATGGTTATGTAAATAACCAATTAGAATTCATATAAGTGTAATATATGAAATCAGATGGATTAAATCTGAAATAAATCAGAATTTGGAATTTGAAAATTTGAAAACATGAAAAGTGTTTGTAAATGGAATTGAACTGAATATATGAGAATTTTAAAATCCTGGGAGATTTTAAATTGTTTACAAGCATTGTGAAGGATTGTTTGAAAGTGATTTCAAAATGAAGGTGTTTAAATATGGTTTGGAAATTTTTACAGTATTGAACTCACTTCGATAAGCTGGAAAATAACCCTGATGATGATGGCCACATCATCAGTGTCATTTTTGAGTTGCTAAGTGACGGATTACTACCAAAGATTTTGATTTTGAATTGTTTTGTGGAAAGCAAGTTATTTTGAACCCTGAAAATGGATATTTGGTTTTCGAAAAGCTAAACTGTTTGAAATTCCCTGGGGAAGATTGTTTGAATTAAAACAAATTTAACAAAAATTTGAAAAAGCAAATAGAAATAGAAATTGAATTGAAACCAGTTAAGTGGAAAATGAATTTAGATAGAAAGTGTCGAATTAGATTGGATTAGAGATAATCCGAAATGGATTTTGATTGGTAAGTTAAGAGTTGAAAATAGAAATGGAATCTGAGTTAAGAACAAAATTTAGCTTGGGTATAACCGAATGACTAGATGACATTGGTATATGCAGAATTGGTAACACATGGAAAGGATATATTGATATGCCCGACAAAAAGGTACCAGTTTATATTATATATGGGTTTGAGATTTTGATGAGCCGAATTGGCAAGCCGCTTGGCTGTTTGATTTTCTTTTGGGTTGGAGAAGGCCTAGAGAGGCGGGTTGTAGTTATACCGATTAACCAGTACAGAGGGGGTGCTGGAAATTTTTCGAAAATTTAAGGTGTTAGAAAATTTTTAGGATTTTTGAAAATTTTAGTTGGTAAGAATAAATTAATATTTAATCGAAATTAATTGGTATTGTGAAACTGAAGATAATAAGTGAACAAATAATTTTTAACCCAGTTAATAGGGTTTGTTTTCTACCTTAACAATTTCGAGGATGGAAATATTTTAAGGGGGGAAGAATGTAATGTCCTGTATTTTTGCGGTATTATAATTAATTTATCTAATTATTTAAATAGTGATTTAGAGATTTATATGGTTATTTAATTAAATAATATTGAATATTTAATTAATATAAATAATATATTTAATTTTTGAAATATTCAGAAATAGTAGAATTCGCAATACGGTGTGAGTTGGATTATTTAAAATATATTATTCAGTTTAGAATTTGATTACGATAACGAATATATTTAATTAACGTTGGTTGAACGTATAAATTATATTATAATTATAATCAAGCTCGAGATGGCGCCGCAGTTCATAATTTGGCGATTCGAAATTTAAATGAATAAACTGAATCCGTTTTAAACAGGATTTCTGTGAAATCAGAAACATTTGGAGCTGGTGGAGTATATTTTTTTAATGTAAGAGAAAAATCGGGATTTTATTGTGTACATTTTGATTTATGTCCATATCAAATTTCAAAATAGTCGCTATGGAATTCCTTTATAATTTATAACGATATATATAAGGAATTTCATTATAAATCGAATATCGATTTAATCGAGATTTGAAATATCGAGTTAGAAATTCATATAGGATTATTCTGGAGCTGTATGGTATTCTATTGTGAATATATACGAATATAAATATTAAATTTAATTATTTTTAAATATATTAATATTTAAATGGGTTTATTTAGAGCTTTAAAAATAGCCATTTTCACAAACGACCTCCGTTTTCGATGAAACTAATTTTGTTGGATCCGCAGTATTAAATTATTGCTAGATTTCAATTTCCGTAATTTTTAGAGCCAGTATGTGGCCGTACGGATTTTTAATGTGAAAAACAGTCAGTATTTTGATTGTTAAAAATACGTTGTGTGAGCAAACGGACTCGGAATTCGACGAAACAAGTTTTATTGGGTCCGTAATGTCGAACTGAAGGTGCACGTCCATTTTTGTGAATTTTTGCTATCACATGTGATCATACGAATTTTTAGAAAACCAATACAAGCAGTAGTTCATTATAAATCAATTAAATAATGAATATAAAATTAATATATTCACTCTATAAATATACCACCCCTCTCTAAACCTAAATTTCATTCTCCAGAAGTCAAACAATGCGCCGTTAAAGCAGAGAAAATATAAACAGTAAAATCGCAAGTTAGAAATCAAAGATAAAATCATACAAAACTTTATATATCATGAAATATATATTTTTGCGATCATCAAGAGCTTCTCTTCACATCGATGTAGGTTTCAGTAAGTTCGACTACATGTTGTTGTCACGCGGGAATTACAGTGCAAATTCAAAGAGTTTAGGGTTGATGATTTTGGGAATTTGGGATGGTTTCGAGTGGATTGAAGGTTGTATACATGTTTGAATGATCGAATGGAGTTTGTGTAGCCATTTTCGAAGGGATCGACGCCTGTTGGTGTCGCGAGTTTCTGTAGGGGTGCGAAGTCGCGGTGAAAACCTGAGATGCGAGTGTATGTTGGTTGGCACAGTTGGAGAGAGATCGAGAAGGAGATTGAAATGGTAGTTTCAGTTTAGTTTTATATGAAGTGGAGGAGGGGATTTGAGGAGGTTTATATCGCTATGGTATTTGTGTTTTACAGGAAAAAGGGTTCAACGTCGGAACTTTGGTCGGGCTTGCGAGTTGAGTTTGGTTGTGATGGAAGTGAGGAGTGCTAGGAGAGAAGCGTTTTAGAGATTCAATGATGATTTTATTTTGAAGTTTCATGAAAGAACGAGGGTGTGGTGGAGATCAAAGGGGGCGGTGATGGATGTACCTGGAGGCGATATTTTCATCGGGGAAGAAGCTTCAAATATGGGTGCGGGTTGTATTGTACTTGGGCCGACGTTGGCTAGGAATCGTACAAAACAGGATCCGTTGGGATTGTATGGACGGGGGCTACACCATGGAACTGACTGGGAGTGAATTGGAGCTCGTTACAATTTATAGCAAAATAAATTGTCCATCTGAATCAAGCGACAATTATCGTTATTTAATGATGATCGTCCAATGTAAGTAAATCTCAATTACACTGTATATTTTATATTTTATAAATATTATCTAGTATTGATAAATGATGATTGTTGTGTGTTGATTGTTTGGTTAAATTGCTGATGTATTGGTTGAAATTATAGATAACGATATATATATAAATCGTTAATCAAATATTGATTCTGTTTTCAGAATATTTCATATTGAAATGAAATCGATGTTATTTATATTGTTTAACATTGTGTGATGCAGGGAAACAGGTTGGAGGGATCCAATTGGATTCCCCAATATTTATAATACTGTTTGTTTTCATATATTGTGATATATGATGTGATATATAATCTATGATTGATTGTGATGACACAAGTCTGGTTAATTGGTACTTTAAATACCGTATGAAATACTATAATGTAAAAAGAAAATTTTCAAAGTGAATACTGAAATGATATATATATATATATATATGTGAAACAAATAGGATATTATAAATGGTAATATTTGGAAAACAAATATTGGAAGATATGATTATAAAAGGAAATATTTATTTGGAAAATTAATAGAATTATTAGTTATAAAATGAATAGAATTATATAAAAGGATTTATATAAAATGAATAGAATTATATAAAAGGATTTATATAAAATGAATAGAATTATATAAAGGATTTATATAAAGTGAATAGAATTATATAAAAGAATTTGTATAGAATAAAAATGATATTGAAAAGGGAAATATTTATATGAAATAACTAGGATGTTGAAAAGGGAAATATTTATATGAAATAAATAGGATGTTAAAAAGGAAAATATTTATAGGAAATAAATAGAATTATAAAAGAAATTATTTGGAAAACAAATAGAATTATATAAAGAAATATTATTCACATTCTATGAGAAAGATTAGATTAAAATAAATATTTTGCAAATAAAAAAGGAACTTGGGGTTTGAATTAGGAATTTAAAGGGAATAACTGGAATTAGAAACTGACTGTAAATTTGTTGAGTTAAATAGCATTGGTTTCAGCCTTCGAGGTTAATACGTAGGGCGTTGTTCTCTTACTAGTTTACAGTTAGAGACTGATATATGTGAGAAGATAGAGATGAGATAAAAATGGAAATGTTTTCCAATATTAATAAGGTATATTTTCTAAATTTAGAAAATAAGAATTTCTGTATATATATGGAAATAGGAAATGGCAAATGAATAAGTTAATGATACATTAATTTAAGAGATAAATGATGCTTGATGATTGATCGATATAATTTCCATCTGGAAATAACATCGTTGTTTGCATACGTGTTTTCCTTTGATAGTTAAATCACCGACTATGAAAGATTTTGACCATTTCCGTTGTCAATACGGAGAGAACGGGATTAGATATATTATCTGAAAACCACTCCGTATGACATTAGCCTTGTGAATCAAATATGATGAAGAAAATTGAAGACGGAGTTATGCAAGGGCTATCATGTTTACGGAATAGTGCCTTTGGGTTGTCTAGTCCCAGGACGACTTGAATGGACGAATGTCTGACATAGTATATCTGGTAAATCGCGTAAGTTGATCGTTTCAAACGTATTTACGTTGGTGGCGGAGGAATTCGTTTCTCTTAGCTTATACATGTGGTATTTTTGGGGAAATCAATTTGTGATTTGACGGGTATGACGATGTGGCATTCAAAGTTGTTAAAAGATTGATCTGTTAAAATATACGTTATGACCTCAAGCCTCATCAACCGAGAAATGACAGAAATCGGGCAGGCAGCATGGCTAAGTGGGCCGCACCCAATTAGGGTATATTGTCACCATCTAGAGAATATTCATATTTGTTACTTCTTTCGATTTTGTATCTCCCGGGAACAGTTATGTTGGTATACCAACCGTAAGGTGACAATATATTTGGAATATTCAAGCGAAATGAATGGTCGGTCATGTGTGGCCGAGTTGCAAGATGTTCTTGTTGAACTCCAGTGTATCGCTTCTAGATTACGCTGATTGGA
Organism: Allium sativum; assembly: GCA_030737875.1. NCBI lineage: Eukaryota > Viridiplantae > Streptophyta > Magnoliopsida > Asparagales > Amaryllidaceae > Allium > Allium sativum. Next base: position 221,762,694 of record CM060918.1, on the reverse strand, counting down.
AGGTGGATCCATACCTTGTCATAGTTGGAATCCATACCCCAATAAGAGCCCGCAGTGTTTGATTGTATATAATATATATGGAACATGAGATGAAAGCGTTTCCACTAAATTGCTATTTATTTGATTTAGACATTATTATAATATCAGAAGAGTATGGATTTTAAAAGAAATGTTTTGGGTTATCGTAAGGTAAAAATCGTCCGTGTTTATGTGTGGATCGGTCTTACGATTATTCTTTCTTTTAAAAGGATTTTAAAAGTTAAAAAAATAGTTGGAATTTACTCACACCAGTCACATGACTGACCCAGAGTTTATTTTGTTTTCCCTAAACTCTTAGGTACCCAATTTTGTACGGGCAGTCAAGTAGTCGGGATGTTACAGATACTTGAAGAGCTGGAGCAGGAGGCTTCAGGATTATATAACTATTGTTATTTCCGCTGTGCTGTAAGTGTTGTACTCTAATAATGGTATTGTAAACAGATACTGTTTTATTTCAAAGTTATGTTATGAAATATATTCGTTTCGCTGTGAGATTCGTGTTTACTCTGATGTTGTGATGTTATTCTCCTTCTTCTATTCTGATTTTCTATCTTATCTATTTTCACCCTCTATTTTCTTTCATTAAATATCTAGTATTTCCGATGCTTGATAGTCGACATTGGGTTATATGTCGATTACCCAGGATCGCGAAAACCCGGGTCGTTACAAAACCATTCAAATTTCTAATCCCATTTGAATTCCACTCAAATCAATCAACGCATCAGTATCCCAATAATTTTATAAAACTATTTATTTTCTATACAAAAATATATTTTTTTAGCAAAATTATTTCATTTTCCCTCTTTACAAAACAATATCATGTTAGTTGCTAGTTCAAAATTGAACCGATCAATTAACACCGTATAAAACATTTTGTATAAAATTTACAAGTACACGCTCTCATATATATCCACTCAACTCAATCTAGGGTATTACTAACCCCATCCCTATCGAGTTATTCCATAGAGCCAAGGTTATTACTAAACAAATAGCTCTGATACCACTTTAATGACCCAGTAAGGAATTTGATACCCGAATTCCAACAATAATAAATAAACCCGTATTAATTGCCAAAACTCAAGTATCAAAAACACCAGATTGTTATTAGAGGGAGAGAAAAGAAAGAAAGAAATATAAGAATATAAGAAGAATCGATACAAAATAGAGTCTCACATTGCAATGGAACAAAATATAATGTAGAAATATATCTTTATTGAGAACTTAAAATAAAAACTTACAATCATCCAGGTACAACACATCTGGATAGTTATAACAACCCGTCCTCGTATAAAATACACAACGGAATAAATTATAATATGTATGAATTATTCAAGCATGTCTTCTGAACTTCGTAGTATCCAATAACCTAAACATGTAAAACTCAGTCTAACCTAAGCATTACAAACGTCGGATCAGTCTGGTGAACTAGAGTGAGAAAACGCACCAAGTTTAAAGGTATCATCCAACTTGATTTTAACGTCAAAATCTTTATGAAAGAAAGGGATAATTGTAAGACAAATCAATACATAAACACGGGTGGTTTCCGCCTTATGATAACCCAAAACATTTTTGAAATCATACCTTTTATGATATTATAATAACGTCTAAATACAAATAAATAACAATCTAGTAGAACGCTTGCTCTCACGCTCTACGTACATAGTATACAAACAAAACTATGGGATCGTATTGGAAAATGGATTTCCTAGCAAGGTATGGGACTACCTTCCATCAGTGTATCTTAGAGAGGAATACATGGGGTTCAACAAGAACATCTTGCAACCTAAGCCAAACATGACCGACCCCTCACTTCGATAGAGAATACCGAATGTATTGTCACCTTACGACTTTTTGTCACAACCACCGAAGTTCTCGGGAGATACAAAAATTAAAAGAAGTAACAAATATAAATATTCTCTAGATGGTGACAATACACCCTAATCAGGAGCGACCCACTTAGCCATGCGACCTACCCGATTTTGTATTGTTTCCCGATTGATGAAGCTGGAGGTTTAAATCTTCTTTTTAGAACATCTGGTCACCATTCACTTTGAATATCACATAGTCAGATCTGTCAGAAAATCACTGATTGACATCCATAAAAATACTAGTTATTAAGCTAAGAGAACGGACGTTTTCTGCCACCAACTATGGTACGTTTGTAGAAATCAACATACACGATCTCTTGGGAAATACTTTGTCAAACATCCGTCCATACAAATCATCTAGGAACAGGATGAAATGAAGGCACCCTCCTATTACATCCTAGATATCACCCTATGGATCAATAGCGAGTAATCCTTACAATCCGTAGATTCCAACATAACAGAGTTACAGTATATCTTTGGTCGTCGAACAAGAGATTTTAAGTAGTTCTTCCATTTTATGAAGATCCACGGTCTTTAATGCTCCATCTTTAATCATCATCCTTTATCTTTCACGTATTTGCAGGTCAGAATGGTTTTCGAATATTAATTCGATCCCGGTTTTTCCGTACTGACAATCGTATGGGCCAGATTTGATAGTCGGTTATTTAACTATCAAATAAACAACCATTCCATCATAAAAATAAAATGAATTTACTGGTCCAGTATTTAGCATCACTTGGCTTCTTTAATTAAAATAATTAAACAAATATTTAATTTAAATCTTAAAAATCTTTTCGATATATCAATATAGCATTTCACTTCTTATTTATCATAAGCTTATCGTCAAAACTATTTAATTTATATACTTCGGAATAATATTCTATACTCATCTCAATCTTCATATTTCATTATCCTTTTCAAAATGTTTTCCACATTCTTACTTGTTATTTAAAAACGGGAAATCACTTCAACTAATCACTCATAAACAACGTTAAAAAATCTCTTTTACTTATTTATATGAAAACAATATCTAACTTTTATTCTTATAGAATGCCTATTTCAAAACACAACATCTCATTTCTTTTTTACTTGGAAAATATCGTTATATTTTCACACAATCTTCTTTTGTTTTCCGTTACTTTGGAAATCTCATTATATATATTCTTAAATCTTTTATTTTCTCTTTAAAGTTGAAAACGTTTCTATTTCTTACTCTAGCATTTCAATAACTCAATATTCATTAGTCCCTGACCGTTAATTGGTAATTGAATAATTCCCTAAGTATCAACCCCAAAGACCGAAATCAACATCAGATTAATAGTCAGAAAATCACTCAACTCAACCAATCTCTGGTTAGATTCCAATTCTTGTCTTAACTCATTATCAACCTATACTATTCCATTTCCAATTCAATCAACCATTTTCCACTTTGAAAATCTTGTTTCAATTCCATTCATTCATTTAATCTCATTATTAAGTATCGACAATTCAAAATCAACACTTTGACCTCTCATTTCTTTCATAAACCTCGTTTATACAATTTGGTTTATTATAAAACTGTTTTTATCTCACTTCCTTTTACTTAATTTAAATATTAAGTAAACATTAAATTAAATCTATCGTGTTCACTTAAAACCTCTTTTTATAATTTCATTTTAAATCTCTGAGTTTTAAATAAAAACCTACTCATATACGACTTTCACAAGTCAACTAGATTCCATTTCAATCTTCGATTTTCTTTACTTTGACGAATTTCATTTACAAGGTAATTACTTAAATTATTATTATTTAAAATAATAATTTACTTCAACATTAACTATTTCTAAATTAGTTAATTGTTTTAGTGACTAAAACAAATAATAAATTTCCTTTTTAAACTCCAATTAAAACAAAATCCATTAAACTATTTCGTTAGGTTGATTAACGATAAACCAATTTAACAATCAATCCTGGTTAAAGCGGTTGACTTAGTCAACTAAAAACACGAGTATTTCTTTATCCGATTCCAATTAATTTCTCCTTTAAAAAATATAATTAATTTAAATAACTTCATTTATTGGTTTCTTAGGACCAATTAATCCATTCTTAACTGTTAGGTTAATTTCTTCTCATCTGCTTCAAATTCTTATATTAACATAAGGATTTGATTTATGAAACATTTAATAATTTCTTTATAAACTTAAAAAGTAAAATATAAATATAAATTTCCTTTTTCATAAATTTCCATTTAAATTAATAGATTTCAAAAACTATCTTTAGTTATAAAATAAATTTTTATAACCTCATTTCTGTTGATTCACCTGAAGGTAAATCCATATTTAAATACGATTGATTTTTAAGCCATCTGCCTCCAATTACTCAACCAATATTACCCATTGGTTAATATCATAACAAATGTTGAATTATGATTCAAAAATCAATAAACAAATCAATCATCTAATCAGGTTGGCCATACAGTTCATATAATGGTAATATGAAAATAAACCATAAATTTAAGGACTCCAGTTGGATCGCTCTAACCTGTTTTTCCCTGCATCCAAATATGTTATCTCAAACAATATTATTCAATTCAATAAACGAATATAATATTCAACATTAAATAAATAACAGTAATCCAAGCATCCATATTTTAATTTAAAACGTTTATATTATTATAAATGTAACCAACAAGGTAACGTACCTTGTTTGGAAATAATCATTAAAAATAATGATTGGTTTAAATTAAACAAACGCTTAATTTAATCAGTTCGGTTGGCACATATAAATATATTTAGCATCCATCAACCAATTAATAATCATAGCACACAGATATTTAAACGTGACTTATATAAAATATAATTGGGACAAAACTGAGTGAGTTGTTTTCACCTTGGTTTCCATTGACGTTGAATAATTTATTTTAATTAAATTAAACAAGCGTTTAATTTAATTAAAAACTCTCAGCTGCGCCCAACTCTATCTAAACCGCTCTAAAATGTTGCACTTGCCGATATGTTTCCGACGCCACTTGTTTCGTTCCATTCTAATAGTACAATCATATGTTATAAATTTATACGTTATTCATGAATCTAAAATAACATTATTAAAATTTAAATAATTATTATTATTTTACCTACCACTAACTAATGTTATATATATATATATATATATATATAAATAAAATTTTGCACATTCAATAATTATTTGGCCATGAATATTTTACTTAACCAGCACGTCCCTAGTTGGATTGGCATGTTGAAAACATCAGGTGGCCACGTTACATTATATATATTGTAAAAGTGGACACCTAAAAACAAATTTAGGCACGCTAAACCTTAATTTAATAATGCCAATATGATAGCCCACGTTAGGTGTTGTTTAAAGAAGTATTACAATTAATTTAGTATATATCTATTAGTTAACTTCTTAACTTACAACATATTAATCTGTAACTAGGCACTATAAGAGTGTGTAGGCACATTGGAATGATTTTTTCCCTCCAAGTCATGGAAAAACTATACACCTAGACTTCGCATTGCACATATATCATATAGATTAGGTTTACTTAATGAAGTATGATTAGGCATCACTAATATTAATTAGGCACGTAAGAAATATATACCCAGGCAAAACAAAAAACACCTTCCCTTTCTCCATCTTGTTTTCGAACTCCCTGTCCCCTTAACCCTCACGCAACTGCTCACCCACTTCACCTAAACCACCGCACGCCATCTTCTATTATTTCTTCACGCATAGTTGATCATTCAAAGCTCTCCTCCTACCATATGTTATTCAGCAAACTTCTGATCACTCGTGCTACCAACACGTTTCTCCCTCCCCGCCGACCTCCTCTCTCTAACCTCACATCCCCCTTCATCCACATCGGATCCACTATTGCTACACTACAGTCAACCGCACCTTTCTCTTTTTTTCAACGTAGTAATGGCATGCACCAGCTCTGGCATGAATCCCGACCGACATTTAATATTCACAAAAAAACTATGTATGAATATCATTAAGTTGATACTCCGAATATATATTGCCGATCCAAATTTTCCCATTTCTTTCTGCAGTGGTTTGTGGTTCGTTATAGTTCGGTCCGAATATATATATATATATATATATATATATATATATATATATAATTCTTGTTGTTGGAAAACAGAATAGAGGAAGTGTATTTCTTGCTTACTGGAACGGAAATAGTATATGCTTAAATAGAAGAGAGGAAGTTCGAGGAGCATGTAATATACAATAGAATGTAGCATAAGGTTAGGTCTGCGAATTCACAAAAGGTGGGCGGTTTTCAATCACCATATGTGTTGCAAACAGAGGGAACTTTAGGCATGTGTATAGAGTTTAGAAGGTATGTGCAAAGCGAAGCAGATGGTATGTGCATGTATGTGTTCGTGAGAATTCTTTAGACATTTCATGTGAATAGACAGAAGATATATAGCAGGACTGTGATGAAGTAGGTGTGTTGTGTATGTTCTTATCATATGCACATAGCTTTAGTTTAGGTCTGCATACAAGTTTTAGGATTGCAGCATTTACATTCTGAGTAGGTTTGCACCTTATTTTACTTTACTTTGGAGTTAAGTATAATATTCTATTATATTTTGTATGATATTAAATTTTACCGCTAACCGTTTAATATATGTACCGCCATGCACGAGCTGCAAATGCAATGGAAATTGACATACCTCGACGTCTCAACATTCTGATCCCAATGAAATTTGTTTCATTGAAAACCGACTCTGTTTGCACAACAATGTTATTTTAATCCCAAATTATTTATCGGTTCACCTTTAAATTGCATACACAAATAAAACAATTCCAATTGGCCCCAAACTTGAAAGTTAGCAATAATTAGCTATACATATTCCAATAAAATTCATTTCGTCGAAAACGGTGATCGGTTGAAAAGAAAACTATTTCTAAGACTTATATAACCTCGGTATAATATAATTAAATCTAAATCAATTCAAATTAAATAGAAGTAAATTACTATTATCATATATCTCCAAACGAAATCTTGTATAACTTCAAAATAAACAAATATATTCAAAACTCAGTATTTAAAAATTCAGGGTTAAACGATATCCAAATATATGTAAAAACCCTTAATATTTTATTTAATAAACGTTCGTTTATTTAACGATTCCATAGCGACCATTTTAAATTTTGAATTAGATATAACTAACAATTTATAACATAAAATCTCGATTTTTCACTTCCATATGAAAATTATAATCAACAAGATTTAAACTTTTCTTCTTTCACAGAAATCCGACTTATATCGAATCATGTATACTCAATTAAAGTTGAAAACTCAATATTACGAACTATCACGCCATTTCGAGCTCATTTTTATATTAAATATAAATTTAACATTCAAACTTTGTTTTAATAAATGAATTCAATATTAAAATCCAATAATATTCTAAATATAATATTTAAAACAGATTTAAATATTCAAATTCAAATGACCGAAAAATCTAGGTCGTTATAGTAGCGGTGAGGTTGAGAACTTGTATAAAGTAGTCATGAGATAACTCACCTTGTGTGGTTTTAAGAATAGAAGATGACGTAGGTTGATACGAACGCGAATAGGAAAAGCGTGATGCACCATTCCAACTACAAGTACAACTACGCTCTTTTTAACACCATGGTATGAATACATTCACAAATCAATGCACTAAGAAATTTAAATGATGGGAGTAGAAAGGTTTTGGCTAAGGAAGACAGATTCAGATCTTTATATTATTATTTTAAGAAACTTGTGTGAAGGACAAAAAAAGAAAAATATTTGTCTAAAAGGACAAGAGCCAAAAAAATTGATCAAAAGGCCAACTTTTAGCGTATAGTGGAAAAACAGGGCCCCCCTTGAATTCCACCATTTGCACTAGTTGTCCTTTTGGGCAAATTTTTAAGTCCTTGTCCTTTTGAGAAATTTTTTTGCTCTTTTTGTACTTGTGCCAAAAATACCCTTATTATTTTTATAAAAAGTGAAAAAAAATTCGTCATTTTAAAATAAATTTTTGGGCTAGTAAACAATGGAATCTGAAAAGTCATAAACATAAAAATTGTGACGTCCCACTTGGCCACAGTTGAAGCACTTCCTGTCCACTGGCTTTGCTCGACATTCTTTAGCATAATGGCCCTCTTGCCACAGCTAAAGCACTCAACATCTTTCTTGCTCTTTTTCTAACCATCCTTAGCTTGGTTCTGACTCTGCTTCCTTTTATTCTGAGAATTATTCTTGCCTCCACCGCTTGCTTGCGGCTTTGTCCCCTCTGCAGATGCGACATCGACTTCCGTCTTGGGTTTAGGATAAAGGCTCTCTGACCTCAATGCTTTCCCCACAATCGATTCAAATGTCTCATCGATATGGTTTATAAGCCTTTCCCCCAAGTACTGATCTAAGCCTGTTATAAACTTCTCATTCTTCTTCTCGGGGGTGTCGATATGGGATAATCCATAATTGGGTAAAGTATCGAACTCAGCAATATACTCCGAGGCTGCCCTACCATTCTGCTTAAGCTCCAAGAACTTCCTAAACAAATCTGACTTCTGAGCAGCTGGGATAAACTTTTCACCAAATCGGGCCTTAAACTGATTCCATGTAACTTGATCCTCTGGAGTAGCCGCCTTAATAGCATTCCACTAATTCATCGCTCGTCCTTGCAGCTGACGGGATGCTAGCTTTCTCTTCATCGCATCCTCAATACCCAAGTCTTCGAAGATACGCTCACAGCTATCCAACCAATCCTGAACTTTTGTAGCCGATTCCGTTCCGTGGAACAGCTTTCCACCAAGACTAGTGTAATCCTTGCATAGTTTGGCGAAATCGGCTCTAGGCGCTTGCACCACTGCACCACCATCATTTGTAGCATTAGGAGCTACCCTCTGAACGTCCCTAAGCATCTCTCTCATGAGGTCAGTGAGCATCGTTCTCATATCAGAAGCATTCCCATTATTAGCTCCTCTACCAGTACCCCTATTATATCGGCTCATCGTTCAATCTGTAAGGAGAAAATGATTAACCATCTCTACAATGGTGCTAGTGCAATGTGACTTCATACTAAAATATACTAGTAGTATATATATAGCTTTTGAAAACCAAAATATCACAAATACGCACTCTCATATACTACTATCTCTCTTTGGTGTCTTCCTTAGGCTAACTACGCAACCTAGAGCTCTGGTACTAAATGTGACGGCCCGCCCCGCACCAGCCGACATTTCCAATGAAAGTACGTTGTGCCAATGTCCAACCAGCTTGGGACGGTCATCGAAGAAAGGAAAGAAGGAAATTTGAACTAAAAAGGAACCTGTAGTATATCTCACAGTGCATGGAATAAAATATAATAATAACATAACTTGACATAAAACAGGCGAGACAGTGCATAAGCTGAAAACTTAAACCATCGTAGCAGCGGAAAATCCAAAATTACTGCTTATGTTCCACATCATCTTTATTACAACTTCTAAAACAGTCTCTAAAGCAAAATAAGAAAGGTACACTACTAATGCCCAAAGTAGTGACCAGCAGCGACACAGGGAGAATATATATATAATAGTACGTGTAAGCCTCCTGCTCGTCTCCGGACAGCTACTCGTGCACAACCAGCAAACCTGTCTCTAGTCTGCCCAGAGTGGTTCGGATCGGTTCATGTTCTTCCACCGGGTCGGGTCGTGCTCCCCAGAGTTGTTCGGATCGGTTCATGTTCTTCCACCGGGTCGGGTCGTGCCATCATGCCACTGTCAGATCGGTTCATGGTCATCGTTCAACAGAAGGTCGGTTCAGAGAACTCTAGATGCAAGGAGGTCGTGACTAGCGGTTCAGTTCGTTCTCCTTCCACTGGGTCAGGTCATGGGCACCCATTAGGTTCGGGTCGGGCCCCTTCATCGTTTCGGATTGTGACTCCAGGTCGGGGCTCTGCTCGCAGCTCATGGAGTTCAGCTCGTGGTGACATGCTTAGCTCGTGAGGCTATCTCAAGAATGGAGGGCTCGGGTGTGATGGCTCTCCACGGTCGGTCGGGGTTGGGTAGGGGCGATCTGATCCGGGCTGGCTCCTGCATATCTTTCCGACGACCGTTTTTATGCTACACGGCGGCGTTTTCGACCGCTCTAACTGTTCAAAGCAATCTCAAAGCATACCATACAGTCATAGCAATATGTAGAATTAACCACAAACACCAAAACAACAATTTGATATGTTAAAATGGATCAAACATACCCAAAGCCCATATTTCCCATTAATCATATTTAGCAATAACTAATGTTAGGATTAGCAAAACTTAACCAAATCAATCCAAATTTCTAACAGAGGCCTAAAAAAATATTTCAAAATTTATAAATATTTTTCCAGAATTTAATCATGTATAAATTCACTAACTATCACTAATTACCCTTAATTAGTGTAAAAACAAGGCTAATCACTCACCTTAGCCACAAATAAACTCAGATATGAAACTTTTGGACAAAATGGTTCGGATTCCAATACACTCCAACAACTTTACCTCGATTTTTGCGCTAATCTGCTTTGATTTAATATAGATTTGGCTTAATTAGCGATTAGAAGGTGATTTGGGGTGTTTTAGCAAGTGGAGGCCATTGCTAGGGTTCAAAGGTTATAAGTGGCGGCTAAGAAATGAAATAAAAACTGATTTACTAACTCATCTCAGCCCTCCCATAACCCTAATCCCGAAATGGGTTATGGGCCCTCTTGCTAATCACCTTAATTAGGCCTGATTAAGCTGTTTTTCACCTTCTAAACCTTGTTTCAGCCATATCACCCAAACGGCGAGTTTGTTTGGCTAATGCGACCACTCTACGGAAAGGTAAACCATCATCCGGATCTAATGGAAGTGGTTTCAGGTCAAAATTCATTACCAGTCAAAAGTTATGGCCAAAACAAGATCAGCTAGGGGCAAAACGGTCATTTAAAAATCGGCAAAAGTCATGAACACGGGAAATGACCCCATTAGTCGTCTCCCAAAATTACATGGCGATATGACTTTGCACGAGAAAGAAATAAATATTCTACGATCCTTCGATGCGTAGAATGCGGGTCGTTACAGTTATGCATCTGAAAATGTAGCATACACATACAGTGCAGAAAACCAAGTATATGTCTCTACATCCCATTATTTTGGTCTGGATTATAGTTCCAAGATGTATATATACATTTACGCAGGTGTATACTTAAACAAGGACATAACACATATTCCCAAGGGTAGCGAGTCATATGCAGGGAAAGCCAATAGACAGGAGAAAGACGCAAGTAACATATAGGGGCAAACCCGAGCATATACATGACTTGCAGGTAGTTCAAATTTTATATCAAGCAAGAGAACATATGATGTGTTCACTCAAACTTATTGCAAATGATTCATGTCTGTAGAACAATTCAAAATGCTAATATATTGTCAATGAGTGCTTTTGATCAGAACTTTATCTACTTTTCAAGAATAAATTCATAAGTGAGAAAATTTTGTCATACGCTGTAAATAATCCATTGACTAGTAACATCAAGTAGATAAAATTAGCCAGATTTCAAAGAAATTCCGTCATATCACACTCTAACTTAATTAATTTTACAACTAAAGTGTAACGTCTAATATTGCACTGTAATTTCGGCGGATCACAGCGGGGTAAAACACATTCCTAACAAGTGCATCACGCATGCCATTTGTTATGTTATTCATACTAGATTTTTTCCTCTTTTTTTTGTTTGTGTTGGCAAGTAAGCTACTACACAGCAAAATGTCAAAACCCACAAATACCAAGGATTAATGGTCCAAAACCAAGCCAATTACTACTTAGGTTTTTTTTGCTGTATACGCTTCACATAACTAAATCTCAGGTACAATAACAGAAATGCATATGGTACAATAGTTTCAACATAATACAAATAATTCATACATGCAGATAGGGTGCAAACATATGAAAGCGGCAATATGGGTTCCAAGTTTAAAAAGGGTATGAGTGAATGGTTATTATATGTCATTTTTTTCAAAGTGAGATAGTGTATGTATCAAATAACTTAAGATTCCAAAACAGGTAGGCTAACCCATGCACATTAAATTATTCTTTCATCTTATCCCAACTGGAGTGGGTTAAATAGGTTCAAAAGAAGGAGTAACTAATTATAAATTCAAGCAACAACACTATGGCATGCATGGTCAGGTTAAATCCTATGCAGGGGTCAATATACCAGCATTCCGGTCATAAAACAAGGCAAAGAATGCCTAAGTTTTCCAAATAGTAAAACACATTCTCATGTTCTTTGCATATTTCAGGTTTCAAATCAAACAAGGGTGCGTTTAAATTATTCGAAAACATGACAACAGAACGTTATCCGCACAAGCAAAGCATTACAAGTTTAAGGTAAGCCAGGGGTCAGTAAACGGACGATTGTTAACTATTATAAATTAGTCTGAATTCAAGTTAAATACTTGAAGCAAGGACAAATCGTGAGCAAAACTCACCATTGTTGCAGTGAAGAATAAGGAACAGTCCCTCGTATTGTGACACCGAGCTCGATCTTGGTGGCTTCACTTGCTGCGGGCGAACGGATCCAGTTGCAGGTGGATAACTTGCGCGATTGGGAAAGAGGCAGAGGGTAGAATCGGACCTTCGTGACGGCTACTACCGCTGCGTGGACTTCAGGTGAAGCGAGGGTGGAGGAAATTCTTTCTTCACGGTTGGACTTGGCAGAGGTGAAAGTCGATCGGCTTTGAGGAGCGAAAGCCTAGGGGAGCAGTGCGGTGAAATTTGGCAAAGGCGGAACCTTGGAGGAGGACATACTTCCGGTTTGGGGAAAAATTATTTTGCTGGTAAGAAAAAAATTAAGAAGGGAGAACGGGAATGGAAGTCAAAACAATGGAATATAAAGAAGATAAGGCCACGCAAGGGAAACGTGTTTAGAATTCAGTCCAAATTTAACAAGTGGAAACAAAATCCTAGCTTGTTCTAATAAGTGGCAAAGCCCAAAAAAATATTTTTTTCTCAAGTGCATATTCCATTATTATACTAAGTAAATACAACAAAATGTATTTATATATGTTCCCAAATACCATACTTAAATTATTATTAAAACCAAATCTAAATCAACATCAATTAAAATAAATCTCAAGTAAAATTTAAAAATAATTTATAGATTCTCAAATAAAAAATTTCAATAAAATTTTAAAACATACAAAATTTATTTAAATTCTCAAATGATACATACATATTAATTTGTTCAAAATATCACAAATGTTTAATGCGACAAAATATTTAAATCGAATGTAAATGAAAAATTAAATTTATACTTACAAAATCGATTTAAAGCCAAAATAAAATCGATTAGATTTCAACTTTAAAATCAAAAATAAATTTCTTAAATATCAATTTCAATAAATTTTAATTTCTACAATACAAAACCCAATTAATTCATATTTTTAAAACGTTAGAAAAACTGGTTCGTCACAATCTCCCCTCTTAAGGCTTTTCGTCCTCGAAAAGGAGAGATTGTAAATGAAATCAAAGTATGAAATAATTTCTCTGACTTAATATTTCGTTTTTATTTTCAAATCAAATTTTGCTGTGAGATATACTGTTGTTTTCAGTGTTTGTGATTTTTGTGTTTATTCTATTTAGACTCGTAAGCTAAAATAACTACCATCGTTTTGAACGTTCTGAGTCGGTTTAATTATCGACTTGGGAGAGGTCAAAATGGCAGGACGTTTTAAGTTGGTATCAGAGTTTTACAAAATTTTATTTTACAGCGGAAGAATTTAAACTATATAGTACATGATTTTTAAATAAAACGAAAGTTATGGTTTTGTCAAGCGTGTGCATATGCGTCTTGTGTCTTCACGTTCCTCTCCAGTTTGCAAGCTAAATCTTTAAAACCTGCAACACTCGCATCTGACCTGGGCATTCCATGCAAAACATAAAACACTCAAGTCAAGATTAATCATTTGTTCAAGTAACTTAACTTCAACAGAAACAAGTATAATAATCACTCCTAACTCAACTAGAAGATAATAAATCAATTATACATGTCGACTGTCAACATTCATGATTATTATAAATGCTGAACGCAAACAAAAACGTACAACTTAGGCTTCAAAACAAAATCAACTATGTTTCAGTTTGAACCAAAGAAAGGGGTGATATATGGCTTAAAATTTTCATCAAATAGTTATGCATCTGAAAATGCACCATACACATATAGTGTAGAAAACCAAGTATTTATCTCTACATTCCACTATTTTGGTCTGGATTATAGTTCCAAGATGTGTGTTGTGTGTATATATATATACATTTACGCAAGTGTATACATAAACAAGGACAGAACACATATTCCTAAGGGTAGTGAGTCATATGCCAGTAGACAAGAGAAAGACACGAATAAGTTATAGGGGCAAACCCGAGCATATGCATGACTTGCAGGTAGTTCAAATTTTATATCAAGCAAGACAACATATGATGTGTTCACTCAAACTTATTGGAAATGATTCATGCCCGTAGAACAATTCAAAATGCAAATATATTGTCAACGAGTGCTTTTGATCAGAACTTTTGTCTACTGTTTAAGAATAAATTCATAAGTGAGAAAATTCAATCATACGATGTAAATAATCCACTAACTAGTTACACCAAGTTGATAAAATTAGCCAGATTTCAAAGAAGTAATGGCATATCGCACTCTAACTTAATTATTTTTATAGCTAAAGTGTAACGTCTAATATTGCACTGTAATTTCGATGGATCACAACGGGGTAAAACACATTCCTAACAAGTGTATCACGCATGACGTTTGTTATATTATTCATACCATATTTTTTTTCCTTTTTTGTTTTGTTTTTGTTTGTGCTGGCAAGTAAGCTACTACACAGCAAAATGTCAAAATACACAAGTACCAAGGATTAATGGTCCAAAACCAAGCCAAATGCTACTTAGGGTTTTTTTTGGGCAGTATATGCTTCACATAACTAAAACTCGGGTACGAGAATAGAAATGCATATGGTACAATAGTTCCAACATAATACAAATAATTCATACATGCAGATAGGGTACAAACATATGAAAGCGGCAATATGGGTTCTAAGTTTAAAAACGATATGAGTGAATGGTTAATATACGTCATTTTTTTCAAAGTGAGACAATATATGTATCAAATAACTTAAGATTCCAGAACGGGTAGGCTAACCCATGCACATTAAATTATTCTTTCATCTAATCCTAACTAGAGTGGGTTAAATAGGTCCAAAAGAAGATGTAACTAATAATAAATTCAAGCAACAACACTATGACATGCATGGTCAGGTTAAATCTTGTACAGGGGTCAATATAGCAGCGTTCCGGTCATAAAACAGGGCAAAGACATGCCTAAGTTTCCAAACAGTAAAATACATTCTTACGTTCTTTGCATATTTCGGGTTTCAAATCTAACAAGGGTGCGTTTCAATTATTTGAAAACATGGCAATAGAACGTTTCCCACACATGCAAAGCATAGCAAGTTTAAGGTAAGCCAGGAGACAGTAAACGGACGATGGTTAACTATTATAAATTAGTTTGAATTCAAGTTAAATACTTGAAGCAAGGACAAATCGTGAGCAAAACTCACATTGTTGTGGTGAAGAACAAGGAACAGTCCCTCATATTATGGCACCGAGCTCGATCTTGGTGGCTTCACTTGCTGCGGGTGAACGGATCCAGCTGCAGATGAATAACTTGTTCGTTTGGGAAAGAGGCGGAGGGTATAAGAGGACCTCTGTGGCGGCTACTACTACTGTACTACTGCGTGGATTTCACGTGAAATGAGGGTGGAGGAAATTCAGTTTTTACGGTTGGATTTAGCGGAGGTGAAAGGCGCTCGTCTTTGAGGAGCGAAATGTTAGGGGAGCAGTGCGATAAAATTTGGCAAAGGCAGAACCTTGGAGGGGGCCATACTTCCCATTTGGGATCAATATGATTTGAGGAAAAATTATCTTTCTGGTAAGAAAAAAATTAATAATGGAGAACGGGAATGGAAGTCAAAACAAGGAATTATGAAGAAGATAAGGTCAAGCAAGGGAAACGTGTTTAGAATTCAGTCCAAATTTAACAAGTGGCAACAAAATCCTAACAAGTTCTAACAAGTGGCAAGGCCCCAAAATAAAAGAAATCTCAAGTGTATATACCATTATTATACTAAGTAAATACAACAAAATGTATTTATATATGTTCCCAAATATCGTACTTAAATTATTATTAAAACCAAATCTAAATCAACATCAATTAAAATAAATCTCAAGTAAAATTTAAAAATAATTTACAGATTCTCAAATAAAAATTTTCAATAAAATTTTAAAAGATACAAAATTTATTTAAATTCTCAAACGATACATATATATTAATTAGTTAAAAATATCACAAATGTTTAATGCAACAAAATATTTAAATCGAACGTAAATAAAAAATTAAATTTATATTTACAAAATCTATTTAAAGCCAAAATAAAATAGATTAGATTCCAACTTTAAAATCAAAAATAAATTTCTTAAATATCAATTTAAATAAATTTTAATTTCTGCAATATAAAACCCAATTAATTCACATTTTTAAAATGTAGGCACTATAAGAGAGTGTAAGCACATTGAAGTGATTCGACTTTTCCTCCAGGTCACGGAAAAATTGTACACCTAGACTTCCATTTGCATTGCACATATATCATATAGATTAGGCTTACTTAATGAAGTATGATTAGGCATCACTAATATTAATTAGGCACGTAAGAAATATATACCCAGGCCAAACAAAAAAAAATTGTTCCTCTTCTCTTTCTTTAGCTTGTTTTTGAAATCCCAGTCCCCTCAACCCTCACGCAGCTGCCCACCCACTTCACCCAAACCACTACATGCCATCTTCTGTTATTTCTTCATGCATAACTGATCATTCGAAGCTCTCCTTCCACCATATGTTGTTCGGCGAACTTCCGATCACTCGCGTCACCCACACATTTCTCCCCTTCCGCCAATCTCCTCTCTCCAGCCAAACATCTCCCTTCTTCCCCTTCGGATTCCACTGTTGCTACACTAAAGTCTACTACACCCTTCTCTTTTTTTAAACACAGTAATGGCATGCACCATCTACGACCTGAATCCCGACTGACATTTAATATTTACGGAACAACTATGTATGAATATCATTAAGGTTATACTCCGAATATATATTGCTGAACCGACATTTTCCCATTTCTTTATACAATGGTTTACGGTTCGTTACAGTTCGGTCCGAATATATATATATATACACACAATTCTTGTTTGTTGGAAAACAGAATGGAGGAAGTGTATTTCTTACTTACTGGAACGAAAATGGTATGCGCTTAAATAGAAGAGAAAAAGTTTGAGGAACACGTAATATACAATAGAATGTAGCATGAGGTATGTCTGGGAATTCAGAATAGGTGGGTAGTTTTCAATCACCATATGCGTTGAAAACAAAGGGAACTTTAGGCATGTCTACAGGGTTCAGAAGGCATGTGCAAAGCGAAGCAGATGGTATGTGCATGTATGTGTTCGTGAAAACTCTTCAGACATTTCATGTGAATAGACAGAAGACGGATAGAAGGATTGTGTTGAAGTAGGTGTGCAGTGTATGTTCTTATCATATGTGCATTGCTTTAGTTTAGGTCTACACACAAATTTTAAGATTACAACATTTACATTCAATGTAGGTTTGCGCCTTATTTTATTTTACTTTGGAGTCAAGTATAATATTCTATTTTATTTTATATGCTATTAAATTTTACTGCTAATCGTTTAATATACGTACCGCCACGCACGAGCTGCAAATGCAATGGAAATGGACATACCGCTACTTCTCCGCTTTCTGATCCCAATGAATTTTGTTTCTTTGAAAACCGACTCCGTTCGCGCAACGACGTTATTTTAATCCTAAATTATTTATCGGTTCACCTTTAAATTGCATGCACAAATAAAACAACTCCAATTGGCTCCAAACTAGAAAGCTAGCAATAATTAATTATACGTATTCCAATAAAATTCGTTTCGTCGAAAACGGAGATCATTTGAAAAGAAAACCATTTCTAAGGCTTATATAACATCAATATAATATAATTAAATCAAAATCAATTCAAATTAAATAAAAATAAATAATTATTCTCATATATCTCCAAACGAAGTCTTGTATAGCTTCAAAATAAACAAATATATATATTTTAAACTTAATATTTAAAAATTCAAGGTTAAACGATATCCAAATATATGTATATATAAAAACCCTTAATATTTTATTTTATAAACGTTATCGTTTATTTAACGATTTCATAGCGACTATTTTAAATTTTGAATTATACATAACTAACACAAAATCTCTATTTTTCTCTTTCATATGGAAATTATAATCAACAAGATTCAAACGTTTCTTGTTTCACAGAAATCCCGACTTATATCTGATCATATATACTTAATTAAAGTTAAAGACTCAATATTACGAACTACCACGCAATTTCGAGCTCATTTTATATTAAATATAAATTTAGCGTTCAAACTTCATTCTAATAAACGAATTATATATTAAAATCCATTAATATTCTAAATATAATATTTAAAACAAATTTAAATATTCAAATTCAAATGACTGAAAAATTTAGGTCGTTACATTCCCCCCCCCCTAAAAGAATTTTGTCCCCGAAATTACTAAGGTAGAATTTTTTTTTAAACCCATTCACTTTAAAATCCAATTTATTTTGAATCAAAAACCAATTTAATATCATTTATAAAATTTTCAAAAATATCAAAAAAATTCTAACACTTTAAATTCTTGGAAAAATTAGGTAGAGTTTACCCTGTACGGAGTGATATCTGCGCTATTGCAGGAACGAATAATATATATACATCGACCCACACAGTCGGAAAACAAAAACAAAAACTCAGAATTTATATTTTCGCGTAGGCATGCCTTTTACGAGCGCTATTGAGCATACTTGCTCAATTTATTGTGTTCTAGTCCACCAAAATCTTACCTCAAATCCATCTGGCACCTGTACTCAACTCAGATTGACATAAAAGTAACCAATACATTGAATTCTAAATAACATTTTATTCATTAACCAGATTAACTAATTAAATTCCCAAATTCAAGCATATAGTATCAGTCATATGTAATACAGGATTAAATTATCCAGTTTCAATTCGTATGCGGTTTCATTCACACTTATTATACTGGAATTTAGTTTTAAATTCAATCAACTCTTTAGTAAACCATTTGAGGAATTCTATTACAACAAATCTAACAACCAATCAAATCAACAACCAATGCATAACCCACTTAACCAAATCAATTAAATTTACATTCAATATTAAGATTTATTTGGTTATCTTTATTTTGGTTATCAATCGACTAATATTCGATTGATTTCCATAAATATTATTCATCTTAACTTCATTCAACCAAGTTAATTCCAAATCATATTCAGTTGACTAATTTATTTTCAAAATTAATTCATTTCAACTTAAAATTCAAAATTCTGATTTTATTCCAAATATCATCTAATTCTTCTTCAAATTTAATTTAACTTATTTTTAAGTTAAATTCTGATTCATTTTAATTTCAAATTAAAATTCTCATTCACAAATTCCATATGTGAAATCTCTTCGGGTTATATTAAACCTGTAATGTCCGGTATTTTTATGGTATTATAATTAATTTATTTAATTATTTAAATAGTGATTTAGAGATTTATATGGTTGTTTAATTAAATAATATTGAATATTTAATTAATATAAATAATAGAATAATATATTTAATTTCTGAAATCGTCGGAAACAGTAGAATTCACAATATGGTGTGAATTGGATTATTTAAAATATATTATTCAGTTTAGAATTTGGTTCCCATAACGAACATATTTAATTAACGACGGTTGAACATACAAATTATATTATAATTATAATCAAGCTCGAAATGGCGCAGTTCTTCGTAATTTGGCGATTCGAACTTTAAATGAATATACATAATCCGTTTTAAGCCGGATTTCTGTAAAACCAGAAATGTTCGGAGCTGGTGGAGTATATTTTTCTAATGGAAGAGAAAAAAAGGGATTTCATTGTGTAGATTTTGAGTAATGTCCAAATAAAATTTCAAAATAGTCGCTATGGAATTCCTTTATAATTTATAATGATATATAAGGAATTTCATTATAAATCGAATATCGATTTAATCGGCATTTGAAATATCGAGTTAGAAATTCATATAGGATTATTCTGGAGCTGTATGGTATTCTATTGTAAATATATACGAAAATATTTATTTATAAACATTAAATTTAATTATTTTTAAATATGTTAATATTTAAAAGGGTTTATTTAGAGCTTTAAAAATAGCCATTTTTGCAAACGACCTCCGTTTTCAACGAAACTAATTTTGTTGGATCTGCAGTATTAAATTATTGCTAGATTTCAATTTCCTTAATTTTTAGAGTCAGTATGTGGATTTTTAATGTGGAAAATAGTCAGTATTTTGACTGGTAAAAATAGATTGTATGAGCAAACGGACTCGGAGTTCGACGAAACAAGTTTCGTTGGGTCCGTAATGTCGAACTGAAGGTGTATGCCCATTTTCGTGATTTTTGGGTATCATATGTGATCATACGAATTTTTAGAAGACCAATACAAGCAGTATTTCATTATAAATAAATTAAATAATGAATATAAAATAAATATACTCACTCTATAAATATACCATCCCTCTCTAAACCTAAACTTCATTCTCCAGAATTCAAACAATGCGCCGTTACCTCAGAGAAAATATAAACAGTAAAATCACGAGTTAGAAATCAAAGATAAAATCATACAAAACTTTATAAACCATGAAATATATATTTTTGCGATCCTTAAGAGCTTCTCTTCACATCGATGTAGGTTTCAGCAAGTTCGACTACATGTTGTTGTCACGCGGGAATTACAGTGCAAGTTCGAGGAGTTTAGGGCTGACGATTTTGGGAATTTGGGATGGTTTTGAGTGGATTGAAGGTTGTATACGTGTTTGAATGATCGAATGGAGTTTGTGTGGCCATTTTCGAAGGGATCAACGCCTGTTGGTGTCATGAGTTTTTGTAGGGGTGCGAAGTCGCGGTGAAAACCTGAGATGCGAGTGTATGTTGGTTGGCACGGTTGGAGAGAGATCGAGAAGGAGATTGAAATGGTAGTTTCAGTTTAGTTTTATATGAAGTGGAGAAGGGGATTTGAGGAGGTTTATATCTCTATGATATTTGCGTTTTCCTGGAAAAGGGGTTCAATGTCGTAACTTTGGTCAGGCTTGCGAGTTGAGTTTGGTTGTGATGGAAGTGAGGAGTGCTAGAAGAGAAGCGTTTTAGAGATTCAATGATGATTTTAGTTTGAAGTTTCATGAAAGAACGAGGGTGCAGTGGAGCTCAAAGGGGGCGGTGATGGATGTACCTAGAGGCAATATTTTCATCGGGGAAGAAGCTTCAAATATGGGTGCGGGTTGGATTGTACTTGGGCCGACGTTAGCTAGGAATCGTACAAAACAGGATCCGTTGGGATCGTATGGACGGGGGCTACACCATGGAACTGACTGGGAGTGAATTGGAGCTTGTTACAAATTATAGCAAAATAAATTATCTGTTAGAATCAAGCGACAATTATCGTTATTTAACAATGATCGTCCAATGTGAGTAAATCTCACTAACTCTGTATAGTTTATATTTTATAAATATAATTTATTATTGATAAATGATGATTGATTGTTTGGTTAAATTGCTAATGTATTGGTTGAAATTATAGATAACGATATATATATATATATATATATATATATATAAATTGTTAATCAAATATTGATTCTGTTTATCAGAATATTTCATATTGAAATGAAATCGATGTTATTTATATTGTTTAACATTTGTGATGCAGGGAAACAGGTTGGAGGTATCCAACTGGATTTCTCAATATTTATAATACTGTTTGTTTTCATATATTGTGATATATGATGTGATATATAATCTGTGATTGATTATGATGACACTAGTCTAGTTAATTGGTATTTTAAATACCGTATGAAATACTGTAATGTAAAAAGAAAGTTTTCAAAGTGAATACTAAAATGAAATATATATATATATATATATATATGAAATAAAAAGGATATTATAAAAGGTAATATTTGGAAAAAAAATAGTGGAAGATATAAGTATAATAGGAAATATTTATTTGGAAAATTAATAGAATTATTAGTTATAAAATGAATAGAATTATATAAAAGGATTTATATAAAATGAATAGAATTATATAAAAGGATTTATATAAAATGTATAGAATTATATAAAAGGATTTATAAAAAATGTATAGAATTATATAAAAGGATTTGTATAGAATAAAAATGATATTGAAAAGGGAAATATTTATATGAAATAACTAGGGTGTTGAAAAGGGAAAAATTTATGAAATAAATAGATGTTAAAAAGGGAAATATTTATAGGAAATAAATAGAATTATAAAAGAAATTATTTGGAAAACAAATAGAATTATATAAAGAAATATTATTCACATTCTATGTGAAAGATTAGATTAAAGTAAATATTTTGCAAATAAAATATCATAAAGGAATTTGGGGTTTGAATTAGGAATTTAAAGGGAATTACTAGAATTAGAAACTGACTGGAAATTAGTTGAGTTGAATAGCTTTCTGGATATCGATCTGATGTTGGTTTCGGCTTTCGAGGTTAATACGTAAGGGGTTGTTCTCTTACTAGTTTACAGTTAGAGACTGATATATGTGATAAGATAGAGATGAGATAAAAATGGAAACGTTTTCCAATATTAATAAGGTATATTTTCTAAATTTAGTAAATAAGAATTTCTGTATATATATGGAAATAGGAAATGGGTAAGTGAATAAATTAATGATAAATTAATTTAGGAGATAAATGATGATTGATCGATAGAATTTCCATCTGGAAATGATATCATTGTTTGCACACGTGTTTTCCTTTGATAGTTAAATCACCGACTTTAAAAGATTTTGACCATTTCCGTTGTCAATACGGAGAGACCGAGATCAGATATATTATCTGAAAACCACTCCATATGACATTAGCCTTGCGAATCAAATATGATGAAGATAATTGAAGACGTAGTTATGCAAGGGCTGTCCTGTTTATAGAATAGTGCCTTCGGGTTGTGACACCCCACGTCCGTTAGTGTCACTCACAAAGGGAATGCACTAAGTTCTGTGGAGTATTTTTGGGTAAAAGATGCAGATAAATTACAAGACAGACAGAATATAAACAGCGGAAAATAAAACTTTGCTTTATTGATAAAATGATTTGTACAACGATTTCTTCACAATATCAGAGTATCATCTGTCTTACAAAATAAAGAAGCATAAAACAATATTTGTATTCCCCAATTTTAGCAAGAGCCAGCCATAGCATCTGAAAGAGAGGATCCAAGCAAAACTTCGACAAATCTTCAAGCTGGGAAAGAGTGACAGTCCGACTTAACCTGAGCTATACTCTTCCCTCCTTTACTACCTGGGGGGGGGGAATGGAAGAAAAGAAGAAGAAAGAAAACAGAGTCAGACATAAAGCCTGAGTAAGTTCAGTAACTTCTAGCATGTGAACATGGAAAAACAAAACGACATGAATTAATTGTATACAACATTACACCATGATGATAGGGTCAGCAAGAATAGACAAGATCAACACAAGATATGCTAAGATAAGATAAACTGGATGTTTTCTAATACTTTCGCCGCTTTGCCATTTCCTTGTTATACGGATTTCTATTATCTTTGCACCAGCTAACTAATGTCCCAACTAGTAACGCTAACGTGATCCCAATCCCTGTATTTTCCATCGCCTTCAGGCATCCATTTATTTATTTGTTACCTAGATTTAATCTAGGGTTTTCTATCAAGTGCTTTTTTTTAGATTTAACTAGAGTTTACGCTATCTGTTGAACGCTTCTTGGATTCAGGATTTATGCCACCTAGTCCAACTAGGGATTATGCTACCTGACGAACGATGCCCCCAAGTCTAGGACACACTACCTAGAGTGGTATATGTTCCTATACTTCCCCACGCATGTATCGCGGATCGTTATCGCTTGTCTAGATGCACATGTCCTGTAATGTGCGACCCGAGTCCTGTGTCAGGGCAAATCAAGGAATATAGAACTCGGTCGGGAGCTTTCAGATATCTGCCGATGCAGATGCTAAGGTCTGTTTTTATTCCAGTGGCTATGGTCCCACTTGACCCCTCCCTCAACTAATGAAAGGCACACCTTGTAAAATGAGAACTATACGCCGGCCCCCGGTGCCCCACTATCCTATGGCCATCCTCACCCATAACTAGATAGCAAGTATATGGTCTTTTGGAGTTCTCCGCCTTTCCGCTTCACGTATCTCGATTGACTCAAGATGGATGGTAGTCGACGAGTCGCTATCACAGGGCTACCGTTTGCTCGCCGAATCACGCCGGTCCATCCTAGTCTTTAGGTAGGCATACCCCTGGTTCTTCTACGCAGACCTTAACCTCTATGGGCCCAGGCGGATCATCTGCAGCCTCACAGAGGGATACCAAGAGTACCCTCACGTCCCCTCGAAGCCTCGGGCTTCGTAACCCAATTCGTTGGAGCCTTCTTTCTACTCAGACGGACGTTCGCTCCTTCCCTTGTTATATTAAGAATTACTACTTAGTTTTACTAACTAAGATTTACCACTTAGTTTCCAGAATCGTTGTTTTCTTAACTAAGGTTTACTACTTAGTTCCCTTTCCTGTCAATTTGGATTGGTTAAGTGTCATTAGTCAGTTCAAGCCAACTTAACCCTCTTCATTCATCCTGTTATACTGGTTAAGTGTTATCAGTAATTCATGTTGACTTGACCCCACCACAAACCAAGTTATATTGGTTAAGTATTTCTTATTACTTAACCCTACCCATTCACCCTGTATTGGTTAAGTGTTCCTTTTTAACTTAACCTTGCCTATCTGTCTTAACTAACATGTTATTAATGGTTAAGTATTATCCCTTCATGTTTAGACTTAACCTCGTTCCTTTATCACAACCTGATGGTTAAGTGTTCAGGTTTACTTAACCCTACAGTCTAGCCCAGCTAACGTATCAAAATTGGCTAAGTGTATTAGATTTTACTTAACCCCAACCTCTAATCTAGTTAACATATTGATTTGGCTAAGTGTATTAACTTTACTTAATCCCTACGAGTCTCGTTTTGCTACCTTGAGTTTGGTTAAGTGTCTCTATGGACTTAGCCCTCCCATTCTAGCTTAACTGTGTTAAGTTGGTTAAGTGTTCCTATTCCCATTCTATCTTAACTGTGTTAAATGTCAGTTTGAACCTAACCCCACCCATCAGTCTAGTTATCATGTTGAACTGGTTAAGTGTCTTAGTTAAC
Organism: Allium sativum; assembly: GCA_030737875.1. NCBI lineage: Eukaryota > Viridiplantae > Streptophyta > Magnoliopsida > Asparagales > Amaryllidaceae > Allium > Allium sativum. The sequence goes on along the minus strand of CM060918.1, from coordinate 221,737,364 downwards.
TTAACCCTACCGTTCTTGTTCTAGCTTTAACTAAATAAATTAAAGCCGCGACCACTCATATTAGACAGATATTGTTGCGAATACTGGATATGCCGGTTGGTTCCGGGCAGGTTTACATCGCAACTCAGTCTAACCTCGGGTTAGGCATATTCGTGTTTTCTGAGTTCAAAGGGGTTTTGATTAGTTTTCAAATCAGGTTTTGAAAGTAACCATCCCATACGTCGGGTCAGTTAGGGATAGCCAGGGAGAGCAGAAAACTTGTATTTTCCAAACTCAAGCCTAGACACTATCCTCTCTGTCACCCTAGAACTTTCTGGCTTATTATTAAAAGAGATGTCGTTTAACAAACCTTTAATTTGTCTAAGTTTACATTTCTCATTTAGAACAAATTCCATAAGTAAATTATTCCTAATTTACTTATTTCCTAATTCCTCTTTTAATGTAAATTGTCAACATTCATTCTTATGGCCCATTTTTCCTCTAAACCATGTTTATGCTTTTTGGTATGTAAACTATACCAAATTAAGTGTCATTAACCATGATTTTGCTAAACCTGCCAATTACTCCCAATTATGGCCAATTTCAAATTTATGCCAATATACTTACCGTGCCAAATTAGCTAATGCAATTCTGACTCAACATTCTAATTCATGTCAAACTAGACTTATTACTCTAGTTCACTATTTATGTAAATGCTAGATTTACACGTCGATACTAGATTCAGGTTACACAATCTATAATTCATGTCAAATTTATCCAATTTGCATTTCTATGAACATGCCATAGTACATATTCCCAATTTATGTCAATTTCCAAGTTTATAACTATGTTTTTGGTAAATTTCATATTTTGCCCAAATCGTATTCCCACCGTTCATGATTCAATCTAGATTGTAAATAAAGCTAGATTCGTCGATAAAAGGGAATGAACCAAAATGCCGTGATAGAACGGACATAACAACTGGCCTAAGATGGTAGTTCACAGGCATATAGATTACGGCGTAGGTTGAAGAGCGTGGGTAGACCTAACTTAATAGGTAAATTCCCAAGATCTAAAACCAAGAATAGACAGAGTAGGTTCAAGAACATGGGTAGACCTAACTTAATAGGTAAATTCCCATGGTCTAAAACCAAAGAAAACCAAGGACAGGCAGAATAAATAATCGGGTTTAGACCCAATCTCATAATCACAAAACTTAAGCAACACTTTCCTAGTCATGAATTATAGGTGTTTAATCACAGATGTCCTTGTTATGTCATAGGAAATAGTTTCTGCTTTTCCTAATCAAAGGCATAGGCTGGTGTTTACAGTCAAGAAAATAATTCTCATAGTCACAGTCACAGTCATAGGCAATATTCATAGTCATAGGCAATGTCCATAGTCATAGGCAATGTTCATAGTCATAGGCATATGGTTCTAAGATCCATAGTTTCATAGTCACGGTCTTATTTTCCTCGAATCATAACAGTTCTTAATTAAGTTCAAGAGTATAGGCACTGATTCGAATAGAGAGAAAGAGATTTGGCATATTCTTTTATTCCTTTAAATTCATGTCACAAATAGAGAAAAACATTCAAATCTAAAAATAACTGACTTACAGAGATTAGATTAGAATAGAAAGGAGGCGTTGCTATGATTCGTGCGACGTTTAGCCTTTAATCCTTATCTTGAAGCTTTGAATCTCTTCTAGACAACTTGAGCCGCATAACCTTGTCTTGGATTTTCGTATTATCTTCTTATTTTTATTTATTTATATATTTTCTCAGAGGCAGCATAAGGATAGAAAAGAATTGTGAATGAAGAAGAAGACCAGGGCTGTTTATATAGTGTAGAAGTCAACGAATCTGGTCAGAAAGGTGTCCGGATACAGAAAAACGAATCAGGTTCTGAAAGCTGGAAAAAGCAGGGGGCTCGACTACCCAGTCGACCTAGGGGTGTCGACTACCCAGTCGACTCCCCAGTCGACCTGGGGGGGGGGGGGTCGACTACCCAGTCGACCTGGGTCCCTTCTGAGTCTGTTTTGAAATTTGAACTTTGCTGAAACTTCCGGTGGCCATATCTTCCTCATATGGACTCCGATTTACGCAAACTCGGACTCGTTTTCATACATAATTCCGAGACGAACGCAATGGCGCAGCCCGTTTCCCTTGATTTTGATTTTAACTTTTAATTCTGCCTTGATTTGTAAATCTTAGTGTTACAGAATTACGGGGTGTTACATTCTCCCCCACTTAAAAGGATTTCGTCCCCGAAATCTTCAAGTTAGGAAGAATGTGTCCTACCATCCAATCACCCATCTACTCAACCATTCACTCACAGGCATCAATTTTCCTTAAAAGATTTCTAATGCTTTTATGTTCATATGCATAGTGTGTGTATATGTCTTTATCTAATGCAAAATCAGGCGGTCTACTGATTCAGTTGACCTCCTTAATGTGAATCATGTCAGTGCCATGCGTCCAATCATGTATGCAAGCATCCCTAGTTATGTAAATACTACATGCGTGCACAACCATTCATCCATATGCAACATCCATATGATAACATATCAGGCTCAACTTACAAACAAATACATATCTGTAAATGCAATATGAAAGCGTCCGAACGATCTAGCGCCTAATACGTATGCATATGCATCCACGAGCAACCATTAGCAATCACTTGCAACCACCAACCATAACATGTTTCAAACACATGTTTACATCCATTGGCTTCTACCTAAGGATCGAAGATACGACCTAGGTGATATACTTCAGAAAGAGAGAAACAATTATGCGTAAAGCTCCTACCCAAAGAAATCAAGGATGCACCCTTAAGAAAAAGGGTATGACGCTAGTATCTAGCCCTCTTCAGCTTTACTCCACTGTATCTTAACTAATTTAACTTCACTATTGTGAAGTTTCTGACCTCCCTTTTCCAAAATAAACAGATGTCAATCACGGTACCAAGTATATGTACTAAGATGATTAGAGGTTTCCCTCTTATCCGCCATGCCATAACTATAAGAATCAAAATGTCACTACGTGCTCTTTGGAGTGCCTGCCACAACTATTCATCTCACACGCAAACCATCCAAACCGAACTCGACATTCCTCAAGTACAAGCCCCAAAGGCCTAAACCAATATCAGACAAGCACCCAAGGAATATCTCCCCCGAATTTAGACGATCTACATGAGATGATATAAGCAAACTCGATAGCTATTCTCAAATCCCTACTAGCCAAAAATAAACTGGTCGGACCACCAATTGGATTTGAGACTCTAGTGGGATCTTTCTACTATACAAGTACTATGGTGTAGAGACTCAACTACGGAAGTGGATATGAACAAATGAGAAGCGCTAGAACCTAAGGAAATAGTACGAACAGAAAACTAGACTCATCCAACTGGACTACCTTTCTCCTAGGTACGCTTGGTGGCGAAAGCATGTACTTGTCCTTCTGAAAATCTTGTCCTCGTTCTTGCCCTATCATACCCTAGTAAAGATAATTCCTCTTGTCTTAGGTTTTATAATTTCTTCCTCCTTCGTGTGCTAAGTCTACATCCATGAATTCCTCATCCTAGGGTTATGCTCCTTAGCCAAACTCCTCATCCCCATCCGTGTGTAGGCATGTTGACAAATCTCTCGAAAACTGCCTCCATCGTCCGTAAAACCCTATAAGCTTTGAAAGAAAACTGCCCGTAGATGAAACAACTACGGCTATGGATGGAAGCCGGGCACTACTTTGCCCTTCGATGAGATTACCTCCCAGAAAGCCAGGAGCCCCAGAGACTCGAGACAAGAATTTAAACAGAGGAAGAGAAGATAGTGCGTATGGCTTTGGGGAATATGCCTTTAAAACAAATCTTTTCTTTTAAAAATGCTTCTTTAAAAACCGTTTTGAAAATAATTTTTCAAATCCTTTATCTGATCTGGTAACCTTCAGCTCTGATACCACGTGTCACACCCCACGTCCGTTAGTGTCACTCACAAAGGGAATGCACTAAGTTCTGTGGAGAATTTTTGGGTAAAAGATGCAGATAAATTACAAGACAGACAGAATATAAACAGCAGAAAATAAAACTTTGCTTTATTGATAAAATGATTTGTACAACGATTTCTTCACAATATCAGAGTATCATCTGTCTTACAAAATAAAGAAGCATAAAACAATATTTGTATTCCCCAATTTTAGCAAGAGCCAGCCATAGCATCTGAAAGAGAGGATCCTAGCAAAACTTCGACAAATCTTCAAGCTGGGAAAGAGTGACAGTCCGACTTAACCTGAGCTATACTATTCCCTCCTTTACTACCTGGGGGGGGGGGGATGGAAGAAAAGAAGACGAAAGAAAACAGAGTCAGACATAAAGCCTGAGTAAGTTCAGTAACTTCTAGCATGTGAACATGGAAAAACAAAACGACATGAATTAATTGTATACAACATTACACCATGATGATAGGGCCAGCAAGATTAGACAAGATCAACACAAGATATGCTAAGATAAGATAAACTGGATGTTCTCTAATACTTTCGCCGCTTCGCCATTTCCTTGTTATACGGATTTCTATTATCTTTGCACCAGCTAACTAATGTCCCAACTAGTAACGCTAACGTGATCCCAATCCCTGTATTTTCCATCGCCTTCAGGCATCCATTTATTTATTTGTTACCTAGATTTAATCTAGGGTTTTCTATCAAGTGCTTTTTTTTAGATTTAACTAGAGTTTACGCTATCTGCTGAACGCTTCTTGGATTCAGGATTTATGCCACCTAGTCCAACTAGGGATTATGCTACCTGACAAACGATGCCCCCAAGTCTAGGACACACTACCTAGAGTGGTATATGTTCCTATACTTCCCCACGCATGTATCGCGGATCGTTATCGCTTGTCTAGATGCACATGTCCTGTAATGTGCGACCCGAGTCCTGTGTCAGGGCAAATCAAGGAATATAGAACTCGGTCGGGAGCTTTCAGATATCTACCGATGGAGATGCTAAGGTCTGTTTTTATTCCAGTGGCTATGGTCCCACTTGACCCCTCCCTCAACTAATGAAAGGCACACCTTGTAAAATGAGAACTATACGCCGGCCCCCGGTGCCCCACTATCCTATGGCCATCCTCACCCATAACTAGATAGCAAGTATATGGTCTTTTGGAGTTCTCCGCCTTTCCGCTTCACGTATCTCGATTGACTCAAGATGGATGGTAGTCGACGAGTCGCTATCACAGGGCTACCGTTTGCTGGCCGAATCACGCCGGTCCATCCTAGTCTTTAGGTTGCCATGTATTGCAACCAAGGCATACCCCTGGTTCTTCTACGCAGACCTTAACCTCTATGGGCCCAGGCGGATCATCTGCAGCCTCACAGAGGGATACCAAGAGTACCCTCACGTCCCCTCGAAGCCTCGGGCTTCGTAACCCAATTCGTTGGAGCCTTCTTTCTACTCAGACGGACGTTCGCTCCTTCCCTTGTTATATTAAGAATTACTACTTAGTTTTACTAACTAAGATTTACCACTTAGTTTCCAGAATCGTTGTTTTCTTAACTAAGGTTTACTACTTAGTTCCCTTTCCTGTCAATTTGGATTGGTTAAGTGTCATTAGTCAGTTCAAGCCAACTTAACCCTCTTCATTCATCCTGTTATACTGGTTAAGTGTTATCAGTAATTCATGTTGACTTGACCCCACCACAAACCAAGTTATATTGGTTAAGTATTTCTTATTACTTAACCCTACCCATTCACCCTGTATTGGTTAAGTGTTCCTTTTTAACTTAACCTTGCCTATCTGTCTTAACTAACATGTTATTAATGGTTAAGTATTATCCCTTCATGTTTTAGACTTAACCTCGTTCCTTTATCACAACCTGATGGTTAAGTGTTCAGGTTTACTTAACCCTACAGTCTAGCCCAGCTAACGTATCAAAATTGGCTAAGTGTATTAGATTTTACTTAACCCCAACCTCTAGTCTAGTTAACATATTGATTTGGCTAAGTGTATTAACTTTACTTAACCCCTACGAGTCTCGTTTTGCTACCTTGAGTTTGGTTAAGTGTCTCTATGGACTTAGCCCTCCCATTCTAGCTTAACTGTGTTAAGTTGGTTAAGTGTTCCTATTCCCATTCTATCTTAACTGTGTTAAATGTCAGTTTGAACCTAACCCCACCCATCAGTCTAGTTATCATGTTGAACTGGTTAAGTGTCTTAGTTAACTTAACCCTACCGTTCTTGTTCTAGCTTTAACTAAATAAATTAAAGCCGCGACCACTCACATTAGACAGATATTGTTGCGAATACTGGATATGCCGGTTGGTTCCGGGCAGGTTTACATCGCAACTCAGTCTAACCTCGGGTTAGGCATATTCGTGTTTTCTGAGTTCAAAGGGGTTTTGATTAGTTTTCAAATCAGGTTTTGAAAGTAACCATCCCGTACGTCGGGTCAGTTAGGGATAGCCAGGGAGAGCAGGAAACTTGTATTTTCCAAACTCAAGCCTAGACACTATCCTCTCTGTCACCCTAGAACTTTCTGGCTTATTATTAAAAGAGATGTCGTTTAACAAACCTTTAATTTGTCTAAGTTTACATTTTTCATTTAGAACAAATTCCATAAGTAAATTATTCCTAATTTACTTATTTCCTATTTCCTCTTTTAATGTAAATTGTCAACATTCATTCTTATGGCCCATTTTTTCCTCTAAACCATGTTTATGCTTTTTGGTATGTAAACTATACCAAATTAAGTGTCATTAACCATGATTTTGCTAAACCTGCCAATTACTCCCAATTATGGCCAATTTCAAATTTATGCCAATATACTTACCGTGCCAAATTAGCTAATCCAATTCTGACTCAACATTCTAATTCATGTCAAACTAGACTTATTACCCTAGTTCACTATTTATGTAAATGCTTGATTTACACGTTGATACTAGATTCAGTTTACACAATCTATAATTCATGTCAAATTTATCCAATTTGCATTTCTATGAACATGCCATAGTACATATTCCCAATTTATGTCAATTTCCAAGTTTATAACTATGTTTTTGGTAAATTTCATATTTTGCCCAAATCGTATTCCCACCGTTCATGATTCAATCTAGATTGTAAATAAAGCTAGATTCGTCGATAAAAGGGAATGAACCAAAATGCCGTGATAGAACAGACATAACAACTGGCCTAAGATGGTAGTTCACAGGCATATAGATTACGGCGTAGGTTGAAGAGCGTGGGTAGACCTAACTTAATAGGTAAATTCCCAAGATCTAAAACCAAGAATAGACAGAGTAGGTTCAAGAGCATGGGTAGACCTAACTTAATAGGTAAATTCCCATGGTCTAAAACCAAATAAAACCAAGGACAGGCAGAATAAATAATCGGGTTTAGACCCAATCTCATAATCACAAAACTTAAGCAACACTTTCGTAGTCATGAATCATAAGTGTTTAATCACAGATGTCCTTGTTATGTCATAGGAAATAGTTTATGCTTTTCCTAATCAAAGGCATAGGCTGGGGTTTACAGTCAAGAAAATAATTCTCATAGTTACAGTCACAGTCATAGGCAATGTCCATAGTCATAGGCAATGTTCATAGTCATAGGCATATGGTTCTAAGGTCCATAGTTTCATAGTCACGGTCTTATTTGTCCTCGAATCATAACAGTTCTTAATTAAGTTCAAGAGTATAGGAACTGATTCGAGTAGAAAGAAAGAGATTTGGCATATTCTTTTATTCCTTTAAATTCATGTCACGAACAGAGAAAAACATTCAAATCTAAAAATAACTGACTTACAGAGATTAGATTAGAATAGAAAGGAGGCTTTGCTATGATTCGTGCGACGTTTAGCCTTTAATCCTTATCTTGAAGCTTTGAATCTCTTCTAGACAACTTGAGCAGCATAACCTTGTCTTGGATTTTCGTATTATCTTCTTATTTTTATTTATTTATATATTTTCTCAGAGGCAGCATAAGGATAGAAAAGAATTGTGAATGAAGAAGAAGACCAGGGCTGTTTATATAGTGTAAAAGTCAACGAATCTGGTCAGAAGGGCGTCCGGATACAGAGAAACGAATCAGGTTCAGAAAGCTGGAAAAAGCAGGGGGGTCGACTACCCAGTTGACCTGGGGGGGCTCGACTACCCAGTCGACCTGGGGGGGGGGGGTCGACTACCCTGTCGACCTCGGTCCCTTCTGAGTCTGTTTTGAACATTGCTGAAACTTCCGGAGGCCATATCTTCTTCATACGGACTCTGATTTACGCAAACTCGAACTCGTTTTCATGCAGAATTCTGAGACGAACACAATGGCGCAGCCCGTTTCCCTTGATTTTGATTTTAACTTTTAATTCTGCCTTGATTTGTAAATCTTAGTGTTACAGAATTACGGGGTGTTACACGGGTTGTCCAGTCCCAGGACGACTTAAATGGACGAATGTCTGACAGAGTATATCTGGTAGATCTTGTAAGTTGATCGTTTCAAACGTATTTACATTGGTGGTGGAGGAATTCGTTTCTCTTCGCTTATACCCGTGGTATTTTGGGGAAATCAATTTCTGATTTGACGAGTATAACGATGTGGCATTCAAAGTAGTTAAAAGAGTGATATGTTAAAAGACACGTTATGACATCAAGCCTCATCAACCGATAAATGACAGAAATCGGGCAGGCAACATGGCTAAGTGGGCCGCACCCAACTAAGGTTTATTGTCACCATCTAGAGAATATTCATATTTGTTACTTCTTTCGATTCTGTATCTCCCGGGAACAGTTATGTTGGTATACCAACCGTAAGGTGACAATATATTCATAACATTCAAGCGAAACGAATGGCCGGTCATGTGTGGCCGAGTTGCGAGATGTTCTTGTTGAACTCCAGTGTATCGCTTCTAGAGTACATTGATCGGAAGGTGGATCCATACCTTATCATAGTTGGAATCCATACCCCAATAAGAGCCCACAGTGTTTGATTGTATATAATATATGTGGAACATGAGATAAAAGCGTTTCCACTAGATTGTTATTTATTTGATTTAGACATTATTATAATATCAGAAGAGTATGGATTTTAAAAGAAATGTTTTGGGTTATCGTAAAGATAAAAATCATCCGTGTTTATGTATGGATCGTCTTACGATTATTCTTTCTTTTAAAAGGATTTTAAAAGTTAAACAAATGGTTGGAGTTTACTCACACCAGTCACATGACTGACCCAGAGTTTATTTTGTTTTGTTTTCCCTAAACTCTTGGGTGCCCAATTTTGTACGGGCAGTCAAGTAGTCGGGATGTTACAGATACTTGAAGAGCTGGAGCAGGAGGCTTCAGGATGATATAGCTATTGTTATTTCCACTGTGCTGTAAGTGTTATACTCTAATAATGGTATGTATACAGATACTGTTTTATTTCAAAGTTATGTTATGAAATATATTTATTCGTTCCACTATGAGATTCGTGTTTACTCTGATGTTGTGATGTTCTTCTCCTTCTTCTATTCTAATTTTCTATCTTATCCATTCTCACCCTCTATTTTCTTTCATTAACTATCCGGTATTTCCGATGCTTGATAGTCGACATTGGGTTATATGTCGATTACTCAGAATCGCGAAAACCCGGGTCATTACAGTGGTATTAGAGCATAAGGTTAAGTGGTTACCTTGGCTCTGTGGCGTAACTCAGTAGAGATGGGGTTAGTAATACCCTAGATTGAGTTGAGTGTATATATACGAGTGAACATATTTGTAAATTTTATAAAAATGATTTTATATTGTGTAGATTCATTGGTTGAGTAATTTATGGATTTTGGTCGATCAGTTTGATCCACTGTATCAGTAGGGGTTTATAATCACTCGAGTACGATGAACCGAAATGGTATGTTTTGAAAAGAGGGTAAATGAAATAATTTTACCCAAATTATATTTTGATATAAAAGAAAAAATTTATATTGAAATGATTATAATATATTGGGTGTATTGGTTATTATAATCGAATAAGATTATAATTGAAATGGTTATGTAAATAACCAATTAGAATTCATATAAGTGTAATATATGAAATCAGATGGATTAAATCTGAGATAAATCAGAATTTGTAATTTGAAAATTTGAAAACATGAAAAGTGTTTGTAAATGGAATTGAACTGAATATATGAGAATTTTAAAATCCTGGGAGATTTTAAACTGTTTACAAGCATTGTGAAGGATTGTTTGAAAGTGATTTCAAAATGAAGGTGTTTAAATATGGTTTGGAAATTGTTATAGTATTGAACTCACTTCAATAAGCTGGAAAATAACCCTGATGATGATGGCTACATCATCAGTGTCATTTTCGAGTTGCTAAGTGACGGATTACTACCAAAGATTTTGTTTTTGAATTGTTTTGTGGAAAGCAAGTTATTTTGAACCCTGAAAAGGGATATCTGGTTTTAGAAAAGCTAAACTGTTTGAAATTCCCTGGGGAAGATTGTTTGAATTAAAACAAATTTAACAAAAATTTGTAAAAGCAAATAGAAATAGAAATTGAATTGAAACCAGTTAAGTGGAAAATGAATTTAGATAGAAAGTATCGAATTAGATTGGATTAGAGATAATCCGAAATGGATTTTGATTGGTAAGTTAAGAGTTGAAATTAGAAATGGAATCTGAGTTAAGAACAGAATTTAGCATGGGTATAACCGAATGATTAGATGACATTGGTATATGCAGAATTGGTAACACATGGAAAGGATATATTGATATGCCCGACAAAAAGGTACCAGTTTATATTATATATGGGTTTGAGATTTTGATGAGCCGAATTGGCAAGCCGCTTGGCTGTTTGATTTTCTTTTGGGTTGGAGAAGGCCTAGAGAGGCGAGTTGTAGTTATACCGATTAACCAGTATAGAGGGGGTGCTGGAAATTTTTCGAAAATTTAAGGTGTTAGAAAATTTTCAGGATTTTTGAAAATTTTAGTTGGTAAGAATAAATTAATATTTAATCAAAATTAATTGGTACTGTGAAACTAAAGATAATAAGTGAACAAATAATTTTTAACCCAGTTAATAGGGTTTGTTTTCTACCTTAACAATTTCGAGGATGAAATTATTTTAAGGGGGGAAGAATGTAATGTCCTGTATTTTTGCGGTATTATAATTAATTTATTTAATTACTTAAATAGTGATTTAGAGATTTATATGGTTATTTAATTAAATAATATTGAATATTTAATTAATATAAATAATAGAATAATATATTTAATTTCGGAAATAGTAGAATTCGCAATACGGTGTGAATTGGATTATTTAAAATATATTATTCAGTTTAGAATTTGATTATGATAACGAATATATTTAATTAACGATGGTTGAACGTATAAATTATATTATAATTATAATCAAGCTCGAAATGGCGCGGCAGTTCATAATTTGGCGATTCGAACTTTAAATGAATAAACTGAATCCGTTTTAAACCGGATTTCTATGAAATCAGAAACTTTCGGAGCTGGTGGAGTATATTTTTCTAATGTAAGAGAAAAATTGGGATTTCATTGTGTGCATTTTGATTTATGTCTAAATCAAATTTCAAAATAGTCACTATGGAATTCCTTTATAATTTATAACGATATATATATAAGGAATTTCATTATAAATCGAATATCGATTTAATCGAGTTTTGAAATATCGAGTTAGAAGTCCATATAGGATTATTCTGGAGTTGTATGGTATTCTATTGTGAATATACATGAATATAAATATTAAATTTAATTATTTTTAAATATATTAATATTTAAACGGGTTTATTTAGAACTTTAAAAATAGTCATTTTCACAAACGACCTCCGTTTTCGACGAAACTAATTTTGTTGGATCCACAGTATTAAATTATTGCTAGATTTCAATTTCCGTAATTTTTAGAGCCTGTATGTGGCAGTACAGATTTTTAATGTGAAAAACAGTCAATATTTTGATTGTTAAAAATACATTGTGTGGGCAAACGGACTCGGAATTCGATGAAACAAGTTTCATTGGGTCCGTAATGTCGAACTGAAGGTGGACGTCCATTTTTGTGATTTTTGGCTATCGTATGTGATCATACGAATTTTTAGAAAACCAATACAAGCAGCAGTACATTGTAAATCAATTAAATAATGAATATAAAATTAATATAATCACTCTATAAATATACCATCCCTCTCTAAACCTAAATTTCATTCTCCAGAAGTCAAACAATGCGCCGTTAAATCAGAGAAAATATAAATAGTAAAATCGCGAGTTAGAAATCAAAGATAAAATCATACAAAACTTTATATATCATGAAATATATATTTTCACGATCAACAAGAGCTTCTCTTCACATCGATGTAGGTTTCAGCAAGTTCGACTACATGTTGTTGTCACGCAGGAATTACAGTGCAAGTTCGAGGAGTTTAGGGTTGACGATTTTGGGAATTTGGGATGCTTTCGAGTGGATTGAAGGTTGTATACATGTTTGAATGATCGAATGGAGTTTGTGTGGCCATTTTCGAAGGGATCGACGCCTGTTGGTGTCGCAAGTTTCTGTAGGGGTGCGAAGTCGCGGTGAAAACCTGAGATGCGAGTGTATGTTGGTTGGCACAGTTGGAGAGAGATCGAGAAGGAGATTGAAATGGTAGTTTCAGTTTAGTTTTATATGAAGTGGAGGAGGGGATTTGAGGAGGTTTATATCGCTATGGTATTTGCGTTTTACTAGAAAAGGGGTTCAACGTCGGAACTTTGGTCGGGCTTGTGAGTTGAGTTTGGTTGTGATGGAAGTGAGGAGTGCTAGAAGAGGAGCATTTTAGAGATTCAATGATGATTTTAGTTTGAAGTTTCATGAAAGAACGAGGGTGTGGTGGATCTCAAAGGGGGCGGTGATGGATGTACCTGGAGGCGATATTTTCATCGGGGAAGAAGCTTCAAATATGGGTGCGGGTTGTATTGTACTTGGGCCGACGTTGGCTAGGAATCGTACAAACAGGATCCGTTGGGATTGTATGGACGGGGGCTACACCATGGAACTGACTGGGTGTGAATTGGAGCTCGTTACAATTTATAGCAAAATAAATTGTCCGTCTGAATCAAGCGACAATTATCGTTATTTAATGATGATCGTCCAATGTAAGTAAATCTCACTAACTCTGTATATTTTATATTTTATAAATATTATCTAGTATTGATAAATGATGATTGATTGTTTGGTTAAATTGATGATGTATTGGTTGAAATTATAGATAACAATATATATATATATATAAATCGTTAATCAAATATTGATTCTGTTTTCAGAATATTTCATATTGAAATGAAATCGATGCTATTTATATTGTTTAACATTGGTGGTGCAGGGAAACAGGTTGGAGGGATCCAATTGGATTCCCCAATATTTATAATACTGTTTGTTTTCATATATTGTGATATATGATGTGATATATAATCTGTGATTGATTATGATGACACTAGTCTGGTTAATTGGTACTTTAAATACCGTATGAAATACTGTAATGTAAAAAGAAAATTTTCAAAGTGAATACTAAAATGTAATATATCTATATATATATGAAATAAATAGGATATTATAAATGGTAATATTTGGAAAACAAATATTGGAAGATATGATTATAAAAGGAAATATTTATTTGGAAAATTAATAGAATTATTAGTTATAAAATGAATAAAATTATATAAAAGGATTTATATAAAATGAATAAAATTATATAAAAGGATTTATATAAAATGAATAGAATTATATAAAAGGATTTGTATAGAATAAAAATGGTATTGGAAAGGGAAATATTTATATGAAATAACTAGGATGTTGAAAAGGGAAATATTTATATGAAATAAATAGGATGTTAAAAAGGAAAATATTTATAGGAAATAAATAGAATTATAAAAGAAATTATTTGGAAAACAAATAGAATTATATAAAGAAATATTATTCACATTCTATGTGAAAGATTAGATTAAATTAAATATTTTGCAAATAATAAAGGAATTTGGGGTTTGAATTAGGAATTTAAAGGGAATTACTAGAATTAGAAACTGACTGTAAATTAGTTGAGTTAAATAGCTTTCTGGGTATCGATCTGATGTTGGTTTCGGCCTTCGAGGTTAATACGTAGGGCGTTGTTCTCTTACTAGTTTACAGTTAGAGACTGATATATGTGAGAAGATAGAGATGAGATAAAAATGGAAATGTTTTCCAATAGTAATAAGGTATATTTTCTAAATTTAGAAAATAAGAATTTCTGTATATATATGGAAATAGGAAATGGGTAAATGAATAAATTAATGATACATTAATTTAAGAGATAAATGATGATTGATGATTGATCGATAGAATTTCCATCTGGAAATAATATGGTTGTTTGCACACGTGTTTTCCTTTGATAGTTAAATCACCGACTATGAATTTTTTTGACCATTTCCGTTGTCAATACAGAGAGACCGGGATTATATATATTATCTGAAAACCACTCCATATGACATTAGCCTTGCGAATCAAATATGATGAAGAAAATTGAAGACGGAGTTATGCAAGGGCTGTCCTGTTTACGGAATAGTGCCTTTGGGTTGTCTAGTCCCAGGACGACTTGAATGGACGAATGTCTGACATAGTATTTCTGGTAAATCGCGTAAGTTGATCGTTTCAAACGTATTTACGTTGGTGGCGGAGGAATTTGTTTCTCTTAGCTTATACCTGTGGTATTTTTGGGGAAATCAATTTGTGATTTGATGGGTATGACGATGTGGCATTCAAAGTAGATAAAAGATTAACCTGTTAAAAGATACATTATGACCTCAAGCCTCATCAACCGAGAAATGACAGAAATCGGGCAGGTAGCATGGCTAAGTGGGCAGCACCCAATTAGGGTATATTGTCACCATCTAGAGAATATTCATATTTGTTACTTCTTTGATTTTGTATCTCCCAGGAACAGTTATGTTGGTATACCAACCGTAAGATGACAATATATTTGGAACATTCAAGCGAAATGAATGGTCGGTCAAGTGTGGCCGAGTTGCAAGATGTTCTTGTTGAACTCCAGTGTATCGCTTCTGGATTACACTGATTGGAAGGTGGATCCATACCTTGTCATAGTTGGAATCCATACCCCAATAAGAGCCCCCAGTGTTTGATTGTATATAATATATATGGAACATGAGATGAAAGCATTTCCACTAGATTGCTATTTATTTGATTTAGACATTATTATAATATCAGAAGAGTATGGATTTTAAAAAAATGTTTTGGGTTATCGTAAGGTAAAAATCATCCATGTTTATGTGTGGATCGGTCTTACGATTATTTTTTCTTTTAAAAGGATTTTAAAAGTTAAAAAAAATGGTTGGAGTTTACTCACACCAGTCACATGACTGACCCAGAGTTTATTTTGTTTTGTTTTCCCTAAACTCTTAGGTGCCCAATTTTGTACGGGCAGTCAAGTAGTTGGGATGTTACAGATACTTGAAGAGCTTGACAGTAGCAGGAGGCTTCAGGATTATATAGCTATTGTTATTTTCGTTGTGCTATAAGTGTTATACTCTAATAATGGTATTGTAAACAGATACTGTTTTATTTCAAAGTTATGTTATAAAATATATTCGTTTCGCTATGAGATTCGTGTTTAGTCTGATGTTGTGATGTTCTTCTCCTTCTTTTATTCTAATTTTCTGTCTTATCTATTCTCACCCTCTATTTTCTTTCATTAACTATCCGGTATTTCTGATGCTAGATAGTCGACATTGGGTTATATGTCGATTACCCCGGATCGCGAAAACCCGGGTCATTACAAAACCATTCAAATTTTTAATCCCATTTGAATTCCACTCAAATCAATCAACGCATCAGTATCCCAATAATTTATAAAATTATTTATTTTCTATACAAAAATATATTTTTTTAGCAAAATTATTTCATTTTCCCTCTTTACAAAACAATATCATGTTAGTTGCTAGTTCAAAATTGAACCGATCAATTAACACCGTATAAAACATTTTGTATAAAATTTACAAGTACACGCTCTCATGTATATCCACTCAACTGAATCTAGGGTATTACTAACCCCATCCCTATCGATTTATTCCATAGAGCCAAGGTTATTACTAAACAAATAGCTCTGATACCACTTTAATGACCCAGTAAGGAATTCGATACCCGAATTCCGATAATAATAAATAAACCCGTATTAATTGCCAAAACTCAAGTATCGAAAACACCAGATTGTTATTAGAGGGCGAGAAAAGAAAGAAAGAAATAGAAGAATAGAAGAAGAATCGATACAAAACAGAGTCTCACATTGCAATGGAACAAAATATAATGTAAAAATAAATCTTTATTGAGGACTTAAAATAAAAACTTACAATCATCAGAGTACAACACATCTGGACAGTTATAACAACCCGTCCTCGTATAAAACACACAACGGAATAAATTATAATATGTATGAATTATTCAAGCATGTCTTCTGAACTTCGTAGTATCCAATAACCTAAACATATAAAACTCAGTCTAACCTAAGCATTACAAACGTCGGATCAGTCTGGTGAACTAGAGTGAGAAAACGCACCAAGTTTAAAGGTATCATCCAACTTGATTTTAACGTCAAAATCTTTTTGAAAGAAAGGGATAATCGTAAGACAAATCAATACATAAACACGGGTGGTTTCTGCCTTATGATAACCCAAAACATTTTTGAAATCATATCTTTTATGATATTATAATAATGTCTAAATACAAATAAATAACAATCTAGTAGAACGCTTGCTCTCACGCTCTACGTACATAGTATACAAACAAAACTATGGGATCGATTTCCTAGCAAGGTATGGGACTACCTTCCGACAGTGTATCTTAGAGAAGAATACACGGGGTACAATAAGAACATCTTGCAACCTAAGCCAAACATGATCGACCCTTAACTTCACTAGAGAATACCGAATGTATTGTCACCTTACGACTTTTTGTCACAACCACCGAAGTTCTCGGGAGATACAAAAATGAAAAGAAGTAACAAATATAAATATTCTTTAGATGGTGACAATACACCCAAATCAGGAGCGACCCACTTAGCCATGCGACCTACCCGATTTTGTACTGTTTCCCGATTGATGAAGCTGGAGGTTTAAATCTTCTTTTTAGAACATCTGGTTACCATTCACTTTGAATGTCACATAGTCAGATCTGTCAGGAAATCACTGATTGACATCCATAAAAATACTAGTTGTTAAGCTAAGAGAAAGGCCGTTTTCTGCAACTAACTATGGTACGTTTGTAGAAATCAACATACACGATCTCTTGGGAAATACTTTGTCAAACATCCGTCCATACAAATCATCTAGGAACAGGATGAACCGAAGGCACCCTCCTACTACATCCTAGGTATCACCCTATGGATCAATAGCGAGTAATCCTTACAATCTGTAGATTCCAACATAACAGAGTTACAGTATATCTCTGGTCGTCGAACTAGAGATTTTAAGTAGTTCTTCCATTTTATGAAGATCCACGGTCTTCAATGCTCCATCTTTAATCAGCATCCTTCATCTTTCACGTGTTTGCAGGTCAGAATGGTTTTCGAATATAAATTCGATCCCAGTCTTTCCGTACTGACAATCGCATGGGCCAGATTTGATAGTCGGTTATTTAACTACCAAATAAACAACCATTCCATCATAAAAATAAAATGAATTTACTGGTCCAGTATTTAGCATCACTTGACTTCTTTAATTAAAATAATTAAATAAATATTTAATTTAAATCTTAAAAATCTTTTCGATATATCAATATAGCATTTCACTTCTTATTTATCATAAGCTTATCGTCAAAACTATTTAATTAATATACTTCGGAATAATATCCTATACTCATCTCAATCTTCATATTTCATTATCCTTTTCAAAACATTTTCCACATTCTTACTTGTTATTTAAAAACGGGAAATCACTTCAATTAATCACTCATAAACAACGTTAAAAAATCTCTTTTACTTCTTTATATGGAAACAATATCTAACTCTTATTCTTATAGAAAGCCTATTTCAAAACACAACATCTCATTCCTTTTTTACTTGGAAAATATCGTTATATTTTCACACAATCTTCTTTTATTTTCTGTTACTTTGGAAATCTCATTATATATATTCTTAAATCTTTTATTTTCTCTTTAAAGTTGAGAACGTTTCTATTTCTTACTCTTGCATTTCAATAACTCAATATTCATTAGTCCTTGACCGTTAATTGGTAAGTGAATAATTCCCTAAGTATCAAACCCAAAGACCGAAATCAACATCAGATTAATAGTCAGAAAATCACTCAACTCAACCAATCTCTAGTTAGGTTCCAATTCTTGTCTTAACTCATTATCAACCCATACTATTCCATTTCCAATTCAGTCAACCATTTTCCACTTTGAAAATCTTGTTTCAATTCCATTCATTCATTTAATCTCATTATTAAGTATCGACAATTCAAAATCAACACTTTGACTTCTCATTTCTTTCATAAACCTCGTTTATACAATTTGGTTTGTAATAAAATTGTTTTTATCTCACTTCCTTTTACTTAATTTAAATATTAAGTAAAAATTAAATTAAATCTATCGTGTTCACTTAAAACCTCTTTTTATAATTTCATTTTAAATCTCAGGGTTTTAAATAAAAACCTACTCATATACGACTTTCACAAGTCAACTAGATTCCATTTCAATCTTCGATTTTCTTTACTTTGACGAATTTCATTTACAAGGTAATTACTTAAATTATTATTATTTAAAATAATAATTTACTTCAACATTAACTATTGCTAAATTAGTTAATTATTTTAGTGACTAAAACAAATAATAAATTTCCTTTTTAAACTCTAATTAAAACAAATATCCATCAAACTATTTCGTTAGGTTGATTAACGATAAACCAATTTAACAATCAATCCCGGTTAAAGCGGTTGACTTAGTCAAATAAAAACTCGATTATTTCTTTAACCGATTCCAATTAATTCCTCCTTTAAAATAATATAATTAATTTAAATAACTTCATTTATTGGTTTCTTAGGACCAATTAATCCATTCTTAACCGTTAGGTTAATTTCTTCTCATTTGCTTCAAATTCTTATATTAACATAAGGATTTGATTTATGGAACATTTAATAATTTCTTTATAAACTTAAAAAGTAAAATATAAATTTCCTTTTTCATAAATTTCCATTTAAATTAATAGATTTCAAAAACTATCTTGAGTTATAAAATAAATTTTTATAACCTCATTTCTGCCGATTCACCTGAAGGTAAATCCATATTTAAATACGATTGATTTTTAAGCCATCTGCCTCCAATTACTCAACCAATATTACCCATTGGTTAATATCATAACAAATGTTGAATTAGGATTCAAAAATCGATAAACAAATCAATCATCTGATAAGGTTGGCCATACAGTTCATATAATGGTAATATGAAAATAAACCATAAATTTAAGGACTCCAGTTGGATCGCTCTAACCTGTTTTTCCCTGCATCCAAATATGTTATCTCAAAAAATATTATTCAATTCAATAAACAAATATAATATTCAACAATAAATAAATAACAGTAATCCAAGCATCCATATTTTAATTTAAAACGTTTATATTATTATAAATGTAACCAACAAGGTAACGTACCTTGTTTGGAAATAATCATTAAAAATAATGATTGGTTTAAATTAAATTAAACGAACGCTTAATTTAATCAGTTCGGTTGGCACATATAAATATATTTAGCATCCATCAACCAATTAACAATCATAGCACACAGATATTTAAACGCGACTTATATAAAATATAATTGGGACAAAACTGAGTGAGTTGTATTCACCTTGGTTTCCGTTTGACGTTGAATAATTTATTTTAATTAAATTAAACAAGCGTTTAATTTAATTAAAAACTCTCAGTTGCGCCCAACTCTATCTAAACCGGCTCTAATATGTTGCACTTGCCGATATGTTTCCGACGTCACTTGTTTCGTTCCATTCTAATAATACAATCATACGTTATAAATTTATACGTTATTCATGAATCTAAAATAACATTATTAAAACTTAAATAATAATTATTGTTTTACCTATCACTAACTAACGTTATATATATAAATAAAATTTTGCACATTCTATATTTATTTGGCCATGAATATTTTACTTAACCAACATGTCCCTAGTTGGATAGGCATGTTGAAAACATCAGGTGGCCACGTTACATTATATGTATTGTAAAAGTGGACACCTAAAAACAAATTTAGGCTCGCTAAACCTTAATTTAATAATTCCAATATGATAGCCCACGTTAGGTGTTGTTTAAAGAAGTATTACAATTAACTTAGTATATATCTATTAGTATATATCTATTAGTTAACTTCTTAACTTACAGCATATTAATCTGTAACTAGGCACTATAAGAGTGTGTAGGCACATTGGAGTGATTTTTTCCCTCCAGGTCACGGAAAAACTATACACCTAGACTTTGCATTGCACATATATCATATAGATTAGGTTTACTTAATGAAGTATGATTAGGCATCACTAATATTAATTAGGCACGTAAGAAATATATACCCAGGCCAAACAAAAAACACCTTCCCTTTCTCCAGCTTGTTTTCGAACTCCCAGTCCCCTTAACCCTCACGCAACTGCTCACCCACTTCACCTAAACCACCGCAAGCCATCTTCTGTTATTTCTTCACGCATAGTTGATCATTCAAAGCTCTCCTCCCACCATATGTTATTCAGCAAACTTCCGATCACTCGTGCCACCAACACGTTTCTCCCTCTCCGCCGACCTCCTCTCTCCAACCTCACATCCCCCTTCATCCACTTCGGATCCCACTATTACTACACTACAGTCAACCGCACCTTTCTCTTTTTTCCAACATAGTAATGGCATGCACCAGCTCCGGCATGAATCCCAACCGACATTTAATATTTACAAAACAACTATGTATGAATATCATTAAGTTGATACTCCGAATATATATTGCTGAACCGACATTTTCCCATTTCTTTTTGCAGTGGTTTGTAGTTCGTTATAGTTCGGTCCGAATATATATATATATATATATATATATATATAATTCTTGTTGCTGGAAAACAGAATAGAGGAAGTGTATTTCTTGCTTACTGGAACGGAAATAGTATATGCTTAAATAGAAGAGAGGAAGTTCGAGGAGCATGTAATATACAATAGAATGTAGCATAAGGTTAGGTCTGTAAATTCACAAAAGGTGGGTGGTTTTAATCCACCATATGTGTTGCAAACAGAGGGAACTTTAGGCAAGTGTAGAGAGTTTAGAAGGTATGTGCAAAGCGAAGCAGATGGTATGTGCATGTATGTATTCGTGAGAATTCTTTAGACATTTCATGTGAATAGACAGAAGATATATAGCAGGACTGTGATGAAGTAGGTGTGCAGTGTATGTTCTTATCATATGCACATAGCTTTAGTTTAGGTCTGCATACAAGTTTTAGGATTGCAGCATTTACATTCTGAGTAGGTTTGCACCTTATTTTACTTTACTTTGGAGTTAAGTATAATATTCTATTATATTTTATATGATATTAAATTTTACCGCTAACCGTTTAATATATGTACCGCCATGCACGAGCTGCAAATGCAATGGAAATGGACATACCGCGACGTCTCAACATTCTGATCCCAATGAAATTTGTTTCATTGAAAACCAACTCTGTTTGCACAACGACGTTATTTTAATCCCAAATTATTTATCGGTTCACCTTTAAATTGCATACACAAATAAAACAATTCCAATTGGCCCCAAACTTGAAAGTTAGCAATAATTAGCTATACATATTCCAATAAAATTCATTTCGTCGAAAACGGTGATCGATTGAAAAGAAAACTATTTCTAAGACTTATATAACATCGGTATAATATAATTAAATCTAAATCAATTCAAATTAAATAGAAGTAAATTATTATTATCATATATCTCTAAATGAAATCTTGTATAGCTTCAAAATAAACAAATATATTTAAAACTCAATATTTAAAAATTCAGGGTTAAACGATATCCAAATATATGTAAAAACCCTTAATATTTTATTTAATAAACGTTCGTTTATTTAACGATTCCATAGCGGCCATTTTAAATTTTGAATTAGATATAACTAACAATTTATAACATAAAATCTCGATTTTTCACTTCCATATGAAAATTATAATCAACAAGATTTAAACTTTTCTTCTTTCACATAAATCCGACTTATATCGGATCATATATACTCAATTAAAGTTGAAAACTCAATATTACGAAGTATCACGCCATTTCGAGCTCATTTTTATATTAAATATAAATTTAACATTCAAACTTTGTTTTAATAAACGAATTCAATATTAAAATCCAATAATATTCTAAATATAATATTTAAAACAGATTTAAATATTCAAATTCAAATGACCAAAAAATCTGGGTCGTTATAGTAACGGTGAGGTTGAGAACTTGTATAAAGTAGTCATGAGATAACTCACCTTGTGCAGTTTTAAGAACAGAAGATGACGTAGGTTGATACGAACACGAATAGGAAAAGCGTGATGCACCATTCCAACTACAAGTACAACTACGCTCTTTTTAACACCATGGTATGAGTACAATCATAAATCAATGCCCTAAGAAATTTAAATGATGGAAGTAGAAAGGTTTTGGCTAAGGAAGACAGATTCAGATCTTTATATTATTATTTTTATAAAAAGTGAAAAAAAATGTCATTTTAAAATAAATTTTTGGACTAGTAAACAATGGAATCTGAAAAGTCATAAACATAAAAATTGTTGTAAATTTTTTTCTCTTCAATTGAAAAAAAAAATGGTTTTCGATAATAGTTGAAAGGGATCACCAAAACAGCTAAAATTTTAAGTCAGAAATGTGGGTTCAAAAATAAGTCTAAAAAATTAAAAGTTTCGACCTAAAAAATATACAAAATCTGAAAATTTGTTCAACATAAAAGTTGTAGCTATTTTAATTTTACATAGTTTTAGAAAAAGTGAATTACAACTTTATAAGAGGAAGTTATGACCCGTGCAACAAAGGTCAAAAATCTGGAAAAATAAAAAGGTCTTTGATTTCAAATGGAAAAGTGGTCATAGCTAGGGTTTTCAGGTGGGGCTCACTTGCTTTAGGTGGAGGAAGTTCAGATATGTGACTTCAGGTCCGTGAGAAAGGTGGTGGCCAAGGGGAGGATGGGCTATAAGGTCTTGATTGGAAAGGAAGGTGGTTGTTTGCACTTTTAGATCTAGGTTTTCACAATTTGTAAATCGATTAAATTCTAAATTAGAATGCATTAGAAAATAGAGATAAAAATTATGATTCAATTAGAAAAAAATATAATTTACCTAGGGATTGATTTGTGGAAAAAAGAAATTTCAGATTGGAAGATAGGTTTTAAGAGGAAGAAGGAGAATGGTAGAAAGCTTCCAGGGAATTAAAAAAGGAAGTTGAGAAAAAGAATACGTACCTTTATTTCTTCAAAATACTTTTGAAACTCAAACGTAAATTATGTAATGAAGTGTGCGGTGACAAAGCTTTCTCGAGAAGCCAAATAACATCTCAATAAAGCTAAAGAGGGCATGTAAGTATGAATATATAAACGATGTCTGTTTGTGCGGTTTGCACACTATAAAACTGATATCTGAAGCAAAAGAAAGAAGATCTACATGAAATGGAAAATGCTAGTCAATCATAATTTAGAGAAGAATCATAAAAAAAGATAGATTCAAATTTTGACAACTTTTAAATTTTAGCTTGAATTCAATTTTTAATCAGATTTTAACAAAAATTGATTTTTCAGAAAAATTTACATTTGAATAAATTTGGCAAACATATTACTCAATTTTATAGTTAAATTTAATTTTAAGGATGGTCTTAAATTTGAATAATAATATAAATCGTGTTAACGTACAATTAAAGCCCGCATTAACAACTATTTTATTCTCATTGTTAAATTGTCTCTATTCATGTGTATATGGGAATCTAATTCATTTGTTTCATTATTAATTGACTTCATATTTTAGTTTCCAAATAAATACATTCTAAATTAAATTCATTATTTAATTCTTATTTTAAAATCATTTTAAATTCAATAATTTAATTCAATTACTTAAGGTTGGAATTTATGGGATGTTACATTGGTTCATGTCACTTTTTTAAAAATAAAAAAGGAAACTTACTTTGTGTCTTATTAATGATACCACGCTTAGTTAAGCATGTTTTATTTGTAGTTTACACAACATTATACGTCCTCTCAAATCTTGTTATCCTTAAATGGATGATTCAATTCGACCACATTTTCACTTTTACTATATCTGTGCTTTATATTCACTATAAATTTTTCAGCTTTTGATGTATGATTGCTAACATACTTTATTTGATATTAGTTACATATTTTAAGAAATGGAAGGGACTTTTAGCTTAATATCTTTCTCTATGAAAATCAATAACTTAACCAATCTATTTATATTAATTAAACTACTATGTACATCCATCTAATTTCTAATGCGAAAGAAATTTACATCGTCCAAAATGATCTATTTGCAATATACTTAAAGAAGCATTTCCAGATTCGGCAAAACAATCAAATTATTAGTTCCAAATATACTACATAAATAGGAAATTAAATATCTAAATCTTGTTAAAGTTTGTTGGTTCATTACTTATTTTGATCAAACCGATCATTAGTGAGGTTGCTATTGTCGCTAGGTATAATCAATTTTTGTGAAGTCAAAATTAGAATCTTCGGTCTCTCGCCCATCTCTCCTTTCTTTGGTAAATTCTATTCAGACTCAGGTATTTACTGAGTAACCCCCTTTTTAATGAAAAAATTCAAGGACGAAACTCCCCTTTTCTGTTATATATATATTTTTAACTGTCCAGTCTACCACGTAGGGACTCTACGTGGTTTGTAAGAAAACCACGTAGGAGCACTACGTGGTACACTAAAGAACCACGTAGAGCCCCTACGTGGTTTTTTAATGAACCACGCAGTGATCCTACGTGGTTTTCTTACAAACCACGTAGAGTCCCTACGAGGAAGGGTATTTTCAGTTTTTTTAAAATTTCATGGGGGGCTACTCAGCAAAATGAGGGATTTTCTCATTTTTGCTGGATTATGGGGGACTACTCAGCAAACTCTCGTGTTCAAATAGAATTTGCCCCTTTCTTTCTTATTTGTTCCTTCTCCCCTAAATTTCACTGATCTCTTCTTTCTTTCCTCGTTTGCTCCTCCCCCCTCAATATATTCCTCTTTAGCTCCTAATTTCACCGCCTTCGCGACTTATCCTCGTTGTATATACAACTTCTCCTTCCTTTCTTCTAAGGAAACCCAACACATCTGTCAGTGCATCAATATTATCTCAAACAACGACAAGAAAACTCTCATAGTTGAAGATATCGTTAATTTTCCATCGCCTTCTAAGCCATGGAATTCTCGAACTAACCCCTCAGATCCTAGTCGTTCTTTCGATCTGAACTTCATGTTAATTACTACCACCGACCACATAAAATTTCGCTAAATTCTCCATCACCGTTTGTAATTTTGACCAAAGAAAAATGTTGTACTGTAAAGTAGGAGAAATTAGAGGATGTGAATGAGAAAAGGAAGGATATATGAGATTTTTTTATATCATCGAAAGAAGAGGGGATTGAATATGATCTTCAGAACATTAAGGGATAAGGCCGTCTCAGAGACCAAAACGACGAGCTAAGTATATTCAGAGGAAGATTGATGTAAGCTAGTAAATTTCATTCTTAGTTTGATTTTAACTTCTTTATTTTCAATTGAATAATTTTTTTTAACCTTTTGGGGCTCATTTTCCTATTTCATTTTGAAAAAAATTCATAACTACAGAAAATATTAAGTTTTGCAGATAAACTGAAAACTGAAATTCAATTTAGATCGGTTAGACAAAAAATGGCACTAACACCCAATAAGTTGTGTCTAAAGCATGAAATGCGAGAAAATAACTGAAAAAAGCAAGAAAAAGAAAGACAACAACATTTTTATAGTGGTTCGACGTTAACGAGCGTACACCCACTTCATAATTTCTCAATTCACTCAGAAAATACAATTACAATGAGTATTATCCTCAACATTCAATTTACAATGAATAACTCTCTCCGAATTCATAGATTTAATTGAAGAAGAAGGTGATTATCGGTTGTTGGGCATTGACAATGGTGTGCATGAACAATAGATGTGACCGAAAGTCCTCTAAATCTTCTCGAAATCCAGTATTTATAAGTAGCGGTACAGGTTATTCAGGTCGAACACATGGCATTCGATCCACGTTTCTCGGTGGTAACGGAGGGAGTTACCTAGAAAACGTGTGTCAGTCCGTGGATCACTGGTTCAGATCATGGACACGTGGAACAAATCCCGCGCCTTCAGGAGATAACGGAAGAGTGGAAGGAGTGGCAGCAGGTCCGAGTCCGATTCGACCCGATCCAGATTTCATTCGACCCGATCCGGCTTCCAATTGAACTGTGCTCCATTCGATCCAGGGCTGTGTTTAATCCAGAGCCCTGTTTTTACTAAAGTGTGATCTTTAACTCGAGTTGGAGTTTCATTCGGTCGGAGCTATAACTCCATTCAAGCTAAGGTAAGTAGGAAGGATCTCCTTCCATTCAAGACTTCGAGTACCGTCTTCTTCGACCATGGTAGGCTATTGATGTTGCTGGGCTTAGACGAGTCCAAAGGTGATTGAACCAGGGGTTGAGCCAGCAATGTACGAGTTTGTCCAGTCCCATGTTTGAGCCCTCGTTGGCTCTAACAGTGGTATAGGGTGATGACATTGACAAGAGGCAAGTCGACAAGAACCAACCACGAGTCTGACTATATGGGAATTACACTAAGATATGTTTACTTGAATCTATTTATAACCTTTTGACTTGTTTTTCTTTGTTTCGTTGCAACATCAAAAGAAATATTGATCCAAAAAGCAATTCACAACAAAATGGAATGTTGACGTTTTAATCTTTCTTTGCATTTTATTTTCCTTGCAAAAGTATGCAGATTCTATTAAAAAAAAAATCAGAACATAAGAAATAAAGGAGAAAGGACATTTCCATTCATTCGGATTATCTATATTTCTATTACATTAGCTCCTTGATATATAGGCTTTGGAACTGGTGTTAAAATTATCCCTATGATGTGGGACTAAAAAGAATATTACAAAAGCATATATATACTCTTATATTTTACAACACTCCCCCTTGAATATGCATCTTCAAAATCTTGAATGCTCTGCTAACTTTAAGTTGTCCCTTTTAAAAACATATATGATAATTGCTCCCCCTTATTATTATCTTGCTTGCGTATATTCGTTCAATTGATACAACTATTGTCTGTTGCCTTTAAAACTCTATCAGGAAAACCCAATAGGAAAAATCTTGAATGAGAAAAAGAGTACAAAGTGTTACATTATAGATATCACATTAAAATGATATTCCTTCTAATAGTTTGATGCTTCGGGATTAAAACAATGCCTCATTAAAAACCTTTTTATGAAAAACCCTGTGGGAAAAATCATAAACAGGGAAAAGAACACAAATTTATTTCATCTTTAGGTAACATGTTTTACAATGTTACAGTAAAGGTTGATACTTCAGGATCAAAATAATGTCTCATTAAGAACCTTACCAACAAAAACCCAGTGGGAAAAATATTAGTAAAAGAAAAGAGTACATTATAACATAATTTATATGCTCCTCCTTATTTATAACTCATTATTCAATTAGTCTATTGATGTAGTAGACGCATGCCAATTTTGTACATCATCTTCTTGAATGTTGATTTAGAAATTGCCTTTAAGAACAGATCTACCCACTTTTCTTGAAACTGAATTTGTTTCTCCTTTTCTTGTTATCCTTTCATTCATGTATGAAGAGAAATTTAAAGAAATGTGCTTCATCCTATCATCCTTGATATAATTCACTTAAAGCTGAGTCATGCAAACTGCCTTGTCTTCATAAATAATAGTTTACTGCATCAAAAGATGTTTGATACTTCTGAACCAAAATTTTGCCTCGTCAAAACCTTACTAAGAAAAACCCGATGGGAAAAAATCTTAGTCAAGGAAAAAGAGTACAATGTAAAATGTCATATTTACTACGTCAAAAGGAGTATGATACTTCTGGATCAATGTAATGTCTCGTTAAAACCTTAATAAGAAAAACCCAGTGGGAAAAATCTTAAATAAGGAAAAAGAGTACATTATAATTTATTTTTCTATGTTATTATTTGGATTGATACTTCTGGATCATGACAATGCCTCATTAAAACCTTACTAAGAAAAACCCAGTGCGAAAAATCTTAAATAATGAAAAAGAGAGCACTATGGATGCTCCCCCCTATGTAATGATTTTCTAGAATTTGTATTCTTCTTTCAATAACTCAAATTGCTTATAAATACTTCTTAGTGAAGTTTTTCTTTAAAAACATCATGTGCATTTTCATGTTTCAGACATGTTTTCTAATTTAGAATGCTTTCTGTTTGCGCTTTGCATGCTACTAGTATTTATTTGAAAATACATTACATGTGACTACAATTTTGTGTTTTAATCAGTTTTGCATATTACAATACACATTTAATGAATAAGATAAGTTTCATAACAATAACACTAAGCAGGAAGTAATCTAATCATCTTGAAGTATATCAAAATTTTGATTACAACAATATTTAGAGGAATGAAGTATATCATGATTTCATTACAACAACACTAAGCAAGAAGTAATCTACTTATCTTGAAGAATGTCAAGATTTTCATTACAACAATACTTAGAAGAATGTTATAATCTATCATACATCTCCTTGGCATTTTGTATGACTGCAAATGTAATTTATATTCTTCAGGAATATATATATATATATGTATATGTATATGTATATGTGTGTGTGTGTGTATGTGTGTGTGTATTAATAATTTTTTTGCATATCGCAACTACCACTTCAATGGATATTGAGAGTTTCATTACAACAATTCTTGAAAGCAGGAAGTGATCTACTCATCGTGAATTATATCAAGATTTTCATCACAACAATACTGAAAAGAATGTTGTAATCTACATTTCTTGTTCTTGGCATTTTTATCACTACCAAAGTTATTTAAATTCTTCTGGAATTTGTATACTTTCATTGTTTATACCTTCAGGATATTGTAAATGTTTCAAATATTTTCACTACTTTTATTAATTTAATTTTCTCTGAAAGTACAATACTCATGGCACATAACATGTTGTTGACACCGTATGGTGTTTCACTAACTTTTGTGTGCTTTTGTCATTTTATGTATTTCTAATTTTATCTTATGGACTACAGGTCCATATCTTATATAGGAGAATTTCATGATGGTCAATCATGTTTCTCTCTAATATGGGATTTTTAATCCATGTATAAATATAAGCGTTTTATTATTTATTAATCGATAATTATTTCTTGTCAGTTCTATACATGATTTATTGAGATTTCAAAACTTATCATGCTTTAGGTACCTAAGCCACTTCTGGGGTTATTTTGACTATCATGTCACGGGTTTCTTTCAAAGCACCCTGCTTCTTCAAGAACACTTACCTCCTTCATTTGGCATGTTCATGACTTACTCCAAAGATATTTTGAACTGACTTTTATATCACATTTTCAGCTGTGATTTACACTTTTGATCCTTCAGGGATTCAAATCTATATTGGAGAAAATCCATTAGGAACATAATTGATAATTTATGCAAGTTACTTAATACTTCGCATAATTCTATATGTTAGCAAACATTTAACACCAATGATTTCTTTATCCTCACCCTCAATGTTGACAAACATTTTCACATTAAATCATAAACTTTATTTGGATTCTCATTTTTGATACAATATCGCATTATAGCCAGCAAATATATTAGATGTATTTCAATTGCAGGAGGATAAGCTCTTATTAACTGATAAGATGCATTCATATTGTATTGCTTATTCCCTTTCATTGATCTGGTAACTTGAAGGAATTTTTAATTATGGAGATCATTTGGATATGCACAAGACTTTAGGTCATTTAATATTGATATCAATCGACCTTTTGAATTATTAAATAGTATATGCATATTTTATAATATGATCTCATAAAAACTTCAGGTTGTTAGTTAAATATTCGCATATATGTGTATATACGTGCGTCCGCATATTAGGTATGCAATTGGTTTGCGTCTTCTTTCTCATTCGAGTTATCGATTTTAGAACAAATTGTTTATAAGGTTCCAAATCATTAATTTTTGCTTATCAATAAATGTCAATGTGAATCTTAAAGATCGTATCATAATGTATAAAGCGTCTGGCTTGGAACTGTATTGAACTTCTGGTTCAAATAAAATATAGAAACAACTTCAACTTATTAAAATGTATTGAACTTTTGGTTCATATAAAATATATAAACAACTTCAAGTTGTTAGACTATATTGAACTTCTAGTTCAAATAAAATTTATAAACAACTTCAAATAAACAACTTCAAGTTGTTAAAATTTATTTTTCCATTATACCTTAAATATTACTTATGAACATTAGTTATGATAACTTTATTAGAGAATAATTTATTACTGCATAAATAAAGTTCTACACATCTCTTCTAGAGAATTAAACAAAAGTGATATACTTATAACAAAGTAATAGTATCTTCCAGACACTTAGCATTTTATAAAAATAAATTAGTTGCACATACAAATTTTTGCTAAATGTAAATCAGTCCTACAATTCAGAGTTTCAGTAATAAATGCCGAAGCTATAGCCAAAAGGTACATGAAATTCCAGCATGTGTTATGATTAAATGAGGTATAATCAGAATATGACTGTCTACAAACTTAAACTTGGCTATCAGTTATCTGTATTGTATTGATCACATAGAATATTTTGAATAAGCAGGTTTATAAGATAATGAATATAACCAATTCACAAGCCATAGTCTAGTATTCATATCTCAAATATGTGTATGGCTCTAATAGAAGATGACTGGTTATTCATTTCTCATTAAAGTCGATTAACCAGTAGGAATACACTGGCAGCTAAAGAAACCACTTTCTTCCTAGGCATAAAACACTTCAATAAATGCATTGTTCAAA
Source organism: Allium sativum (assembly GCA_030737875.1). Lineage (NCBI taxonomy): Eukaryota > Viridiplantae > Streptophyta > Magnoliopsida > Asparagales > Amaryllidaceae > Allium > Allium sativum. The sequence continues at coordinate 221,706,262 of CM060918.1, read as the reverse complement.
ACCCAATTACTGAGCAAAAAATTTACTTTAAACAAACCATGGATCCAAATATATTATAATCTTTTCAGCAACGTTGAAAGAATAACACATAAAATAAAGTTATTCGTACCTGATTAAAAACATTTTCTATGAACCAAACCACTTATCATGAAACCCAAAAAATATAAATTACAAGGGCATATATCAATGGCTATAAGCCTGACCCAAAGTTCTATTGTGACGTGCATAGAATTCTACAGCACAAGCTATGTAACTACAACCAAAGATTTAACATGCATAATTATGATTATATTCTATATGGTGGGAGGATTATTCAGGGTGTTTACATAAGAAACATTGTGCAGTAAGTCCTAATTATCTCTGATGATGTACATACTTTGCGTACTGTATATAATATGATTATCTCTAACATATCTTTTTTTTAAAGCATTTCACAATGTTTAAATCAATAAAGTAATTGCCAGCTGGGCAATTCACCTCCAATAAGTTTGAAGGTTGCTTTTATAAGAAATAGCAAAATACTTCATTTGAGAAGAATATCGGTTGCTTTATGTTTTATACTAAACCCAAATCGGCATTACACCAATATTAAAAATGTGGCAGTTAATTGCAAGAACATATTCTGCCAGCATACATTAATTGTAGCATTACAGCAGTTTAGCACGAGTTCAAGTGCCAACATGGAGAAATACACATATCATAGCACTTGACCACGATTGGCACTTAACATATGCATCTTTCTAATTGAAAGCAGTCCACTATGGAACTACAATTGATGACATAAATGTAATAAAATGGCATGCATCCATGTTATAGCAACAAACAATACATAAAATGTTCCAACTGCATGTACTTATATAAATATTGACAAAATACATATTGAAGATGATATAGTGTTTAAAAGAAAATTAACTGAAATATTCTTTTAAAGATCTCCGTGCAATATAGACAATTAGATAATATATAATTTGTTTCACAGGTGAGGTTATGAAAGTCCAAATTATAATAATATGCTAAATATTGACATGACCAAAAATAATCAGACCATAAATGAAAATTGTGTTCAATGCATAACATAAACCATCTGGAATTCACCAAATAAAATTTAGCATTGCATAAAATGGCCACAAGGGCAAACCAATTATTTCAACTTCTAATCTCAGCAGTAACTAACTAACTACTTTTTCATGATTTATTATTTTGCAATATAATGCATTTTTGTCTTATTTATGCTGCTCACATATTTGGAAGGCATCCTAACAGAAAAAATTTCTTATTACTTATAACTGAAGTTGCATCCATAGTATTTAAACTTAAAGCATATACGATAACAAAAATGCAGCACTGTTACCACATAAAGATGGAACTCTAAATTAGTGCAGACTACATGAACTGGACAGAGTCAGAATTAATCGTAGGTTGGCCTATTTCCAGAATGGACAATGAAAAAAAAATGCGACCCAAATAAAATATGAAGTTTTTTTTTGGAAATGGTGAAAAATATCAGAGAAAACAATATATTATTAGACAAAATCAATTGTGATGTATGTTGCCTTAAACATATTACATCAAGGTCTGTAGATGACGGCTCTAAATTATGCCTTTTTGTATTGATGAAAAATATATAAAGTATTGATGAAGAATATATAAAATAGTTGTCTTTCCTTTTCATTTTAATGGTTTTCTAAAATTCCATAGCTATTAATAATAATCAATGACAGTACTTCAGATCTGAAAACGAGATCTGACTTTTAGATCTCTACATCAAAAAATCCATTTAAAATAGCTTGCTATAAAAAAATCCATTTAAACGAGATCTGCAATCGGAATTTTATAAAAATATAAAACAAGCATTTCTCAATCAAACTCAATAATGGATTACTCTAATATCGCTTGTTCAGGTTTCAATATATTTTATCAACGATTAATAATGAAACCTTAGATCTATATATGTAGTCTCATATTGATTTAATTGAGAATAAAACAAGCCAGAAGGATGTAGAGCAAACAAATCTGTAGATTTTATCTAGAACGAAATAGGAGATTTTCGAAGGAAGCATACCTGAATTCCTAATGAAGGGAAATTTTTTGTTTGATCTTCCAACTTAACACAAACCTTGGATCTGATATGTATTTAGAGCTTCGTACTGATAACGTGTTAAAAAATAAATTCAAAACAGAAGAAATAAGGGAGAAAGGACATTTCCATTCATTAAGATTATCTATATTTCTATTACATTGGGTGCTTTATACATAGTCTTTGGAACTGGTGTCAAACTTATCCCCATGATTTGGAACTAAAAAGAATATTACAAAAGCATATTCGTTCTTATCTATTACAGCAGATTCAAAATATTCACAACTTTATTTGCATTTTATTCTCCCTTCAAAAATACGTAGTTTCGCATTTTTCACATGAAACTAAAGTATGTTTCTGCAACATAGCATGTTTAGGAAAATGACTTTGTGCCCTCCATTTTAACTTTGTTAATCAAGGAACATTATTTTGAAAAGATCCAAGAAAAATTACATTTTAGGAAAAACAAGTAATCCAAATAAACTTTTCAATTATGTTCGAAGATGCTTGCACTACTAGCAAATTACTACAACAAGACAAACAGTTACAGGCCACAATGACAATCATCATGTTTAATAAATAACAAGTTCAGAGAAAATACAGTAACACAAGAATATAAACATAATTGTATGCATACATATAATAATATCATTATGTATGCAATTAGCCAAATAAATAAATTAAGGGCAATTGGGTCTTCACTTGGTTTATTCCAGTTATTATTGCAATGGTGAACTCTCCTTGTTGCTATAAAAAATACAAGAATTTGTTGCTATTAAAACAAGGGCACAACATTGGTTGCATAAAATATATAAGCGAATTGTATATAATGTTTGCTAGTTGTCCGCAGTAGTAGACCAGCGGTTAAGGACTTGCATCATGGTAACAGTGGGGTAACAGTGGTGCGGGTTCAAAACCCGAAATGACATGCTAAGAACTTACCATGTGCATACGCTAAGATCAGCTACTTATGTGGTGCTCGCGGATCGGGTTAGGTGCACTAGGGAGGGTTTTACGAATCCGATCGGTTTCCCTCCTCAACAAATTCCAAAAAAAAAAAAAAAAAAAAATTGTTTGCTAGTTGATTGACTCTCCAAAACTAGGAGATATTTCCAAGTGGGATGAGCAGGATCCCATCAAGCAATATGTTTGGGATTTTGTACATCCACAATCCATGTAGAAGTCTGATACTGTGGTATTTCATGTAACTTATTTAAAGATTAATAAATTAGGTTTGAATCAGTTTAACAGATTTAAAAAGAGAACTATGGTTATCATATCTGGTGATTGGATGAAGTAGGTAAGGAAGGAAAAAAAAACCAAATATGATATCCAAGAGATTAATATAAATCGTGTTTTGCCTATGTTTTCAGTTTTGAAAAAGAAATCCTTTGCATTACTTGAACTTAAAACCAGTTAATTATTATACTCAGTTGCTTAAAATTGTATATATTCATCCTTAATGTTTCAATTTTATAAAAGAAATCCTTTACCTAAACTCCTGTGCTTACCTCTTACGTAAAATCAGTTAACTTAATTATTATACTCATTTTGCTTAGTATTGTATTACTCCTTAATGTTTTACTTTTACGGTGATTTAGCAAGATCTACATTAAGACTGAATTTCATTTAGTCTAATTTATATTTGTTTATTATTTACACAAGTCATAAGAGATCACCAGGCTTGGTCGTTATAATCTTAGCCCTGAACAGAATTACCGTATATTTTGCAGTTAAATCAAGTGTTTTTTCTCTGGACTATGATATTACTATGCTGGGTTCATTAAGCACAAGACAAATAGAATTGCCAGATTAAAATCTCTCAATATGGCATATTAAATTTTCTTGTTCTGCATTAATTGTCTGCAAGTTTACTGGTTGAGTTTCCCTTTTCTCTAGGCGAAAAGTTGAATCTTTGCCGTTAATTTTTTACTTAGGGTTAAATTATGTGAATTTCGTGATAAAGCATGAAAATTTAGATATTTTTACCAAGATGTTCATGCACAGAGCATCTCCTATTGAGTAATCATCAAATTTGGAGTACTTTACACTTTAAGCTCACAAAAAATGCAACTACTCTTCTTCAATGGTGACTAATTATCGTCCTTATCTTCTTCACTTCCTTCTCCTATCTTTTCTACTCGCCTACTCCCTGTCGCCTCTTCATCCTCCGTTCCCTTCAAATCATTCTGACCTCTTTTACCGCTAGCTAACTTTAGTTGTTGTGGATTGTAGCTGCGTTTTCCCTAACCCTTTCTTCTTTCAGATTTAAGTATTTTTCCCACCTACCACCTACCTTTTCGCCTCTTCTCCTACTTTGTGTTCTATGTCCCTCTTCTCTCCCTTTCGTGGTGGTCCTCCGCCCATTGGTAATGTATATTCTATGGGTTTCATTTCCCTATCATATTTGTCTTACCAGTATAACCGCACAACGGAGGGTGTTTAATATAAAATATAAAACTATTTATTAAGATTTATTCTACCAGATTTAGTAAAAAAAAAATTGTAGCATAAGATCGTTTAAACCTTCAACTCCACATGGCACAACCAAACATTAAAGTTCACACTTGATAGTTCATATTAATACAATATAATGTTCATTAAGCACATAACGTTACTCTCATTATATACTATATTAGCAATCAATCCATATAGCAGGTACAAGCAGGGGTGGAGACACATCACCACTGGCCTGGGCATGTGCCCCTCCCAGTATTTTGAATACTGACAAACGAAATAAAGGTCTCGTTTCAAGATAAAAATAAAAAAACTCTGGCTCTCGTTCCCGATAAATAAAAGACCTAATCCTCGAAGAATAAAATCATGACTGTAATTCCTAGCACAACTCACCATCGCAAGTCATCCTCCGCCATAAATGTCGCTCTAGACTCTCCTGCAAAAGCGGCTTATTGTATTCTTCTCAACAGCAGCAAATCATCATGTCGTTGGTCGCTAGGTATAAAAATGGGTAAATGGTAATGAGTTGTGGCTTGATAAATTGATTTAATCAATTGATTTGAGTTCTTGGATTTCAAGTGCTTATTCTATCTTTTTTTGAAAAATATTTACATTATTATTATTTACAAACATCTAGCTGAAAAGACTAAGGTATACCACCCATGCACTGCCTCGCGGAATGACGTGAGAGTTTTGGATAGAGCTTGGCGGATTGTGTAAACCGACGCTTACTTTGTCAATAAGATGTTGGTAATCCTTCTGTGTCCAACTCATAAAATGAGCCCAAGGTATACCACTCCTTCACCGCCCCGCATACTGATGTGAGAGATGGGACAGAGCTTGGCGGGTTTGCACAACAACATTAGATTTAGAAGCAATGTTGGATACCCTTGGATTGTTTTTTATTATATATATATATATATATATATATATATATATATATATATGTATATGTATATATATATATGTAAATAGAGAGAGTTAAGCGAGAACATCTTAGCACAACTTCACTTAAAAGATCTAAAATATTATTGCAAGTAGTTTGAATCAACCATTATATTAATCAAATTACAATTTAGAAAACATTTCATACTCATCACCTACAAATCTCCCTATATACCAGTTACACTAAATTTGCTCATAATTCAAACTTTCCTTTCGTTACCCGTTAAGAGAAGTGATTTTCTAAACATTTTAATCGTACGACCAAAACTGTATATTTACTTCATCATGCCCATTTAAAAGTAAATTAAAATGCTTTTTTTTTTTGAATTTTTTTCTTTTTTGAATGGAAAAAGAAAAGAAAAATCTATGCAAAACCAAAATAAATATGTAACACCCCCCACACTTGATTTCGACTGCGAACCCATAGTTAACCCAAGTGGAAGGAGAAAAGAAAATGAAAATTTTGTGAAAAAATGACCTATATTTACAAAAAACAATGATTATTTACATTATATGAGAAAATATATTGATAAGATGTAAATGAAACGATCTTCCAAAGATTGATTCATTTGTCTTTTCACGTATGAGAGACACAGCTTAGGCTTGGAAATCCAAATCTTAAAAGATTTCGAAGTTGAATGTAGATTTAGAAAAACGACATTCATTTGAATAAAAATCGTGCGAGTTGTCTTATTTTCGATGATTTTTAAGGGAGATTGAACAATTGATCGAATTTCAAGTTTATGTTCACCCAAGTGAATTTCATAATTATCATTGAAAATTTCTTTCAAATTATTGATTTCAAAATAAAAAAGGTGATTCAAATAGTCCTTTAGGATTGACAACTCATGTTTGAGAAGATCAAAGAATTCATGTTCATCAAATTCGTCTTCCTTTGAATTATTTACAACTTCATTGCATATATCATTTTCAAAGTATAAAGTTGTTTGAAATTCGTTATTTTCTGAAGAAAAAAAGGAAGATCGAATTTTAAATTTTATTCCACTCTCTCAAAGAACTGAAATCCAAACCAATTACCATATTTTCAACAACTTCGTTAAGATTGTTATTTTCTATTCTAAAAGTCGTCGTTGGAAAATTATCGATTGCGGTAAAAGATGGATTATCATTTGACTCATCACACGTTGAAATTTGATTTTGTTGGTAACGTATTTGAATGTTGGTTTCAATCAACAAACCCATGTAATTATCGTGAATTCCGTTCATTTACTCAACAAAATCAAATATAATTATTTACATGAGAATTTTCAATTTGAAACTGCTGAGAACAAAAGTTTTCAGTTGCAACACAACTGAAATTATTCCTATAGTCAAAGTCGTTTGAAAAGTGATTCACATTTTCATTTTGAATTTGAAATTCATTTTGGAGTTCAAAATTGAATTGGCAAGGGCTATGTAACGACCCGTCTTTTTGCCCGATTCTCGCCGGTAATTAAACCAACTTAAACCGTACCCATAAGATACCAACTGTAACGACCCGCTATTTTGCTCGATTCTCGCCGGTAATTAAACCAAATTAAATCGTTCACAAGGATGGATTGTTATGGGTACTTACATATTTGAACAAAAATAACAGAACCTTTATTTTATTTCATTGATTACATCAGAGATTACAAGGATTATCAAAGTACCATATGTGCTTTACTACGTGAAAATCCTCTTGTAATACTATTATTAGTGCATAGTGTAGAGAAATCATTTCGCAAATAAATATAGAATCATAGCCCCATAACCCCAATTGTTTATATTGTTATATAGGTATACAATCAAAATCACATGGCTCGTATTGGAGTTTTGAGTTTCCAATATGATGGTTCCTGACACGAAAGATCAGTTGAGGACACGAAGCTAAGTATCCCCCAGTTAACATCCAGACAACGAACACCGAATACATAGCACAAAAGTGTATATCCTGGATAACATCTAGACATCGAACTCCGTATATACTTTATTCCCTCAGGTTTCGAAGTAGTACTACTGCCGAAGCTTTCGATTTCAACGACTATTATTTTAATACGTTTATTACTTGGAAAGTCCGGGATTTTCACACGGGCAGCTAGTTTTTTAGTTTTACAGTTATAGATCGTTGGAGCGGTCAAAAAGACAGATCGTTACAGATTATAATCAAAATCATTTGAATTTGGAATTGAATTTGAATATTGATTATTTTGAAAACTTTGACTTGAATTGCAGCACAAGAACAAATTACACCATTCATTTATTCTTTGACTTTGTTGAATTAACGATTCAATACTTGTTTCAAGATTGGAGGGTTGATCGCCATTTTGAAATGTAAAATCCAAATTGTTTGTATAATAGTTATTATTAAATTATCCATATGAATTTGGTGTGAAATTATGTGGATTGCATTGATTTTCACAACAATCGTAAAATCCATGGAAATAAGGAAATTCAGACATTTTAAAGAAAGCTTCTTTTTTTGAATTTTTTTTATTAGAAAAGAAAATATCCACAAAATAATTTTTTTTTTTTGAATTTTTTTTATATATGCATGAACCTTATGTAGCTATGTAAATGCAAATTACTTATTTGCAAATTTTCTAAAATTATATAATGATGGTTAGATTAATTTCAACAAAAGATTTCTCAGCCTATTAACGGATAGGAGTTATCGGTGCACCAGGAATCACCCTAGCAATGCAGCCGAATGTTTAAGTACCTTTAGAGGAACAATACTATAATATTTACGAACCACCGTAATATTTATAAACGATTATTACTCTGCCATAGTCTAGACACCGAGAAATAATTCGTTAGAAATAAACCAATGTCAAAATATAATGATTCCTAAGAAAATAAAACCAAAAATAAGATGAGTGCAAAACAGAAAATAAACGTGAATTACCAATGCAACTACAAATGATTTTTTATTATGTTTTAGAATTTTTTATGAATGCAAATGTAAACAAACAATAATGTAAGAAAAAAAAAGGGTTAGGATATGATACCAGAACGTGTAGATTTTTATTAGCAATTTATTTTTAGCGGCAATTTTTTTTAAGCAAGCAAGTATAGCAAAGCAAAGCAGGTCAAAGCGATATTCAAGCAAGCAGTCCTTCTGAAATTTCTGCAACCTGAAGAATATTTGAAAATGAAATATAAACCCCTTCTATTTTTTCTTTTCTTTTTCAAATAAAAAGAACAAGTTGAGTCAACTTCGAGTGCAAATTCAAAGAGCCTATTTCAAAAGCAAGTAAAATCAAATTCCAAGAAACGAAATTAAGATAAGGCTCAACCACAATGGCCCGTAAAGGCCAGTCGGCCCACAATGTCAACCTAAAAGCCGCAATACCCTCATTATACAAACGGACCTCTTCTTAAATCAGAACAACAAAAATGGAAAAAAAGAACGCAATTAATTTGGGGGAGATTTTTTTTTTTCTTAAAGTGTGAATATCCATTTCGGGGGATGAGGAAGGGAGTTCGATCTTCGGGTTCAGGAGTTTTAGGAGGGCGATTTTATTCGAATTGCGCGTGAAGAGTTGATGGCTCGGGTGGTTTCGGGTATGGTGAGGTGTTCGGTTGCACGGAGGAGTTGTGGAGGAAGATGAATGCCGGTGGTACTATTCCGGTTGCGGTGTGGTGGTTTAGGAGTTTGTTTAGGGGATGGCAGGTGAAGGTGTCGAAGTTAAAGTGCCTTTATTTTTGGAATTGGGGTAATTGGTGTTGAGTTTGACTGGACTTCAATGGTTAAGGGAGGCGGTTTTGATGAAGATGTGGTTATCTCGAGTTTGAAGTAGCAAATTTGGTTTGAGGCGATATGTGATTTTGGCAGCTGCGTTGGAGTTCGGTGATGGCGAATGATGGTCAAGATTGCGAGGAGTTCAAGTTTACTGTCAATTTTTTGTTGGAGATGACTGTTTGGAATTGTATTGAAAAGGCTGAAAGCAAGGGAACCCGAGTTTCTGTTCGGCTGTAGTTGGCGAAGCAGGTTGAAAGCAGTGAAAGTGGCGACTTGGTTCCAGTCTATTGAAGTGTCTTTGTGGTGATTTGTTTTGTTCGGTGATAGCTTAGTGGAAGGATGGAATTGTTTTGGTGTGTTTGCGAAGGACAATGCCAGAACGACTGAAAAAAATATGGTGAAATTCACTGCATCACTGCATCCTGAAATGTGCGGCAGGAAATCAGTGCAATTCACGGGGAAGAAAGAATCACACGGCTCAGAAAGCTGCCGTGTTTTCTAACTTACTTATTTCCGGTTGACTAAGTATTATCGGTTTGTGAATGATGGGGTTTATGGTTGGTGGTTCACGTGGATGCCAAAAGTTGTTGAACTTCTAGGAGTGGTTGTCTACGCTAGGCAGTATGAAGTGAAGGGGGGAAGTTGCTCGAAGATGGTTAAATGATGGTTGAATGGAAGATGTTTGAAGTGAGGTTTGAGGAATCTAGGGGTAATGTTGTGTTGATGCAGGTTGATGGTGGTTTGTTTGTGGAGTTGCTATCGTGTATGAAGTTGGGGGTAGTTGGAAGAAGTTATGGACAATAGTGGTTGATTATGAGAGCATCTCCAACTGTTCGGGTGTAGAATTCTAAATTTCTACACTCCGAATAATCGGAACAGGCAAATTTCCCAACAGTTTTGGATCCACGCGTTTGTTTAACAACCGCGTGGGACCACTATTTTTATATGTGTATATATTATGTTAATTTTAAACAAATTGTGTTCAATATAATTATGTTAATTTCTAATACTATTTTAATATATTGTTCGTTTAAAATTTTGTACTACTATTTTAATATGTGTACATATTGTTTCATATGTGTTTTTAATTTATATTCATATTGGAAGAACATAACTTGATACCGAAATTTTGACTACAAAGTTGCTTACAAGAAATAACAATGAAATAACTACTAAACTTATGATGCACGTACAAGCAATAAGCAAATTCATTTGCCTATTCAGTACCGTATCGGGTTATCCAACTATAACGCAGTTTGTAGGCTTCGTACCCAACAAAATCAGTCCCATACTCTGCAAGGTGACGAGAATCATAAGTTGTCTGATTCGTTTTAAATATGTTTTCATCTTCAGCTGTCTCTATAATCTTCTGGTATCGTTCACAAGTATCAACGAAACGCCGATGAGCCATATGAATTTCAGTAGAAGTTCGTGTAGTGGTGCATTTACGATGATTGTTATGTAATCTTGTTATCATAGACCAAAATTCTTCATGGGTAAGTCCTCCTCCATTTTGCAACAACAGCAAATCTCTCTTATCAACTTCGATATAGGATTTCACAAGTATAAGTAAGTCCTGAGGAGAGAAATCTGCTGTAATACCACTGGAGCTAGCTTCACCTTGGTTGGGACGATTACGGTTAACCACTTGCCTTCTTATGTTTTTGCGTGGACGTCCTTTTGCTTTTTGAACTTCAACTATTTGTTGAGTACCACGAACAATTTCATTTTGAGCTGGTTCTTCCGCCTCTTCAACTTGTGTATCTGGAACGAAACCACCATCTTTTTCCTCCTTCTTGTTCCGTTCATACTCATCAAACATTTTATCAACGAGTTCATCACTTATTATCCAATCGTCCATTTAAGCTACACACAAACAAGAAACATATTATGTACACAAAGACATACGTAAACACGTAGAAGGAACAAGAGTACTAATTTCTTACCTTATCGTCGTGACTTTTGTAGAACACACAATTCTGTAGGTATGGTTGGGGGACGAAGTGTAAACTATTTAAACAAGGGGGTTGATTTTTGGTAAAGCTCTGTCGTCATTATTTCAGCAGTACAAGATACAGACATATGACAAGACAACTCTCTGTCCTCAACAGTTGAGTTGCTACGTCTCTGCATTTCAGCAGTTGATGTTACTACACTCTGCACCACTAGGGTAACGTGTTATAGGGTAACGTTTCTGCATTTCAGCAGTTGATGTTACTGCACTCTGCACGACTAGGGTAACGTGTTATAGGTTGTCCAACGAATAAAAACAACTTGACTTGACAACTCGTACTGATTAAAGATGAGATGACCACTGCTTTAATAAAGCAAAGCCGGAAATAAGGGATCTTTAGACTGCATGCATTGGGAGTGGAAGAATTGTCCTAAAGCATATGCTGGAGCTTATCAGGGTAAGTCTCATACGTCAACTATTATACTTGAAGCTGTAGCGTCGTACGACTTGTGGATATGGCATGCTTTTTTCGGAATGCCAGGTTCGAACAATGATTTTAACGTAGTTGAACGCTCAACGTTGTTTAACGATTTGGCGAACGGTAGATCAGTTCCACATCATTTTACTTTAGAGGGTCACGAGTATGACCCTGGATATTACCTAGGCGATGGTATATACCCGCAATGGAGTACGATTGTCAAGACAATACCGAACCCACAAAACAATAAACAAGCAAAGTTTGCAGCACTGCAAGAAGGGCAAAGAAAGGATGTAGAAAGAGCGTTTGGCGTTTTACAATCCAGATTTGTCATAGTCAGTAATCCATGCAGACTTTGGTCTCCAATTAAAATGACTAGGATAATGTATACTTGTGTTATTTTACATAACATGATTATAGAGGACGAAAGAGACATGGAGGATGATTTCAATTACGACTGCACTGCTCCACCACCTGAGATTTGGCGTGAAAATATGATTGAAAGCGAACTAAAGCTTGAGTTTCACGTCGAAAGCCAAATGGCTTACCATAACGCACACATTCATCGAAGACTCCAGCAAGATTTAATAAATCATTTATGGAACTTTGTTGGAAATCAGTGAAACTGTTTACCCTTGGTTGTTGTATTTTCGTTGCTTTAGTAGTTCTAATATTGTACTTTGTATCCTTTAATCAATATCTGAAACTATGTATCCGTTAAATGTTAGTGAAATCATGTATCCGTTAAATGTTAGTGCAATCATGTATCTTAAGTTTTTTTGCAAATGTTGATTGTTTTTGTTTAATTACATCTTCGTGTCAAAATTTCGGTGGAAGGAAGATAAATATCACAAAATTTTCGTTAAACACTCCACGCGTCTGTTAAACAACCGCTTGAGTACAAGCGGTTGTTGAACAGGCGCGCGCTTGTTGAACAGACGCGTAATCCTACGCGTTTGTTCAACAACCGCTTCGGGAGTTTGGACATTCCGAAACTCTTCTCCCAGATTTCGGAACAAATCGGACTTTGCTAACTTAGTTGGAGGCCAAAACGAGTGTAGATTTCTGAAAATTGGATTTCCAACCTTTTGTTGGACTTGCTCTGAGGATGGAGTGTGAAGGGTTTGAGGCTAGCTGTGGGTCATGGTTTGTGTCTGGTTTCAGTGTCGTGAAAGTCAATAGTTTTGGCAGTGGTGTTTTGTGACAGTATGGGGATGTGGTGTTGTTTTGAGGAGGGAAGTCAGTGTAATGCTGAAGCCAAATTTGTGAAAAACAGGAAAATGACAAAGAAATGGAAATGTAACTCAAAGAGTTTGTTTGAAAGAAGGGAAATGTAAAAGTGAGACAGAGAAGTTTTGTGTAAATGTAACTGAATGTGTAAATGATCAAACAGAAAATAGAATTGAAATGTGAAAAAACAGATTCTCTTTGAAAATGTAGTGTTTTTTTAAGTGAAACTAAACAAATGAGCTAACAGTAGAAACAACTATCCAAATAAAGTAATGTAAACGAACACAGTAATGCAAATATAAATGAGTACATAACACAGGAACATGTTTTTTTTTAGAGGGAAGCAAGAACAAAACAAACACAAAAGTGAACAAATGCAACAACAAACAAATGAACAAAACAAACAACTTTTCTTTAAGAATAACACAACCTGAGACAAATGAAAAGAAAACTAATCAGAAGAATAAAATTAAAATCAATAGCTTTCCCGGCAATGACGCCAAAAACTTATTCAACAACGAATATTCTATTAATTAGAAATCTGTCGCGAAGTGTATAAAAACCACAAGGGCACGGCGTACACTTGTAGTACGTGGCGAATACGGGTCAATCCACAGAGAAAAAAGACAATATTAGATTCTACTCAATCAAATTAAAACAATGTCGAGAGATGTTAACTACAGCTACAACTAAACTAAACTAACAAACTAAGATAGATAAAAATAAAAGAGATAAATATCAACTTAGAAATAAATTCACTCTCTAGATCATAAAGTTCAACAAATTATGAAATTATGATCTCTCTTCTTTTTGTCATAAGTGTGATTACTTGATGTGCTTATTCTAAGCATAACATATTTGTGCTACTGATTAGCCCAACATAAGCCATCAAACTTCAACACAAACACCAACCCACTTGTTTAACTCTCACGAAATGACAAAAAAAAAAAAATGGAAATCAAAATTATTTTAAACATGGCCTATTAACTATTAATTAGAAATATAGGCCATTAAATTTCAATTTAAACAATCACTTCTATGCCATAATCATATTTAGATGAAAAGACAATTTGTGTTTTGCTTGTTTAAGCATAGTCTATTTGGTGTAAACAATATAGATTATCAAATTCAAAGCTAAATAACAAATTCAACAACTTCAACTATTTTCATTAAGTACAAAAAAGGAGAACATAAAATCAAATATTGTTGAAGCTAATGATTAGAGAGCTTCATTACCCCTAAGTTGAAGGAGTTTAACTATTCATGTATGTTATCAAATCAACAATTATAGCTTGCAACATAAAAAAGGGAAAAGATAGCAAAATAAAGGAAAATCTATTCTACTTAAAAATATAATCTAATTTAAAGGGTGTTTAACAAATTTTTCCATTGAGTTACCAACTAATTTTTTTCTTGAATTTAAATGGTGTTTAACTTGATATCACTTAAAAATATAATCTAATATATAAAAAGAATCACAAACGTTCCTTATTATTAACAATACAAACAAAAATAAAAAATGGTAAAAAATATATTACAATTATGAATTTTGAATTAAAATTTTAAACTGACTTTATATGATTTTTCTTTTGAAAGTATGAGATATATGTGGTTTATAAAAGCATATTTCACACGTAGACCATGTGTTACGGTGACGCACAAAACGTGTACCATAACGCTCATATCAGTTATTGTTATGTTTAATATAAGTTAAAGCGGAATTAATAGCTCAAAATTTAGTATAAACGGTGTGAATTATTCGCATTATAAATCAATAGAGGATGTACAACTTTGGAATTGTTACAAAGATGATACATGTGTTTTGAGAAATGGACATCAGACTAAAAAACAAAAGTTAGTTATAGACATTGGCATGAGACTTAAAAGTACGACAGCTGTTGCATGGTAGGACTTGAACCTACGACAATTGTGTCACGAGATATAATCCTTACCATGCAACAACGTCATACTTGTTATTCAAAAAATTCGTAGTCTAGTTCAAACTAGACTCTCGCTATTCGAGTTTAGGTTTAGAGTTCTTCCTTAAACATTTCTTAATAATCCGTCATGTATTTATTATCGTGCCAATTAACTTGTAAGTTTCAAACAACTTTGAGCAAATGTTTTGGATTCAACTCTGTTGATAATCAACATACAAGCGCTATGTGGATCTGTTTAGATGATTACACAAATGCTTTCCACATAAAGCAAGTAGCATGTTATATGTATCATGTTAGCGTAGGTTATCAAACTAAAGGACATATGTATCATAGTAAACAAATAAAAGATGGCAAAGTATTTAGGGTCCGTTTGATCTTGAATGGGAAGCGTTATTTGGAAGGGGAATTTAAAAGGGGTATTTGAAAAAAAATTATTATGAACAAGGAATGTGTTTTTTTTACAAAAGGGGCAAATTTATAATTTTAATTGTTTTTGTTTTTATTATTTTAATGTTTGTGTTTATGTTTTTGTTTTTGTGTGTATATTGTTGAACAGGATAGTTGAATGCAAAATACAAATTGCAAAATAAAAAATATTGAATTGAAATACGCATTACAACACAACCACTATAACACATCCATTACAACACATCACAACAACACAACCACAAAAGAAAACACCACCACAACACAACCACAAAATAAAACACAAGTAGAACATAATCACAAAGGAAACCAACGTTGTAGTTCAATCTGGCGCGCTCATTGAACGCCGTTGCGATCAGCTGGTACCATCCTCCAACATTGTGTGCATGGAAATTGAGATGTTGCATACACAGATCGATGAAAGCGCTGGTCATGTCGTTGTTCCACTCGGCAATGGAACGGGTAGATGGAGATTGACTTCCTGCCATTCTGGGAAAAAAAATCCTAAAAATTACAAATAAAATATATATGGAAGTAAAAAAGCAAAAAAATACAAATATAAAAACAAAAACCTGAAGAGATCGACGAGTAGACGGTGATTGGAGCTTTTATTTTCGGATTTGTGGTTGTTTTGGTGATGGAAGGGGAATGAAAGTAACCAAATATATATGGAGGAGAAGGAATCAGCTGTTCTGGAAATTTCATCGCGTCAGATGTGCGTCTGACACGTCGCACGCGAAAGCCACATTTTCAACTGTTCGTCTTGAAGGGGCAAACGTGTGGGTCCCACTATGGACATGTCCGACGCGTCAGACGCAGATGCGAACTTTAATTGGCCAGTTCGTAAATCAAGCGGTACCTTATTAGATTCGGGACTGTTAAATCGGATAACCTTGTTTTAGTATAAAAAGACAATCAGTTCAAAACACGACTAATTGAATAGAGCAACTCGTGTTGACATATGGCACATACCGCAGAGTGGTCAAAAAGCCAATTTGCCTTCATAGAGATATGAAGTTGTGGAAGCATATAACTAACCATGTTATCATGCAATATATTACATTTTGGTATGTAGAATGGTTCCTCATTAAGCGTTTACCATGAATTACTTGAGCACATAAAGCTAGACCATGTATTTTATATTTTATATTTTATATTGCATGTTTAGTTGATTCACAAAAAAAAATATGGACGTGTATAACCAACCATATTATCATTTTATTTTAAAGGATAAAACATAAGAATTTAAGTATTAGTTTTACAGTATGTATGATATCAAAATTTGACCACCAATTTTTAAGTATTGGTTTTACAGTGTTTACAATATCAGAATTTAACTCTTGACTTTTAAGTGTCAATCTTACCATTGGTATTGTTTTTTAGAATGAGTTTTTGATGAATTGTACTTGGCTTAAAAAAGTTATAAAGACGTAAAATCAGTAAAATCTCCCTTCAATAAATTAATAAAGGACTCCTTCAAGCTGCAATGGACTTTTGGGTTTTAATAAAATTATAATGGGCATTCACTAGCATTTCATTTCCTCGCTAGGATGTTACAACGTTATAATTTAACCATACTTTGGATCATGCTGACATCATTGTTATGTCCACAGTATTTATAGCCTTGGTTCAATATTTTGGTTTCTTGGGCAGATTCGGTTTGTGGGTAGCACTAATGGTTGTTGAGTTTGATTAACAAACAACAAGGTTCCAATGATGTTTATTAGTTAAATTAATTCTACATATAATCGTGTATGGCTCACATTGGTACCGATAGGTATTTACATTCTAAAAAAACTATAATAGTATGATACGTACAGCAACACCCCCCTATCACATGCACCCACACAACACAACCATGCACGTCCTAAAAGAAATGCATAAGTGCCAAAAGATTGCTGGATTGAAGAAAAGGGAATACCAAACAATTTTGTTACAATGAGCACATGCATCGTGCTGAATTAATCTTTTTTATTATTTTGTATTTAGGAAATTTCCTTTCTGTTTTTAAATATGCAAGTTGGTTACAAAAAGTAGATCTAGAATTATCTTAGGAATAGCCACGTAACGAAAAGTTGTTACAATAAGTCTATATATGTGTACCTGAATCGAATGGAACAGTGTGGAAAAACTATTACTAAATTCTCTATGCTCCCATTTTTCTTTCTGTATTGATATGTCTTCATCATCGTGACTTCTCTTCCTTCCCTTCTCTGATGCAACTCTTATCATTTGGTGCTTTCACCTAGGTTCTCTCCTATCTATGTTAGAGTTTGTGCCCTAGAGGCAATTCATTTGATGAGATTGATAACATTGTTGATGTTATTATTTTATTTTGAATAAAATATTATTCTTTTATATTATATTTACTGCGTAATATAAATATTAATATAATAGAAATCCTTAGAGTAATAATACGGAATTATATAGTTCGAGTAAGACTGAACTTGAGATTATATGATGTGTTAAGTATTATAACTCTTAAAAGTCCCTAGTCGAGTTTTATTGTTTATACAGGACAACAATAAAACGATGAGACTAGTATATTGATTGACTGATGATCACATCTCATTGATCATTAATATACGTGATATTAAAGTCAAGATATAAATACGTATTGGAGAATATCGTATTGGGCTGACCCGCCGTGAGATAACTCCATGGAATATAATTAACAGTATCATAAGTTATTCTCATAGTGAAAGTGATGTAATGGTCCTTAGACATGAAATCATTATAATTTTATTCGAGTATATTTGTGTTTTGATATCATCTAAAGTTATTTCGTAACAGAGTAACGATAACGGTGATTGTTGGATACATCTCGAATCGAATAGAAATTATGAATGATCTAGATGGAATTTAACCCTGCAATATATTTGTGGTGATATCCATGGGCCTCTTGATTGGGTGAGACTGTGAAATTCATGGCCGTGCTCAAATATTGATTTGTTTTGAACAGTATACTCATCGATCAAGATAAAGGATTAAATTATAAGGAGGATGATACGATCCATGTCTCTAGTTTAATCTTGGATATACTGGTTAAAAGGATTATATTACATTGATACACTGGTCGCGGAAAGGTTGTATCGAATCGATTATAATATTATAGCTTGGGTAGCAGTGATGTATTGCTAGATGCCAATCTCTGTTTATGATTTTAAATACGATTTAAAATCATTGCCAACGTTATAGTAACCTATAGGGTCACACACTTAGAACGTGATAAAGGGAAAGTCATGTATTCGGTAGATAAAATATCAAATCTGTTGATGTTTTGTTTAACATTGAAATGGTAAAACGGCGGTTTCCTTGTTTGATGGTACACACTAGGTTTTATAGGGTATTTTAGTCCTTATTAAAATAGTGTGGACCATCAAAAAGAAAAGATAAGATCAAAAATAAATAAAAAAATCGGTCGATATAATTTTGATGTAAAACCCTATTCATGGCGGCGGCTAGCACCAAAAATCCCCGATCCCTTCTTCAATTTGATCGGAGAAGAACACGTTCGTGTGGATAACCTCTAGAGGCTCCGGCGTTTTGTCGAGCTCCTGATTCGGTTCATCCAAGTTATTTTTGTCAGGGTTTCATCAGCTTCTTCATCACGGCAGGTATGAATCATAACCTAATTTGATTTCGTATTACTGTTTTGCAATAGATTCATGGTTTAATTTGTTAAATCGTTTGTATTAAGGTAATCGATTAGATCTGAATTTCCTTCAATGGTATCGGAGCTGGGGTTTGCAAAATCAGTAATTATGAAACCGTGATTTAGGTTTATTTGTGTTTAATTATTAGATTATCGAGGTCCTAACATCATGAATTCAGATCTGATGATAAATTCGTATTAAAGGTGAAATTGTTTCACTTAGAAATAAAACTATGTTTTGATTCAAACAGTAAAAATGTTTTACTGTAAACAAAGTTTTGCACTTAGTATATAACTTTGAAGTGGAATTTTGTTTGTTAGATCTGAATTTTAATCGTATTTTAAAATTGCAAATCTCATAATTAAACTTTATTTGATTTACAAATAAAGGGATTCTGATGTTAGAATTTAACTTTATATTCACTTATAAAGTAAAATGAAAATGGTTCACTGAAAAATCAAGTTTGTATTTTGATACAAAGCTGGAAGTAAATTCATGTATTAAGAATACTGAATTAGCTTGCATACCTTTTGTGCATAAATAGTATTCGAATCTGGTATTTTAAAAACTATTATAAACAGCATTTATTAATAATTAAAATCTGATTTTAACTAGAATCTTAAATAGCTTCTAACCTGTCTATCTATCAAAGAACCTAGTCATAAATCAAAATCAGTTTTGGTTGATCAAGAAAGGTAAGGCAGTCTTGTTTTAATTTTGAAATACTGATTTCATAATGTATATTATTGCCTGATTAATCTGAAAATGTTGATTAATTGCTGCCTCTATATGTTATATATATATAGCATATATCTATGAATATTAGATTAGCTAAGGGTTCATGACTAGCTTTATACTTGTAAGCATAAGAGATAACAGGTTTATAGTGTGTGACATTGGTTATTATCTGAGTGAAATGTTTATAACGTTGATCAATGAACACTGCAAATTTTGTAATCAAAATGCTTGATTAAACTGAGTAAAAATGTTTTGACTCAGTTATACAAAATATTTTAATATGATTAAAGACCTGTTTTAATAGTTTGATCTTTCAAGTTTTTGGTTTTAATAATATTTAATTTGATGAAATCAATTATTATTAAAATATGTTTCTGTTTTATTTGTTAAAAACAGAAAGCTTGATCATGTTCGGATTTCAGATTTTGACACAAGTTTAGTGTTGGAATATCATACATATGACCCCATGGTTTTACTAACATTATAAAGGTTATAAACATAACTGTTCTGAATCATAACAGTCGTATTATGATTTATTTAGTTTGTAAATGCATATATGATATGTTTTATGAAAGTATAAAGCATACATGGATTCTCATATATAAAATTGACCTGTTATGTCTAAAGCCCATTTGGAATTGTATGTACTAACTATATATATTACAAACTGATTTCTTAATAACCAGAAATATGATTTCTTATTTAAATTTCAGTTTTAATGTACCTGTATAAATGATTGTGTCCAGATGCTAAATTGATTTCAGTTCTTCCTTGTATGTTTGACCTGCATCATATTTATATGATCTTCAAGATGAGAATGCTGCCATATATTAACAATTAATATATGAAAGGTAACATAATTGTATTTTGAATAAAGTATTATGATTGCTTCAGAAAGTCAGGAGTTAATACTGCAATTAAATTTGCAGATGTATACACTTTGTTATGAATGTACTTAATGATTAATTAAGTTTTTCATAAGTATGCACATCTGCAATTTGGTCTCATGATTTATAGTAATGTTCTGAGATTATATGGATTTTAACTCATATGTTGTTTGAGTATAAATCTGGGTGAATATTTGTTGAATGAATAGCTCAGTTCTTATTGTTATGTTAATGTATGAGTGTATAGTGACTTAGAATCCAAACATATGTTAAACTCATATGTGAATTTACTGATTAGATCTAGATTTACTACAAGTTTACATGTTCTAATTTTGGCTAACATGTTATCAAAATGTAGATGTATTTCTACGTATTCAATATATAATGATATATCCATTTTGTAGTTCTTAATTCTCAGTTTTTTTTTGGGATTAGAGTTAGATTTTGAAATCTGGACTGAATATAAATCACATGTAGTTGCATACTTACTGATATACTTTTGGTAAGATATCAAGAGGTTGATATGATCTTAAAATTCTGTAAGATCGATATGAACCTAACTGTATATATAAAGATGTTTCTTAACAATAAGGATGCATAAAATAGACTGTAAATGAATGTAACAGTATATGATACTGTGTTAAAAAATGATGGATTTAATATATATATATATATATATATATATATGTTGATTCTATAAGTACACTTAGTAATTCATAACCCATTTATTTGCATCTTGTATCTAGAAACATTAACACTTTCTTATATTATCACATATCTGTTAATATAGCTAAAACTGATTTATTCAGTTAATCTACATGTATGCAAGTGATAATGATAATTTCCCTTTTTGATATATGTATCTAGCACCTTTTCAGAATGGTCTTGATATTATAAAATTTGTTTGATTCTGCACCAACACAGGACATTACACATTATGATGTACAGTTTATATATATATTTGTGTTGCTAAATACATACATACATATTGCAAATATGATTTGCAACAGCCTTACATTTGATTGATGAATCTCAAATGCTGTGTATATAATACAATACATTTTAAATTAATTTTTGATGTGATCAAATTAAACATATATATTATATGTGTTTGATGTAAATATATATGACACTGCACACAAACATCATATATACATTTGATGTATATAAACTACGGCATACACATTATATACATTTGATGTATTGTTTGCAGATCTGACCCTGTGAATTGATATTGAATCTACAGGGTAGCAGAGGTGCATACTGAAATTGTTTCAGCAAGAAATGCAACTCCATGAGAAGGTTTGCGACTGGACAATACTACTAATGTATTCTGTGAAATGAACAAGTGAGACTTGTTCTATTATTGAAATGAATGTATATTTATCTTACATCATAGGTATTTGGAAATATAAATATTCCACTGTATTTGATGTATATGTATATTAGATGTGGCATGAATATGCATTGCCGGATGTATTGGTTTTATTAAAACTTTCTGGAATAGTCCATATTACATGCTAATCGTGCGTGCAAAAGTTTCAATGGAAATATACATGAGATTGTCTCATATATATATATTTGCTAATAGCATAGCCTGTTACATGTATAAATGTGTACTTCAGAATAAGGAAAGTGTGTACACATATAGTACCTGTGTTCAAATTGTTGTTATATGTGCATGAGTGAATTTGGTTCATGGGTCTAGTATTATTATATGTATTATGATCTGGCCCTTTACTAATAAATCTGAAAACCGATGTGATCAATTTTATTAGTAATTTGATTTATAACACCCTAATGGCCCAATATGTATGCTTTATATGTTAACAAGACTTGTACATCTCTTAACGATTGTAAATAATGTATTTCAATATATGGATATGATGTTTACAAAAGGTTTGTAAAATACTTTCTCCAAAAGTATGTAATTTTATTTTATTTTATTTTAAAGACTTGAAATATCCAAAAGAAAGAATGTACATGTTATATTCATTCTAGAATTTCGTTGGGGATAATATTACTAATATAAAATACGTGTTTTGAAATGTTCAAAAACGTGGAAAATAAATTTTCCAGCGATTTTTTTTGTATTACATATTATATGTGTGTGTGTATATATATATATATTATATATATTTGTAAAATACATATATTTTGATATATGTGAATAAAACTAATTTTGTTTTCCACTACGAGTTATAAATTCCCTCTAAAGCAAATTTTGTTATATTAAGTCATGGTGAAGTTTTCCAATAGTACACCCATCACTGTCCAATCTCATTAGGATGTAACTAACGCCAAAGCGTTGTGCACCTTTTGTTTTGGTTATATGCGGTAGGAGTAATTGTGGTGCTTCGACTGTATTATTGGGTTTGACTTAACTAAGCTGCATAATAGGATTATGGCTTAGAGACAACAGCGTGAATTATTCTATATTTGAGCAAATGAATAATACTGAACAAAATGTTCATCATGCGATCCAAGAATTGTATACACGATATAATTGATATAAGATATCTACCTAAAAGGTTGTGTTTTGGGTTCAGCCAAAGCAGGGTCAAGGCACGACTAGATATGGTTCTTAGAACACCATTATATATATATACTGATATATGTATATAAACAGAGAGATGTTAATTTGAGTGGGAGCGTATTTTAGTTTAAATTAAACATTTATGTTAATATAAATCTTGATTGTCAAAATTTTATATTAAATAAATATTAAAGAATCGGTTATTATTTATTATCTACTGTAGATATTAAATAATAAATAACAAAATAATTTAAATTAATCCTTGAGAAGGATAAACTGAATTAAATCAAGTTTCTTGACTAACATTAAAATTTAGGATTGTCCTTAAACAAATTGAAACATAGATTGTTCTATCGAATAGGGAGGATCTAAAAGTTAAAGTGTGACTTCAACTGAATAACATATAAATGTTATAATAATCTACTTATACATCTCTAGTACTAGACACTAGATATAAAATCACATAAATGTATGTTGATATATAAAATAGCGGTATGAGTAGAAATCTGATAAAAGGACAAGTGGACTTACAATTGGAAATGAAGCAAGTGTTGTTGAATTATCCATAGGAAGTTGATTCTTGTTGATTAGACTGGCTTAATTAAATAAATAAAATAATTGTTATAATGAAATTCCACTTAAGATAATTGTTATATTAAATCTTGTTCAGACAAGTTTGAATTTCATTTGTAATAAATGAACAATTGTTATTCATTTTATTTAAATGAAATATCGTATGGAATTTCACAAATAGTTAATGATCTTTGTAAATCTTTAACTATAATGTACTTGACATTAATAATGAATGGATTAAATTTAGTGATTTAAATCCGATATACCTCTAGCATTACCGGTTAGCCCAATAAACAAGAAGGTATATCAAAACTCCATAATGATGAAGTTTTAAGGTCATTTGATTTGAATCATATGAAGAATACAAATCTTGTTCATTAGGCAAAATAACTGAATCGCCTTTCACTTGACACAGTGAATGAGTGATAAGTATTGGGTATGATACATAATGATGTATTTGGAGCAATGAATACATGAGCTAGGGGGAGGTTAGATTACTTCATTATATTTACTGATGATATCAGTAGATACAGATATGTGTATCTTATGAAACACATATCAGAATCCTTTGAAGAGTTCAAAGAATTCAAAATGAAGTTAGAAGTCAATATTATTTAAAAAATAAATAAATAATTTTCGAACAAATCGAAGAGAATATTTAAGCCAACTATTTAATGACTATTCAAAGGAGTTTGAAATTGTTTCACAACTCACTCCATTTAGAACACCATATTGAGATGGTATGTCTGAAAGAAGAAATTGTACTTTATAAGATATAGTACGATTAATAATAAGTCATATAGATCTTCCTATAAATTAAATTTAGAACAATTATATTAAATCCCACTAAAACGATTTTAAAGAAGCCATATAAGATATGGACTAGGAAATGTCCTAGTGTGTATATTTTGAAGATTTGGGATGTAAGGCGTTTATTAAACGTCCCTCCTCTGATAAGATCGAACCCAAATCAAATGATTATTTTGTGTAATATCCACGAGATATAAATGGATATTATTTCTATAAATTCTCTGAGAATAAAGAATGTTTATTGCTCAAATTGATATCCTTTATAAAGGAGAACCAGTCTCTAAGATACCGATAGGAATGAAGTAGAAGTCGAAATGTCTCGAAACCACAAAATGTCACCGAATCTTGTATAGACAAGAAATTGAGTGGGAGTGAGACAATAATTCTAATGTTATTTGATAACACATTAATTATTGTAAATTATGTTATTTTAAAACAAGAAATAAATACTGATTCTAAAGAAAGAAAAATGTTTGGATTAAGAAGTTCATGATTAAACTTAATTCATTGTTGATCCAATGATTTACGTTGCGATAACAATGTGGCTACTGCTCAGGCCTGAAACCTTAAACTCACTATATAAATCCAAACATATATTTAAGATATATAATTCTTATGTGAAGTTGTTCATATAAGAAATAAACATATCTGCAAAAGTTACAAAAGTTGTAATGTTGCAGACCTGCTGAATTAAACTCTGTCGCAGCACAAGTTTAATAGTCACACTAGTTTCATGAGTATACGATACATGAATGATTGACACTAGTGCAAGTGGGAGATTGTTAGAGTTTGTGCCCTAGAGGCAATTCATTTGATGAGATTGATAACACTGTTGATGTTATTATTTTATTTTGAATAAAATATTATTCTTTTATATTATATTTACTGCGTAATATAAATATTAATATAATAGAAGTCCTTAGAGTAATAATACGGAATTATATAGTTCGAGTAAGACTGAACTTGAGATTATATGATGTGTTAAGTATTATAACTCTTAAAAGTCCCTAGTCGAGTTTTATTGTTTATACAGGACAACAATAAAACAATGAGACTAGTATATTGATTGACTAATGATCACATCTCATTGATCATTAATATACGTGATATTAAAGTCAAGATATAAATACGTATTGGAGAATATCGTATTGGGCTGACCCGCCGTGAGATAACTCCATGGAATATAATTAACAGTATCATAAGTTATTCTCATAGTGAAAGTGATGTAATGGTCCTTAGACCTGAAATCATTATAATTTTATTCGAGTATATTTGTGTTTTGATATCATCTAAAGTTATTTCGTAATAGAGTAACGATAACGGTGATTGTTGGATACATCTCGAATCGAATAGAAATTATGAATGATCTAGATGGAATTTAACCCTGCAATATATTTGTGGTGATATCCATGGGCCTCTTGATTGAGTGAGACTGTGAAATGCATGGCCGTGCTCAAATATTGATTTGTTTTGAACAGTCTACTCATCGATCAAGATAAAGGATTAAATTATAAAGAGGATGATACGATCCATGTCTCTAGTTTAATCCTGGATATACTGGTTAAAAGGATTATATTACATTGATACACTGGTCGCGGAAAGGTTGTATCGAATCGATTATATTATTATAGCTTGGGTAGCAGTGATGTATTGCTAGATGCCAATCTCTGTTTATGATTTTAAATACGATTTAAAATCATTGCCAACGTTATAGTAACCTATAGGGTCACACACTTAGAACGTGATAAAGGGAAAGTCATGTATTCGGTAGATAAAATATCAAATCTGTTGATGTTTTGTTTAACATTGAAATGGTAAAACGGCGGTTTCCTTGTTTGATGGTACACACTAGGTTTTATAGGGTATTTTAGTCCTTATTAAAATAGTGTGGACCATCAAAAAGATCAGATCAAAAATAAATAAAAAATCGGCCGATATAATTTTGATGTAAAACCCTATTCATGGCGGCGACTAGCACCAAAAATCCCCGATCCCTTCTTCAATTTGATCGGAGAAGAACACGTTCATGTGGATAACCTCTAGAGGCTCCGGCGTTTTGTCGAGCTCCTGATTCGGTTCATCCAAGTTATTTTTGTCAGGGTTCCATCAGCTTCTTCATCATGGCAGGTATGAATCATAACCTAATTTGATTTCGTATTACTGTTTTGCAATAGATTCATGGTTTAATTTGTTAAATCGTTTGTATTAAGGTAATCGATTAGATCTGAATTTCCTTCCTAGGTATGCTCTTTCACCCTTATAATCCCCTCCTCTTCTTCCTTAATGTCCAACAAAATCCCATCACCATGACACGAATCGATGATGCCTTCCAGCAGCTTGCTGAGCATCAAACCACTATCAGTACCATCCAAGCCATCCAAAACTCACAAAAGTTCCATGCTCGAAACCTCGACAACCAATAACATTGACATCCAATCTGCTCTAGCTGATATAAACAGCAAGCTTGACAATTCACAAATCCATTCACCCACCAACCAAACTTCTACCACTTACCATCCATCTCCAAACAGCCGCCAACCACCATTATTAGCTACACCGACACCCACTAGAACCCCTAAATGCTCACTCACAACATTCAATGGCACCTATCCAGATGATTGGATATTTCAAGTGGATCGGTTCTTCGCTTATTACTCTACACCCGAGGACCAAAGAGTGGATCTCGCAAGCTTCCATATGCAAGGCCAAGCTTTATCAAGGTTCCAATGGATGCATTGCAACAATCAAATCTCTACTTGGGCGGCTTTGACCAAGGCAATAGAGAAGCCATTTGGACCGCCTACATTCCTGAACCCGCAAGCAACATTATTTAAGCTTAAGCAGGTAACTACCGTTGAAAACTACCAATCTATTTTCAAAAATCTTTGCAACCGATTACCATACTCTCCAACGAATCCATTCTCCAATGCTTTATTTCCGGCCTTAAAATCCATATACAAAACAAGTTACACCTCCACAAACCCACCACCATCATTGACGCTATCGAAGGTGCCAAGCTTATTGAAAAAAATACACTGACCAGACCAACTTTACATTGTCTGGAACCAACCAATACACTTTGGAACAAACCAAGAACCTAAATACACTCGATCATTTCCTCAAACACCTCGAGTGAAAACACCTAAATCGCCTATTCCGATCAGAAAATTATCAGCATCACAAATGCAGACCGGCAAACAACAAAGACTATGCTTCAACTGTGATGAAAAATATCACTTCGGCCACCACTGTAAGCCTACCCACATCCTCATTATTTTGCATGAATTATCCACCAACGAAAATATCCATAAACCCGATACGACACCCACTATCGAACCAGACCCACCTCCTATAAACTTGGAACATAACCTCGCGGATTCAAACCAAATAGACCTACATGAAATCTCCTTCCACACTTTAATGGGTTCAACTCACCCACGATCAATCCACCTTCCTTCCTCCTCGATACTGGCTCCACCCACAACTACATCCACCCTAAAGTAGCGACATTCCTAGGCCTCAACCCTGAGCTCTCCAATTCGTTAGTGGTTACCATAGGCAACGGCAAAAAGCTGCGCAACGCCGGCAGTTACTCCGACGTTTAAGTCAACATCCAGGAGCATCAATTCGCAATCGACTTTCACTTGCTGGAAATCATAGGATTTGATGTTGTTTGTGGTGATCAATGATTAGAGACACTTGGACCCATAACAGTTGACTATAAAAACTTAACCATAGCTTTCAATTGGAACGCTAAGACTGTTTGTTTAAGTGGGTTGGGCCAAGAAAAAAATCCAACCCTATTTCGGCCCAGCAGCTTCAAATAATGGACGCAACCACAGCTACATTTCAACTGTTACCTGCCAGCACTGATACAAACGACCTTGAGGACAAGGTAAATCTCCAAGGAGTGGGTATTGATACGCACAGCAGCGACCCTATCACATGCACCCACACAATACAACCGTGCACGTCCTAAAAGAAATGCACAAGTGCCAAAAGATTGTTGGACTGAAGAAAAGGGAATACCAAGCAATTCTGTTACAATGAGCACACGCATCGTGCTGAATTAATCTTTTTTATTATTTTGTATTTAGGAGATTTCCTTTCTGTTTTTAAATATGCAAGTTGGTTACAAAAAGTAGATCTAGAATTATCCTAGGAATAGCCACGTAATGAAAAGTTGTTACAAGAAAGTCTATATATGTTACCTGAATCGAATGGAATAGTATGGAAAAACTATTACTAAATTCTCTCTGCTTCCATTTTTCTTTATGTATTGCCATGTCTTCTTCCTTGTGAGTTCTCTTCCTTCCTTTCTCTGCTGCAACTCTTATCATAGTTATGCTAAAACATATTGTGCGACAGTTATGACTTTATCGAATGTAATATTTTAACATAAAACATTTTTCAGAGTATTTAGAATTTAAAATACATTATACGAACCATAAAGTAAGTTTAAATATATTGTATATGTATCTTTGCAACTGAATATATCCTACGTTCCAAGTTAAGTAATTGAAAAAACATATCATCAAAATTGAAACGACCCGAACTTCCCCGATAAGGAAAGCCCGGATTGAATTGAGAACAAGACGAATCAGAACGCAGACAGAATAACATTTCATTGTTTATTACAACAATTCCATCAGAATACAAGAATATACAGAGTATGAATGAAAATTACACATTATTCAATATCAGAGATTTAAATACAATACTGCAGCGGAAAATAATACAAAACACAACTGAAGGAGATATACAGATACAGAGCTTTCCGGATATCATTCCAGCTATAAACCAGGTTCCTGTAAATATAAATCTGCAAAACCAAAACTACTAGCTGCCCGTGTCGAAATAAGGGCACACAGAGTTTAGGTTAGAACAATAAACTCCAGGTCAGTCATGTGACTGGTGTGAGAACTAAAACAGTAATTAATCTTTATTTTAAAGTTAGTAAAATCAAGGGACCACGCCGTATAACACAGAATGGGTTTCCTCCCAAGAATACCAATACATAAAACAACAGCGCAATGCTAAATAAAGAACAATGAAGTTATTATAAGACCCAGGTCCCGTCACACAATGCAACATAAACCAGAGGATAGGGTTTTACCTTATAATAGCCAAAGAATGCTTGATACGCTAAATTTCATCTTTTATTACTATAAGTGTATAGTGTCAAAACAATTTCAATCATAAGTATTAATCATTGACGGCATGGGTACCATATATCATGTACTAGGCTCTACAATCAAAACCGCACATGTCACGTATTGGAAGTTGGATTTCCATTTGTGAACCAAGGCAAGGGATCGTCCTTACCGAATTCGAGACACTCTAGCCCGCCTTTCAGGTCAGAGCTCGAGTGACCTTTGGATCGTCAGGGCCGGTCCACCGATGTGGATTAAAATGCCTGAACACTGCGTTTCCCCACCCTACGGGGTGTTAATGAGTCCAATGACTCCATCGGCTCCACACAATCACCGATATATCCGAGGCGCCTCGCAACAGCAACAACCACATAAGTCAAACTCGTCAGGGCATGTAAAACCACTGACACCACTTCTAGCTAGAAGGAAACGCATGCCCACCCTGATGTCCTCTCCCGTTTCTGGTTCACAACCGGGGTGTGAGGCTCGCGAATCAACGCTACACAAAGCTATGCCACACAGGTCGTGCTTCGATCATCAACCACAAGAATCTACTTTCCAACAGAAGCCTTGATCAATTGCCACTTAGGCATGCCACACAGGCAATTCACTCCATGCGTTTGATATCCATCAATATATAACCTCTGAGCTCGTACGTCTCATAGAAGGGCGTTAAGCAAGAGAATAAATTCTCCACCGCCAAACAAATATATATTTAATTGAAATCAATCACACAGAATAAAATCCAATGTCAGACACACAGTCGATTTACAAGTCCATTCTGGGTCTGAATGAAACCGAAGGCACCTTGTACCTCGCATATCCATCGATCTCCAAGTACGTCTGGATGATCACCAACTGATTCCCTCCTCTTGGGTGTACAGCCCAATCAAGATCATCAGTAATCACACAAACGATGTGAAGACCTCCGGTGTTCAACCACCGTCTTCATCCTCGACACTACGTCGAATCAGTTATTCAGAATGGGATAAACCCGGTCTTTCTGGATAACTCGTGTATATAATAAACATGTGTTACAAAAACACAACATACGACTTATTCCAATTCAGAATATTCTTTTATTTAAATATTCTTATACTTTGGGAAAGGTTCCCATTAATTTTAACGAAGATAAATTCTTTAAATTTATTCTTTAATCTTCCTTTGAATATCGATTCAAACCAAATTATGGTTTATCCAAACTAGTCGGGATTAGCGAACCACACGAAGTAATCATTTATTTTATTTCCCAATCCCCACCTATTCATCCCATGAAGTAAAACTGGTAACACTTCATATCTAACACTACAGTGTTATCGGTAAATTCAATTACCATTTCATGTTCAAATCTAATTAAAGATTTAACTATCGCCTGGAGCAAAACTGGTGATACTCCATTCTCGATCATTTCAATCTAATTAAAGATTCATTAAAACTCCACTTAGTTTTAATCTTCCCAAAAATCAATATCAATGATTGTTTAACTTGGGAAATCATATCCTGTCTTTAACTAGGTTAAAGAACCAATGTCATTTAAAACACGGTTCACTATAAACCCAAAATCACATTCCATTCCAATTCAATTATTGAAACTTCTGGTTACTTTTTAAAACCCTTTCAAATCCAATTTATTTATTTCAAAAATAAATAAATTATTATTCTAGTTCAAAACTAGTTCATTTCGATAAAAATCTATTTTTAACTTTTCAAATTTGGAATTTTTCATCTCAATTCTACACAAATCATTTCTTATGATTTTACACAAATTATTACCATTTTTAATAATTTTATCAAGGCCCGTACAGTCGATTTCCATCAACGGCCATCGAACAGCACTTACAGCGGCCTTTTCCAAATTTGATTTGGATATAATTCCAAATCCAACCGTTAGATTTCAAATATCTAAGCTCTTTTCGATTTGAACCCAACGGTTCCTGTTTTAGGAGAATCCGACGGTTGGATCTCCCGTAATATCCATTCGAAGTCAATGGTCGAAATTCGCGAACTGCCGCGGCGTGGCGCGTTCTATTCAGGCCATTATATATATAATATATATATTATATATATTTCGTCGATTTCCTTTCAAAACGTATTTTATAAATCGTTTTAAATTCGTTTTCGAAACGATTTCAACTTCATATTCAATTTCGAATCAAAATTGAATATTCCACAGCATCGATATACAAATGATAATATTTTCAAAACGTTATATTTTGAAATCACTTTCTTTTCTATATTCATTATAAAAATGAATAAAATCGATAAAAATATCGTTCACATCAAAATGTCGTCAATCTAGTCAATACGGCTTTTATTCAACACATGAATGTTTATTCTATTCAACACATGAATATTTATTCTATTCAACACATGAATTTATTTCTGTTCAACACATGAATTTATTTCTATTCAACACATGAATATATTTTCTATTCAACACATGAATTTATTTCTATTCAACACATGAATTTTTTTTTATTATATTCCTTATTTTCCAAATTGGAATGAGGCCCAATCAATTACCATATAATGTTAATTATATGGATTTTCTACAACACATGTATATAATAGCAACGATAAATCACCAACCATCATCCAAAGTGCACCACACAACTGCATAAGCATTAAATATAAATAATTAACGATTACACAGTCTGCCAACCCATCGATTGACATACAACTAAACAATCGGGATTAGTGTACGTCAAATATCATCCCAATACCCGTGTGGGGTTTCACATCAACAAACACAGATTTTTATTTGTGCAGTTGGGCAATGTGTAAAATTTATCGTCCCAATCAATATCAGTCAAATCTTTGTACATAAACAAATCGTTCGATTTGTAAATGAATATTTATTTTACTTCAGCACATGAATATATATTTTACTCGTCACAATCAACAGTCAAATTTCACAACACAGCAATCAAACAAACAAGTCATCCATGGTCTGTGGACAACGGGTGTCGGGTGCTGCTAAGCACCTTCTACATCCTAGTATATATTTCAACTAGAAATTAAAATAAAAGTGAGGAGTACTCACCTTGGGGATCCACTCCACCAATTCATTATTTCTGAATTTCAGAACAGTGCTGACTTGCCTGAAATCCCAACTTCATTTTCACGCTGTTCATATTAAAATCACATTTTTAATATGATGTTCTATACATTAAAAATCATATTTTTAATACTCTTCCAATATAAAAATCATATTTTTATACTTTCTATAATATAAAAATCATATTTTTAATACACTACCAATATAAAAATCATATTTTTATACTTTCTATAATATAAAAATCATATTTTTATTCTTTCTATAATATAAAAAACATATTTTTATTCCTTCTATAATATAAAAATCATATTTTTATGAAAATAAAGATCATACCTTTCTTATGTAAACAAAGATCACTTTTTCTTCTTATTTAAACGAAGATCACCATTTTTTTTAAATTTAAAACTGAACTTAAACCATGTTTTATATAAATTGAAATCAGATTTTAAACTATGCTTTTTAAATGGATAAGGAAGAAACAAAAACGAAAATAAAAATAAAACAAGAAAAAGCTTACTGTGTTGGGCGAACTGGGAGAAAGGGGGGTCTGCCGTCCATGCTGAGGTGGCGTAGTCGATTGCAGGGCGGGGGTCTTCCTGGTGGCGCGTTGAACAAGGCGGGCGGCGGCGATTTGATTCAGCTAGGGTTTTCGGGGGGAGGGGCTCACGGGAAATCGAACGAGGGGGGGTCTGCGTGGATCGAGGGGGGGGGGCGCCTTGCCGGAGCGGCAGTGGGCGGCGCCGCCTTGGGGGGGGGGCGAAGACGGGTCTGGGTTGAGGGCGTCGCGTTTCCCCTTTTGAATTCTTTTTTTATTTCTGTTTAAAATGAAGAGAGAGGAGGGTAGGAGGTGTAATAATATGCATATAATTTAATTTAATTTAATTCTCTATTAAAGTTGACTTTCCATACGAACACCAAACGAGACCCAACGACTGTCGCCCCTAGCTAATTACCCCCATTCCGAACACAACGAGATATGTCCCGCTGGCCAATTCGATCGTTACAAGCAGTTTTGATCAATATTAAAATATAATTCTATATATATTCAATTTAAACGGACATTTCAAATTACCGAGGCCACATAATAACTCTAAAAATTCCCAAAAAATTATTTCTAGCTTCGTATTGACGATACGGTCCTAACAAAACTAGTTTCGTCAAATTCTGAGATCGTTTGAAAAATGGCCATTTTCCAGTCGATTAAATTCAACTGAAATGGTTAAAACAAGTTTTACTTCGCCACGCTCACATATTGATTCGAAAAATTGTGAAATTTGAAACCTAGCAATAACTTGACATCATGGATCCAACAGAATTGGTTTCGTCGAAAACCGAGATCGTTTGCAAAATTTCCATTTTTAAGGGTCAGAATTCCACAACAACTATTCTGAATTTTCAACTGGGCATATCTTTTTATTCCCGCTATAAAATTTTGATTTTTCAGATTCGTTGGAAAGATATTCTCAAATAGCTTCTAATATTTTTGGTTTCGCTAAAATCCAGTTTATTTTGAATCCTGTACATTCATTTGAAGTCTGGAATCAAATTTTCAAACTACCACGCCATTTTCAATTCCTTTTATAATTAAAATAAATTTATTCGTTTTAACTTCATCGAAAATATATTTTCCGTCGTTATTATTTAAAATAATTTATTTTAAATATTCAAAATTCAATAAAATTGCCAAAAAAAAAAATTAAATTGGCTCAGATTTCCGGGTTATTACAATCTCCCTCACTTAAAACTTTTCGTCCCCGAAAAGGAACGAAGCCGAAAGTTGTTTAACTAATCAACTCAACTTTCATTATTTTCTTTATGGCTTAAGTTCTTCAACTTTTCAGTTTCTAAGAATTTTTCAATTTTTTCAAAAATTTTGCTAACACCCTAAATTTTCGAAAAATTTCGCCATAACCTCCCCTACACCGGGGACTTCGAGATATTTCAAATAGCCTCCCATGGCCCTCATCAATCCAAAAAGAAAAAGAAATAGCCAAGCGGCTAGCCAGTCGGCTCATAAATCATCCAAAACCCAATAAATTGGTAAACATATACCTATTTGTCGGGCAAACAATTTTATTCCTCTTCTCTAGCCTCCTTGCTATGACCTGTTCAATGTAAGTACATGTATATGTATGCAAATGCGACAAATTTTCAATACAACTCACTATTTGATCAATTTGGCTATATGGTTCAAATTTAATTAATCAAACAACACAACCAGCAATCAATTAGTTGATTAACTTTTCAATCACATAACTTTGATACATATCTAAAAAATTAGAATTTTGGTGCCAAATCACAACAATAAGCCCTATCTAATTTTGGTTCTCACACCAGTCTAATGGAAATATATAGATATCACACTTTCATCACTCGAACATAAATTCTGATGATGATCGATCAATCATCAGAATCATCTCCGGACGACTAGAGTGTGATTCTATATCTATCCAGTATATTAAAACTTCAAATACACGTGGATCAGACGTATATGCAAAATCTTTATATACTATATTGTCCAAATTCAACATAAAATAAATAATCAAATACGAATAATTGATTTAAATTTTCAAAACAAAAATTGTTTTCATTTTAAAAATATACTCTTCACACTCGTTCTAGGATACTACTGATCCCATCTCTAACGAGTCTTTCTCATTGGATATCACTAATCCAATTTCTGATGAATCCTTTCGTATGGTTCTAATGTGCCTTGTTCTCCGAGCTCTGTAAACCAAAGCTCTGATACCAAAATGAAACGACCCAAACTTCCACGGTAAGGAAAGCCCAGATTGAATTGAGAACAAGACGAATCAGAACGCAGACAGAAGAACATTTCATTGTTTATTACAACAATTCCATTAGAATACAAGAATATACAGAGTATGAATGAAAATTACACATTATTCAATATCAGAGATTTAAATACAATACTGCAGCGGAAAATAATACAAAACACAACTGAAGGAGATATACGGATATAGAGCTTTCCGGATATCATTCCAGCTGTAAACCAGGTTCCTGTAAATATAAATCTACAAAACCAAAACTACTAGCTGCCCGTGTCAAAATAAGGGCACCCAGAGTTTAGGTTAAAACAATAAACTCCAGGTCAGTCATGTGACTGGTGTGAGAACTAAAACAGTTATTAATCTTTATTTAAAAGTTAGGTAAATTAAGGGACCACGCCGTATAACACGGAACGGGTTTCCTTCCAAGAATACCAGTGCATAAAACAACAGCGCAATGCTAAATAAAGAACAATGAAGCTATTATATGACCCAGGTCCCATCACACAATGCAACACAAGCCGGAGGAAAGGGTTTTACCTTATAATAGCCAAAGAATGCTTGATACGCTAAATTTCATCTTTTATTACTATAAGTGTATAGTGTCAAAACAATTTCAATCGTAAGTATTAATCATTGACGGCATGGGTGCCATATATCATGTCGCCAATACTAGGCTCTACAATCAAAACCGCACATGCCACGTATTGGAAGTTGGATTTCCATTTATGAACCAAGGCAAGGGATCGTCCTTACTGAATTCGAGACGCTCTAACCCGCCCCTCAGGTCAGAGCTCGAGTGACCTTTGGATCGTCAGGGCCGGTCCACCGATGTGGATTAAAATGCCTGAACACTGAGTTTCCCCACACTATGGGGTGTCAATGAGTCCAATGACTCCATCGGCTCCACAAAGTCACCGACATATCCGGGGCGCCTCGCAACAGCAACAACCACATAAGTAAAACTCGTCAGGGCGTGTAAAACCACAGACACCACTTCTAACTAGAAGGAAACGCAGGCCCTCCCTGATATCCTCTCCCGTTTCTGGTTCACAACCGGAGTGTGAGGCTCGCGAATCAACGCTACACAAAGCTATGCCACACAGGCCGTGCTTCGATCATCAACCATAAGACTCTGCTTTTCAACAGAAGCCTTGATCAATTGCCACTTAGGCATGCCACATAGGAAATTCAGTCCATGCGTTTGATATCCATCAATATATAACCTCTGAGCTCGTACGTCTCAGAGAAGGGCGTTAAGCAAGAGAATAAATTCTCCACCGCCAAACAAAAATATATTTAATAGAAATCAATCACACAGAAAAAAATCCAATGTCAGACACACACAGTCGATTTACAAGTCCGTTCTGGGTCTGAACGAAATCGGAGGAACCTTGTACCTCGCATATCCATCGTTCTCCAAGTACATCTGGACGATCACCAACTGATTCCCTCCTCTTAGGTGTACAGCCCAATTAAGATCATCAGTAATCACACAAACGATGTGAAGACCTCCGGTCTTCAACCACCGTCTTCATCCTCGACACTACGTCGAATCAGTTATTCAGAATGGGATAAACCCGGTCTTTCTGGATAACTCGTGTATATAATAAACAAGTGTTACACAAACACAACATATGCCTCATTCCAATTCAGAATATTCTTTTATACAAATATTTTTATACTTTGGGAAAGGTTCCCATTAATTTTATCAAAGATAAATTCTTTAAATTTATTCTTTAATCTTCCTTTGAATATCGATTCAAACCAAATTATGGTTTATCCAAACTAGTCGGGATTAGCGAACCACACGAAGTAATCATTTATTTTATTTCCCAATCCTCACCTATTCATCCCATGAAGTAAAACTGGTAATACTTCATATCTAACACCACGGTGTTATTGGTAAATTCGATTACCATTTCACGTTCAAATCTAATTAAAGATCTAACTATCGCCTGGAGCAAAACTGGTGATACTCCATTCTCGATCATTTCAATCTAATTAAAGATTAATTAAAACTCCACTTAGTTTTAATCTTCCCAAAAATCAATATCAATGATTGTTTATCTTGGGAAATCATATCCTGTCATTAACTGGGTTAAAGAACCAATGTCATTTAAAACACGGTTCACTATAAACCCAAAATCACATTCCTTTCCAATTCAATTATTGAAACTTCTGGTTAATTTTTAAAACCCTTTCAAATCCAATTTATTTATTTCAAAAATAAATAAATTATTATTCTAGTTCAAAACTAGTTCATTTCGACAAAAATCTATTTTTATCTTTTCAAATTTGGAATTTTTCATCTCAATTCTTCACAAATCATTTCTTATGATTTTACACAAATTATTACCATTTTTAATAATTTTATCAAGGCCCGTACAATCGATTTCCATCAACGGCCATCGAACTGCACTTACAACTGTCTTTTCCAAATTTGATTTGGACATAATTCCAAATCCAACCGTTAGATTTTAAATCTCTTATATTCATTAGAAAGCTCTTTTTGATACGAACCCAACGGTTCCGGTTTTAGGAAAATCCGACGGTTGGATCTCCCGTAACATCCATTCGAAGTCAATGGTCGAAATTCGCAAACTCCTGCGGCGCGGCGCGTTCTATTCAGGCCATTATATATATATATATATATATATATATATTATATTCCGTCAATTTCCTTTCAAAACGTATTTTATAAATCGTTTTAAATTCGTTTTCGAAACGATTTCAATTTCATATTCAATTTCGAATCAAAATTGAATATTCAACATCATCGATATACAAATGATAATATTTTCAAAACGTTATATTTTGAAATCACTTTATTTTCTATATTCGTTATAAAAATGAATAAAATCGATATAAATATCGTTCACGTCAAAATGGCGTCAATCTAGTCAATATGGCTTTTATTCCACACATGAATGTTTATTCTATTCAGCACATGAATGTTTATTCTATTCAACACATGAATATTTATTCTATTCAACACATGAATTTATTTCTATTCAACACATGAATTTATATCTATTCAACACATGAACATATTTTCTATTCAACACATGAACATATTTTCTATTCAACACATGAATTTATTTCTATTCAACACATGAATTTATTTTTATAATATTCCTTATTTTCCAAATTGGAATGAAGCCCAATCAATAACCATATAATGTTAATTATATGAATTTTCTACAACACATGTATATAATAGCAACGATAAATCACCAACCATCATCCAGAGTGCACCACACAACTGCATAAGCATTAAATATAAATAATTAACGCTTACACAGTCTGTCAACCCATCGATTGACATACAACAAAACAATCGGGATTAGTGTACGTCAAATATCATCCCAATACCCGTGTGGGGTTTCACATCAACAAACACAGATTTTTATTTGTGCAGTTGGGCGATGTGTAAAATTTATCGTTCCAATCAATATCAGTCAAATCGGTGTACATAAACAAATCGTTCAATTTGTAAATGAATATTTATTTTACTTCAACACATGAATATATATTTTACTCATCACAATCAACAGTCAAATTTCACAACACAGCAATCAAACAGACAAGTCATCCATGGTCTGTGGACGACGGGTGTCGTGTGCTGCTAAGCACCGTCTGCATCCTAGTATATATTTCAACTAGAAATTAAAATAAAAGTGAGGAGTTCTCACCTTGGGGATCCACTCCACTAATTCATTATTTCTGAATTTCAGAATAGTGTTGACTTGCCTGAAATCCCAACTTCATTTTCACGCTGTTCATATTAAAATCACATTTTTTAATATTATGTTCTAACATTAAAAATCATATTTTTAATACTCTACCAATATAAAAATCATATTTTTATACTTTCTATAATATAAAAATCATATTTTTAATACTCTACCAATATAAAAAACATATTTTTATTCTTTCTATAATATAAAAATCATATTTTTATTCTTTCTATAATATAAAAATCATATTTTTATGAAAACAAAGATCATACCTTTCTTATGTAAACAAAGATCACTTTTTCTTCTTATTTAAACGAAGATCACCATTTTTTTAATTTAAAACTGAACTTAAACCATGTTTTATATAAATTGAAATCAGATTTTAAACTATGCTTTTTATATGGATAAGGAAGAAACAAAAACGAAAATAAAAACAAAACAAGAAAAAACTTACTGTGTTAGGCGAACTGGGAGAAAGGGGGGTCTGCCATCCATGCTGAGGTGGCGCAGTCGATTGCAGGGCGGAGGTCTTCGTGGTAGCGGGTTGAACGAGGCGGGCGGCGGCGATTTGATTCAGTTAGGGTTTTCGGGGGGAGGGGCTTACGGGAAATCGAACGAGGGGGGTCTGCGTGGATCGAGGAAGGGGGGGCCTTGCCGGAGTGGCGGTGGGCGGCGCCGCCTTAGGGTTGGGGCACGATGACGGGTCTGGGCTGAGGGCATCGCGTTTCCCCTTTTGAATTCTTTTGTTTTCAGTTTAAAATGAAGAGAGAGAGAGGAGGGTAGGAGGTGTAATAATATATCTATACTATATTATAATAAGCGAGTTTAGTTTCGTGGACGCAGAAGCAAAGTTGGATATTAAACTCAACAGTCTCGGTATTTATTTCTTTCTCAACTGCCACTTTCTTCTATCTCTTCCTCTCCTGCCTTCTTCAATTTTCCTTCTAATTTTCCGACTCCCTCACACCATGCAAAATCCTAATTTCTTTTTTCTCTTTTTAACGGAATCACGTTCACTTTGCAAATCACGTTGACCTTACTGTTTCCCTATTCCAACAATTTTACTTTTCCCCAAACCCGTTCCTTTTCTCTACCTTTTCCTCCCAGCATACTAAAAACAAAATTAGGGTTTATAATTCCGACTACCTTCATTTGATCCATCCTCTGTACCCTTGGCCTCGGTATGCTCTCTCCGTGCCTTGACAGCCTACCTTAGATTTGAGCCACCATCAAAACCGCAGGTTTGTGATATCCCTCGAGCGTTATTTTTTTTTTTTTTGTTGAATTCATTTATTTTTGGTATTAATTTGATGCATGGTCTTCGCGCTTTAGCCACCTTACTTTGAATTTGGAGCTAACTGCGATTTTTAACTCATCCGACCATCTTGATTTTCTGCTTTTGGCTTAGTTTGGATATTGACTGTGTTTGCATCAAAATGGATTTGATAATCGCATCACCTAATGGGCAAAAATATGACAAACAGATGGCCAGCTCTTTTAACAATTTTACAGAAATATTTATTTTCAATTGATGTATTCTACAATTAGTGATTATCTAGGGATTGTTCTTGAATTGTTGTCTAACCAAATCTTCTAAGTATTTACGTTCAGTTGTTAATATTGCGTTCGCACTGCCATTAAAGTTCATTTGTATATGTTGGTTGAAGTGTTTCCTATTTGCCATAAAGGTGTTTTCTTCAGTATGTTACAGAATAATTCATCCCCTTCAAGTTACATTGCTAAATTTGTTCTTCATGCCACCTGCATTTTTAACTCAAACGCCAGATTCTTTAAACTCCTTTCATAGACGGTTCGTCCCTTCTTCCTTGGGATCACGGCCCTAAGCATTCACGCTCCTCCCACTTATAACCTTCCGCCCACCATTACCATTGAGCTTTCCTCCTCTCACACTTAGGATCTGAGTTACCAGCAAATCTGGTGGTTTGTTCACTACGTCGTTTCTTTCATTTTCCCTCCTTCCACAATTGAAAGGTATTCCTCTTCTCTGGCCATCATAAGCCGATGTCCACTATCCAGTGTCGGTAGGTTGGCTTCGACTGTGCCCATTCTTATACCGCTGTAGTTTTTTTTTTTTTTTTACTTTTCAATGTAACTGCGAGTTAGGTGCTTTCGGTTGTGGTTACTTCAGAATCATGCTGAAATTCATTCGATGAGTTCGTAATAAGTTGCGAATTGCTTCTTGCATGTCAGTGCGCTTTGTTACTGTCTGTTGTTATTTGTTTCCTAACCTGCTTCAGGTAAATGAATGCGCTTTTCATTTAAATCAAAGTATTTTCTAACTGAATCTTATTTTGATTGAATTGTAAGAGCACTTGATCACATAACAAAATCAATCATATCTTCTTAAACTTCAGTTTTTAAGCGTTTACCTTGCAAATAGTTTTCAACTAATTGTCCATTAAGTGCCTAGGCCTGAGAAGAGATTTTGAATTGATTGTTTGGACATGATCGATTTCTCATGATCATTGATTGGTGTGGTTAATATTGAGTTGGCCACCTCATTGATTTTTTTGAATGATACGATTTAGGTTGTGTTTTGATGACTTTTGGCACAGCTAAGTAGTTTATCAAAACTTTAGCATATTTAAATATTCTTTTGGTTTTATTACGTGCATTAAATGATTCATGGTAAGCCAAGTATTTATTTTGTATCACCTTAATAATGCTACATAACATTTATTATCCCCTATTATCAAGAATAAATATCAAATTGTAAATGCCGCTTTCTTTCACTTTTTAGCCGGTAGAACACATAAAGTGCCTATTCCAACAAAGACTATTTCATTCAGTTTCACACTTGAAACATGGTTTTCATAAGTAATTCATTATATAAACATAAAATTGAATTTAAGTCAATCTACTAGGATTCGGGGGTAAGATAATTGGTTCTACTACATTTAACACTTTGGGTTGAACTTTTACTATATATGTTCATATTTGTCGTTTACTCGCTTTTATTTAAGATTGAATTTTGGTTTTTGCGTTACAAAGGTCTTTTTTGAAAAATTGAATAATCGAATAATTTCATTTGGCCCCTAGGGAATGAGAATGATTCTCCCAGTCATCGCAATTGCCTTCATGTTATAACTGACATTGAGATTTCATTGGACGATGGAGCAGTAAAGTACCTCACCTGATCCAACATTTCAATCCTTTCGAGGTAAAAATCCAATGTTGCATTTTGTGAGTTGTTTATCATTTCATTGTTCACTTTGATTATTTGGGTTTCTTAATTTAATATAATATACATTTTTTAATGAATCATTTGGTTTTCAACCACAGGTGGGTGAATTTTTTGTTCAAGTTAATTATATTTCATATACGTAATACATGTCTGTTGCATTTGT
Source organism: Allium sativum (assembly GCA_030737875.1). Lineage (NCBI taxonomy): Eukaryota > Viridiplantae > Streptophyta > Magnoliopsida > Asparagales > Amaryllidaceae > Allium > Allium sativum. The sequence continues at coordinate 221,663,723 of CM060918.1, read as the reverse complement.
AGTGATTAGAAAAATTAATTTTTGTTTTCAACGTACCTCAAAGTATTAGCTTAGTTATGCCACTAAAAGATATTATGTCATCTGTAAGTACTTGATATTTAAGTTTTTTAAGTACATCGATATCGTGAAACTTGTGATTATAAGATTGTTATTTTTTCCAGTTTTATTTAAATCCATAATTTCCCTTGCTTTATGTTGTACCATAAGCATTTTAAGTTAATTCAAGCATATTTTAAGTAAATTAGCGAAAATTGGACTACAAAAATAGCACTGATTTGATTGTCACGTTTGTTTAATTTAATTTATGATTAATTGTGTTTTCTTGCTATGGCAGCTGAATCTGAAACATGCTTAGCTTTCAAATATTGTCAAAAATATGGATTTAGATAACCGAAACTGTGTGCTTTAAGTTCAACTGTAGTTACAAGCAATGCTAACTAATTAAATGAAGATAATTTAAGCTTTTGGTGGATTAGCCACGAACAATCCAGATTGGATTTTTTAAAGTAAGACCAAATCATTTGATTGTTTTTTGCTGATTACCATTCTATGTAGATGGTGATTCTAAATATCTTACCGTTGTCTTTATTCATTTTTTTTTAATTGCTACCATTTTATGTAAATTTCAGTATTAACAGGTTTTTCTAAGTTATGCATCTGTATGAGCAGATATGCCATTTACAAAAAAGGACAATCGATATTTAACATAGTATATAGATCGTATGATTTTATTTATTGCATCTGTTTTTGGATTATGAAGTTGAATATTTTCTCCAATGGACATGGATGAATTTCTTTTGCAACATCTGAACATTTTATGATTGAATATTTTTAATCCCATTTCTGCTACATGCTCCCTGTTTGTCATAAATGTGTGTGTTCGATTGCTGATTTTGCATTTACATAGTGCATCTATGACTATAGCTGAAAAACATTCTGTATGCTACGTTGAAACAATGTTATTGTTTACTGTTCCAACACATCTTTGGTATGGTCTAAGATTAAGCACTGTATAAAAATATGGTGCTCTTATTTATTTTATTTTTTTCCAATGAAAATAATAAAATTTGTTAGATGCTTAAAATTTACTCCCACCATCATTTCTGTTATTACTGAATATGTGCCTGAAACAAATATTATGTCAGTTTGCCATCATTAATAATTGTAATTATTCAAAAATTTATTAAATTTAAATTGTGGGCATTACTTCCTGACCAATTGACATTAAAGCAAGTTGAAATAATTAAACCAAAACCAATGTTAACATAGTTAAAGATCATAATATAAACCTGTATTGCTTTTATATATATTTTCTATTTTTCTCTCATTGACAGTTTGACTGTTGTCCTCATCTGCATATCCAATTTTTGGTCAACATAATTAACTAATGCCACAAAATCCAGTTTCAAGGTTTGAGAATAAGAATGGAATTTTTTTACTTTCTCTCTATTTTTATTTTTATTTTTTTTTACTTCCTATCTAAGTAACAAAAAATAAGTACTACAAATTAGAAGTTGAAGTAATTTACTATCTGCCTGCTTAAAGAGCATCATGTATATCAAGAAAGCTTTTATACTAACCTTTTTGGTTGCATTGGTATTACTGTATGCATGCACAATTTCAGGTTATCATTAATGATTGCTTCACTAATAAAACTTTATATTCATTTTTGATGAACAATGGGAAAACATTTCTTTGGTATGGCAACATAACAAAAAAGAAAACTGAACATAAAATTTTCTGCTTTTTTTTTTTTTTTTTTTTTTTACTATATGTCGTAGCCAAAAGACTATTATCTATTTATAAGAATGCAATATATTTATATTGGCCTCGCTCTTTACAGTTATTACTTAGGAAATATATGAAAAAATTACTCCTTCCATGTTAGGTACGAGGATGGGGTAATTCTTGGGTTTCAAAGTTTATGTTTTGCTGTAGTATAACTACTTTGCGATTTATACTTCTTGACTAGAATGTAGGCTTAGATTTATTTAATAAGATTCACAAAGTATACTATTATGAGCATGTGCACTTCTTTAATATCAAGGATTATAATTTTATTACTATGTTTTTTATCGGTATATGTATAAGCATAGAAGTAATGGTTCTATGAAAATTTGTCGGAATATTTGCAGCAAATATTCCCACAAATTACCACTCTGGAAAGGTTAAATAATTTGTCGATTTTTTTATTTTTTTTTGATAGCTTTTTTAGTTATCTGACTTGGTTTATTACTCTTCTATTTTTATGACTTTAATGTATAAGCGTTTGCATTTTGCAGACAAATTTACCGTTGAAAAACCGGGTAGTTATATGATTATTTTTATTTTTTTTCTTCATTGATAACTACAAATAAGTAAAGCAATGCTCAATAAGACTGATATCATATTTACCTTCCTACATTAATTTTCTCTTTGAATTCATGTCAGATGTGAAAATCTAAGAAACATGGCCAGAGACATGAGATGGTTATCAACCAACGAAATTACTATTTTGACGAATGATCTTCTTCATTTTTAGGGGTATAATATCCGTCAATTGTGAGTATTGTTTCAATTCCTTCCAATTTTAAGCTGTTACAAATTATTAACACCATGTTTAGTGTTTCAATATTTTGAACACTCAAGAAGTATGCAGTATATCAGTATATCATTCTACCTTCTGATTTGTTTATTTGCACAAGATCATTTCTCATTTGGTTTCTCATGCATTATTTAATGGTTTTTAATGAAGGACTCATTTGCTTGCTGAGCATGAGCATTTTAAACGATTGGCACTATATGAAAGCACTATTATTTGTGCGATACGTAAATTATTTATCTGTGTATATTCCATTTTAAACCAATCACAGCATACTTGAATAAACTATTTTTTAATATCATTATTAGTTAATGTCTAATTCCTATTGTTTTTGTACAAAATATTGATGTATTTATTCATATATAGATATCAACTTGACTATACAGAACATTTACACGATCAATGACTGTTTTGACCTAAATAATGAAAAACAATCTTTACCAGCTGATACAATTCCAAAAGATTTTTTTCCCCAGTGAATTGAAAAAAATTATATAATTCATATCTCCTCTTTTTCACAAGTGCAGCCTTATGGTAAACAGTTGCATCTTTTTTACAAAATATTTTAGAATCATTTATACGTGTAATGAATAGTTTTGTACAATTTAACGTATACTATATAAAATACAAGCATTTAATGAATTTTGTATCATTGGTTTCATTTATTCTTTGCTGTAAGCTAAGTAATCACTTTAACATCTTCATACTTCTCTCATTTGGTTCTTCATTTTTTTGGTTAGTGCTGTTGGGAATAAAAGTACACAATTTACCTTACTATTTTTGGAATAAAAACTAATGATCACTCAAATGTTTATTTTTTAATTTTTATTTTGTAGTCTCGGACATTGTATATATTTGCTTATTCTTCCAGCATCAATTTCCAATGAAACAACGGTATTTCATTGCTAATGCAATTTGTGGTTACTAATGCAGTTTGTCGTGATTTTATGTAATGAGTTGCTTACCTTCATCCTTCATTTAATTGAAGGAAACTCATTCAAGGACCCATCTTCATTGATTTAGTTTTTTGGATAAATTTTAATGGTAATGACCTACCATATAGGTAGAAAATTCAAAAACATTACAAATTTGTTGCAAATGCCCTTTAATTAATGCAGCAAATCAAATTTTGGAAAACATTTATAGGTTATTTATGACAAAGACAAGAAAATATGGTTAAATTATTGTAAATTATTACATGATATGCTGTGTAAACCATCAACAGATTGGTGGATTATTTTACCAGTATTTTGGCATTTTCCTATTATGAATGGAAAATTTTCTTTTTCGTTTTTGATTCCTTCTTATTATACTTTGATGGTCTATGGTATATAAGATTCCCAATCGATCTGTTAATAAGCGGCTCAAGAATAAATTAAAATTTGATGAGGTAAAATCAAGGTTTAAGGTAAAATCCAATTTAATAGAAGAACTGACATGCTTTATTCCTTTTAGAAGGAACTCAATAACAGAATTATTTTTAGTTTTAAATATATGAATATTATAATTTTGAAATTTTAGTGCATTGTCTTCATTTTAGATATTTTCTATTTTCTCACAGTTGGAAGAAGAACTGCCTTTATAAATTCGTCGTAAATCAACTGAAACATGGACTTTAATGTCGTTTGGTCATCATAATCATCTGAAACATGAAATTTAATATCATTTGGTCAACCATTGATGAAAATAAAAGTAGTATTGAAACCATACAATATCACTTTATGTACTTCAGTTACAAGCAACTGTGGGAAATTTTAGTTTTATATTTACTACGGAGTTCCTTCCCCCCTTTTTTTTTAACTATTGGGCAACAAAAGACTATTTAGTTTACAGAGTATCTTCAGTGTACTTTCAGGTCATAGAAAAGTACAAAAAAAGGCAATTGTAGAAAATATTTTAAAATAACTGAAGGAGTTCTTGGCAGTAACTGGGCTGTGAAGTAGTTGGCTGAAGGTCAAGCTGGACGGTCATGGACATTGAGTTCATATAGATTGATTGTATTGCCACTGAATCAGTAAATTATCTGACTGAATGGACTGACCGATGTATATTGAGCTTAATTGCAGGAAGTTGGTTGTGGTGTAGCCAAGACGAATTGTCTGACTAAATGAGTGGTTGAAGTTGTTAATTGCTGAAAACTACTATTGAAGAAAAGACACAAGCATGAAGAAAGAGTACTCAAATCTAATCTGCTATACAAAGTCTTTGGCAGTCTGATGCTGAATATATATCAATTGACATATAGATATTTGACTATAAAGAATTCTGATAAAGTGTTCATTTGGAGAATATGACATGGTGTACAAGGTCAAGCAAGAAATATGACAATGTAGTTGACTATAATGTTCACGTATACTTTAGTTTAAGGTCATTAATTTTTAGTATTCTTTGATTATTTCCAATTTAAGAATTACCTTTTAAATGTAGACAAAATAATTGTCTTTAACCCTGAACCAAGTATGAATTGAATATAGTATGAATTGAATATGTACATTTGGTAGTATTGATAGCTACATGATCATATACGTTAGAGAGCTTTTGGTACTAATACTACATGGATTGTGTATTTGTAATAAACTACAGCCTGAATTTTGGTATGAGCGGAGATTGGTGGATTTATGAGGTAGGCATGGATACGCATGGGTGATGGGAATGTGGGATGCCAAATTTGCGTCTGTGCTTCTACTGCACAATTTAATGCATTAATGATACAGGATTCGCATGTGCTCATTCATTCACTACAGCAAAAGGTTATTGTTCCTTCAACCAATCTCAAATTATATAACCTACGTACACTATTCATTTAATTAAATGCTACTACAGAATAACATTGCACCACGTTTCTTTCACTTTTTATTCTCTATATATACACATGTGTTCCTACGTATGCATTGCCTATGACTACATTGAATAAGATTCGGCCATAAGTATTCACTGCTAAGCAAACGGCTACTACAAACAACTTTTAAATCAATCATGATATCATAAGAGCTAAATTTTTTTTTCGTTAAATTTAAACATTACTACAATTTTAACTAATTGTTTGGCGGATATCCGTATGCATAGCACGGATTCTCTCTTAGGAAAATAAATGAAAAATAAATATATATGCTCGAATTCATATATATAAATTAAGTTTGTATATACATACATACATACATACATACATATATATATATATATATATGTGTGTGTGTGTGTGTGTGTGTGTGTGTGTATGTATGTATATATGTATATATAGACACATACGCGCGCGCACACATTCATTCTTATTGTTTATTTGTTGGATATTGCACAATAACCCGTTCATCTAATTGGAATAGAGATTTTTTTTTTTTTTTTTTTTTTTTTTTTTTTTTGGCCTACTTGATTTTTAGATAATATTTCACTTAATCGCATGTTTATTTCAATCGTGTTTATTTGAGTCATGTTTATACAGTCCTTCGCATGTTTTGATTGCTCTAATTGCTGATGTTATACTTAATTTACTTGCATTTCACTATTTTTGCAATCAAGATTCTATGGGTACGAAAATTCATTGAGGTCAACTAATTGAACCTTTATAACAACAATGAAGTATTTGTTCTTCTGTTTGGAAAATACAGTATGTTCTTTTGATAATTCCAACACGGTGTGTGTTTTAACTTTCGTGATACCTACACTATGTGCCTATACTTTTGGGAACAAAAGTTTCGCATTATTATGCAAATATCAATGCACTTTTCAACAATAGTATTTTAGTAATTCAATGATTATAATTAACGTTCAAATTATTTCACTATATGTGACTTTGACTACTATTTCATGTATATTTCATTAAGCTGTTTTCTATTATCAATTACTACTAACATTACTATAATTTACTGTAACTCACATATTTATCTTTCCCTTCATTTACTGTATACCCATAATATTTTTGCAACTTCGTGTGCGAAGCACGGGTACACACTTGTATATATATATAATTTAATTTAATTCTCTATTAAAGTTGACTTTCCATACGAACACCAAATGAGACCCAACGACTGTCGCCCCTAGCTAATTGCCCCCATTCCGAACACAATGAGATATGTCCCGCTGGCCAATTCGACCATTACGAGCAGTTTAGATCAATATTAAAAATATAATTCTATATATATTTAATTTAAACGGGCATTTCAAATTACCGGGGCCACATACTAACTCTAAAAATTCCCGAAAAATTATTTCTAGCTTCGTATTGAAGATACGGTCCTAAGAAAACTAGTTTCATCATATTCTGAGACCGTTTGAAAAATGGCCATTTTCCAGTCGATTAAATTCAACTGAAATGGTCAAAACACGTTTTACTTCACCACGGTCACATATTGATTCGAAAAATTATGAATTTTGAAACCTAGCTATAACTTGACATCACAGATCCAACAAAAGTGGTTTCGTCAAAAACCAAGGTCGTTTGCAAAATTTCGAATTTTAAGGGCCAGAATTCCACATCGATTATTCTGAATTTTCAACTGGGCATATCTTTTTATTCCCGCTATGAAATTTTGATTTTTCGGATTTGTTGGAAAGATATTCTCAAATAGCTTCTAATATTTTTTGTTTTGCTAAAATCCGGTTTATTTTGAATCATGTACATTCATTTGAAGTCTGAAATTGAATTTTCAAACTACCGCGCCATTTTCAATTCCTTTTACAATTAAAATAAATTTATTCGTTTTAACTTCGTCGAAAATATATTTTCTATCGTTATTATTTAAAATAATTCATTTTAAACATTCAAAATTCAATAAAATTGCCAAAAAAAAATTTAATTGGCTCAGATTTTCGGGTTATTACAAAAATGGATTCCTTATTTTAATTGTTCATGAAAATATTTGATATTTGTATGTGTATATTCATGCAAAGAGTAGCTGACCCAAAGAAAGACTAGTATCTGGCTGAACCATTTGAACTTGTATGATTCAAATATGTGACGATATTAGATTTTACAAATGAATAACTAATCGGTATAAAGAAAGATTATTACTTGACTGGAATTTATCATCGCCATTTGATTATTACTACAAGAGTAACAGTTCCATTTAATATTACTGTCCAAAGACTTGATATTAATGTCATATTAGGTATTTTGAGAAGAGGCATACCAGTAATTAAAATTTACTATAATTGATATTTTGATATAAGTATATATGATCTATTTTTTGTTCTACTTTCGACCAATTTTGTTAGAGTATCTGTCTATTTTATTAGAATTCACACCCTGTTTGGGACTACATTTAGGGATTTGAATGTGTACTTATTGTTTACTCTTGATTGCTTGGATCTAGCATATAAATTTACGAGGATCACACTCGTTATATTATAGTTAAATACTCTTGTGATGTTACGAAAAACATTAAAAGTTAGTATCCAAATTGCAAGAGACTGAAAATATAAGTTGAAATACTTTAAAAGCTTTCAAGGATGTGATATTTGTAAGAATACTCTATATTTTAAGTGGTTCTTTGCAAATTGAAAAGCAATTTACTAGAGATAACATGGGGAACGAGCATGCTTTATATTGATTAATTCCATAAAATCAAAATAAAAGAAACATAATTGAGTATTAAAAATGTTGCACTCATGTTTTTTTGTTTTCTTTTTGGGTACTTCCGTTATTCGTAGTATAATCATTTTAAGAGTATTATTATTATTATTTTGAAAATAATGTGACCTCTTATTGAGCTCATTTTGCATTACAACAAGAAAAAAAATGTTATAGCGTATACAATTGAAAATACTCATTTGACATACATTTTAAATAAATGTTTAAATTCTAATAAAGAAGTCGTTATAGATCTTGGAAAAAAGAAATAACATACAAATACATCTATAGTTATTTTTATAACGAGATATACAGACATACAAAGTGAAATATACTAGATATTTTAATCAAGTCAATATCGATATTTCAGTTATACTATTCGAAATTATTTCATAGTTTCTTCTTATGATATCATTTTAAATATATTTTTTTCTATTCCTAATATGAATAAATTAGGGGATTATTGTTCAGTTTGAAATAATAAGGTTCATTTATGAATAAATTCAAACATTCTCTGGAAAAATGCTCCTAATGTTTAAAATAATAATTTATACCTAGTTAAACCGAATACTTTTAATAATCATGTCATGAATTTTGATTTGATGATTAATAAGATTACATGTTTCAGTTTACTAAATAATTCTAAACCAAGACAGAAAAGATTGAAAATTCTTTATTGATATTCTACATGACTTAAAAGTTACAATTTTATGAACCTACACTACGGAAAAATTTTAAGACGGAAAGTTTAACAATTTTTTAGGATAGTGAGTTTGAAAGGAGAAATAAAATTGGATCATTGTCCTTAAAGAGACTTGTCATCTTCGATTTAAATGCAGTTACGTTTATAGATAATGTATGAGATTGGTTTCCTTTCATTTGTAAAAGTAAACTAGGAGTCATAGTAAAACAATGTTAAAGAAAAAAATTCTTCGTGCTAAGGTCATCATTTCGAGAAAACAAACTCACAACTCAAAGTCACTACGGAAATCCACTTGAAAAGAAAGAAATACTACTTTGGATGACTATACATGATTTTTCCGTAAAGAAAATTAAGGGTACTATTATTGACACTCCCTTTTTTGTTAAGGAGTGACAAATTTTAAGTACACACCATGCCAATTTGTTTATGTTAAGGGGCAACATAAGTATTACTTTTCGAGGACAAAATTACCCTCGCTATAGCGTTTCGTTTTCCAATCAAACTCACGCTTGAACTAATAAAAACGGTAAGAGTGTACCATTTATATTTTAAAAAAATGGTGGCATTAGAACATCTTTTCTTCCTCTATAACAAACTTAACAAAAACAATAAAAACGGTATTACTCTACCGTGTTTGCACACTAAAAACGTTCATAATTTTTCTATCTTTATGATGATTGTTCAGTGTTTGAGGGTCGTTTTTCGTATTTACAAATTTACTTCGAAAAACGGTGACTCACGACCGAATTTCACCACGTCGTAACTTTATTTAGGTTAAGGGTAATTTTGTCTTATTATTGTGTAATGTTAAGGGGGTTTTAGTCTGTATTGTACTCCCCTTAACAAAATTTTAAAAATTAAAATTTATGTCACCCCTTAACCAAAAAGAGAGTGTCAGTAACAATACCCAAAATTAATAACAAATTAGCGAAGAAGATACTACATACTTTATATCAATCAGTACAAGGTATTAATTTTAAATGTGGATTTAAAGTACGAATACATAATGTAAATCTACATGGACAATAAAGATTGGTATTTTTTCCTTTAATTTAAGTAGCAAGATCGTTATATATGAATAGCTATGTGAAATAAAAAGAGATTAAGTGGGAAATATGAAAAGATATATGGTTCTTTCATAGAAAAATGTTATAATCAAAAGTAAAATATTTTTTCCAAAGACACCTCCACTTTTTTTAACCAAAGATTTTTTTTTTTGGAACTTGTTTCAAATTATAGTTCTGAGAAATGACTAAAGGATACTAAATCGATATTTCACAATGGTGACACTAATGAAAGTACTTCAGATATTCACCTGTAGATTATGCTTTTGTTATATGAAATCAAATATACAATATGGTTTACTGGGTGATATTTGGATTATAACAAAAAAACCTAGATAGATAAATTCTTAAACGGTTTGGTATGCAAACCACGAATCAACTGATTCTCTTTCTCCAAAAGAGAAATATGTTGTCTCATATATTAATAAAAGAACATTCTTGAACTAAAGAAATGCAGTATATTCCTTAAACATTTGTGATGTATGGTCTATTGAATATTAAGACATATACACATATCAATTCCATGTATTATTTAACATATATCTTACTAACAATTAAAGTGGTCGGTAGTAACAAAAATGGTTACGAGATATCTTTAAGGAACAAAATAAATTGTTATAAGCTCATAAATTATAGATCAGATCGTTTGGAGATCAAAAAACATGCCCGAATATTTTGGATTTCAAGAACACAAAATATCCACTTTCAGTAAAAAAAATTTGGTGGGGTTATATATGGAAAAGTGTTGCTCAAACAATTATAACTTCCATTAGTATGAAAATATTGTTTTCCAATTATGAAAATAATTGTAAATTTTTTTTGCAAGACCATAGGTTACTGATAAAGAGTTGATTGATCATTACGTAATATTATGGTAGTAAAATATTAATGAGAGAATGAAAAAATAAACTATAATTTATAGAGCATACTATGACAAAGTATGGTGGATCTGCTTATAAAAGTATTATCACTCAGGGTCTTTTTTGAGCATGTTGCTCAACTGATACAACTTTTACGTAAGGATATTTTGGTTGAGGAGGATTTTGGGTTTGTATCATGACATGACACATTTAGGGCTGTCAATGGATACCCGAAAAATCTGTTATTCGTCTGCATTCATATCCGAAAAGCGGATAAATATCCGATATCAGAACAAACGGATGCGGATACAGATACATAGATATCCGCATCCAAAAATTATCCATTTGATTTTTTTAAACATTATGCTCAAAATTATATGTATTTTAGTACATTTAATCAGATTTATTTATTGCTTTACTAAGTTGAGGATTTATATTATATGCAATAAATGCATATTAGCTACTGAACTCTATTTAATTTCATCATATATGTTTATTTTTAACACTTTAGTGATCAATGGAATTGGAAAACATTTATGTTAAAGTAGAAATTTTCATTTATATTTCTTGATTTATCGACCGTTGATGGATAGGATAATTATCCGATATCCATCCGTATTCGCGTATAGGGATATCTGATATCCGAAAATGATTTCAGATACGGATACGGATATACCACTATCTGTACCTGAAAGTATCCATTGACAATCCTAGACACATTGCTCTATACTTTGGCTGCATACACACCAATTTTTTTTGATTGGAAATCAAGTAACATAGTTTTCTTTACACTCTAGCTTATTCAAATATTGAAGATTTGATCCCATTGAAGTAGTACGAGCCAGAAAGAGACATGTAATAGTCATATTTCATGAAATTTTCATATCATGCTTCCATAATTGATCTTTATCATTTGATTTTTTTGATATATGTGACCATCGATGAGTTTAGTTATAATAAAGGTAGCGATGTATCTTTGATCCTTTGTCAACACAGCCAATGGACGAGAATGTTTCTAATACAACTTATGTTTTAAACAACAAATTTTTGAGTTCGTAAAATTAGTTACATTTTTAAGATTATTACATATGTGGCTCAAGGGAGGATTGTTGGAATATTTCAATGCTTGAGTCATGTATGTAAAATAAAATATGTTCTGCTATTTTAGTTGAATTTTGTTATTTCGATACTCGATTACTCAAGGAGGTTGTGTTATTATTGTTGTCCACGTATTAAAATTAATGGCCAAAGGCAATGTGACTAGCAAAAGGGTTGTTTGTGAAATCCAATGTTTACATTCCAAATTTGATGACTAATTCAAATCCAATTAAATTATGCTAATTTATTGTTTAAATTGTGTTCAATGTTTTTAGTGGTGTAAGAATCAATTCTCTGCGCATTGGTTAAACATTAAAACTAGACATCTAATTTAACAAGCAATTCATTATTAATCTCTAATTGAAAATATGTTTTTTTTACTACAAATATGTTCTTCAATATTTTTCTTTTTCTTTTATTTCAATATAGTTCAAATTATCCTTTTTTAAACATGTTATCATTGCTGATGTAATAAATTTAAAAGTGCAATAAATTTTTCTGAAATTTCCTAACAGTATAGTCAAACAATCGGTTTTCCCATCGTTATGTGGTTATACTGGTTTTAACACGTGTACAAAACTATAATTGAATTATATAGTCGTGTTTACCACATACAAAAAAAGAGCACGTCATATACAATGCGTCTATGTTAAAAGGTAACGTGTATATGACACACAGCAAATAATACAGTTCATGCTTGGAAAGCGAGAAGGCTACTTGACTACAATGTCAAAAGATTGAAAATTATAGTCCATCAAATCGAGCGGCTTAGATGAAATCTTTATTAATATTAATTTGAAAAATGCAAACTTTTGACGCAAACCTTTAAAGTTATCCTGCCCATCTTTATCTTCATATGTCATTAAAACATGGTTTAGCAACTAAATTTGTTTTTCGAATTCAAATGGTGTTTTTTCAGATATTAACAAATTTTGATATCACTTAAAAATATAATCTAACAAATAAAAAAAACACTCAAATTGTTCTTTATTAATTAATAATACATATGTATACTATTTTTAGAAAACGGTAACTTACCGTTACCGACAAAACGGTTACCGTTGTATCTGTATACCGATAGAATGGTTACCGACGTATCGGTAACGGTAGTAACCGTTACAGTAACACCCATATATGGGACTATGAACAAAAGCACATATTCTGTACGGTAGGACTAGAACCCACAACAACTGTGCAATGAGGTACAATCTTTACCATATAACCACATGTACATATGCATGTTATACAACCACATATACCGATATACATATCACATAAGCATATTGTTGGAAATATTTGTGGACTGATATTGATCGTTCCAGAGAATCCAAACACTCTATGTACGTAACGGTATGACACAACAGAATAGTCCAAAAAAACAATTTGTCTCAACAGAGAGATGAATCTCTGTACCATACAATGACTAACAAAACAGCGCAAAGGTAAGGTTATCGAGTATGTTTATATAATCAATAAAAAAAGTTAATAAGAGAAAATGACAAATTTTAGAATAAAACTGGATCGAAATATACTAATTTTCATTTTTAAGGTGAAAATGAAATTTTAAATGAAAATTAGACCAACAAAAGCAAACATTAAATATAATTAGGATTATATTCAGTTTTTCGATTTTATAAAAATTCTTGTTATAACCAGTACTACATTAAATTTTACATGGTACAAAGCACTAGTTATATTTAGTATTATCAATTAATTTAATTTTTTAACAATATTTTAGTTGTTATATTGTTTTATGTTAAAGCACTTGTACGTGTAAAATTAATTGTAAACATAATTTACATGGTCGAGATCTAATGCTTCTAAATTACTGTTAGGTTCAGGGCCATTGAATATGCATACTTTGACCGAGGATCGAAAATAAAAAATGATGGAGCTGGAAGATTCAAAACTACCAAAAATTACCATTAATGTCAAATGCAACATCCCACTGGTAATAAGTTGAAATTGGGTAAGTGGATAAAAGTTGGAAATTTTAGGGTGATGCTTCGAATAATTTTGAAATATTATCGACTATAAGTCATTTAGTCATCAATATTAATGACATGCAACTCAAACTCTAACCCGGATTCAATTACGAAAAAGAATCAATTAATAAATCAACAATCTTTTAATCATTTGGAGAACAAAAACAAAGGGTACACAAGCGGAGTATTATATCGAAGTATTTTAGCAGGGCATTTTAGTTAGCGGAGGATGCGTTTGAAGATTTAAACGGACCATTTTTTGTTTTGTTTTGTAATTTAATTAATTTATGTTTAAAACAGAATAGTATCATTAAAACAAAACAATACAGTAAATCAAATAGAACAGTCCATTAAATAATAACAATACAGAAAGTGATAAAATGCAGAAATACAACATAGTACAAATCTATCAGTGCAACCCTGCTACAATAAGCTCATCTCTTATTCTCGACGTATTGTCATATCAACGTTGTCTTGATAGTATTAAGTTGGTGCAAATTCTTTATTTTCTATGTTTCTCTAGTCACCATATTCTTCAACATACTCATCTAGAATAAGACCTGGATCATCATCATACACCATAAAATATGGATCACACATGTTATATTTGCGTATATAATTGTGTATAGCCATTGTAGCAACAACGACTTTTACTTGAGTTTCGAATGCGTACTTGGCATATTTTTAAATGTCACCAAAAAACTTCCAACTTCCAAAAGTTCTCGCAATTGCTAAGCGTAAACTTGAATGGTAGAAAATAAACTGTGGAATATGATATCTAACATTACGGTATGGTGGTATATACCTAGTAGTTAGTGGGAATATAAGAATTTTGATGTAATTCTTGTTGTAATTGTAGAGTAGAATTTGTAACTGGAAAGAAACAGAGCAGAAATACTTTTATTATCTTGCAGAGAAAAGTGAATTCAATAATGTACAAAGATACCATAGAGGCTTTATATACAGGTCGAGACAAAGATACGGAATAAAAAAAAAAGATAATGGGCTTTTGTACATGATGGGCTTTGACAGTGTAAGTGATATGTTATAAATTATCTTTTATCTGCCGTGCATATTTATTTCCTCTTTTACTCCCCCTCAAATCGAGATTAGAGTTTTCTTCTTCGTACTCTTTCTCGTGGCGATCTGCTGATTTCTTTGCTTTTGTCTTCAAATTGATAGATGAAACTCCTTCCTACTTTGTTCTCCACTTTGTTTTCTCTCGGATCTGCAAGTTTGAGCGTTGCTGATTATGATTTTGTTTGCCTTGCTGAATTTAGGGTTTCCTGCTGTGAAGCTTCCTTCTTTCTTGCTTGTATTTGTTGAATGGACTTTGGCGAGCTTTGCTTCATCTTTAAAGTGAGCAATTTCAGCAACTTTAAGTTCATCTCGAAACCTTGTAAAGTTCCAAAGTGATAGTGCTTTTGTTAAAGTATCAACACACTGGTAAGTAGCAGGTACATGTCTCGCTTCTATGTTTCCTCTCATAACTTGTTCTGTGACAAAATGCTGATCGATTTCAATGTGTTTGGTTCTTGAATGCAATACTGGATTAAATGACATGTACACTGCACTTTGATTGTCACACCATAAGATCGATTTACCAGTTTTGATGTTTAACTTAGATAATAATGATGTAATCCACATTATTTCAGATGTAGCATTAGCTACACTTTTGTATTATGCTTCTGCATTTGATCTAGATATTGTAGATTGTTTCTTTGAACACCATGATACAATGTTATTTCCCATGAAAATGCAATATCCTGTAGTAGATTTTCTGTCATCAGGGTCTGATGCCAGTCTGCATCAGCATAGCCAGTAATGTTGTAGTTGTTGCTTGCCTTTATATGCAGTCCATAATTTATTGTAGCATTTAAGTATCTTAGAATCATCTTCACTGCTTTCCAGTGATTGTCCGGAGGTGCCTTCATAAATTGACAAACTTTATTGACAGTAAACACAATATCTGGTCTAGTGATAGTTGCATACTGTAAAGCACCAACTACACTTCTGTATTGCTTAATATTATATATGGGTTCTCCCCTGTGTTTTGAGTAATGCTGACCGCTGATCATGGGTGTAGGCATTCCTTTTGCATTGCTCATTTGTGTCTTTTCTAATAGATCAGTTATATATTTTCTTTGAGATAAGATAACTTCTGTTGATGATCTTCTTATTACTTCTATTCCCAAGAAATAGTTCAGGTGTCCAAGGTCTTTAACTGAGAATTCCTTGTCTAATTTCTTGACAATTGAATTAATTTCATCCATGTTATTTCCTGTCACAATAAGACCATCAACGTATATTAAGATATACGTAGTAGAGTGTTTGCTAGCTTTAATGAATAATGAGTTATCTGATTTGGCAGATTGAAAATTCATTGAATACAATATGTCTTTCAATTTACCAAACCATACTCGTGGGCTTGCGTTAACCCATATATTGCCTTATTCAGCTTGCAAACATATTCAGGATTTTCACTGTAACCCTGTGGTTGAGTCATATACACATTCTCTTTGAGTATACCATTGAGAAATGCGTTATTAACATCAAGTTGCCTTAATGACCATCCTTTATTTATAGCAATACTGAGAATAATTCTAATTGTAGATGATTTAACCACAGTTGAGAAATTCTCTTTATAATCAAAGTCTTGTTGTTGAGTATATCCTTTTGCGACCAGTCTAGCTTTGTATCTGTTTATGCTACCATCTGGATTTCTTTTGATCCTATATGTCCATTTACACCCAATTATGTTTTTGTCTTTTGGTGGCTTCACTAAGCTCCATGTTTTATTTTGTATAAGTGCTTGATATTCATCATTCATAGCTGCTCTCCACTAGCTATCATTCTTCGCTTGATCATAACTTGTTGGCTCTTCTAGTAGAGTAAAAGTTGTAAAGAGTTTGGGTTTAAAAATCCCACTTTTTGCTCTTGTTACCATTGGGTGTATAGATGTAGCTTGAGGTACACACAAAGGTTGTTCACTTTGATTTTGACTTTGACTATTTCCTTCTTCATCAGTGTTATAATCATTACTGATGTTGTGACTGTTATCATCCCTTTCAGATGATTCCCTACTGTGGCTTGAATGTTGATCAGTATCATTGTTTGATGGTGCTGATTTGTCATGGCTACACAAAGGTTCACCTGCACTCATTATTTCAAAATATACAGGTATAGATGGTATGGATTCACTTGTGTCATGCACTTTGTTTGTGGTTTTTATATTGTCAGATTTATTTGGAAAATTTTCTTCATTAAACACAACATGTCTACTTATGAAAACTTTGCCATTTTCATCCAAACACGTGTATCCCTTTTGATTCTGACCATACCCTATAAATGTGCATGGTCTTGATCTGAAGTCTAACTTATGTTTATTGTATGGTCTAATATAGGTGTAACGACCTGGATTTTTCGGCTATTTGATTCGAATATTTAAATTTATTTTAAATATTTTATTTGGAATTTAATATCGAAAACGTTGATTAAACGACGACTGAGCGTTTATATTTATATTTAATTATAAAACGAACTCGAAACAGCGCGGTAGTTCGTAAAATTGAATTTCAACTTCAACTGATCATACCGGATCCATTTTAAATTGGATTTCCTCGAAACAAGAAACGCTGGAATCTGTTAAACTGTATCTTTCTAACAGAAGAAAAAAAATCGGGATTTTGGATTATATATTGCAAGATACGTCTAAATCAAATATACAGAAAAGCAGCGCCATGGCCATAACAGTTATTTAAATATATTTAAATATTGGCTTCGGATTTAAACAAGTCCTTTGAGGCGTAGTTGTAATTTAATTTTTAGAATTTTACTGAAATTTTTAATTCGTAAAATAAGCTACTTTTATTTGGAGTATTTTGCACCCTATAACAATATTTTGGGTTTTCACAGAATAAGTTAAGCTACCAATATTCTTATATTTTTGTGATCGTGGCACACTACTGAACGCGACGGTATGTTTAGTTCCGTCGATAGCGAGTCGTATGGAGATAGAGTTTTGTTCAGCATGGTACGTTAAATTTATAACTAAAGATCGTTAGTCATTTTCACCAACATCAAATCACGTTAAAAATAAAGTAAACAGTAAAGCCATGTGCGAATTTATTGCTTCCAGGTGCTATGTTAAATCACCTTGTATGTTCACTTCAATCATGAGATACATATATATGTATCTTAGCATTTAAGGGATTGAGGTGCCACCCTACAGACTAACCTATCCTGTTATATCCCTTGCGCAATAAAATATCACTTCATAGGCACAGCTTTATACAACACTGAACCATTTGAATATGTTGTATTTTCACATCGCCGAGACCAGCCAACAGCTATGCTCTTCTCCCTCCCAGCCTATGATCTGAAATCGCACATGCTATCTCTTCCTTCTGTCATGTATTATCACCATCATGTAGACCATTGGCTATACTGCAGCTCTACTCCCCTAGAAACCTTGGATGCCAAGGCACCACTTGGCTATAAATACGGCAGGCTTCTTCATTCTTTTGTAAACAAAACCAAAACAGCCACAGTTTATTAATTAATTTTTTTTTATATTTATATAAACAAAAAAAAAGAGAAAGAAAGGGTGAGTGCTGGGCGTTGATTTTGCATGAGCGGGCCTTCACCGTGATGACGAGGCCTGGACGCAAGAAAATAAAAAGAGAAGGTAGGAAGTAATGGGTTGGTTTGCTATGATTTAGGGAGTGACGTGATGGGAAAAATGATGGAGAAAGATGAGGGAGCGGACTGGTAAAGATTGGGTGGTGAAATTTATGGCTGAACATAGCAAAGGATTAATGCACGTGAATAGTGGAGCTTTGGAAGGTTGAGCTCGAGCTGTCGTGAAGAGGAGTAACACGTGAAGTGCGGTGAGGTTGGGTATGGTTTTTTTTTACTGCATGGCGAGTACATTGATTTTTAGAAGGCGTTGAACTTCGGAAGGTGGACTGGGGGGACGTTAAAATGGAAAGGGAAAACTAAAGCATGGTGTCAGGTCAGTTCTTAGAGGAGTTTCACGTTGGAAACTTGGTGGAGAATTTGGCAATGTAGTACGGTGGTGCTCAACTAATGATGTGGGCGTGAACAACAAGAAATCAAGAAGGTTTGTGTTTACTCGAACAAAATTGGTCATGAAAATAATATGCAGAAAAATTATATGCGGTAGTTGATAGTGGAAAAAAAAAGAAAAAAAAAGGAAATGGGAAAGTTCGTTCAAAAATGATGGAGAAGAAATGGGGTAGGGGAAGGTGCATTGCACGTTGGTTTCACAGTGGCAAGTGCGGTTGAAGAAGGACTAACGTCCTGGGTAGAAATGTGATGGGGCTCGAGCACTAAAACGCGAGAAAACGCTCAAGGCAATTAACGGTATGACTTAATTAGGAATTAAGGTTATTACTATTATTAATAGTATTAGTTATTATTAATTAATTTAAATTGATTTAAATTTTGTAACGCCATAGCTCGGGCATACGTTATTAGGCAAAACCGGGAACGATGGAATTGCAGTGACGAACGCTACGTTGCTAAGTTGATTCGGAAGGGATCGGAGACGACTGGATTTCAACGCCGGTTTAAAATCAAACAGAATAACGAAACGACCGTCAATCGGAATAAAGGTGAGTTAATTCTCACACATTTCTGAAATACTAGGATGTGCTAAATTCGTATAATTAGATTAAATTGGTTGATTGGATGCCCTGGATGCCTATGGTTGCTTTAATGGTTGACGTTAATTATATTATCGTCATTTAAAATATTTCTATGTACTGATATGAAATATTTTAATGATCTGTGTTGCAGGGAAGAACAGGTAGGAGGAATCAAACCGGTTCCTCAAATATTTAATATGTTGTTATTTCATATTTTATGAACTGTTTAAATTCCCGTTGACATTTAAACCTTGTTGGTTGTTGATTTTGGTTAAGCTTTAGATCAATATATAGTATTGATTTTGAAAGAAATAGCAGTTTGCCCTTAAATACATCGTTTTTATAAAGTTCGATTCACCGTCAGGTGACTCGCTAGAAAAGAAGTTATGAAATTATTTTATAACCAATATAGATTTTTAAAAATACATTTTTTTTAAAATAAAGTTCTAATAAGGAGAATAAACCAACTACATAAATACGTTGATTGGTTTAACCAAATTGACTGTGCGCGAAGCACGTGCTTATTAAGTGACTATTAAAAACGGTTTTTACTTAGCTAATTCAAGTGGACACTGGTTTGACGAACAATTAGAACGGGTTTACATTGATATTGATTTAAATAAAATCAAAGTGAATAGAATTATTTAGATCTATTTATTTTTAAATGGAAAGATTTAGAATGATTGACTAACTGGTTAGTCGTGTTTAGAGTTGAACAGCTAACGGCGTTAACTGAAATTGTTATTTTAATTAGTTCGCTAATTTAAGGAGGATCATTAATGGTAAAACAAACCCATGTCTATTTTGATAAGAAGGGTAAAGTATGTTTATTATTTATTTAATAATAATCAAATGGGATTATCTAAATTAATTAGTTTGGTGATTAACTTAAATGGGAAGATAAATTAAGATTTTATTAACAAGTTAATCATGTTAGAGTTGACTAAGTCAACTGGTTAACTAAAATGGATTTATCAAATTAATTTATATTTATTTGATGGAAATGATAATTGGTTAAGTAAAACATATTTTTAAATGTGAAATTTGATTACCATTTAACAATAATCAAATTGGAAATTTTGGGACTAAAAAAGGGAAAATGGGATTTTGGGAAAAGATAAGGCTCATTAATATTTTTAGAAGTTAAAGTTTAAATCGTGGCTTAAGGAGAAATCCTTATTTGAAATCCTATTTAATCAGATTTATGGAATCCTAGATCTCGACGGAGTATGAAACCCAAGGAGTAATTAATATATTAGAAATGGCATTTGAGCCAGAGTATGAATTTAAAGTATTGGAGTTAATTGGAAATCAGATGAGATGAGTGGTTTCTAAATGTTGATCTGATGTTGGTTTCGGCCTTCGGGGTAAATATTTAGAGAATTATTTTCGGACAATTAAGAACTACTGTAGATATGAAAATGGAAGTCAAAAGGTAAACCCAAAATTGAATTAGAGTAGTTAAACGAGATCAGTTATAAAGATGCGATATAGATTGTTTCAAGGAAAAGATAGTGTTTCATAAAGAGGGAATTAAAATAAGATTGGTTGTGATATGGAAATAAGAATTGTTTTTTTTTTATTACAACTGATATCTATCTTACGATAAGAACGTTGTTGATCAAGGTCTGAGAGTTAATTAAAATACCCCAACTTGAACAACTTCAGGATTATCAAAGGATGGTGTTAGTCGTAATGGTGAAAGTGTTAGAACAAAATATTTTGGGAAAAATGAAAGTGTAACGTTATTTGAAGGATTTTGAAATATATATATATAAGGCGATTTCGAAGTAAAAGAAATGAAAAGGAGATTGGTGGAAGTATAATGGTATTTTCAAAATGATGGAAGGAAATTTAAATGGGTTTGTTCTAAAGCAATGAGGGGTGATTTTGGTGTTCAAATAACGAAGCCAAAGAAGATGCCGTTATGATTAGTAGATTGATAGGATAGTAAGAAATGTTATAGCAATGTTTTGCAATGTTATTTGAAAGTTAAGTAAGACATGATTTTAAGATATTTTTCTAGATATATAGATGAAAAACTTATAACATGTTTTAAACCAATATGTTATAAGGGCCAAGTGATGCTGTGTATAAACCAATGACTTTGTTTATTTTATGGTTGTTTATTTTGATAGTTAAATAACCGACTATCAAAATCTAACCCAACGTTATTGGTACGGGAAGACCGGGATTGAATTTATATTCAAAAACCATCCCAACCAATAAATCTGAATACG
This sequence comes from Allium sativum, assembly GCA_030737875.1. Lineage (NCBI taxonomy): Eukaryota > Viridiplantae > Streptophyta > Magnoliopsida > Asparagales > Amaryllidaceae > Allium > Allium sativum. Next base: position 221,641,957 of record CM060918.1, on the reverse strand, counting down.
TCAAAGACGCTGATCGTGATGGAGCAATTGAAGACCGTAGATCTTCATGAAGCGGAAGAGTTACTTACAATCTCTGGCTGATCCCTAGAGATATACTGTGATTCTGTCGGGATTGGAATCTATGGGTTGCAAGGACTTCTCGCTGCTGATCCATGGGGTGATTCCTATATTGGATGCAGTAGGAGGGTGCCTTCGGTTCATCCTGTTCTTGGATGACGTGTATGGACGATGTGAATGGTGGCTAGCTGTTTCAAAAGTCGATTATAGCCTCAAGCCTCATCAACCGGGAAATGACAAAAATCGGGCAGGCAGCATGGCTATGTGGGTCGCACCCATTAGGGTGTATTGTCACCATCTAGAGAATATTCATATTTGTTACTTCATCCATTTCTGTATCTCCCGGGAATTACGGTGGTCGCGCGACAAAAAGCCGTAAGGTGAGAATATACTCGATACACTCAAGAGAAATGAGTGGTCGGTCATGTGTGGGTCGGGTTGCAAGACGTTCTTGTTGAACCCAGTGTATTCGTCTCTAAAGATATACTATCGGCAGGTGGTCCCATACCTTGGCATAGTTGGAAATCCAATCTCCAATAAGCGCCTGCAGTTTTGATTGTATATTATATATGTGGAGCGTGAGATGCAAGCGTTCTGCTAGATTCTATCTACTTGTATTTAGACACTATGATAATAGCAGAAGAAGATATTGATTTCAAACGATTTGGATTATAGTAAGGTAAAAACCGTCCGTGTCTATGTGTGGACTGGTCTTACTATTATCATTTTGTTTCAAAAGGATTTCAAAGTTAAACAAGTTGGTTGCTATGTGAATTTATCACTGAAAGTATTTCAGACTGATCCGGGTGAATTTTGTTTTAAATCAAATGTGCTCGGGTCAGACCGAGTACATTTACAGGTTAGATTTCGCTTGGAGCTTCAGAAGAGGAGTCAAAGTCGAGACGTATTCCATATATATACTGGTACTGGTTTATTTCCGCTGTATGTGGTATTGATCTGAATGTATACTCTGATGTTGTAATATACAATTTTTGTATAAAGTATTTCTGATTATTATATTTCGTCCATTCCGCTGTGAGATTCTGATCTTCCTATTCTTCTATTCTAATATTTCTTTCTTTCTTTTCTCACCCTCTAACTTCTTTCTATTAGCTTTCTGGGTTTTCGGTACTTAGTTTGGACACGGGTTTTGTTAGTGTCTGGATTCGAGTGTCGAAAATCTCCGGGTCACTACAGTTGGTATCAGAGCAATGGTTTAGGAATAACCTTGGCTCTGTGGCGTAACTCGATAGAGATGGGGTTAGCAATACCCTAGATTGAGTTGAATGCACATTTGAGCAAACGTATTTGTAGATTTTATAAAATTTGTTTTATACGGTGTTGATTGGTTTGTCGAGTGGTTTAAAATTCTGGTCGATATGGTTGTGCACGCTGTATCAAAAAGTCTTTCTAAACTCTTGAACAGAGTAATTCGACATTGTATTGCTTTGAAAGAGGTTCAAATGAAATAAGTTGGCCCAAATTATATTTTTATATAAAAAAAGGAATAATTTTATCAAATTAGTGTGATATTGGTGTACTTGGTTGATTTAAATAGAATTCAAATAGCAATTTAAATGCTTTAATATAACCAAAGGATGATTTCACCTGGAGTTGGTGAATGAAAATTTTAATATGGAATTAAAATATTCGGGATTTAACTTAAAGCTAAGATCAATGAAAATAAAAAGGTAAAAAGTTAAATAATTGAAATATTAATTGGTTAATTGAATACCAATTCAATTGGGTTGGTTGTATTAATTGCTGGTTATTGGTTATTGGATAATAGATTGGGTGAATAAAAATTTATCAAGACTTGAACAAATTAAAACCCAAGAGAACGAATTCTAACATAGGATCAAATATGAAATGGAATTAAGAGATTTGATCCTATATTTGTTATTGCACTGTAAATTGAGTTGAGTGCAGATTCCAGGAGGCCATGAAGTTGGTTTGGTTATACAGATATGAAGTACAAACTGGAAGGCGAAGAGCAGTTTGTTGATTTGCTGCGGAATTGAAATTGAGTTGCCCGACAAAAAGGTAAACTTTAATATTATGGATTGGGTGTTTGAATTTATACCCGAGATGGGTAAGCCGCTTGGTTTTATTTTCTTTGGATCAACACGAGAGGCCCAGAGTGGCGGTTGTAGTTGTTTGGATTGGATTATACAGCGGAGGTGCTGGCGAATTTTTCATGAAGTTTCAAACTTAGAATTTATTTTTGATAATATTTTGAATCAATTATTTTGAATATAATTGCGGTTGGAGCATTCTTTTTACCTAGCAAATTTCGAGGACGAAATTTATTTAAGGGGGGAAGAATGTAACGACCTGGATTTTTCGGCTATTTGATTCAAATATTTAAATTTATTTTAAATATTTTATTTGGAATTTAATATCGAAAACATTGATTAAATGACGACTGAGCATTTATATTTATATTTAATTATAAAACGAACACGAAACAGCGTGGTAGTTCGTAAAATTGAATTTCAACTTCAACTGATCATACCGGATTCATTTTAAATCGGATTTCCTCGAAACAAGAAACGCTGGAATCTGTTAAACTGTATCTTTCTAACAGAAGAAAAAAAATCGGGATTTTGGATTATATATTGCAAGATACGTCTAAATCAAATATACAGAAAAGCAGCGCCATGGCCATAACAGTTATTTAAATATATTTAAATATTGGCTTCGGATTTAGACAAGTCCTTTGAGGCGTAGTTGTAATTTAATTTTTAGAATTTTACTGAAATTTTTAATTCGTAAAATAAGCTACTTTTATTTGGAGTATTTTGCACCCTATAACAATATTTTGGGTTTTCACAGAATAAGTTAAGCTACCAATATTATTATATTTCTGTGATCGTGGCACACTGCTGAACGCGACGGTATGTTTAGTTCCGTCGATAGCGAGTCGTATGGAGATAGAGTTTTGTTCAGCAGGGTACGTTAAATTTATAACTAAAGATCGTTAGTCATTTTCACCAACATCAAATCACGTTAAAAATAAAGTAAATAGTAAAGCCATGTGCGAATTTATTGGTTCCAGGTGCTATGTTAAATCACCTTGTATGTTCACTTCAATCATGAGATACATATATACGTATCTTAGCATTTAAGGGATTGAGGTGCCACCCTACAGACTAACCTATCCTGTTATATCCCTTGCGCAATAAAATATCACTTCATAGGCACAGCTTTATACAACACTGAACCATTTGAATATGTTGTATTTTCACATCGCCGAGACCAGCCAACAGCTATGCTCTTCTCCCTCCCAGCCTATGATCTAAAATCGCACATGCTATCTCTTCCTTCTGTCATGTATTATCACCATCATGTAGACCATTGGCTATACTGCAGCTCTACTCCCCTAGAAACCTTGGATGCCAAGGCACCGCTTGGCTATAAATACGGCAGGCTTCTTCTTTCTTTTGTAAACAAAACCAAAACAGCCACAGTTTATTAATTAAATTTTTTTATATTTATATAAACAAAAAAAAAGAGAAAGAAAGGGTGAGTGCTGGGCGTTGATTTTGCATGAGCGGGCCTTCACCGTGATGACGAGGCCTGGACGCAAGAAAATAAAAAGAGAAGGTAGGAAGTAATGGGTTGGTTTGCTATGATTTAGGGAGTGACGTGATGGGAAAAATGATGGAGAAAGATGAGGGAGCAGACTGGTAAAGATTGGGTGGTGAAATGTATGGCTGAACATAGCAAAGGATTAATGCACGTGAATAGTGGAGCTTTGGAAGGTTGAGCTCGAGCTGTCGTGAAGAGGAGTAACACGTGAAGTGCGGTGAGGTTGGGTATGTTTTTTTTACTGCATGGCGAGTACATTGATTTTTAGGAGGCGTTGAACTTCGGAAGGTGGACTGGGGGGACGTTAAAATGGAAAGGGAAAACTAAAGCGTGGTGTCAGGTCAGTTCTTAGAGGAGTTTCACGTTGGAAACTTGGTGGAGAATTTGGCAATGTAGTGCGGTGGTGCTCAACTAATGATGTGGGCGTGAACAACAAGAAATCAAGAAGGTTTGTGTTTACTCGAACAAAATTGGTCATGAAAATAATATGCAGAAAAATTATATGTGGTAGTTGATAGTGGAAAAAAAAGAAAAAAAAAGGAAATGGGAAAGTTCGTTCAAAAATGATGGAGAAGAAATGGGGTATGGGAAGGTGCATTGCACGTTGGTTTCACAGTGGCAAGTGCGGTTGAAGAAGGACTAACGTCCTGGGTAGAAACGTGATGGGGCTCGAGCACTAAAACGCGAGAAAACGCTCAAGGCAATTAACGGTATGACTTAATTAGGAATTAAGGTTATTACTATTATTAATAGTATTAGTTATTATTAATTAATTTAAATTGATTTAAATATTGTAATGCCATAGCTCGGGCATACGTTATCAGGCAAAACCGGGAACGATGGAATTGCAGTGACGAACGCTACGTTGCTAAGTTGATTCGGAAGGGATCGGAGACGACTGGATTTCAACGCCGGTTTAAAATCAAACAGAATAACGAAACGACCGTCAATCGGAATAAAGGTGAGTTAATTCTCACACATTTCTGAAATACTAGGATGTGCTAAATTCGTATAATTAGATTAAATTGGTTGATTGGATGCCCTGGATGCCTATGGTTGCTTTAATGGTTGACGTTAATTATATTATCGTCATTTAAAATATTTCTATGTACTGATATGAAATATTTTAATGATCTGTGTTGCAGGGAAGAACAGGTAGGAGGAATCAAACCGGTTCCTCAAATATTTAATATGCTGTTATTTCATATTTTATGAACTGTTTAAATTCCCGTTGACATTTAAACCTTGTTGGTTGTTGATTTTCGTTAAGCTTTAGATCAATATATAGTATTGATTTTGAAAGAAATAGCAGTTTGCCCTTAAATACATCGTTTTTATAAAGTTCGATTCACCGTCAGGTGACTCGCTAGAAAAAAGTTATGAAATTATTTTATAACCAATATAGATTTTTAAAATACATTTTTTTTAAAATAAAGTTCTAATAAGGAGAATAAACCAACTACATAAATACGTTGATTGGTTTAACCAAATTGACCGTGCGCGAAGCACGTGCTTATTAAGTGACTATTAAAAACGGTTTTTACTTAGCTAATTCAAGTGGACAGGTTTGACGAACAATTAGAACGGGGTTACATTGATATTGATTTAAATAAAATCAAAGTGAATAGAATTATTTAGATCTATTTATTTTTAAATGGAAAGATTTAGAATGATTGACTAACTGGTTAGTCGTGTTTAGAGTTGAACAGCTAACGGCGTTAACTGAAATTGTTATTTTAATTAGTTTGCTAATTTAAGGAGGATCATTAATGGTAAAACAAACCCATGTCTATTTTGATAAGAAGGGTAAAGGATGTTTATTATTTATTTAATAATAATCAAATGGGATTATCTAAATTAATTAGTTTGGTGATTAACTTAAATGGGAAGATAAATTAAGATTTTATTAACAAGTTAATCATGTTAGAGTTGACTAAGTCAACTGGTTAACTAAAATGGATTTATCAAATTAATTTATATTTATTTGATGGAAATGATAATTGGTTAAGTAAAACATATTTTTAAATGTGAAATTTGATTACCATTTAACAATAATCAAATTGGAAATTTTGGGACTAAAAAAGGGAAAATGGGATTTTGGGAAAAGATAAGGCTCATTAATATTTTTAGAAGTTAAAGTTTAAATCGTGGCTTAAGGAGAAATCCTTATTTGAAATCCTATTTAATCAGATTTATGGAATCCTAGATCTCGACGGAGTATGAAACCCAAGGAGTAATGAATATATTAGAAATGGCATTTGAGCCAGAGTATGAATTTAAAGTATTGGAGTTAATTGGAAATCAGATTAGATGAGTGGTTTCTAAATGTTGATCTGATGTTGGTTTCGGCCTTCGGGGTAAATATTTAGAGAATTATTTTCGGACAATTAAGAACTACTATAGATATGAAAAGGGAAGTCAAAAGGTAAACCCAAAATTGAATTAGAGTAGTTAAACGAGATCAGTTATTAAGATGCGATATAGATTGTTTCAAGGAAAAGATAGTGTTTCATAAAGAGGGAATTAAAATAAGATTTGTTGTTATATGGAAATAAGAATTGTTTTTTTTATTACAACTGATATCTATCTTACGATAAGAACGTTGTTGATCAAGGTCTGAGAGGTAATTAAAATACCCCAACTTGAACAACTTCAGGATTATCAAAGGATGATGTTAGTCGTAATGGTGAAAGTGTTAGAATAAAATATTTTGGGAAAAATGAAAGTGTAAAGTTATTTGAAGGATTTTGAAATATATATATAAGGCGATTTCGAAGTAAAAGAAATGAAAAGGAGATTAGTGGAAGTATAATGGTATTTTCAAAATGATGGAAGTAAATTTAAATGGGTTTGTTCTAAAGCAATGAGGGGTGATTTTGGTGTTCAAATAACGAAGCCAAAGAAGATGTCGTTATGATTAGTAGATTGATAGGATAATAAGAAACGTTATAGCAATGTTTTGCAATGTTATTTGAAAGTTAAGTAAGACATGATTTTAAGATATTTTTCTAGATATATAGATGAAAGACTTATAACATGTTTTAAACCAATATGTTATAAGGGCCAAGTGATGTTGTGTATAAACCAATGACTTTGTTTATTTTATGGTTGTTTATTTTGATAGTTAAATAACCGACTATCAAAATCTGACCCAACGTTATTGGTACGGGAAGACCGGGATTGAATTTATATTCAAAAACCATCCCAACCAATAAATCTGAATACGTCAAAGACGCTGATCGTGATGGAGCAATTGAAGACCGTAGATCTTCATGAAGCGGAAGAGTTACTTACAATCTCTGGCTGATCCCTAGAGATATACTGTGATTCTGTCGGGATTGGAATCTATGGGTTGCAAGGACTTCTCGCTGCTGATCCATGGGGTGATTCCTATATTGGATGCAGTAGGAGGGTGCCTTCGGTTCATCCTGTTCCTGGATGACGTGTATGGACGATGTGAATGGTGGCTAGCTGTTTCAAAAGTCGATTATAGCCTCAAGCCTCATCAACCGGGAAATGACAAAAATCGGGCAGGCAGCATGGCTATGTGGGTCGCACCCATTAGGGTGTATTGTCACCATCTAGAGAATATTCATATTTGTTACTTCTTTCATTTCTGTATCTCCCGGGAATTACGGTGGTCGCGCGACAAAAAGCCGTAAGGTGACAATATACTCGATACACTCAAGAGAAATGAGTGGTCGGTCATGTGTGGGTCGAGTTGCAAGACGTTCTTGTTGAACCCAGTGTATTCGTCTCTAGAGATATACTATCGGCAGGTGGTCCCATACCTTGTCATAGTTGGAAATCCAATCTCCAATAAGCGCCTGCAGTTTTGATTGTATATTATATATGTGGAGCGTGAGATGCAAGCGTTCTGCTAGATTCTATCTACTTGTATTTAGACACTATGATAATAGCAGAAGAAGATATTGATTTCAAACGATTTGGATTATAGTAAGGTAAAAACCGTCCGTGTCTATGTGTGGACTGGTCTTACTATTATCATTTTGTTTCAAAAGGATTTCAAAGTTAAACAAGTTGGTTGCTATGTGAATTTATCACTGAAAGTATTTCAGACTGATCCGGGTGAATTTTGTTTTAAATCAAATGTGCTCGGGTCAGACCGAGTACATTTACAGGTTAGATTTCGCTTGGAGCTTCAGAAGAGGAGTCGAAGTCGAGACGTATTCCATATATATACTGGTACTGGTTTATTTCCGCTGTATGTGGTATTGATCTGAATGTATACTCTGATGTTGTGATATACAATTTTTGTATAAAGTATTTCTGATTATTATATTTCGTCCATTCCGCTGTGAGATTCTGATCTTCCTATTCTTCTATTCTAATATTTCTTTCTTTCTTTTCTCACCCTCTAACTTCTTTCTATTAGCTTTCTGGGTTTTCGGTACTTGAGTTTGGACACGGGTTGTGTTAGTGTCTGGATTCGAGTGTCGAAAATCTCCGGGTCGCTACAATAGGGGTAGCATAGACATCCAAAAGTTTTTAAGTAGTTATAGTCTGGTTTAACATTCAATATCTTCTCATATGGATTATTTCCTTTGAGTACCTTAATAGGTTATCTGTTTATTAAGTAAACAGCTGTGCTAAAGGATTCTGGCCAAAACATTAATGGAATTTTGGCATTAGCTAAGAGTGTCAAACTAGTTTCTACAATATGTCTATGTTTTCTTTCAACAAGACCATTTTGCTCAGATGTATATGGGCATGTAATTCTATGAATTATTCCCCTTTTTGAAAAATAGTCCTTTATGGGTTTATACTCAGTTCCTCCATCAGACTGAAATATTTTCACATGTGTGTTTGTTTGTTTTTCTACCTGAGTTTTAAAGTGTATGACTACATTGCATGTTTCAGACTTAGATTTCATGAAATAAATCCGTGTGTACCTACTAAATGCATCTACAAATGCTATATAGTATTTGTATCCATAATCTGAACTGACTGGTGCAGGACCCCATAGATCAGTAGCAATTAAATTGAGGGGTTTTGTGTATTCTGATTCTGAAGCGTTAAAAGGTAACTTATGACTTTTACCCATCTGACAGTATTTGCAAACAGATGATGAATGACTTTTATCAATTTTACATTGTTCTTAACAAGAATTAGTTTTACAATATCATAACTTGGGTGACCAAGCTTATTATGCCACACATCTAAAACACTGCATTGGTTTTCATTACTGATTTCACTGTGATTACAAAACATATTTTCCTTCATGTGGCCATTGTAGTGGTTGGCAGTGAACTTGTACAGTCCCTTTACCTCACTACCCTATAATAAAACAGCTTTAGTAAGTATGTCCCTGACCAAGCAATATTTTGGGTGAAATTCAAAATATACTTGGTTGTCATTTGGAAACTGAGATACACTTAAAAGATTTTTTCTTAATGTATGGGACTCTTAATATATTATTCAGTATTAACTGTTTATTGCCATTGATATAACCACTACCAGTATGAGTAATAATAATTGACTCACCATTTCCCTTGTTAATAGACTTATTAACTCTATACTCCTTGCATCCAATGTTTAGATTCTCTAGGTTGTTAGTTAGATGGTTTGTAGCTCCTGAATTAGGATACCAGCTTTCATCATTTATATGTTCAATCTTTGCAATATCTGATTGTCCATTGTTGTCATTTTGAGTATTTTGATCTGATTGAACATTTTCCACATTCACATTAGGATTTCTTTGACGTGAATTGGCCTGGTTTGGAGTGAAATTTTGATTGAACCTAAAATAACATTTAAGTTCTGTGTGTCCAATTCTTTCACAAATTTGACATTTGGCCTATTCCCAGTGTTGTTATTTCTACCCCTGTCTCTGGCTTTGCCACTGAAACTGCCCCTTTGTGCTTGATTGTTGTTTCTTGTTTCTTTGCCTTTAGTGTTGTTAGAATAGTTAATTGATAAGTCTGATTCTTGTGGTTTCTTTCTCTCTAATCTTGCTTCATGTACTAAGAGAATTGAATGCACCTTTTCTATTGAAGGTGTTATTCTTTGAGAAGAAATGATAGCCTCTACGACTTCATACTCATTTCCTACCCCATGTAGAATTGTTAGAACATGTTCAGTTTCTGGGACCTTTTGCCCAGCAGCCTTTGACTTATCACAAATACTTTTAATGTTTGCAGTATATTCTCTCATGCTACTATTGTCTTCCCTTGAAGTATGCAGTTGTCTTCTATAGTGCATGATTTTTGCTGAGGATTTTGAGTTGAAGTTCTTTCCAATGTTGTCCCATATTTCATTTGCAGAGTTGCATCCTATAACTTGAGACAAAAGATTGTTACTTATTGATGATAACAACCATGCACTTATTAGCCTATCTTGCCGTTGATACTTTGTATATTCTTCATTCACTAAAAATATATTTTCTTGATCAGTGATAAGTTTTGCTGGAATTTGCAGGGTTCCATATAGATGTCCCTCTAGACTATATCCTTCAATTGCAGTTTGCACCTGAAACTTCCACAGTAGGTAGTTGTTTTAATCAAGTTTGTTGTGATAAGCTGGCTTTGCGGACTTAACAAAGTTTTGACTAGTTCATCAAGTGTTGTTGGTGTGGGTAATGGTGGATTTGAGGATGCAATTGACCCAAGGGGATTAGATGAGTCCACCATGATGACAATGAGATAAACAAAATGTTCAGAATTCAAGAATAGTGAAGATTTGAATGCCGGAAACGATGAATGAGGCTTCAGGTAAGTTGCAATCAGTTGTCTATCAAATGATGACAATTGTCTGATGACTGACTCTGATATGGCACTTTCTTGAGTTGATTTCTTGTTTTCTTGGCGATAGAAGATAAGTTTTTCTTTGAATTTTCTACTGTTCGGGCTTGAGGAATTCAGATCTGATGCAGCCAATCAAATGATTCAACGAGGCACTGATCCGATGAAAGCCAACTCTCAAATGACGAGTTTTCAACTTAGATGAGAGGATAAACTCAAACGATGATGATTCTATGATGGGTTTACCTTTTTCTATCAGTAGAGATTCAACTACAATCGTTTTGCTGTTAAGCTTTTCAACTCTGATACCATATAAGAATTTTGATGTAATTCTTGTTGTAATTGTAGAGTATAATTTATAACTGGAAAGAAACAGAGCTGAAATACTTTTATTATCTTGTAGAGAAAAGTGAATTCAATAATGTACAAAGATACAATAGAGCCTTTATATACAGGCTGAGACAAAGATACAGAATAAAAAAAAGATAATGTGCTTTTGTACATGATGGGCTTGGACAGTGTAAGTGATATGTTATAAATCAACTTTTATCTGCCGTGTATATTCATTTCCTCTTTTAGGGAAACCAAAATCTGCTACATAATACAGTCCAAAAGCAGGATGAGGAAAATTGCAAGTTCTGTCATTCACAATAGAATTAAAAACTCGACTGTCATGCGCAGTACCTTCCCACTCAGCTACAACATAAGTAAACAATAAATCGAACGAGCATGCAACTAAAATATTCCATGTCAGAAATCCTTTCTGTGCTATATACGAAACAACTCGATCTTGAGGAAAGTGTGTAATTACATGTGTATCGTCGATGACACCAACACAAATTTTAAAGTAAGACTAGTAATTGTCGTTTCTAATTTCAACTGAAATTGTGCTAAACTGAGGATCTACGTGCTTTATTATATCTGTAACTAATAATTGAATGACATTCAAAATAGCATGAAAACAAAAGGAGATTGTGCTACTTAACCGTTGAAATCTTTCAGCTATTTGTCTATTCGAAGTAGTAGCAGCTATAGTGTACAAAAATATGCCAACGGTTTCCCAAAGACCAACAAAATCTGTTGTAAGCAAACCATAACTTTCTAGCCTATCGCATAAAGAAAGAAAACACAGCCGTTTCATACGAAAATTCCTTTGACATCGTTGTTGATAATCATTTAATATGTCGTTTACCCACATTAAATCGGTATATTCCAACGTGTGCATCTGATGAGCTCTTTCATTTCGTCTTTCACGTGAATACGCTCTAATTAGAGCGATATATTCCATATCTTCAGAATTTGTATCATCTGCGTCTAGGAATAAAATGGTCATTGAAAATAGTATTGAATTTGAAAATAGAAAAGAAAGGAGTGTAGAAGAAAATGGCGTAGAAATAAAAGGGAGAAGAGGGGTTAAAATAGGGGGAAGGGTGAGCGTGCGTATACCCATCGACTCTAATTCGAGCCATTGGATAAAAAGGGAAAAGTACACTGCTTAGTTACAGACGCGTCCCGGGGGGGGAGGGGGGCTTTTCTCTTTGTGAAGTGTCAGGGGCGCAATTTCGGATTGCGCCAGTGGGCGCAATCTAAGGTTACGCAAATGGGGCGCAATCCGTGATTGCTCCCCAAGCCCTTTACAGAAAGAAATTTGTTCTCTGTAGTTTTTATGGCGTATGTAACATACCAACTATTCAACGTTTAAACATACAAATAAACAACCACCAAATTTGAACAATTCAACGTTTAAACACCAAATTAGAAAAATATCAACCATTGTTTATCTATCAAAGATTTTTAATCTCTCTAGGAGTTGGTTTTCTGTGAGGAGCTGCAGTTTTCTTGCGAGGCCTTAGAGTTGGCTCGTCTGGGTCCTGTGATTCACTTGGATGGGAAGGACCATGTTCGTGCCCCGTTTGCGATGGCTGAGAAGATGAAGCTGGAGCCTTTACCTTAGCCTTACGTGTAGATTTACGTAGACATCCAGTTTCTTGAAAAGTAGCAGCAGGAGGTTAAGATGGTGGCGGTATAGCAAGCTTGTTCTTCCATAATATCGCCTGGAGTATGCGTTTAATACATAGGCACTTAGTTTTTGAAGGCTCCGACACCACCTCTGCCAGCTCATTAACCAAATAAACAGCATGATAAATTCCATCGGACTATAAAAAATTATGAGCATGTATGTTATATACAGTTTGATATTAAAAAAAAGTACATACCATGTTCCTCTTAAGCGGTGCTCTAGGGATGTATGGTTCTATGCCGAAGGAATATCTGAAGGAGGGATTATGTTAATAAGAATTTAACGGCGAGTGATGTTCCAGTACCTTGTGTAGTACTCCAAATCAGTTACCATTGCATCACTTTGTTATTGAACATATCCATACCGCTGGTTCCATGTACCGATCGCCAATTCATAGGCGTCTTGGTTCGTGGGCTCAATCTTGTAGTGCGGAGGTTGCTCTAGAATATGTTGCAACAAGCCAAACTGTCTCAGAACCTTATGGGAAAGATGAAACACTGCATCCCAAAACAAATTAAAGGAAGCATGTTATCCAAAGCTGGATAGATGCAACACATAAGTACAGTAGATGAGGAAATGCCTCAGTGTAAGGGGTCCATGAGACATCATCGTAATCGAGTATATCAAACCATTAGGACAGAACATAATATTGCATCTAGGCGACAACACCATGTTCTTCGGGCCAAACCCAACTATTACAAACATTTTATAATAATCACTACATGTTCAAAAGGAATATTTGCAATTGAATATTTTTGTAAAAGTACCTTCCAGCAAAAGACAAAGATAAATCAACATCTGAGCGCTTTATAGCTATTCTCCTGACCGGAAGATATGCCCAAGACCAAGACTGCCTACAAGTATACATATATTAAAACAAGAAATGCGACGATAAATAATATTCATGAAAATGAATAACTGGTAATTGTTATACCTGCACTAAAGTCAGATAGCCTCCAATGGACTTACTCTGCTATACAGACATGCGTGTTAGTTCCATATATGTGTATCCCAGCATGGCGCTGCCCCATGAATACTGATGGCATACATTTAAGTTCTATAAATAATGTAGCCACCTCATCCATATACGTGACTTCGAATGGTCGCGTACCAAACAAGATGTGATAGTGTGCAATATAATAGCTCGAGCACGTTGCTCTATCTGCACCTGAGAAGCGTCTGCAGGAATGTCCCTCGCTAGCTGCGCCCTGTACCACTTTGCGTTTACCATCTTGTTCCCCCGCCACTGATCATCAGGAGGAGAGCCTAACAGTCGTTTTGCACATCTCCGTGTAATCAACGGGTTCGGGATTGCTCGATGGATGTCCATCAATGGGTATGCCTAGCAATATTTCTACGTCAGCCAATGTAATGACCATTTCACCGCATCTAAGGTGAAATAACAACCTCTCTGGCCTCCATCGATCTAGTAAAGCAGTGATAAGATGACAATCTAGCTATATGTACTCGAGTCGATGTATTAATAGAAAGTTGGCTTGTTCTACTAGCGCCAACATGCCTGGATGAGTAGAATTAACCAATTTTAAGGAAGATGACCAATTTCCTAAAAGTGAACCTTGATGTGTTCGCTTGGACTCTCTCAAGCATATGTGGAATCTCACCAGAGATAGCGAGCCAAACATTGAACATTAATTTGAAAGGTGTACCAAAAAACAAAAAAACGCATATTCTAGGTCTAGAGAGATCAGCTGCTTTCAAAGATAAATTGGAAAAATTGAGGTGCGATGGTTTTATACATGATTCTTTGTACACGAATTGGGTTTCTAACTCAGTGTTGGTAAAGAAATCCAACGAGAAATAATACACTTGTATTGATTATTCAGATTTGATAAAGTATGCCCAAAAGAAAGTTTCCCTCTTCCTAGAATAGGCCAACTTGTGGACTTGAAGACGGGACATGAACTCCTATGCATGTCCTAGATGGATACATACTCTTGCTATAAACAAATTTTTATGCATGTCCTCGATATAGAGCATAAAAGTTTCTTAACTAATTTAGGGTTGTATTGTTACACCGTGATGCCTTTCGGATTGAAGAATGCTGAAGATGCGTACCAATGGTTGGTTAACCGAATGTTTAAGGTCCAAATAGGAGTATGTCGACATATTTACCTTTTTTAAAAATTCAAATTGAATAGAATTGTCTTTTCATCAAAACCTTTCCCGAACAACCACTTCTCTTCCCTCATGTATATATCCTCCTGTTAGAACCAAATTTTAACAATAATTTTACTTTTCCATCACTTCACCCTCTTATATCTCATTTTTTAAGTAATCTATAACAAAACTCTATTAATTTTCAAATCAAATCAATTCAACTTTAATTCAGTTTTATATCACTCTCTCGTCATTCTCTAATGATTAAAGTGCACTTCTGAGGTATAAGGGCAATCTTAATCAAAGATCGGAAGATCCAAGTTTGCATACTTTTTAAGACCAATATCATACAACTTATAAGGATATGACTTAGATTTAAAACCAATTTGGATCTGATTGTGCCCGAAAAGCAATAGAGAGTGACTTGTTTTCTTAGAAATCATGTTTTATATGCCCCATGGTTTGAGATTTTGGAGGATGCTTTCGTATAGCCATGAATCAAGTAGTGTAATTGAATTGATAGTTACAAAGGTCCTACAAAATTTAAGTTGGAATGAATGTAAGGTAACTCCGAACTAATATAAAATTCAATATATTCTTTCCTTTTTTGTACTTTATTGCATTTATTTACTTATTATTTGATTATGTCTTCGATTCTCTGATCATTAATTGCATAGTTATGAGCATAATCCAAAAATATTTCAAAAAGAATCGTAAACTTATGTAACACTATCCACCCTTCTCTAGTGGTAATGTAGCCTTAAGATCCAAATCTGCATCACTCTCAAGATGATACCAAGCCAGATGTGGGAAAGTAGAATGTAAAGTAAGAATAACTATACAGAGGCAGTAAAATGGGAAGTTCTTGTTTTGAAACCATCCTCTTCTGGGTAATTACTGCTGAGAAAAGAAAATTTATGATGGAGGGTATGCTTTTCATTCATAGCATAAAAGTTATAGTATTGTTTATACTGGTATACCACATTTATTTATCTCTCAATGTTTGGTAGATAAATGATCTTTAGAACCCATAAGTTGTTACTTCCTTTAGGGTTGCTAATCCTATAGGAGGTTGTGCAACTAGAAACGATATGCAACCATCTAGAGTTTGAACTGCTGGTCACGTTTTTTCCTTATAGTTTATATATGTTTAATTTTGCGGGATTTGAGATTGTTTTCGTTATTGGTTAGTTAGATTATTATGATTCTATAATATTTTTCAAGATAGTAAAATATCACTTAGGTACCCTAATTCTAGTAACTGAAATATATACTTAGTTGAGAATGAGAGTTCGTAGGTTTATTCTCTATTGAGTGTATTGGAATTGGGTGCTGGAATAAGTCAGTTTCCGATTGTTAAAGAGGTTGTAAATGTTTTTGAACTAGTTAGAGGTCTACCACTAAGAGAGCCATTTAGTCCATAATAGATCTTGTTTATGGAGCTGAACCCATGAGTAGACCATCTAGCAGGATGATATGAACTGAGATGAAGGAGTTAAAGATGCAGCTAGTGGACTTGGATGGAAAGATATTTGTTAGATCAAACAATTCACCTTTGATGAAACTTCGTTATTCATAATAAAAGAAGGTAGGACGTTAATATTGTGCATCGATTATCCTAATCTCAACGGGAATATAGTAAAGAATATGTATCCTTTACCATTGGTCGATGATCTTTTAGATCATTTGAGTAGAGTTAGAAATTCTTTTCCCTAATTGGATTTGGCAATATGTTTCCATCAAAAAGGGTAGCAGAGGATAGCATTCCATCGACAGTGTCTCAAATGAGGTATGGCTCGTACGAGTGGATGATAAAGCCATTCAGATTGACTAATGCATCTACCTTTTTTGTGGACTTAATGAGCCGGATTTTTGAGGGCACTGGATAAGTTTGTTTTGGTTTTCATCAATGATATACTAGTATAAATACAAGAGAGACCATGGGATTCAGTTCAGAATTATACTTGAGAGGTTAAGGCAGCATTGGCTGAATGCTAAGTTTCTGAAGTGTCAACTTGGGAGATGGATGTGAAGTTTCTTTATTGCGTAGTATCATGTGAAGGTTTGTCGATTTATCCAGCCAAGACCGAGACTACCAATAGTTAGAAAAGACTATAAAGTGTAACTAAGATAAGAAATTTTCTAGGATTTGTTGGCTGTTATCGAAGGCTTATTGATAATTTATCGCGGATGGCGGTACAATTGACTAGACATACCACGAAGGATGTTAACTTTTCTTTGACAAACAAATGTGAGGAGCATTTCTAGTATTTGAAGCAATATTTTTAACCAATTCTTTTGTGTTGGTTGTACCAAAGGGTTACCAAGATTTAGAGGTGTTTACTTATGCTTACGGAATTGGATTAGGAGTTGCCCTTATGCAAAAGGGCATAGTGTTTTCATATGCTTCATGATAGCTTATACCGCATGAGGTTAGATTTTTGACTCATGATTTAGAGTTAGAAATAGTTATCATTTCTTTGAAAATATAAATACATTATTTCTTAAGGGGGAGATTCGAGTTGTTCACAGATTATAGGTCATTAAGAAATTTGTTCTCTTAGAAGGAGTTAAATATGAGATAACAGAGATGGCTAGAGTTTTTAGCAACTTATGACGTTAGTATTGAGTACACACTAGGGAAAGGGAACAAAGTAGCAAATACACTTAGCAAGAAACATACAAAGATGATGTTAGTTATGTTGATAGCATGGAATGCATTGGGGCATTAAATACTTGTATCAAGACATGAAGTTGATCTTTTTTGGGAAGGAATAAAAAAAAGATGTAGTCTTATGGGTAAAATAGTGTTAAACTATCAACAAGTGAAAGACAAATATTAGAAGTCGAGTGGATTGCTTCTTCCTTTGGATATTCTTGTTTGGAAATGGGATTCAATATCCGTGGAATTTATTAATAGGCTATCAAGGTTAAGAAAGGGAAATGAGATTATATGGATCACAGTAGATAGATTAACAAAGAGCGCTCATTTCATCCTCGTTAGGTCAACTAGGAAAACATCTGTATTAACCGAGTTATTCATATGGAATATAATTAGATAGCATGGAGTTCCTAGTAGTATCGTCTGCAATAGAGTTGCTTTGTTTACTAGAGAATTCTAGAAATTTCATATAATGAATTATGTTCCAAACTACAGATGAGTATAACGTATCACCTACGTACTGATAGGTGGACAGCGAAAGTCAAAAATGTACTTGATGACTTGTTGAAGGCATGTATGCTATATTTTGGTGGCTTATAGGATGACCATTTGCATCTAGTTGAGTTTCATTATAATTACAGCTATAAGATTAGTATAAGAACAACACCTTTTGAAGCTTTTATCGTAGGCCATGTGAACCACCCACTAATTAGTTATAGATCAGAGATAAACTGCTCTTTATCTAGTGAAGGAAGACTACAAAGAAGATTAAGTTTATCTGAGGTAGGATGAAGAAAGCATAATCGAGGCAGAAAAGCTACATGGATATGGATTATAAGGATCTTGAGTTCTCAGTTGGAGACAGTATCTTTATTGAGGTATCACGGACAAAGGTTGTGGTAGGTTTTGGAAAGACAGAGAAACTAGTATCGAGGGTCTTTGGACCGTTCTCTACCATCTAGAGCATAAGGAAACCATCATACCAAGTAGAATTGCTAAGTAGGGTCCATAATATTTTTCATGTTTCTTATTTTTGGAAATATGTGCATAATCTAGGGACTAATATTGCTCGAATGACATTGGAAGATTTAGTAATGGAACAGGATCTTACTTTTGTAAGATGACCATTTCATGTTTGTTAATACAAAAAATGAACTAACACCCCCAAGGTGTGTTTCCACACTTTGCAAATTATCAACACAAGGTTAAGAGCAAAATAAATGCATGAAAAATAAAGGAAAGAGAGGGTTTTATAATGGTTCGGCCTCAGATTTGGCTACGTCCACTTTAATGGAGGATCTCATTAAGATTTGCATCGTTACAAGGTACACATTCTCTTTTACTTTATACATTTTCTTTTTACAATGAATTTTCTCTCCCTTTTCCACAAACTCTCTATCTTCTTCGATCACTTTCTATTTCCAAAGCAGAAACAATCAACTCTCATAAGTATCGGCGATTATTGAAGTAAATCTTCGTTAATCGTGATCAGTAATGAATTTTAACGTTTTCTGGAATGGATTGATGATGAAGAAGCTTTGATCTTGCTTAAGAGAACTTTAACCGAGTTTGAATTGCTTTAGGATGTTGGAGAATGAAAATGGAAGCACTTCGTGGTTAGAGAATTTTGTCCCTTGAATAAAGGAAATGGTAGGGTATTTATAGGCATGAAAGTGGAGTGGTGAGGCTAAAAATTGACTGTGCAGGTGGTCCGATCGTTGGGCGACCCAACCCATGTCTTGCAGCTCAAGAAACGACCCACTTCTATAACACAAGAGCGACCCAATGGCCCTATATCTCCAACGACATGACTCCATATATGGGGGACCGACCCGCTTCACGCGAGATAAAGGCCAACGACCCGCCTTCATATGTACACGAGATGACCCGCCTTATGTTTTGTTATTCAAGAAACGACCTGGAATGATGCATACGAGAACGACCCAACATTATATGACTTGAAGGCGCACGACCTGACACCGGATGACCCAATGCTAATGACCTTCTTAAGAGCGACCTAAGCCTTAACGACCCGACATCAAAAAGCACGAATGACCCATCATCAGTTTGACCTAAATGCCGACCGACCTAAGCATATAGAATAATGGCCCATCACTTTATCAGCGCATGATTTACGAACCGCATTTTCAAGAGGTTAACAATGTTGTGTCTAGAGATGATAAGTAACTAAGGGACAAGGCAGACAAATTGCTAAAAGTCCTGTAGAGAAACAATGAGAAAGGTTATACTTGGGAAACAAAAGATTGAACTATGGATAAGTATTCTAAGTTGTTGAATGATATGGTTCTATAGTGTTTTGTAGACTAGGTAGCTGGTAGTTATGCTGGCTGGAATTGTTTGCATGATTGCTATATTTTGTTGTTGTTATCGAATTTTTAGGATGAAATTATTTTAAGTCGGAAAGGATGTAACACATTAATTTTAATTAAAACATTTTTTACGAAATTTAACTGGATATATTAAATAAAATAATGTAGTAGGATAATAAAATGAAGTTCAATAAGTAATATGGTTTGGCATTGGTTTATTAATTATTTGATTGAAATAACATAAAAGAGAACTTATAAGAAGGAAAAAAATGGAATAAAGTGATGCCATAATCCTTCACCCTCCCATTCTTTCATTCATTTTACATATTCATATCTAAAACTAAACCAAGGAGGATGATCATTATCACCATCAAAGGGAAGAAAAAACTAGGGGAAACTGAGGAGGAAAATTTTAGGAAATCAAGCTACTTCAGATCTAAAATTGTTCATTCATTCTAAGGTGAATGATAAAACCATCCATATAATTATGCTTTGCTTTAATTTGATTATGGGTAATACTCTAATTACTTATGCAATCTTAGATGATTTGCTATTGTTTGGTTAGAGCAATAATATATTTAAATTTGTTTTGAATTATATGATCAAGGTTTCGGATAAAGCCTTAAGATTTGAATAAAAACAAATGTTTTATATCTCTGATTTCTATGCAATTTTGATATGACATTATTAAAATGATTTTGGAAATGATTTTTAAGTTTCATAATTTTCTGAATATTCATGGATATTTTATGAATCTCCTAAATATACATTCTTTCCGAATTTAATTGATTAAAATAATTAAACAAAGAAATTGATTTAGAACTTTTACAGAACTAAGAGAAGGATGTTGTTGACGTCAAAAGTTGGTCTAATGACAATCAACCCCCAAAGTGCGTAATCCGCACACAATCACAATCACAGAATACAAAGACAACAACTAAGTACAGGGGATACACAACAATTTGTAGTGGTTCGGCTTCAACCAAGCCTAGGTCCACTTTATAATCTCTGTTTATACTGTCGATTGCAAGTTACAGTTGCCTTGATTGAAAGAAAGTATAGAAAAAAGTGATTTACACACAAAATCCTTGCGTTATGAAGTTGAAGAATCGAAGTGTACGGTGGACTATTTTTGGAGTGCAAACCATGAACTTTTCAGGAGAAGATCCATAATGCTTTCCATTTCAGGAAATGGTGTATTTATAGGCAAAAAGGCGAGTCGATTAAAGTACTACGTGGCATTTATCTTATCCGGGGTTGGCCACATGTTATTCGATCCCAAAAAGTAGTATTGTAACAACCCGAAAAATCTGAACCAGTTTAAAATTATTAATTTGGCTATTTTAGTGGATTATAAATATTTAAAATAAATTATTTTAAATAATAATGGCGAAAAGTATGTTTGAAACGATGTTGGAAAATAAATATAATTATTTTTAATTATAAACAAGGCCTGAAATGGCGCGGCAGTTTCAAATTTGGAATTCAAACTTTGACTGACTGTACCGGGTGCAAAATAAAACGGATTTTAGTGAAACCAAAAATATTTAAATCTGTTTATGAATGTCTTTCTAACGAATCTGAAAAATCGAAGTTTCATAACAGGAATCAAAAGTTATGGCCAAATGAATTTTCAGAAAGGTTGCTATAGAATTTATATAACATGTGAAAATAGCCATCTTGCAAACGACCTCAGAATTCGACGAAACCACTTTTGTTGGATCCGCGATGTCAAATTATTGCTAGGTTTCAAATTCCATAATTTTTGAAGTCAATATGTGAGCGTGGCAAAGGAAAATGTGTTTGGTTGATTTCAGTTAAATTGGATCGACCGGAAAATGGCCATTTCTCAAACGATCTCAGAATTCAATGAAACTAGTTTTGTTGGGACCATATCGTCAAAACATAGCTAGATTTATTTTTCTGGAATTTTTGGGATCAGTACGTGGCCCCGGCAAATTGAAATGTATGTTCAAATCAAATATTGAATGTTTTATATTTTAATTTGAAGAAAAACTGACTGTAACAGTCGAATGGGCCTACAAAACATATCCCATTGTGTTCGAAATGGGGGTATTTAGCTAGGGGCGACAGTCGTTGGGTTTGAATTGGTGTTCATTTATGAAAACCCTAATTTTCTGAATAATATATATATCGGCCAATCATATATTTTCTTTCATAAATTAAAAATATAAAAAAATCAACCCCCCCCCCCCCCCCCGGTTAAACACGATCGATGGCGAAACCCACTTCCTCCCTTCCCGTCCATTTTCCGATCGAACCACCACGAATTACACCCTGCTCTAGTTCAACTTTTTGAAGACCTCTCCTTGCTCTTCAAATCCATACCACATACTCCCCCTATCGTCGCGTGTATCGACGGAATCACCTCCACGAACTTCCGACGTTGAAGCCGCCGCCCCTCCTCATCCACGTCGTTGGTCTGAGCATGGTGGCCGGCGCCGAGAAGCCCACTCCACCCCCGACAACGTCATACCATCCGATCGTCCTATAGCTTCATGGATTAATCGAAAAATCTAAACCTAGATTTGAACATTTCAGAAAGGTAACAACTGTATATATTTTAAACTGTTCTATAGCACTTTAAAGCGCTACGGTTTATGATTTTACAATAAAAATCATATCTTTCTCGTTTGTTGTCGAAATCCAGTGAAACAAGAGATAATGGACTCGTGTGGACGTCTTCTACATTCTAGAAGAGACCGGATATTTTTCTGAGCCTTCTACAATTTTTGGAGTAGTGGAATCCGATGTGAGATTTCTGAATTATAAACGATATGGAAACAACAATGTATAAATTATATAGTCGATGTATGAGTTATATAAGCGTTGTACACCTCATGTATAAGCGTTGTATAATTTGTATGTTCGATGTATAAGTTATATATGCGTTGTAAAAATGATATATGCGTTGAAATGAATTGAAATGATATTGAAATGAAATCGAAATATAGTTATATACGTATATATATATATATATATATATATATATATATATATATACTCCCCTCGTCCACAGACCATGGACGATATATATTGGTTGTGATATTGTTTGGATTATTGGTTGATGCGAAAATTTGGTGAATACCATGAATGGTTGATTTGAAATGATTGATTGTGGTTGAAATCCCAATAGGATTAGTATATGGGAAAATTTGTCTGTGTACGAACTAGATATTGAAAATCCCCATTGTCAAAAGCTGCGAGGCTTTAAGGTAGAGCGAGGAGTCGTACTAGGGATGGTGCCGGTTTTAACTACCCTGTCGTTATGCTGCCGAAATTTTCAATAATATTCATGTGTTAGAATTATTTTCATGTGTTGAAACCATATTCATGTGTTGAAACTATATTCGTATGTTAAATAGAAATTCATGGGTTGAATAAATTCCTTGAAAGATAAAAATAACATTTTATCACATATATAGACTATATAAATTGTTCATGTTTTAAAATAAATTGTTTTAACAATGAAAATCACATTTTTATTATATATATAAACTATAGAAAACATTCATGTGTTGAAACCAAATTCATGTGTTGAATAGAAATTCATGTGTTGAATAAAAATTCATGTGTTGAATAAATTCTTTGAAAGAGAAAAATAACATTTTTACCTTATGTATGAACTATATAAAATAATCGTGTTTTGAAATAAATCGTTTAACAATAAAAATCACATTTTTATTAGATATATGAATTGTTAAAAATAGCGATGTGCTGAAATAAATATCTGCTGGATAAAAATATCATTTTTATCAAATATATGAAGCGAATATGGTTTTGAAATCAAAGAATGGATTATATTTATATTTATATTTATATATATATATATATAATTAAACTGAATTGAATAACGAAGCTGTAGTTCGTATTTTGAAACCGTGATTTCAAACGATTAGTGCGGGAGATCCGACCATCGGATTTTCGCGAACCGTTGGGTTCGCTTTGGAAATAACTTTCCAACGACACTAACTTTGTAAAGATCCAACGGTTGGATTGTCTGGAATGTTTAGTTCAAATCTGAAGCAAAACAACACCAGAATCGATTATAGATGTATATATATAAATATAATTAAATTAAATCGAATAACGACGCTGCAGTTCGTATTTTGAAATCATAACTTCAAACGATTGTACAGGGAGATCCGACCATCGGATTTTCCTAAAATTGAAACCGTTGGATTCTTTTTGAAAAGATCTTTCTAATGATATAAAATTTGTGAAGATCCAATGGTTAGATTTTCAGATGTGTGTAAATCAAATCTGAAGAAAAACAGCACCACGGCTGCGTTATGGCCTGAAGCGTCGTTTGAATGAATTGACTATTTTTAAATGAATAAAAATAGCGATAAATCGTTATAAAATATTATAAATGATATGGAATGGAAATAAACCGAATTTACCCAATTTATTGGATATTTGATGGTTGAATGTGTTTGGCGTGAAAATTACATTTAAGAATAGAATTATTGATGTCGAATAATTTAACCATTGAAATGAATTGATCTAAATTCTAAATATACGTGAATTATTTGAAAAGGCTGAGTTAAATCTCATTTCAAATAATTGATCGACGATAAGAAGTCGATGATGAAGACGGTGGTTGAAGACCAGAGATCTTCACATCGGTTGGATGATTACTGATGTCTTGATTGGGAGGCATCCCAAAATATAGATAATAAGTGGTGATCGTCCAGATGTACTTGGAGATCGATGGATATGCGAGGTACAAGGTGCCTCCGGTTTCGTTCAGACCCAGAACGAACTTGTAAATGGACTGTGTGTCTGACATTGGATTTTGTTCTATGCTGATTGATCTCTATTAAATATATATCTGTTTGGCGGCGGAGAATTTATTCTCTTGCTTAACGCCCTTCTCTGAGACGTACGAGCTCAGAGGTTATATATCGACAGAAATCAGTCGCATGGAGTGAACTGTCTGTGTGGCACGCCTGAGTGGCAAATGATTTTGTTGAAAAGCAAAGTCTTGTGGTTGATGATCAAAGTACTGCATGCGTGGCGTGGCTTTGTGTATAACGTTGATTCGCGAGCCTCACACCCCGGTATGAACCAGAAACAGGAGAGGACCTCAGGGAGGACATGCGTTTCCTTCTAGCTAGGGTGGTGTCAGTGACCTACCAGCCCTGACATTTATATTGTTTTCACCTGTGTGGTTGTTGGATTGCGAGGCGCCTCGGATATATCGGTGACTATGTGGAGCCGATGGAGTCATAGGACTCATTTACGCCCCAAAGGGCAGGGAAACGCAGTGTTCAGGCATTTTAATCCAGATCGGTGGATTGGCCCTGACGATCCAAAGGCTTGACTGAGTACTTACCTGAGACTCGGGCTAGACAGTCTCGAATTCGGTAAGGACTATCTTTTGCCTTGGTTCATGACGGAAATCCAATTTCCAGATACAACATCGTGCGGTTTTGATTGTATACCTATGTATGCTGACATGATATATGGTACCCATGCCGTCTATGATTGATATTATGATTGAAATTGTTTTTGAAAAATATAAACGCTAGTAATAATATCAAATGACTTTGTTTCATACGTATCAAGCATATTTTGGTTAATATAAGGTAAAACTCTATCATCCGGTTTGCGTTGCATTGTGTGATGGGACTTGAGTCTTATATTGGCTTCATTCTTTCTAAAAATCATTGCGTTGTTTTAAAAAGATTTGCTTTGTTACCTGCACTGGCAATCACTGGAGTAAACCCGTTCCGCGAAAGTGGCGTGGTCCTGTGATTGGCCGTATTATAAAATATGTTAAGTAGAATTCTCATACTAGTCCCATGACTGACTCATAATTTGTTTCACTTGCAAACTCGGGTGCCCCTATTTCTACACGGGCAGCCTTGTATTCAGGTTTTAGCAGGCTCTTTCTGGATAGCTGGAGCTGAAGATGGATTCTATCACTTATCTCTTTTTATGCTGTTCAGCTCATGTTGTACATATTATGTTTTTGATTCCGCTGTAGACATTTATGTATAGCTGAATTGTATTTTGTACTAAGTATGATCCTGTATACTGTGTAACTGTGATGTTTATATTTATTCAGTGTATTCAGTTGTACATTATCTGGTGTATTTATTTATTTCTATTCTGCTGTTATCTTTTTATGTGTTATATTCTAAAGATTACCCTTGCCACCGTCGAACAGGTGTTTTGGGGTCGTCACAAGTTGTATGCGGTGGGACTTGGTATCCTGCTGAGGAATAGTTCTCCACGAGAATTGCGGCGTACATGGAGCTCGAGATTTGGTGCATAAAAAGCAGTGCAAAGCTGACCGACTCTATTGCCTTGAGAATAGGACTTTATTTTGTAGTGCAAGATTCGGTCCGGTATTCCAAGGTTGATTCTATCGATCAATTATCTTGAATTTGGAAGTTCATGTCGAATTTAAGGAGGGACTTCTTTGTCTATTGTAAGGTTGGTTTAGGTCGAACCCTAGTCGATCGTTCTCAAATTAAGGTTGATCCTAGGAATAGGAAGATAATGTCGTAGCAAGCCGAGAATGAGTCTTGATCTTTTTGAGTTGTGATGGCTTTTATCATAAAATTGATCAACACTTTCCCCCTAGAGCATATCTTTCTTGATAAAAAAAGGAATTTTCTGGATCTTTCAGAAAATGATGCGTAGATATCCAATATATAGACATGGTTACGCCGAACCATATTATATGAGGGCCAGAGAACCGACGATCGCTTAGGATTGTATTATGGTCGATATAGAAATAAGAATACCAAAAGTCCAACAATCGTGCAGGACCATTCTTGGGAATGACCAGGAAGACTGAGATTTCGCCGAGTCGATCTAGTTATGAGAGTGATCTGTACCTGCAAAGTTTTTTAAAACCAAACAGACATGTCAAATCCTAACGATGTCGTTTGATCTTTGCAAGCATGAGTCGTGCCTGAATGTTTGTTAGGAGCATAAACCATACACAGTTAGTGATCGAGTTTTTTCGTTAAATCCTGATTAGGTAGCATATCTTTTCAAATATAAACCATACCTGGAAATCCAAAGAGGGGCATCAACCATACCCAAAAATTTAATAGTGTTTTCCTGTTAAGCCCTGACAAGGCAATGTTACTCGCCCAAATATAATCCATACCTGGGGACTTTGGTTCGAGTATAATCCATACTCGTTTTGGGAAAGAGTTGAGTTTGTCACATCCTGACAAGTGGGGTTAAGCATAGGTATAAACCATACCTTAGGTAGAGGAATGAGTATAAACCATACTCATTTTTAGGAGAGAGAATTTTCGTTTGTCATGTCCTGACGAGCTGGTTGTGTATCTAGGTATCAGCCATACCTTAGGGACGTGTAACGACCCGCGTTTTTCAGCAATATAATTAATTTATTTAATTATTTAAATAGTGATTTAGGAAATTAAATGGTTGTTAAATTGAATAATATTGAATATTTAATTAGAATAAATAATATAATAATATATTTGATTTCTGAAAATAGTCAGAAATAGTGAAATTCACAATATGATGTGAACTGGATCATCTGTGATATTTAATTCAGTTTAGAATTTGATTTAGAATAACGAATATATTATTTGAATGGCAGTTTGAATGTATAATTATAATCGAGCTCGAAATGGTGCGGCAGTTCGCGATTTGGCGGTTTGAACTTCAACTGAATGTACAGGATTCGTTTTAAGCCGGATTTCTGTGAAACAAGAAACGATGGGGGCTGGTGAAGTATATTTTTCTAATGGGAGAGAAAAATCGGGATTTCGTCGTGTAGATTTTGATTTACGTCCAAAACAAATTTTAGAAAAGTCGCTGTGGAATTCCTTTATAAATTATAACGATTTATTTATATTATAAAAGGATTTTCAATATAAATCGAATATCGATATAATTGGGAATTTTGAAATATCGAGTTATAAATCCCAGTGGAGCTGTATGGTATTCCACAATGAATATATACGATAATATTTATTTTTTAATATTAAATTTAAATGTTTTTAAATATATTTATATATTTAAATGGTTTTATT
Source organism: Allium sativum (assembly GCA_030737875.1). Lineage (NCBI taxonomy): Eukaryota > Viridiplantae > Streptophyta > Magnoliopsida > Asparagales > Amaryllidaceae > Allium > Allium sativum. The sequence continues at coordinate 221,614,367 of CM060918.1, read as the reverse complement.
TAGAGCTTTAAAAATAGCCACTTTTGCAAACGACCTCAGAATTCGACGAAACTAATTTTGTTGGATCCGCAATGTCAAATAGTTGTTAGATTTCCAGCTCCATGATTTTTAGAGTCACTGTGTGGCCATACGGATTTTTGGAGTGAGAAACAAGCAGTATTTCGATGGTTAAAAATACGTTGTGCGAGCATACGAAGTCGGAATTCGACGAGACCAGTTTCGTTGGGTCCGCAATGTCAAACTGTAGCTGCATGTCCATTTCCGTGATTTTTGAGTATGGTATGTGATCACAGAGATTTTTAAACACATATGAAAACAGCGATAGCTCGAATATAAATAAAATAATCGAATAAAAAAATAAGAAAAAATTATTACCTACCTATATAATACCCTCAACTTTCCCAAACCCTAACCAAAATTTTCTCAGACCAAAAACGCACGCCGCCACTCAAACAAAATAATTCTACAGTAAAAAACCAAAGTTCCAAAATCAAATAAATCCAAAGAAAAATCTGCAAATCAAAGTATATGTATATTTGAACCCCTGGTTGCTTTCTCTTCGCAACCGTACCCTTGTTTCTGAGTTCGACGCTTGTCTAGTGGGTGGGTTTTTACAAACCGCGATCTAGGGTTTGCGAAACCGTGGATTGAGAGCATCCGTTGACGGAAATGAGTTCGTATTTGGATTCCTGGTGGTTGATACCGCTAGCGCACCAGATTCTGAGGGGTGCGGTGGAAATTGTTGTCGTGGGTTTCGGCCTGGTACAGTTCGACGCGTTGAGAAGGGGGACTTCGAGGTCCGTGAAAATGGTGTTGTGATGATGAGATTGCGAAGGGATGATCAAACGCGCTGGCCGTTTGTGGATTAGTGGTGTGTTGATGGAGGAGTGGAGCTTGGGATTTTGAGAATGGCTGTGTAAAAGGGGTTACGGGATTGGAATATCAACGGTAAAGAAAGGGGTCTGATGGGTATTGGGACGGAAAGGAAAGAAAAAAAGGTTAAAGCCCAATGAAGTATTATATATATGTTTTAATTCAATTTCAGTAGTTAATGAACTTGTAACCTTAATATCTTTACCATACATAATCAGAATTGAACGAAACAAGATCCGTCAGGATCGTATGGACGGGAGCAACACAATGGAACTGACTGCGTGTGAATCCGAGCCCATTACAATTTATTGCAAAATAAATTGTCCAATCTGAATTGACGGACGAATATCATTATTTAACGATAACCAATCAATGTGAGTAACTCTCACTAACTCTGATCAATTTATATCTCTATAAAGTATTATTGGAATTGAAATTATTGGTTGCTTTGTTGTGTGTTGGTTGTTTGGTTGAACTGCTAGTCAGTTGGCTGAAATTATCGATAACGATATATATATATAAATCGTATCGAAATATTGACTCTGTTATCAGAATATTTTATATTTGTGTTGACTGACACCTATGGATGCAGGTAAACAGGTTGGAGGGACCCAACTGGGTTCCTCAACACTTATTTTACCGTTTGTCATATATTGTGATATGTGATGTGATTATAATCAGTTGTTGATTTGGTGTGTTGATTGTGGTTATTTGGTAACTTTAAATACCAAAGGAAAATACTGGAATGTGGAAAGAGAATTTCAAACTAAAATTTGAAATAACATATTTATATAAAATCAAAGGATTTTATATAAGAAGGAATTTTCAAAATGTATATTGAAATGAAAATATTCATATAAAATCAAAGTATTTTATAAAGGAAAAGTATGAAGTGAAAAGGGGATTTTAGAATTTTATAAAATCAAATGGATGCTATCAAAGTAGATTTTTTTTGAAAAGTCAATAAGGAACCTTTGTATAGAGTTATTAATTGATATGGAAGTCTAAAGACCATTTTTGGTTAAAAATAAATAATGGAGACAATAACATGTAGATGAAGAATTTTTTGGAAAAATATAGTTTTAGAAATTTATGGAATTTTGAAAAGGAATTGTCGAGATATAAAAGAACAATGAGAAGATGTTTTCAAAGAGGATTTTAAATAGAAATCTGTTTTTAACAGATGAATTGAGAAGATCAATTTATAAATATATTTTATAAATTAAATAAAAACATTTATCTTTTGATAAATGAAAATATATAAGTCGAACTTATCTAGAGAATTAGAAATCGGTTTAACACCGATATTTAATGGATAGGAATTCAACATTATAAAAGATAAATTAAGTGAGATTTTACGTGTTAGAAGTTAAAAGGAGTTTTTATACAAATAACTCTGTAAATAGAATATAAATAGAAATTGAAAATGAGATATCGTTTTTGATACGAAATCAAACTAAAGAGATAATATAAAGGAATATCTTTCACCGTTGGTATGAAAAAATGGATTTAAGCAAAAGTTTTGCGAATAAACACATTTATTAAGAAAAGTGGGTTTTTAAGTAAAGTTAAACAGAAAGGGAATTTCGAATGGTTAGAAATGAATAACTTGTTTAATAATGAAAACAAGTGCTGAGATTTATAAACAAAGTTTATAAATGAATTAGAATATAGTTATCAGTGGATAATTGAGATTTGCAAATTCAATAGTGAATTTGGATAATAGGAAATTGGAGTTGTTTTAAAGGGAGCGATGAAATCCATTTCGATATTCGAAATGTAAAAGGGATTAAATAAAATCCGTCGAGAGAGAGAGAGATTATCGAATATTAGTTATTCAAATAAAAGAGTTGACCGGATAGAGTAATTGAACTTAGTTAATCAAATTTGGATTTAAATTAATATTGGTTATTCAATCAGAGTTGATCAAATATAGTTATATAGGGGTAGAGTTAGTCAAACCTAGTTATTCAGGAAGAGTTGCCATTTCGTACGACTGCTAGCGTAATTCGCAGGGCTGCAGATAGCCTACGGCGGTCGGATGTTTCCTGAGGGAATCTGACGTAACCATTGTGACCGTTGTGATTTATAGTCAAGCGAATGGTGTAAAATCTAATAGTAGTTAATCGATAGAAGTTAATAAGTCTAATTTGTCAAGTAGAGTTATCGAATATCACTTATTCGAAGTAGAGTTATCGAATATCACTTATTCGAAGTAGAGTTAACGAATATAGTTTATTCGAGAAGAGTAATTGAATATAGTTCACTTGAAGTGCGTTAAATCGAATCTAGTTATTCGAAGTAGAGAATTATCAAATATGGTTTATTCGAAGGGAGATTTTCGAATATAGTTATTCGAAGAAAAGGATTATCGAATATTAGTTATTTGAACAAGAGGAATCAAATATAGTTTTTTCGAAAGAGAGAATTATCGAATAGTGATTATTCGAGAGTGAATTATACATTGGAATTCGATATAATCGAATTAAGGGAAGTAATGTTTACTTTCGGTTTCAAAATTTAGTTTACTTATTGATACTCAATTAGTAGTAGTCATTTATCCAAATTAAGTTATATACGCTAGATTTAAGTTAATACATTTCGAAAGCCTGGAGTTATAACATTATGGTTATAATTAAAGGATTTTGGTAAAAGAAGTGGGTTCGTAAATCGAGTCCGAGAGCAATGTAAGGAAGTGTGTTAAAAGATTTGAAAGTTGAACTTTGTCTATCCCGAGGTTAGAAATGTCGTTCAGTTAAGGTCTGAGAGGTAAATTATACCCCAACTTGATTGGCTTCGTTTTTGACTAAGGGATGGGTAAGGTTCGGTAGTGAAGATTGGTCAAGTGAATTGAGCCAATGAGTGGAAGAGTTCGAATTGGTTTAGAGATGTTTTATTTAAACATCGGTTTAAATCAAAGGAAGAAGTTGGAAACGTTTTCCAAGTAAGGATCAGGAATGTTTTATAATATAGGATACAAGAAATGGAAGTAAATGTGGTGATGTTTTCCAAATGATTTATAAAGTATATTTTCTAAATTTAGGAAATAAGAATCTACGAATAAATAGAATGGGGAAATGGATAAATTAAAGATAATTTAAGATAAAGATATAAATGTTGAATGATGGTTGATCGATAGAGTTTCCATCTGGAAATAATATCGTTGTTTGCACACCTGTTTTTCTTTGATAGTTAAATCACCGACTATCGAAGTTTTTGGCCATTTTACGTCGTCAATACAGAAAGACCGAGATCAGATTCATTATATGAGAAACCACTCTGTATCGACATTAGCATTGCGATCAATTGTGATAAGGATAATTGAAGATGGAGTTATGCAAGGGCTATCCTGTTTACAGAATATTGCCTTCGGTTTGTTCAGTCCCAGGACAAACGTGGATGGATGAATGTCTGACAGAGTATATCTAACGGATCGCGTAAGTTGATCTATTCAAACGTACTTACGTTTGGTGGCGGAGGAATTCGTTTCTCTTAGCTTTATACCCGTGGTATTTTTGGTGAAATCAATTTGTGATTTGGTGGGTATGACGATGTGGCTATCAAAGTGAATGTGGTCAAGTGTTTCAAAAGATACGTAAGGACCTCAAGCCTCATCAACCGGAAAATGACTGAAATCGGGCGGGCAACATGGCTATGTGGGTCGCACCCATTAGGGGGTATATAACCTATCTAGAGAAAATCCAATTCATTCTTTGTCTATTCGATGCTGTCCCTTTTCGGGAAGACGGTGGGTAGCTCCCAACCGTTGGTGGTATACATTCGATACACTCAAGCGAGATGAGTGGTCGGTCATGTGAGGGCCGGGTTGCAAGATGTTCTTGTTGAACCCAGTGTATTTGCCTCTAGAGATACACTATCGGCAGGTGGTCCCATACCTTGTCAAGGTTGGAATCCAATCTCCAATAAGCGCCTGCGATTTTTGTTTGTAAACTATATATGTGGAACGTGAGATGCAAGCGTTTCTGCTAGGTTCTATTACTTGTGATTAGACATTATTATAATATCAGATAAGTATTGATTTCAAAACTGTTTTGGGTTATCGTAAGGTAAAAACCATCCGTGTTTATGTGTGGATCGGTCTTACGATTATCTTCCTTTTGAAAGGATTTTGAAAAGTTAAACCGATGATTTGAGTTACTCACACCAGTCCCATGACTGACCCAGAGTTTATTTTTGTTTTGTTTTCCCTAAACTCTTGGGTGCCCAAATTTGTACGGGCAGTCAAGTAGTTCAGGTCTTTTCAGATATATGTGGAGGAGCTTGAAGCAGGAGGCTTCAGGATTATATAGCTATGGTTATTTCCGCTGTATGTAAGTGTTGTACTCTGATAGTGTTATTGTATACATATACACTGTTTTATTGCAAAGTTATGTCATGTATTATATTTGATTCGTTCCGCTGTGAGATTCGTGTTTACTCTGATTGTGTTCTTCTTCTATTCTAATTTTCTATCTTATCTATTCTCATCCTCTAACTTCTTTCTATTAATGATCTGGAATGTTCGATGCCTGAATAATTAACATGGGTTTTATGTTGATTTTCTGGGTCGAAAATCCCGGGCCGTTACAGTGGTATCAGAGCTGAAGGTTAAGTGATTACCTTGGCTCTGTGGCGTGACTCAGTAGAGATGGGGTTAGTAATGCCCTAGATTGAGTCTGAGTGTACATATACGAGTGAACGTATTTGTAGATTTTATAAAAATGATTTTTATATTGTGTAGATTTATTGGTTGGGTTGTTTGTGAAGTCTGGTCAATCAGTTTGATCCACTGTATCGATAGGGATTATCAAACACTCAAGTACGATAAACTGACACAGTATCTTTTGAGAGAGGGTAAATGAAATAAATTTACCTAAATATATTTTGATATAAAAGGAAGGTATAGCTTGGAATTATTATCGTATATTGGATGCGTTGGTTGATTAAAATCGAAATGGTTATATAAATAACCAATTGGAGTTCGCATAATATAAAGCGGATTGATTAAATCAGAATTGGAATTAAAATTCTGAAATTGGGGAAAAGTGGTGTAAGTGGATTTGAGTTATGTATAAGAGAATTTTAAGATCCTGGGAGATTTTAAACTGTTTACAAGCTTTATGAATGGTATTTTGAAATAATTTTAAAATAGAATCTGTCTAAATATGACTTTTGAAAAGTGGTACAGTACTAAACTCACTTCAGTAGCTGGGAAATAACCCTGATGATGCTGGCCACATCATCAGTGTTCATTTTCGAGTTCTAAGTGACGGATTACTACCAAAGAATATTGTTTTTGAACTGTTTTGAGGAGCAAGTGGTTTTGACTTCCGAAAAGGAACATTGACTTTTGAAAAAGAAACTGTTTAAAATTCCCTAGGAAGATAGTATGAATTAAAAACAAATTAAAGAAATTTGTGAAAGAAGATATGAATTGAATTGAAACCAATTATCTGGAAATTGAATTGAAATAGAACAATATCGAATAAAATTGAATTGTGAGTTATGAATTCGGTTAAGTATATTGGGCTAGTAAGTAAGAGTTGGAATTGGTAATGGAATTTGGAGATTGAGAATAAGATTGGTTTGATTTGATTTGAGATTGGATTGATTTAAATTGATTGGGAATGGACTGGTATAGATGGATATATGATCAGCAAGTATTGAGTAGAAGCAAGTGCAAGAATATAATGATATGCCCGACACAAAGGTACATGTTTAAGTTTTCATATGAGGTTTTATGCGCCGAATCGGCAAGCCGCTTGGCTTTTTGATTTTCTTTTGATTTGGAAAGGGCCTAGAGAGGCGAGTTGGAGTTTGAACTATTGACCGGTACAAAGGAGGTGCTGGCAAAAAATTTCAAAAATTTCGGGTGTTAGAATATTTACAGGATTTTTGAAAATTTTGTTAATAAGAATAAATTAATAATTAAATTGAAAGAAATTAATTCAGTTGAAACTGAAGTTAAAAGTGAACGAATAATTTTTAACCCAGTTAATAGGGTCTGTCTTCTACCTTAGCAATTTCGAGGACGAAATTATTTTAAGGGGGAAAGAATGTAACGACCCGCGTTTTTCATCAATATAATTAATTTATTTAATTATTTAAATAGTGATTTAGGAAATTAAATGATTGTTAAATTGAATAATATTGAATATTTAATTAGAATAAATAATATAATAATATATTTGATTTTTGAAAATAGTCAGAAATGGTGAAATTCACAATATGATGTGAACTGGATCATCTGTGATATTTAATTCAGTTTAGAATTTGATTTAGAATAACGAATATATTATTTGAATGAAAGTTTGAACGTATAATTATAATCGAGCTTGAAATGGTGCGGCAGTTCGCGATTTGGCGGTTTGAACTTCAACTGAATGTACAGGATTCGTTTTAAGCCGGATTTCTGTTTAACAAGAAACGATTGGGGCTGGTGAAGTATATTTTTCTAATGGGAGAGAAAAATCGGGATTTCGTCATGTAGATTTTGATTTACGTCCAAAACAAATTTTAGAAAAGTCGCTGTGGAATTCCTTTATAAATTATAACGATTTATTTATATTATAAAAGGATTTTCAATATAAATCGAATATCGATATAATTGGGAATTTTGAAATATCGAGTTATAAATCCCAGTGGAGCTGTATGGTATTCCACAATGAATATATACGATAATATTTATTTTTAAATATTAAATTTAAATGTTTTTAAATATATTTATATATTTAAATGGTTTTATTTAGAGCTTTAAAAATAGCCACTTTTGCAAACGACCTCAGAATTCGACGAAACTAATTTTGTTGGATCCGCAATGTCAAATAGTTGTTAGATTTCCAGCTCCATGATTTTTAGAGTCACTTTGTGGCCATACGGATTTTTGGAGTGAGAAACAAGCAGTATTTCGATGGTTAAAAATACGCTGTGTGAGCATACGAAGTCGGAATTCGACGAGACCAGTTTCGTTGGGTCCGCAATGTCAAACTGTAGCTGCATGTCCATTTCCGTGATTTTTGAGTATGGTATGTGATCACAGAGATTTTTAAACACATATGAAAACAGCGATAGCTCGAATATAAATAAAATAATCGAATAAAAAAATAAAAAAATTATTACCTACCTATATAATACCCTCAACTTTCCCAAACCCTAACCAAAATTTTCTCAGACCAAAAACGCATGCCGCCACTCAAACAAAATAATTCTACAGTAAAAAACCAAAGTTCCAAAATCAAATAAATTCAAAGAAAAATCTGCAAATCAAAGTATATGTATATTTGAACCCCTGGTTGCTTTCTCTTCGCAACCGTACCCTTGTTTCTGAGCTCGACGCTTGTCTAGTGGGTGGGTTTTTACAAACCGCGATCTAGGGTTTGCGAAACCGTGGATTGAGAGCATCCGTTGACGGAAATGAGTTCATATTTGGATTCCTGGTGGTTGATACCGCTAGCGCACCAGATTCTGAGGGTGTGCGGTGGAAATTGTTGTCGTGGGTTTCGGCCTGGTACAGTTCGACGCGTTGAGAAGGGGGACTTCGAGGTCCGTGAAAATGGTGTTGTGATGATGAGATTGCGAAGGGATGATCAAACACGCTGGCCGTTTGTGGATTAGTGGTGTGTTGATGGTGGAGTGGAGCTTGGGATTTTGAGAATGGCTGTGTAAAAGGGGTTACGGGATTGGAGTATCAACGGTGAAGAAAGGGGTCTGATGGGTATTGGGCCGGAAAGGAAAGAAAAAAAGGTTAAAGCCCAATGAAGTATTATATATATGTTTTAATTCAATTTCAGTAGTGAATGAACTTGTAACCTTAATATCTTTACCATACGTAATCAGAATTGAACGAAACAAGATCCGTCAGGATCGTATGGACGGGAGCAACACAATGGAACTGACTGCGAGTGAATCCGAGCCCGTTACAATTTATTGCAAAATAAATTGTCCAATCTGAATTGACAGACGAATATCGTTATTTAACGATAACCAATCAATGTGAGTAACTCTCACTAACTCTGATCAATTTATATCTCTATAAAGTATTATTGGAATTGAAATTATTGGTTGCTTTGTTGTGTGTTGGTTGTTTGGTTGAACTGCTAGTCAGTTGGCTGAAATTATCGATAACGATATATATATATAAATCATATCGAAATATTGAATTTGTTATCAGAATATTTTATATTTGTGTTGACTGACACCTGTGGATAGAGGTAAACAGGTTGGAGGGACCCAACTGGGTTCCTCAACACTTATTTTACCGTTTGTCATATATTGTGATATGTGATGTGATTATAATCAGTTGTTGATTTGGTGTGTTGATTGTGGTTATTTGGTAACTTTAAATACCAAAGGAAAATACTGGAATGTGGAAAGAGAATTTCAAACTAAAATTTGAAATAAAATATTTATATAAAATCAAAGGATTTTATATAAGAAGGAATTTTCAAAATGTATATTGAAATGAAAATATTCATATAAAATCAAAGTATTTTATAAAGGAAAAGTATGAAGTGAATAGGGGATTTTAGAATTTTATAAAATCAAATGGATGCTATCAAAGTATATTTTTTTGAAAAGTCAATAAGGAACCTTTGTATAGAGTTATTAATTGATATGGAAGTCTAAAGACCATTTTTGGTTAAAAATAAATAATGGAGACAATAACATGTAGATGAAGAATTTTATGGAAAAATATAGTTTTAGAAATTTATGGAATTATGAAAAGGAATTGTCGAGATATAAAAGAACAATGAGAAGATGTTTTCAAAGAGGATTTTAAATAGAAATCTGTTTTTAACAGATGAATTGAGAAGATCAATTTATAAATATATTTTATAAATTAAATAAAAAAATTTATCTTTTGATAAATGAAAATATATAAGTCGAACTTATCTAGAGAATTAGAAATCGGTTTAACACCGATATTTTATGGGATAGGAATTCAACATTATAAAGGATAAATTAAGTGAGATTTTACGTGTTAGAAGTTAAAAGGAGTTTTTATACAAATAACTCTGTAAATAGAATATAAATAGAAATTGAAAATGAGATATCGTTTTTGATACGAAATCAAACAAAAGAGATAATATAAAGGAATATCTTTCACCGTTGGTATGAAAAAATGGATTTAAGCAAAAGTTTTGCGAATAAACACATTTATTTAGAAAAGTGGGTTTTTAAGTAAAGTTAAACAGAAAGGGAATTTCGAATGGTTTGAAATGAATAACTTGTTTAATAATGAAAACAAGTGCTGAGATTTATAAACAATGTTTATAAATGAATTATAATATAGTTATCAGTGGATAATTGAGATTTGCAAATTCAATAGTGAATTTGGATAATAGGAAATTGGAGTTGTTTTAAAGGGAACGATGAAATCCATTTCGATATTCGAAATGTAAAAGGGATTAAATAAAATCCGTCGAGAGAGAGAGAGAGATTATCGAATATTAGTTATTCAAATAAAAGAGTTGACCGGATAGAGTAATTGAACTTAGTTAATCAGATCTGGATTTAAATTAATATTGGTTATTCAATTAGAGTTGATCAAATATAGTTATATAGGGGTAGAGTTAGTCAAACCTAGTTATTCAGGAAGAGTTGCCATTTCGTACGACTGCTAGCGTAATTCGCAGGGCTGCAGATAGCCTACGGCGGTCGGATGTTTCCTGAGGGAATCAGACGTAACCATTGTGACCGTTGTGATCTATAGTCAAGCGAATGGTGTAAAATCTAATAGTAGTTAATCGATAGAAGTTAATAAGTCTAATTAGTCAAGTAGAGTTATCGAATATCACTTATTCGAAGTAGAGTTATCGAATATCACTTATTCGAAGTAGAGTTAACGAATATAGTTTATTCGAGAAGAGTAATTGAATATAGTTCACTCGAAGTGCGTTAAATCGAATCTAGTTATTCGAAGTAGAGAATTATCGAATGTGGTTTATTCGAAGGGAGATTTTCGAATATAGTTATTCGAAGAAAAGGATTATCGAATATTAGTTATTTGAACAAGAGGAATCAAATATAGTTTATTCGAAAGAGAGAATTATCGAATAGTGATTATTCGAGAGTGAATTATACATTGGAATTCGATATAATCGAATTAAGGGAAGTAATGTTTACTTTCCATTTCAAAATTTAGTTTACTTATTGATACTCAATTAGTAGTAGTCATTTATCCAAATTAAGTTATATACGCTAGATTTAAGTTAATACATTTCGAAATAACATTATGGTTATAATTAAAGGATTTTGGTAAAAGAAGTGGGTTCGTAAATCGAGTCCGAGAGCAATGTAAGGAAGTGTGTTAAAAGATTTGAAAGTTGAACTTTGTCTATCCCGAGGTTAGAAATGTCGTTCAGTTAAGGTCTGAGAGGTAAATTATACCCCAACTTGATTGGCTTCGTTTTTGACTAAGGGATGGGTAAGGTTCGGTAGTGAAGATTGGTCAAGTGAATTGAGCCAATGAGTGGAAGAGTTCGAATTGGTTTAGAGATGTTTTATTTAAACATCGGTTTAAATCAAAGGAAGTAGTTGGAAACGTTTTCCAAGTAAGGATCAGGAATGTTTTATAATATAGGATACAAGAAATGGAAGTAAATGTGGTGATGTTTTCCATATGATTTATAAAGTATATTTTCTAAATTTAGGAAATAAGAATCTACGAATATATAGAATGGTGAAATGGATAAATTAAAGATAATTTAAGATAAAGATATAAATGTTGAATGATGGTTGATCGATAGAGTTTCCATCTGGAAATAATATCGTTGTTTGCACACCTGTTTTTCTTTGATAGTTAAATCACCGACTATCGAAGTTTTTGGCCATTTTACGTCATCAATACAGAAAGACCGGGATCAGATTCATTATCTGAGAAACCACTCTGTATCGACATTAGCGTTGCGATCAATTGTGATAAGGATAATTGAAGATGGAGTTATGCAAGGGCTATCCTGTTTACAGAATATTGCCTTCGGTTTGTTCAGTCCCAGGACAAACGTGGATGGATGAATGTCTAACAGAGTATATCTAACGGATCGCGTAAGTTGATCTATTCAAACGTACTTACGTTTGGTGGCGGAGGAATTCGTTTCTCTTAGCTTTATACCCGTGGTATTTTTGGTGAAATCAATTTGTGATTTGGCGGGTATGACGATGTGGCATTCAAAGTGAATGGTGGTCAAGTGTTTCAAAAGATACGTAAGGACCTCAAGCCTCATCAACCGGAAAATGACAGAAATCGGGCAGGCAGCATGGCTATGTGGGTCGCACCCATTAGGGGGTATATCACCTATCTAGAGAAAATCCAATTCATTCTTTGTCTATTCGATGCTGTCCCTTTTCGGGAAGACGGTGGGTAGCTCCCAACCGTTGGTGGTATACATTCGATACACTCAAGCGAGATGAGTGGTCGGTCATGTGAGGGCCGGGTTGCAAGATGTTCTTGTTGAACCCAGTGTATTTGCCTCTAGAGATACACTATCGGCAGGTGGTCCCATACCTTGTCAAGGTCGGAATCCAATCTCCAATAAGCGCCTGCGATTTTTGTTTGTAAACTATATATGTGGAACGTGAGATGCAAGCGTTTCTGCTAGGTTCTAATTACTTGTGATTAGACATTATTATAATATCAGATAAGTATTGATTTCAAAACTGTTTTGGGTTATCGTAAGGTAAAAACCATCCGTGTTTATGTGTGGATCGGTCTTACAATTATCTTCCTTTTGAAAGGATTTTGAAAAGTTAAACCGATGATTTGAGTTACTCACACCAGTCCCATGACTGACCCAGAGTTTATTTTTGTTTTGTTTTCCCTAAACTCTTGGGTGCCCAAATTTGTACGGGCAGTCAAGTAGTTCAGGTCTTTTCAGATATACGTGGAGGAGGTTGAAGCAGGAGGCTTCAGGATTATATAGCTATGGTTATTTCCGCTGTATGTAAGTGTTGTACTCTGATAGTGTTATTGTATACATATACACTGTTTTATTGCAAAGTTATGTCATGTATTATATTTGATTCGTTCCGCTGTGAGATTCATGTTTACTCTGATTGTGTTCTTCTTCTATTCTAATTTTCTATCTTATCTATTCTCATCCTCTAACTTCTTTCTATTAATGATCTGGAATGTTCGATGCCTGAATAATTAACATGGGTTTTATGTTGATTTTCTGGGTCGAAAATCCCGGGCCGTTACAGTGGTATCAGAGCTGAAGGTTAAGTGATTACCTTGGCTCTGTGGCGTGACTCAGTAGAGATGGGGTTAGTAATGCCCTAGATTGAGTCTGAGTGTACATATACGAGTGAGCGTATTTGTAGATTTTATAAAAATGATTTTTATATTGTGTAGATTTATTGGTTGGGTTGTTTGTGAAGTCTGGCCGATCAGTTTGATCCACTGTATCGATAGGGATTACCAAACACTCAAGTACGATAAACTGACACAGTATCTTTTGAGAGAGGGTAAATGAAATAATTTTACCCAAATATATTTTGATATAAAAGGAAGGTATAGCTTGGAATTATTATCGTATATTGGATGCGTTGGTTGATTAAAATCGAAATGGTTATATAAATAACCAATTGGAGTTCGCATAATATAAAGCAGATTGATTAAATCAGAATTGGAATTAAAATTCTGAAATTGGGGAAAAGTGGTGTAAGTGGATTTGAGTTATGTATAAGAGAATTTTAAGATCCTGGGAGATTTTAAACTGTTTACAAGCTTTATGAATGGTATTTTGAAATAATTTTAAAATAGAATCTGTCTGAATATGACTTTTGAAAAGTGGTACAGTACTAAACTCACTTCAGTAGCTGGGAAATAACCCTGATGATGCTGGCCACATCATCAGTGTTCATTTTCGAGTTCTAAGTGACGGATTACTACCAAAGAATATTGTTTTTGAACTGTTTTGAGGAGCAAGTGGTTTTGACTTCCGAAAAGGAACATTGACTTTTGAAAAAGAAACTGTTTAAGATTCCCTAGGAAGATAGTATGAATTAAAAACAAATTAAAGAAATTTGTGAAAGAAGATATGAATTGAATTGAAACCAATTATCTGGAAATTGAATTGAAATAGAACAATATCGAATAAAATTGAATTGTGAGTTATGAATTCGGTTAAGTATATTGGGCTAGTAAGTAAGAGTTGGAATTGGTAATGGAATTTAGAGATTGAGAATAAGATTGGTTTGATTTGATTTGAGATTGGATTGATTTAAATTGATTGGGAATGGACTGGTATAGATGGATATATGATCAGCAAGTATTGAGTAGAAGCAAGTGCAAGAATATAATGATATGCCCGACACAAAGGTACATGTTTAAGTTTTCATATGAGGTTTTATGCGCCGAATCGGCAAGCCGCTTGGCTTTTTGATTTTCTTTTGATTTGGAAAGGGCCTAGAGAGGCGAGTTGGAGTTTGAACTATTGACAGGTACAAAGGAGGTGCTGGAAAAAATTTTCAAAAATTTCGGGTGTTAGAATATTTACAGGATTTTTGAAAATTTCGTTAATAAGAATAAATTAATAATTAAATTGAAAGAAATTAATTCAGTTGAAACTGAAGTTAAAAGTGAACAAATAATTTTTAACCCAGTTAATAGGGTCTGTCTTCTACCTTGGCAATTTCGAGGACGAAATTATTTTAAGGGGGGAAGAATGTAACGACCCGCGTTTTTCAGCAATATAATTAATTTATTTAATTATTTAAATAGTGATTTAGGAAATTAAATGGTTGTTAAATTGAATAATATTGAATATTTAATTAGAATAAATAATATAATAATATATTTGATTTCTGAAAATAGTCGGAAATGGTGAAATTCACAATATGATGTGAACTGGATCATCTGTGATATTTAATTCAGTTTAGAATTTGATTTAGAATAACGAATATATTATTTGAATGACAGTTTGAACGTATAATTATAATCGAGCTCGAAATGGTGCGGCAGTTCGCGATTTGGCGGTTTGAACTTCAACTGAATGTACATGATTCGTTTTAAGCCGGATTTCTGTGAAACAAGAAACGATTGGGGCTGGTGAAGTATATTTTTCTAATGGGAGAGAAAAATCGGGATTTCGTCGTGTAGATTTTGATTTACGTCCAAAACAAATTTTAGAAAAGTCGCTGTGGAATTCCTTTATAAATTATAACGATTTATTTATATTATAAAAGGATTTTCAATATAAATCGAATATCGATATAATTGGGAATTTTGAAATATCGAGTTATAAATCCCAGTGGAGCTGTATGGTATTCCACGATGAATATATACGATAATATTTATTTTTAAATATTAAATTTAAATGTTTTTAAATATATTTATATATTTAAATGGTTTTATTTAGAGCTTTAAAAATAGCCACTTTTGCAAACGACCTCAGAATTCGACGAAACTAATTTTGTTGGATCCGCAATGTCAAATAGTTGTTAGATTTCCAGCTCCATGATTTTTAGAGTCACTGTGTGGCCATACGGATTTTTGGAGTGAGAAACAAGCAGTATTTCGATGGTTAAAAATACGTTGTGTGAGCATACGAAGTCGGAATTCGACGAGACCAGTTTCGTTGGGTCCGCAATGTCAAACTGTAGCTGCATGTCCATTTCCGTGATTTTTGAGTATGGTATGTGATCACAGAGATTTTTAAACACATATGAAAACAGCGATAGCTCGAATATAAATAAAAACATCGAATAAAAAAATTAAAAAAAAATTATTACCTACCTATATAATACCCTCAACTTTCCCAAACCCTAACCAAAATTTTCTCATACCAAAAACGCACGCCGCCACTCAAACAAAATAATTCTACAGTAAAAAACCAAAGTTCCAAAATCAAATAAATTCAAAGAAAAATCTGCAAATCAAAGTATATGTATATTTGAACCCCTGGTTGCTTTCTCTTCGCAACCGTACCCTTGTTTCTGAGTTCGACGCTAGTCTAGTGGGTGGGTTTTTACAAACCGCGATCTAGGGTTTGCGAAACCGTGGATTGAGAGCATCCGTTGACGGAAATGAGTTCGTATTTGGATTCCTGGTGGTTGATACCGCTAGCGCACCAGATTCTGAGGGGTGCGGTGGAAATTGTTGTCGTGGGTTTCGGCCTGGTACAGTTCGACGCGTTGAGAAGGGGGACTTCGAGGTCCGTGAAAATGGTGTTGTGATGATGAGATTGCGAAGGGATGATCAAACGCGCTGGCCGTTTGTGGATTAGTGGTGTGTTGATGGAGGAGTGGAGCTTGGGATTTTGAGAATGGCTGTGTAAAAGGGGTTACGGGATTGGAGTATCAACGGTGAAGAAAGGGGTCTGATGGGTATTGGGCCGGAAAGGAAAGAAAAAAAGGTTAAAGCCCAATGAAGTATTATATATATGTTTTAATTCAATTTCAGTAGTGAATGAACTTGTAACCTTAATATCTTTACCATACGTAATCAGAATTGAACGAAACAAGATCCGTCAGGATCGTATGGACGGTAGCAACACAATGGAACTGACTACGAGTGAATCCGAGCCCGTTACAATTTATTGCAAAATAAATTGTCCAATCTGAATTGACGGACGAATATCGTTATTTAACGATAACCAATCAATGTGAGTAACTCTCACTAACTCTGATCAATTTATATCTCTATAAAGTATTATTGGAATTGAAATTATTGGTTGCTTTGTTGTGTGTTGGTTGAAATTATCGATAACGATATATATATATAAATCGTATCGAAATATTGACTCTGTTATCATAATATTTTATATTTGTGTTGACTGACACCTGTGCATGCAGGTAAACAGGTTGGAGGGACCCAACTGGGTTCCTCAACACTTATTTTACCGTTTGTCATATATTGTGATATGTGATGTGATTATAATCAGTTGTTGATTTGGTGTGTTGATTGTGGTTATTTGGTAACTTTAAATACCGAAGGAAAATACTGGAATGTGGAAAGAGAATTTCAAACTAAAATTTGAAATAAAATATTTATATAAAATCAAAGGATTTTATATAAGAAGGAATTTTCAAAATGTATATCGAAATGAAAATATTCATATAAAATCAAAGTATTTTATAAAGGAAAAGTATGAAGTGAATAGGGGATTGTAGAATTTTATAAAATCAAATGGATGCTATCAAAGTAGATTTTTTTGAAAAGTCAATAAGGAACCTTTGTATAGAGTTATTAATTGATATGGAAGTCTAAAGACCATTTTTGGTTAAAAATAAATAATGGAGACAATAACATGTAGATGAAGAATTTTATGGAAAAATATAGTTTTAGAAATTTATGGAATTATGAAAAGGAATTGTCGAGATATAAAAGAACAATGAGAAGATGTTTTCAAAGAGGATTTTAAATAGAAATCTGTTTTTAACAGATGAATTGAGAAGATCAATTTATAAATATATTTTATAAATTAAATAAAAACATTTATCTTTTGATAAATGAAAATATATAAGTCGAACTTATCTAGAGAATTAGAAATCGGTTTAACACCGATATTTTATGGGATAGGAATTCAACATTATAAAGGATAAATTAAGTGAGATTTTACGTGTTAGAAGTTAAAAGGAGTTTTTATACAAATAACTCTGTAAATAGAATATAAATAGAAATTGAAAATGAGATATCGTTTTTGATACGAAATCAAACTAAAGAGATAATATAAAGGAATATCTTTCACCGTTGGTATGAAAAAATGGATTTAAGCAAAAGTTTTGCGAATAAACACATTTATTAAGAAAAGTGGGTTTTTAAGTAAAGTTAAACAGAAAGGGAATTTCGAATGGTTAGAAATGAATAACTTGTTTAATAATGAAAACAAGTGCTGAGATTTATAAACAAAGTTTATAAATGAATTAGAATATAGTTATCAGTGGATAATTGAGATTTGCAAATTCAATAGTGAATTTGGATAATAGGAAATTGGAGTTGTTTTAAAGGGAGCGATGAAATCCATTTCGATATTCGAAATGTAAAAGGGATTAAATAAAATCCGTTGAGAGAGAGATTATCGAATATTAGTTATTCAAATAAAAGAGTTGACCGGATAGAGTAATTGAACTTAGTTAATCAGATTTGGATTTAAATTAATATTGGTTATTCAATCAGAGTTGATCAAATATAGTTATATAGTGGTAGAGTTAGTCAAACCTAGTTATTCAGGAAGTGTTGCCATTTCGTATGACTGCTAGCATAATTCGCAGGGCTGCAGATAGCCTACGGCGGTCGGATGTTTCCTGAGGGAATCAGACGTAATCATTGTGACCGTTGTGATCTATAGTCAAGCGAATGGTGTAAAATCTAATAGTAGTTAATCGATAGAAGTTAATAAGTCTAATTAGTCAAGTAGAGTTATCGAATATCACTTATTCGAAGTAGAGTTATCGAATATCACTTATTCGAAGTAGAGTTAACGAATATAGTTTATTCGAGAAGAGTAATTGAATATAGTTCACTCGAAGTGCGTTAAATCGAATCTAGTTATTCGAAGTAGAGAATTATCGAATATGGTTTATTCGAAGGGAGATTTTCGAATATAGTTATTCGAAGAAAAGGATTATCGAATATTAGTTATTTGAACAAGAGGAATCAAATATAGTTTATTCGAAAGAGAGAATTATCTAATAGTGATTATTCGAGAGTGAATTATACACTGGAATTCGATATAATCGAATTAAGGGAAGTAATGTTTACTTTCCGTTTCAAAATTTAGTTTACTTATTGATACTCAATTAGTAGTAGTCATTTATCCAAATTAAGTTATATACGCTAGATTTAAGTTAATACATTTCGAAAGCCTGGAGTTATAACATTATGGTTATAATTAAAGGATTTTGGTAAAAGAAGTGGGTTCGTAAATCGAGTCCGAGAGCAATGTAAGGAAGTGTGTTAAAAGATTTGAAAGTTGAACTTTGTCTATCCCGAGGTTAGAAATGTCGTTCAGTTAAGGTCTGAGAGGTAAATTATACCCCAACTTGATTGGCTTCATTTTTGACTAAGGGATGGGTAAGGTTCGGTAGTGAAGATTGGTCAAGTGAATTGAGCCAATGAGTGGAAGAGTTCGAATTGGTTTAGAGATGTTTTATTTAAACATCGGTTTAAATCAAAGGAAGAAGTTGGAAACATTTTCCAAGTAAGGATCAGGAATGTTTTATAATATAGGATACAAGAAATGGAAGTAAATATGGTGATGTTTTCCAAATGATTTATAAAGTATATTTTCTAAATTTAGGAAATAAGAATCTACGAATATATAGAATGGGGAAATGGATAAATTAAAGATAATTTAAGATAAAGATATAAATGTTGAATGATGGTTGATCGATAGAGTTTCCATCTGGAAATAATATCGTTGTTTGCACACCTGTTTTTCTTTGATAGTTAAATCACCGACTATCAAAGTTTTTGGCCATTTTACGTCGTCAATACAGAAAGACCGGGATCAGATTCATTATCTGAGAAACCACTCTGTATCGACATTAGCGTTACGATCAATTGTGATAAGGATAATTGAAGATGGAGTTATGCAAGGGCTATCCTGTTTACAGAATATTGCCTTCGGTTTGTTCAGTCCCAGGACAAACGTGGATGGATGAATGTCTGACAGAGTATATCTAACGGATCGCGTAAGTTAATCTATTCAAACGTACTTACGTTTGGTGGCGGAGGAATTCGTTTCTCTTAGCTTTATACCCGTGGTATTTTTGGTGAAATCAATTTGTGATTTGGCGGGTATGACGATGTGGCATTCAAAGTGAATGGTGGTCAAGTGTTTCAAAAGATACGTAAGGACCTCAAGCCTCATCAACCGGAAAATGACAGAAATTGGGCAGGCAGCATGGCTATGTGGGTCGCACCCATTTGGGGGTATATCACCTATCTAGAGAAAATCCAATTCATTCTTTGTCTACTCGATGCTGTCCCTTTTCGGGAAGACGGTGGGTAGCTCCCAACCGTTGGTGGTATACATTCGATACACTCAAGCGAGATGAGTGGTCGGTCATGTGAGGGTCGGGTTGCAAGATGTTCTTGTTGAACCCAGTGTATTTGCCTCTAGAGATACACTATCGGCAGGTGGTCCCATACCTTGTCAAGGTCGGAATCCAATCTCCAATAAGCGCCTGCGATTTTTGTTTGTAAACTATATATGTGGAACGTGAGATGCAAGCGTTTCTGCTAGGTTCTAATTACTTGTGATTAGACATTATTATAATATCAGATAAGTATTGATTTCAAAACTGTTTTGGGTTATCGTAAGGTAAAAACCATCCGTGTTTATGTGTGGATCGGTCTTACGATTATCTTCCTTTTGAAAGGATTTTGAAAGGTTAAACCGATGATTTGAGTTACTCACACCAGTCCCATGACTGACCCAGAGTTTATTTTTGTTTTGTTTTCCCTAAACTCTTGGGTGCCCAAATTTGTACGGGCAGTCAAGTAGTTCAGGTCTTTTCAGATATACGTGGAGGAGCCTGAAGCAGGAGGCTTCAGGATTATATAGCTATGGTTATTTCCGCTGTATGTAAGTGTTGTACTCTGATAGTGTTATTGTATACATATACACTATTTTATTGCAAAGTTATGTCATGTATTATATTTGATTCGTTCTGCTGTGAGATTCGTGTTTACTCTGATTGTGTTCTTCTTCTTCTATTCTAATTTTCTATCTTATCTATTCTCACCCTCTAACTTCTTTCTATTAATGATCTGGAATGTTCGATGCCTGAATAATTAACATGGGTTTTATGTTGATTTTCTGGGTCGAAAATCCCGGGCCGTTACAGGACGAGTATAAGCCATACTCGGTTTTGGATTGAGGACCTTCCCACATCCTGGCAAGATACTTACGCCCATCAAACATAATCCATGCTTGAAAAATAAAACTTTTTTAATGCCTAAAATTATTACATAACCAAAAAATTATGATCGATGTATGGTTGAATCCAGAGCACATCTTGGGATTACATCCTAATCTTGTATGTATGTACTTACCCAACCATTTTGTTTATAGAGTAGTTGTGCTATTGTGGATGTGGTAAGCTTGAGAGTTGAAGTGTAACCCTCTTACTCATACGAGCCAACATATTTATTAGAAATCTTTAAAGAGTGGTGCAATTCTTATATCCTAAGAAAGGCGGTAGATTTAGAATGATTTAATCCAGATCAATTGATGATAATGCCGTGATTGCTAGGTTCAGGATCTTTCCCATTCTGAGGAGCATGGGGACCATTCTGATGAGTATGGGTAGGTAGCAATGGAGGTACGGATGCCATAAATTTCTTAACATATTTGGGTACGTCTGACCCGTTCTTCGATGAAATCGCGCAAGTGTCTACAGTCATTAGTGCCATGACCTACCATATCATGAAACATGTAGTGCTTTCCTGATTCGTGTTCTATTTGGTTGGCTCCCTCATGGGAGGCTTAATAAAAGGAAGAGTTCCTCGCACGTCGAGGTATATGTCCAACAGCGAAGAATTGAGCTCGATGTATCTGTTGTATTTGGGCTTTCTCGGGAACCGCGCATTTCTGTTGTTATTTTCCTAGGCTTTCCCCTTTCCTTTTTTTGGATGGCAGTGGATGTCCCCCTATCCTTTGTAGCTAGTACTTTGCAATTTTCCATCTCGATATTAGCATCCTCTTGTTGGAGGAAACTGTCCGCTTCGGAGTAGAAGTCTCCAATGTCTCTAGGAGGGTCCGTCTAAGGGGTGATCTTGAATTCTGTTTGATCCAAGACACCGGTCATGGCGGCCATAAGCACCATTAATGGTTAAGGTTGATCAACCGATGCTACAGCCGTGTTGAATCTTTCTAATAAGGAGCGTAGGGTCTTGCTGGACCATTTCTTGATGGATGTGAGAAACATGGCGCTCTTGGGTCGGGATATGTGAACTCTGAATTGTTCAATGAAGCGGGTGACCAACATATTCCAACTGTTGATCGATTCTGTTGTTAGCTATCGAAACCATATGGTGGCGATGTCGGTTAGGTAGAGAGGGAAGTGTTTGGACATAACATGAATGATGTTGATAATACTTCCATGTGGAGCACGTAGATCCCTTCTACCATTATAGGGTTATAAGACTGGATGCTTGAAGTCCGGTGAATTGCGGGAGTTCCTGATTTCTCGCGTGAAGGGGCAGCAATGGACGTTATCCACGTCCTGTTGAGAGGTGGCGCCTCTTGTGAAGTGCATAGTGATGTTGTCTATATGATTCCCATCCCCGAGAAGTTGTTGCCAGGAATCCAATTCTACACCGGTGGATTCATCGAGGGTCGTAGTACGGGGTAGAAGCATGCCTCGGGTTCTTGGGGTCAATTCGGTGCGACCCACGAGTGATGGGTGAAGGTGGTCCCTAGACTTGGTTTTTGGTTCAAGATTGACGGGGACCCCTCGGTCGGCATGTGAGTTGGGCTGAACCATATTCATGTCGGTAGGATTGGACTGGTTTGGGTGAGCGTTATCATCTTGGGATTCGACATTGCCCCCGCCTGGTGCGATATCAAAGTAGTTTACAGTAGTGTTTCCCTCCATTCTATTAGGAACTAGTATGGTAGAGTGGTCTTGGAAAGACAGAGGGTTGCTGCCCTCATCCCTGCTTGGAACGACATGCTGGGAAGGTTGAGTGGGAGGTGACATAAGTCTGGTTTGTGGTAGGATGACTGATTGGACCATTGGTCACACCAAACCATGATCTGGTTGATCCTGAGGTTACATCGATCGATCGGGAAGCGAAGTTAATACAGGTGGAGGCAGAGTGGTAGACCGATCTGAGGAGTGGACCTCATTGACTCGAAGGTTAGCTATTTCCCCAGCTTCGCCTAATGCAGGAAGTGATGCTTGGTTGTTCGGCCTTCCTACGGTCCGAATGAAGAAGTTGTTCATCATCTCCTACTGTTTTTTGAAGAGTTCATCCAGGTGCGCCATCTGTGCTCTGAGTTCAGCCAGAAATCTATCCATCTCGTCTTGGTTAAGTATCGGGATGGTTCTTCAAGAGAGGAAGCCTCCAGGCTTGCCTCCACCGCTACATCTGTTGCACCAGCGGTTTGTGCATGGGAAGATGTTGCATCCTTCTTCCGCTTTACCATTGTATCTTCAACGAGTACCTATCCAAATCATCAAGCTTAAAAATTACCAAAGGTGGTTGTGCGTGTCGTCCCTACCTAGCACGCCAAAGTGTTGACGTCAAAGGTTGGTCTAATGACAATCAACCCTCAACGTGCGTGATCCGCACACAATCACGGTCACAGAATACAAAGATAAAAATAAGTACAGGGGACACACAACAATTAATAGTGGTTCGGCTTCGACCAAGCGTATGTACACTTTATAATCTCCTTATATATTGTCGATTACAAGTTACAGTTGCTTTGATTGAAAGAAAGTAGAGAAAGAAGTGATTTATACACAAAATCCTTGTGTTATGAAATTGAAGAATCAAAGTGTACGGTGGGCTCTTTGGAGTGCCAACCACAAACTTTTTAGGAGAAGGTCCGTAATGCTTTCCATTTCAGGAAATGGTGTATTTATATGCAATTAGGTAGGCTGATTGGAGTGCTACGTGGCATTTATCCTATCTGGGGTTGGCCACGTGCTATTCAATCCCAGAAAGTAGTTATAAGTGGCGGGACCTAGTCTCCTGCTGAGGAATAGTTCTCCTCGAGGATTGCGGCGTATATGGAGCTCGAGATCTGGTGCATGAAAAGCAGTGCAAGTCAAAGCTGACTGACTTTGTTGCCTTGGGAATAGGACTTAATCTTGTAGCGCAAGGTCCAGTCCGGTATTCCAGGGTTAACTTTATCGATCGATTAGCTTGACTTCAGAAGTTCATGTCAAATTTGAGGAGGGACTTCTTCGCGTATTGTAAGGTTGGTTTGGGTCGAGCCCTGGTCGATCGTTCTCAAATTAAGGTTGATCCTGGAAATAGGAAGTTGACGTCGTAGTAAGCCGAGATTGAGTCTTGATCTTTTTGAGTTGTAACGACTTTTACCAAAAAGCTGTTCAATAGATATTCTTGAAGTTTTATGATTTTCGGAACTTTTCCTATTAAAATTTAATTATTATAAGTTACTTTCTTTTTAAATCTTAAGAAAAAATAATCAAGCAAAGTTATTAATTAATTCTTTCCTTATAGTTACCCTTTGGACAGGAGGCACAATTTGCTTGATTTCTAATAAAGAAAATATAAAACATTAGATCCACCAATAAGATTTTGACACATATGAAGAGTTGGTAAAATTGTGACAGTTTATTTTGAATGAAATCAAATTTACCTTTAATTACGGTTTCATCCAAGTACATTTTGATTCATTTTGCATCTTTCAGCTATGCTTCATCCTAATCAAGAGCAAAATACCAGCTAGTTGGTATGAAGTAATTTAGCACAAAGTAGGATGCGAAGCAGTGTGAATCAAGTGTTTTACTTCGAATTGGGGAATATTCTGGTTTTAAATTCAAGACCAACTCTTATCTTCATTTCGAAGCACTTTTCTTCAAATCTAGGAAAACAGAGTGACATGGATGTGTTTTCGCATCTCTTTTATCTTGGTTTCGATTCGACTATCATATGATACTGCATTGTTTCACTTCACATTAAGTTGGATAAGTAAGAATGAAGTACTCCTAATTTCTTTTTTCACTTTGCAGTAAACCAGATAGTTAGAGATAAAGCACTATTTTTCTTTGAATTAAGATGGATGAGAAGGAGTGAAGCACTCATTTTACCTTTTGTTGCTTCCATTCTCACCGTGCTGGGTAGGCCATAGTAAATCGTAGTTTCGTTTATGCATTCCGAAAGCTCTTTGTTTTAAAGCTTGTTTTCCTCGAAGCCCTTGGTTATGCTTTGTACGAAGCACTTTTTTGTTGTTGTGCCTTCAATAAAGGAATCGACATGGGTTAAAACGAGATAGGTGTCGCTGTGAACCCGTGGTTTTATGTAAAATGGTGAATATGCAAAATCTTTTGTTTCAAATCAATGTTAATATTTACAAGATGGACAACCATACACTTTTGCTTAGTTTTGCTATGTTGTGATGGATAATCATATATTATTTTTCTTCAGATGAATGAAGCAATTACATGTAGGATGTATCTTGTATTTCGACTCATTTGGGATATCATTGTTTTACTACATGTTATGTATTTCTTATTATAAAACCATGATAATTGGGGACACCAACGAGAGATAAAATATTAAATGCAGAATTGGGATACCAATATATAAAAATTAAATTCTTGTGGTATAAGAATGAATCATAAAAGATTACAGGTTTATCTTTAACTTTGGAAACCGCTGGATGGATAATATGATCTGCAAACATGGAGAATACGATTGGTTAGGAGTGACCATCCATAAATCTTGTTTTAAACAAGCGTCAAGTACGTCGATATAGTGATTATGATCATTTTTTTATCCTAGAGGATCAACATGCTTAATTCTTGCCTAATACACCATTACGGTGTCTAATGAATCAATCCAGAACGAAATACAACATGATTAACTGGTGCAAATCGTAGAACAACAAACACAGTCACGTTTATACATATACTTCAAGTATAATACATACATAAGTGGTTATAAAACCATAATATACATATAACATCATATCCCATAATAGAATATATATACAAATAGCACAACACACAACAAAACAATGAGGTCAATAATCCAAAATACACATAGACGTCAAAAGCTGATAAGCAGTCCATAGCAAACGCTATATGGGTTGGTGTCTACAATATAAGCTATCTTGAAATGACTTAGTCTAACCGAGTATATTTACACAGGTCAGTCTAATTTAAACAAATTAAGTAGATTATAATAGATGAATATAGCATCATAGAGGATAATTCTTATTGGGTCAATAAAGACTAGGGTTAACTTGATACAATATCGGATCCATGAGATATAGTACAACTAGACATCATATGAGTCTCCTGTATAGCAATAATATCAGCATGTAAATATATTTTTTAGCAACAAGAGCTAAGCATCAAAGCTAAGCACATATATAAAATCTCCAAAAACAATGAAGACAAACCCATCAAATGCCAACATATAGATCTCATGTGAGGGTTTGTTCAACATGCAAGTGATCATTATATATGTGTGTGTGTGTGTGTCTATCTGTAGGCTTCAAAATAGCTCAAGGCTATGAGAGGAAATTCAACAACCACAATATCTTCGTAAATTTGATATGAAGCAACAAAGAGATAAAATCAACAATAACATCATGAAGTGGATCCAAAACAACAAATTACACATGCATCAACAAAAGATCTCTCTTGGAGTTTTTCCTACTACTATATACGTATTTAGGTGCCAATCACTATGACCCGCGACCGAGAGTGACTTGATCTTCTAGGCCAACTCAATACGTATATAATATCCCCGGGGCCCTTTCCCCGGAGCAAGTACAGACAATAACAACAATGAAAAAGGATGTTCCATAGACTTCCAAAATTTAACTCGAAAAGTAAAAAATAATACGTCACATACCACACGTCGTACTAGTCGATTCACTTATGTCAGCATACTTCACACTGTGAAATAGCTTCAATCAACGAGTCTGGAATTGACCAATATAATTAATCTACATGCACCATACCAGGTGGTTTATTATATCATTTATATCACGTTCTTGCTTTCTCGAAGTGTACAAAAAATGTAGTTTTGTACGTTGAAAATAATTAATTTGAGAAAACGAGTTTATGAATCGATTTTGAAATCGTTTGGATTATTTCTTTAAATATCGAAAAATCATTTGCCTCAAAGTGACATATATATATATAATTCATTATCGAAATCATTTTATAAAACGTGCACGGTGTCATAAATCTCGCGAAATCAACAATCAAAATCACATAACTCTTCACCAATTTGAGGTACATATATTGGTGACAATGCTGGCTTATCTGTCTTAAGATTAAGCCTAAGAAAACATCATCAATTTGGCTTTCGAAATCATTAAACAGTGTAGAAACCGGCTTAGGAAAATACTCAGAAGTTCCCCAGAAATCAAAACAATATTCCCCTATCAAACTACCCAATGATCGGGCCTTTTTTTCAAGTCGATCCTGGTGTGCTCTAGGTCGACCCTGAGTAATCCCGGATCGACCTGGATAAATGGAATGCAACTAGGTATGTTTTTCTGATTCAAGTGACTTTTATAACACAAAAGTCGGAATAACCTAAAAAATGACATTACACCAGCCATAGTACTATTATTCAAAAAAGGTTTGGTATAATTTCAGCAAGAAATGAACAAGGTACAACATTCCAAAGTTGGACAGAGAGCCGATTTTCTACTATAAACATAAAACTCAGTTTTATGTTTATGGTGATAAGATTTCTCACCAAAAATAATAATATAAACACAGATAACTAAATAAACAAGAAAGCTTGAGTTATACTTACCTATTGGCGATTTGCCGGCTTCACAGTAAATATTTGACTCAAAACTTATGATTTTAGGCTTAGTAAGAATCTTAGAGACATGTAGATGAATTCACAGTAATATGTAACTGGGTTTCAACATATAGTAAATCTAAATTCACAAATCTGAAAACAAATAGAGATAAATCCATGGTTTTGATGTTGATTAACTATAGTATTAGCGTATAAAAACCTACACTTAGCCTGAGATTGGAATTTTGGAGTTTGAATTTTAATTTTGAGAAGAATTTGTTATTTTCTTTTTACTATAATTTGATTTGGAGAAAAGGAGAATACAGAGAAAGTAACGAACGATGTTTTCTTCATTTCCAGATCATTCCTTCTCTAATTACCCAATTAGGGTTTGATTAATGACCATTAGAGCTTGGTTGATTAGTTTGGCTATTCTAGTTAATTTAGGTTTTGTTTAAATTATTTTTTTACATTTCAAACAACATTAACAACTAATTTACATTATTTTTCCTAATACTTACAATTTTAACATTTTATATCTTTTAAAAAAATTATACACGCCTATTTAATATAGTTGAACCCTTTTAATATAATTTGAACATGTTGACAAAAAATATACACTTTTTAAACAAATTGTACATTACACTTTTTATGTACAAAGCTTACATTTTTGATATAAAAATTATATGAAACAAAATATCTTGACACAGATAAATCATATAAAAATAATTTTGACACATAAGTATTGATTTTTCATTAGTATTTACACTTTTATACCTCATCTACTACTCAATTATATTTGGAAAACATAATTTGCGCCAAAATTCATTATATCCATATATTTTGCAACTTACTGCAATACGTCAAAAAAAATCTGATGAACACTTACTTTTATGTTAATTTCATATTATTATTTGTTCTAAAACTTTATTTCCCATATTTGTGTTTATCAAATAAAAATTTAGTTTAAAACTCAACTCATCCTTAATATTATAATTACTTCAAATTTAAATTCAAAACCCATTTATTACTTCTTTATTATCCCCAAACACATTATTTAATCATCCCAATGATTAATTTAGTTATTCTTTCCAAAATTCCCCAAGTTAACATGAAACTACTTAATTAATCAACCAAATGATTAATTAAGTTATTTTATCCAAATCCTCTTTATTTCTTTGATTAATCTAATAATTATATTGAATTGAATTGTATTCTTAAGCACAATTCAACGCAACCCCGTATATTTATATACATTGACTCCAGGTCAAGCTTTAATTCCAATTAACTCGTTAATACACTATTTAATTAATTTTATGCAGATAATCACAAAATCAGGGTTGTAATAGGTAGTCTCCAAAATTTAGCAATTTATGGGTACATAGCCATCCTAAGAAAACTATAGGATGTATGATGTATACTCGACATCTATTTAAATTGTGAAATATATTAGAGGGTAGTCCATAAGCAAAAATGAGTAACCAATAGAATGCGTAATTTCCACAACTGTATGATGGATAAATATTTAAATTATGATGGGTAGTGATACGATATTAAGACGAATTATCACCTAAATATAATGGGTAATAGAAAAAAAAATCTCAAGATGGATAGCCATTTGAATATGATGGGTAACCATAATGTTAACAGGTGTAGACGGGTAATCCACTTTATGTTCCGTATGTGCACATGATTTATTATTGCTCTGATTATCGTGATTGCAGTAGCATAGAAAAGCGTTAATATATTTTCAAGTTACTATTGAGAGGAAACACTAGATATCTATTTTGGTTTGGTAATGTTAGGTCATTATTTATACTAGTAGCTCGAAGTTTTTTTTTCACTTAAAATTAAAAGTACTCAATTGAGCAAATCAAGAGTAAGGATTTCTCAAGTATCCAATTAGGTAAACAAGCATTCGGAGACGTGAATGAGGCAGTTCTAACTAATTAAGAGTTCTTTTGTATTTTTTTTTTCTTATTGATGTCATGGAAAAAATGTATTATTATATGAAATTTTATAATCAGCCATTGTGGCATCTTTATATATTGCTTTTCAAGTCTTTTGTAATAATTATATTTCTTCGAGCGTTAATTGCACATAAAAATAAGTTTTGATTATGTTAATCAAGCTGACCGAAATAACATGTCGTCGTCTCTCCTCATTTCTCCTTTTGTTCTCTTCCAATCTCGTTACTTCTTCTCCCCCAAAAAATCTCGTTTTTTCACTCAGTCTTCTACACTCGTTCCCCCTCAATCTCGCTTGCTTCTTCTCTCCCCAAGATCAATTAATATTTTTAGGTTAGTCAATTCATTTTTTGATCATTTAACTTTAATTTCTAATGTAAGAGATTGATTTAGAAATAAATCTTGACTTTGATTTCAAAATGGATTTCGATCTAGATTTCGAAATCGATTTCGATTTTGAAATTAAAGTTTGATTTCGATTTCCATATAAAATCTAACTATATCTCAAAACCATTCTCAATTGACTTACATGGAATGAGTTTTGAAACAGGTTAAACCCAAAGGAAAGTTCAAAAAAACAAAGCGAAGACAGTGATGGCAATCTTAGTTCACAAGAAAGCGAAGATGAAAAGAGCATCTCTAAATGGAAAGAAAACTTGGGTGGCATTGTCCAAAATCCAAGTAGCAGCCTGGCACAACGTGTATATGGCAACTTTGTATTAAACATAAATACCAGTACTCAAGATGCACAAACTGGCAGTGATAATGATAATGATGACGGAGAGCTCATTGTTGTAAAAGGAGAGTGGAAGAAGAAAATGAGTGAAAAATTAGGGTTTGAAAAGATTGATGTCGATGACCGTTCAAAGTCGGAAACGTCCAAATGAAATACTGATCAGATAAAGAACAGATTGAAATGATTAAAGCAAAATGGTTTAAAACTGGATTTGGAGCAATTGATGAATCAAACGTTGATGATTTTGAAGATGTTGAAAATGAAGAGTCGAAGATAACCATGTTTCAGATAACCCAGAATCAGAGATGTTGAAAATGTCGGTTCACTGTCATTTGAATTTTATTTTTTTATTTTTGCTCATACACAAATTACCCTTAATTTCCAATGATGATACAAGTAATTTGTATAGAAGTTGATCTATTAATATTTATAAACTTTCATCATCAATTGTTTTGAATGCTAATTGTCTCCTGTATGTTGTTCCTACGAAATTTTACTCTCATTCAATAAAGTGTTTTTTCATTCAATTTACAGAATTTTTTAATCTCTTGTTCAATTTTAATTTAAAGGACCTTTTGCTTGAGACTTTCTATTATAAAAGATCTGCAATTTTCAATGTGTGCTCTATTGAAGCTAAACTTTTCGATGAAAAAAACAAATGATAGTTTTATTCTTACAATTTCGTTTGCCTCCTGCGTTTTGCTTTTGTAATGAACATGAACATGAATACAAATTTGAATTATTTGGTTTACAATATACTTTACGGTAGTGGTATCCGCTGAATCTGATATGGGTTTGTTGATAATCTGACAATGTCACTAAGTAGCATATCAGAACTTTTAGAAGAAAAACTAACCAATAGGATGCATTTTCAATTTATATGATAATGTTGAAAACAATGGTCATAAGTCATTCGAACTGCAGTTGCACTCCTAATGTCAAGTATGCTTTACTTATTACTATATATTTTTTTTGGGTAAAAAGGTTGAATCTTATAATTTACTATATTATTTGAGTTTCTCTAAATCCATACATGTATGCCTTGTGCATATATAAATTCTTGTAATGTGGAATATGCATGCCAATGGTAAACCAGTTCAGTTTTCTTACATTTTTATAATTTGTACATAGTTTAGTTTTGAATCATGCTTAGATGCTAAAGTTGAATTTAAAGATGCAGTGCTCAGATCATACACATATTCTAATTTACAAATGATCAAAGATCAGATCATTTTACTAATAGTACATGTTTAAAAGCTAGCACAATGTGATTAAGAAAAAATACTGTGCTTTGTTTCAAATGCCATGTAAGTCAAAATCATATGAACTTTATTAATCTGTGCCGTGGAGTGTATACAATACAACAGTGTTGAAAAAAAAATGTGTATTTTCTTACATAACTGTATATTCGGTCTTCATGACTAAATCATGGAATTTTGATGGAAATGCTCTTGGTTCATAAAAGAATGCAATAATTAATCGGGCAATTACTAAAAATGAAGTTTACAGGAGTCAACAAATGGGTTCTTAATCTAGTGTAATAAAAGATTTGTCTTACATACATTTCCCTCTTTTAAACACAAGCCATGAAGTTAATTTTATTGATGTTAAAGTTCGATGTCAATTTGTATTAATGTTCCACAGGCAAAATATTGGAAGCAATATGTTGAAGTAGTTATGGATGCAAATGACAAAGAAACCGTAAAATATAATTTTCGGCCAACCCCTACTAAGCCGTCTTCAAATTCATTTGTGGCAAGATTTTTTCTTCTTCTCTAATATCATTCACTATCGATCTGTTTGAATTAGCAAAAGATATATGAGAACCAGTGCTATGTCTAGAGCAAAATAAATATGTTGTTTCAATTTACTTCCACCGATTCTTTTTTTATATCAGTACACATTGAAAATTGCAGAGATATGCTAATTCTTCTTGATATAATATGTGTATGTACATGTCTTTAAGTGGTTCTTATTAATACATTGATGATAAATCCTTAGAGTATCTAATTGACTAAACCTTAGTGTAAGACTTACAATTTTCTAATTACTTTCATTTCTCTTTTTAAATCAATGCAATTATCTTATCATTAACTTCATAATTAAGAAAAGATGTCGACAGATATATTTTTAACTGATAGTGTATTATTTAACGATCGGTTTTCCACCGTTGTGCGGTTATACTAGTTAATAAAAAAGATTTATAATTTTTCATATTCTAATGTCTGATATTTTTAGTTAACAACGGATCTCATTCTGTCACCTAGAAATAATACTATTGACAGTTACGGTATTAGTTGTGCTAAATGTTGGGCCTCAACTTAGGGGATATTTTGAGGATGTTACACTCCGCCAAAGCTTTCTAACTCATGGAAAATTGCCTTCTTAATTTCTGGTCATGGAATACTGCATTAATTGTTAGGGTGCTACTATTCACACCTCGGTTTACACTTCCAGCTACCAAAACTAAAAGCACCCCAAATATTTCAAATATTCTCTCTTGGCCACCATGTAAATTAATAACCTAAAAACGGAGAGACCACCAACACCTACCTCTA
Source organism: Allium sativum (assembly GCA_030737875.1). NCBI lineage: Eukaryota > Viridiplantae > Streptophyta > Magnoliopsida > Asparagales > Amaryllidaceae > Allium > Allium sativum. Next base: position 221,581,814 of record CM060918.1, on the reverse strand, counting down.
CACGAACGCTTCCTTCCTCACTTAGAGCTCTTCCACTGCGAATTAAATACCTAAAGTCAAATAGTTCAAGAAAAAATTAACATAATTCATTTTCATAACCACATTAGCAATTTTAATTTTTATAAATGAGTACTTACTTCGTAGGTTGTGAAATAATTCGTCAAATCAACATTTATGCCTTTTGAGTCATTTGATCGAACATCTTACATCATATTATCACAACCATCATGTTTTTCGTTCAATTTACCATCGTTCAAATACTCAATCTATCAAACGCCCAAAAAAAAGTATCAATTCGTAAAAGAAGATACGTAAGTTATACAGATAAAAATCCTACAAATCAAAACTTACATTGTCATTCTCTATTACAACGTTGTCAAATAAAGTGTCCTCCAAACTTGATATTTTCAACATAGCAGAAAAAATATCCTAAAACATAATAGAAAACACTAACCATTAAAAAAAAAGAAACCTAACAACATATTCAATACCATAATAGAAAACAATAAAAATCGAGCAATTTCAACCTCTTTTTTATCTTTATCTTCCATCTCTAATAGATACAGAAGAATATTTGTTTTTGTTAGGGTTTGAAATTGTAGAGAAGTACCTGCTTTTTTAGGAGAAATGTAATGGTGATTGACTGAGTGAAGGAATAAGATATGATGGCCAGGAGAATAATAAAAAAATCATTTGTATTAAATTTATAAAGGTGGCCAGAAGTGTAAACTGTGGTATGAATAGTAGCATCCTAAAAGTTAATATTCTCATAGCTTTCTTTGTTTTTCATTAATTTAATTTTTGTAACAGCTCACAAAAAAATCAGTAATGAAACAAAATTCCAAAGAAAAAAAATATAAAAATTAATTATAATCATTTTAAAACTGTGCAATTTAAAACTTATCAAAATCTCCGTTATACTGCATACTGATCACCAACTATAATTTTCAACTTAGTGTTGTTAAACAATAAATCAGTTTTAGACCCTTTTATTTTCTTTTAAACTCGCTAAATTTAAAAAAAAGGTGTTTGCTTTAATAATGCTTCTATCAAAAGGTTGATTTGACCGGTCAATTTTGGATTAAATTGATAAATTTACGATAAAACCTAATTTTAATTTATAAACGCTCAATAAAAATTAAAAATTTGTTGTAAACCCCAGACTTGAATTATATAAATCTATTATTTAGTTTTGTTTTATACAATAAAATTACATTTCGTCCTCCTATAATAATTAGCTTTAAAAATATGATTTTATACCCAATGATTATATTTTTATTTTGGATGCAAGGACGAAATAGCAAGCCCTTACAATGGTATTATACACAACGTTCCCAAATGTTGATCTTGTCAAGTAGATGTTGAATTGGACCATGTTTTCTCCAGTTTTATAATCGCTAGCACACTTTTAATAATTTTTACTACATATTTTTTTATGAAGTAACATGAACACTTGATTTGCTATCTTTCTCTGTCGAGATCAGAAACCTGAACACTATTTATATTCATTAATTTACCACGGTATCCATTTATTTTCTAAAGGGAAAGAAACTTTGTTGCATCCAAAATGATCTTTTTGCAACGTAATTAGAGACACATTTCATGACTTCGTGAATGACACACCTTATTAGTTTCGAGCCAACTAGTTGGTAAATAAGGAGGAATCTGAATCTTGTCAAACATAGTCGGTTCATTACTTTAATTTTATTTTCATCTTAGTAAAATACAATACTACAAATGAATTAGATAGCCATATTTTTGTACATAAAAAGAACGAACAGGCTCAAACATCATATACAGATGTGTCCATGCTAAAAAGCAACACGAGTGTATGACACACGACAAATAAGAGCATTTTTCATTCTTGGCCCTATTTTTTTTTTAATCCTACTTTTAGTCTCCTTTTACAAAATATTGCAAATACATCACTTTTTTCACCACATAAGCCTTGACCGGGCCAAGGCATGAATACTGGCGCAATCACAGATTGCGCCAGCATTCGATTTCCCCGGGGCACAATCCAGGATTGCACCCCGAAAGGTTCTTAAATAATAAATAACCTGGGGCGCAATCTAGGATTGCGCCCCAAGACATTTACAGAGGCACCAACCCTCTTAAATTCCCCTTCTTCCTCAAAACTCTACCAAATTCCTTCACAAAAACTTACCTTATAACCATTTTTTACTTCTACTTTATAAAACTTGGAAATCAAACATTGGAGCATTTGTTCTATTTAGCAGGATTTAGCTCAAATTCAAAGGTACGTTCAATAAATCTCTTATTCTCATACATTGAATGCTATAAGATTGGATCTCCCCAAATTTAGTTTTATCATTAAGTAGGATGGATGAATGGGTAATTGACAACGAGACTTTATCGGAGAATTGGAAAAGTTTGATATCAGGAGCATATGATAGCATTCGTCATGTTGATGCTACGCTACAAGCTCCATTGTCACCATTGTTCATCAACCGGGTAAGGAAATTTGCCCCGATCCAGAAATGTCCAAAATGGTTGAACTCCCGGATCATTTCCCTTGCGCACCACAGAAGTATTTCATTGCGGTGGATGGAGGTAAATATGTTAATCGAGGCTCAGCACTAGCAATCGGTGAGCCACTCCCAAGAAAAAATTGTTATTGCAGGTCAGTCTGCTGCTTGGTTGTGAACAAAAATAGAAGCATTAGTACAGGGCGTAGGATGTATAGATGTAGTCGTTATGGAATGAGCCTCCTTTATCCAAACACCTTTCGAGTTTGTAACTATTGTGAGTGGGTTGATCCTTCGATGTGCCGAAGAGGACATGAGTATGCATTGGAGATGCAGGATGAGAATGAACGACCCAAAAAGGAGATTTTCCGTTTGAAATTATTGAACTCCGACTTAGAGTCCCAGCTCCCACAATATCCCAATGAGTAATACCAATGTACCAATGTATCAAATGTATCCGATGTACCCAAATGCTAAAGTAGTTTGCGACAATGTAATAGTCAATGTATGTATTGCTTGAATGTACGAATGAAGGGATGAATATAAACTCATTGCAAATTGTCGTCATTGTGCGAAAGAAAGAAGTTCTTCTACAATCAAACATTAATACAAATAGTTCAAACATAAACTACATAACAAAATTCTAATTTACTGATCTACATTGGCTTCTTTTATGACCAATCACCCTGCACTTACTGCATCTATTTATTTTAGGAGCCCGCATTTCATCCATGGTTCCTTTAATTCTTGTTGATTTAGGTCTCCCAGCTGCTCTATGCACCGTTGGCGGCAAAAGAACCTGTCCCTTGAATGCAGTCTAGTACCGTTTATCTGGAATATGATGAAATTCCGGTTTGTAAGATGCTTAGTACTTCGTGATCGAATACCACTTGGAAGCAAAGTCATGATGAAATCGATTAGCGTCGTTGGTTACATTTGAACAAGCCGCCATTACATGTTCACATGGAAGACGTTGAAGTAAAGGAATTCTACATGTACAGGAACATGTGTTTCCATTGATTATTACTTTGTACTCGTGACCAAAATGTGTAATCACTCCTCACTCGCCTATATTATATCGGACAATGCGGCAACGTCTTGCTTCATTTGCCCTTTCACATATCTTTAACTCCCATTTTGGGGTTAACTTAGCCGTCAGTGACATACCAAGCTCTCTTCGTTTACAAAAATAATATACCGATCAAAAAAACGTGCGAGCAACTAAAGCTTTGACGAGCAATGATCGTGCACCTTTAAGTACACTATTAAAGCTTTCGGAGGCATTTGTCGTCATGACACGAAATCTTCCCCCGTCATCGAAACATAAAGCTCAGTTATCTTCCTTCCCACACAAACTACGCTCGATCCAATTATGTGCGTCAACACTAGTTAGTTTAATTTCGTCACGAATCCTTTTGTATTCAGTCACCTCTAAAGCACATGCTGCTGCATAAAATAAATCTGTCAACTTTTTATATTTATGCCCGACAGCTTGAAAATTGGCTTTTAGATGCCTTGCGCAATGTCTATGTTTGTGAGGGTATCTCCAATGCTCCTCCAAGCCTATCGGTATTCCCTTCATTCCATCAGAAATGAAAATGATGCGTCGATTGGTAACACTATGGATGAATGTTCGAATACACGAACAAAACCAACCCCAAGTATCAGCTGATTTGACCTTAACAATTCCATAGGTCAACGGGCACAGTGAATCATTCGCATCTACAGCAGTTGCAACCAGTAATGTACATTTGTATTTACCATATAAATGTGTACCGTCTATGGAAAGCAAAAGTCGACAATGTACAAATCCTTCAATGCAAGGCCCAAATGCCCAAAATGCTCTTTCAAATACACCGCATGGTTCAGCTACTATATAGGCAATGCTTCCGGGATTAGCTTTGATAAGTTCGCCGAAATACTGACGTAGGGTGGAGTATAACTCCGCCTTGTCACCAAATATCCCTTTGATTGCTTTGCTTATTGCTCTCCACGCCTTAATATAACCAATGTTTATAAATAGTTGCTCCTGTATTAACACTTGCACTACCCTAGGAGTAATGCTCAAATCTGGTTTAACAAATGGCATGATCTTTGAAACCAAAAACGCGGACATTGCTTGCTTGTGATTGGAGTTAACTGTTGGATTTACACAACTATGCTCAGTTGTGTATTTTGTAATAATCCACCATCCTTTTTGTGATTTTTTAGAATCTATGACACGTATTCTCCAGGGACGGTTGGGATATATGTTGCAAATAGCAGTGTATATCTTTTTGTTCGACAAGATTGGTTTAAACGAAACCACATGCAAAATTGATCATTCACTAAGTTGTTGAAGAAATTTGCTTTTGCTCTCAAACATCATACCGACTTTGAAACCATTATAAACACATGCCGATGAGAAAATTTTGTTGTTTAATTGCATATTAGCAATCACGGAACTAGCCAACATTTGTGCATTGCACAAATCATCATCCAATGGTACGTCGAACATCAGCTTCGGCTCCTCGTCATCACAATCTTCCGGAGCGTTGTCTTCACCTCCGAAATAAAAATTCAGGGTAGCATTTTTTACCTGCATTGAATCAATCCATGTCGTGTCATTATCAAGAAGACTAACAACGGTCATGCTATCAAGTGAAGGGTCCGGATTTAACTCACGCAGGTTTGGTTCATCTATTTCCATATCCATGTCGGGAATATTCGGTTCTACATTGGATTCGGCTTCGATAGCTTGTATCCGATACCTGAGTACGCAAGCGGCATATTTTTGAGTACATTTTAATACACAACATAATTCTTACATCAATAACACAAGTAACTTACTGTTGGCTCACGTGATTAACATCTGACGGCGTTCAGTGCATAGGAGCACAATGGTAACTTGTAGACGGTCCGGCTGTAGTTTGTGTCGTGAAGTAATTCGAAAAAAGCCTACAATGGTAACATACAACAAAATATTTATTCATACACAAGACAATGGTGATATTATCCAATAGGAGAATTCTACAGTTCGAATTACCCTTGAGTCATATTTTGGATAGTATCTTGCGTCGGATACGGATAGCCACGTTGCGAATTCACGAATGGGTTCGAACCAAAACACACTTGTTGTTGCTCATAAGTAGGTAGTCTCATAGTCGGATTCGGATGGTATGCTGCGGGAGCCGCAACGACTGGAGTTACATGTGACTCTACCGACAATCTCCTCTCTTTCATTACAAATAATTCAATAGATTTTGACACGGCGGACAACATAATTTCAACGTCGGCATCGTCTCGAATTTTAACTGCCTTAGATCCAGAATCGGTCGGCCAATTGCAAACTAACTCAATGTCAAACTCATTCGATTTAATTTTAGTAGCTTTATAGACAGCCTCCTTCAATTGTACAAAGTTTGATCCTTTCAGAACTTTAGCCGGTTTACTAGATCCACCATTATATGTTCCACATTTATGTTCATCAACAATCAATTCTCCATCATAATAACATATAGTAACAATATAGTTCGGCGCCATTCTACGTCAAACGCAAGTTCATAAAAACTTAGATTGGATAGATCTAAAAAAAATTAAAAAACATACTCATACCTTTCGATAATCTAACAAAAACCAAACTCTTTTGCTTCTCACTTAGATCCACAATAAAAGATTCTTGTTTTGTTGAATAGCAATGAAGGATCTGAAGTTTTTAAATTTAGCTTTTGGGTTCTTTTATTGAGGAGTGAAGAATGAAAAATGGAGAATGAGAAAATAGAGGAAAAGCAAGTTTATATTCTCTTTGTAAATCTCTCGGGGCGCAATCCTGGATTGCGCCCCGAGAGAAATTTAGACTATATTCCCCCTGGGCGCAATCCTGGATTACATCCAAGCATAGGAGAATTTACAAAGCTCTGGTGGCTCTCTGTATATCTCATGGGGCGCAATCCTGGATTGCGCCCCAAAGAAGATTTATTTTTTTAAAATACTGGCGCAATTTGTGATTGCGCCAGTATTCATGCCTTGGCCCGATCAAGGCTTACGTGGCTAGAAGAGGGCTATATTTGCAATATTTTGCAAAAAGAGGCTAAAAGTGGAAAAAAAAGAGGCCACAAATAAAAATTATTTGACAAATAATACACTTCATGCTACTGTGCATGCACTGTATATGGATGGAAAAGGAAGGAGGCCACTTGACCGCTATGTGAAAAGGCTGGAAGTTATAGTTCAACAAACGAAGCGAGTTAAGTGAAATGTCAATTATTGTTATATTTAACGTGTGATGCTAAGCACACCATTTTCCTCTTTCTAATAACACGAATAAAAATAAGAATAATAAATTTTATGTACTTCCTAATACTGCATTCAATTCACACAATAATTAATTATGGTGTAAAATCGTTTTACATGTCAAATAACCGCCGATCAACATCATTTTTCACGTTCTTCAATCACCGAATTACTGGTGATCGATGGTTGATCGCCATAGAAAACAGTGTTGATTGACGGTTGTTCGTTTGGACAAAATAAAAATAATGTATTTATAATCCTTTAAAAAGATTGATATCTACTATAAAATTTTATGGTATTTTTCAGTAATGTATTAGTAAGAAGAAAACGAGGTATTCTTAGCACCACACTATTTATTATATGTTAAAAGCTGAAGTAAAAATTTAAAATTATTGGCATGGGACTTCAAAACAAATTGATGCTGCAGTTATATGATAGGACTCGAACCTATGTCAGCTAGACATTTAAACGTGGTCTTTACTGAATAACCATAGCAACTGCTAAAATTTGTTTAATGTTTTCAAATCTTCAGATTTTATTGTTCCGTTTTCAAATTGGACCTTGGTCATTGTCCGAATCGCACTATACTATACGCATACATGTGGTTTTAGTGTATATTTTCCAAAGAACATGTAGTGTCAAAAATACAAGGTGGCAAGCTTATATTTGTGGGGTTTAAATCAATAGCTATCTCTGCTGAGACCAATTCTTCTATCCCCATTTCCCTGTCCCCCCGTGTTCCTCCAATCAAATTCCTTTATTTTCGCTTTTTTTCATTTAAGTCCCCCAACAATTGAGGGATTTAACTGCAAAGGGTGGAAATCAGGGGGCTGGGATTGACTAGGATACGGGGGACACCGAAAACAGGGACAGAACAATTGGTGCGATCTCTGCTTTAATGTAAAAACATAGTTAGTTCAAACAACAGACACATTGCGTGGCACAACACGGTTTGAAAAATGGTTCGTAACACACTTCAGATGCGTTTATTTTGAAGCTTTATAAGGATCGACAGTCTACAGTTCTCGTAATGCGTTAGATTTAGGGATTGTAGTGGTTCAGGTACTCCATCCTTTTGAGCTTGGGTAATTTTGTATTGATTTTATTTATTATGCTAATCTAAGTAGCGACTAGCGTTTGATTTTCGTACTGGACAGTTAAAGTTCGCGTCAACTTCAGATGCATCTGACACATCGAATGTGGGACCCACCACTTTGCCCTGTTGAAGGTAACGGTTGAAAAGATAGTTTTAATGTCGAATGTAGCATTAGGCGTTAAAGTAAATGTCGTATTATTACCCAATTCCACTACTCTCCCTATTCCACTCCTTGTTCACCCTCTTCATCTTCATCATTTTCCATTTCATTCCACTTCTCCTTCTCTATCTCCATTCTGCACTTCTGCTATGACATATAGTGATGATTATGATATGAAAATTTGCAAGACATTCTTGATATTCAAGAAATTATGGAAATCAAACACGAGAAAGGAGCAGAATGCATGATTCGTTAAGTTGCGGTCTTGATTGGGTTAATTAAATACTATCAGGACATACATACCGTTGTCAACGACATTTTCGAATGAAGGGATTATGTTTTACATCCTTATGTGAGCGGTTAGGAAACAATGAATTGGAGGCTTCGATGCACATAACGGTCAGAGAAATGGTTGTTGTATTCCTATATACTATTACATTTGTTCTTCGTACAAGGCAGGTTGTTGAATGGTTTCAAAGATCAAATGGTACGATTTGTCATATTTTTCATAAAGTTTTGAATTCAGTTCTCTTACTAGCAGTGGATATTATTAGACCGGCCAACACCCAATTTAATCGAATTCCAGAATAAATTCGTTCTTTACCCCGATATTTTCCTTTCTTTAAAAACTGTATTTGGGCTATTGATGGGACACATGTAATGGCTCATGTGAGTCAGACAAACATGCAACGTTTTGTAGGACGGAAAGGATCTCCTACAGAAAATATAATGGTTGTTTGTGCATTTGATTTAACTTTTACATTTGTAAGAGCAGGATGGGAAAGAACTTCCCACGACGCTAAAGTATTTCGGGAAGCTATAAATAATCCGGATCTTAATTTCCCCCATCCTTCTATCAGACAATATTATTTAGTGGATTCAGGATATCCACTATTGGAAGGATATATAAAACTCCTTACTGATCCGTGAGATATCGTATACCAGACATTAACGACACACATAATGAACCGAAGTCAGACAATGAAATTTTTAACTACTATCACTCTAGTTTGCGTATGGAAATTGAAAGAACTTTTGGTATTTGGAAGAATTTTTTTTCCATCTTACGTAACATTCAGATGTATCCATATAATGTTCAAGTACAAATTGTTACTGCTACAATGGAAATTCACAACTACATCATAAAATACAAGCTGGCGATCCAGATTTTATGTCGTATGATGACGACCCTGATTTAGTGCTAGAGGAATATCTCGATGAGTATTACAGTACATCAAACTGCGGAAACAGAGATCGAGAACCCGTTCAAAGAATCGGAACAACATCCACCATGTCATTAGTACGGGACAATATACAAAACAAACTAGTTATCACGGGAATGCATTAAAAACTTTCACTATATTCTGTATTTTATTTTAGCATTTTAAATTCTGCAGTTTGTATTCTACAATCATGTAATTTCAATTCTACAATTTGTATTCTGCAATCATGTAATTTCAATTCTGCAATTTGTATTCTGCAATTTATATTATGCATTTTACTATTCTGTTCGACAGTAAACATACACTAACACAAACAATAGAAATAATAAATACAAAAACAATAAAATAATAACTCTGCCCCTTCCAATTTGCCCCTTTCGTAATAAAAACACATTCTCTGTTCGTAACAATTATCCTTCAAATACCCCTTCAAAATAACCCTTCCAAATATCCCTTCCCATTCAAAATCAAACGCACTAAAAGCACAAGAAAAAAACCTCATGGGCAATGTACACTATGTAACAGCCCGCATTTTACGTATCGAAAGATCGTAAAATGTTTTTATTTTAATTCCCGAGGGTTCGGTCATTCTCATTTTTTAATATGTTGCTTATGGGGATGTGAGACATGTCCATAACTTTTACCGATTTTGTTTGTGACCATTTTTCCCCTAGCAGTTTTGTACAGGGCATAACTTTTGACTCAGGTCGAATCAGAGGGTAAGACATGTGCCATTGGAAAGGAATTGATGATTGTCTTTCCGTAGAGTGTTTACATTAAAGGTTTGGCTTAGGGATTTGGGAGAAATCACTATTTTAGGGTTTTTCAGTTGGTTGTCCAGGTTTCGTGAGCCAAAACGGACTGAATTGGGAAAGCCCATTAGTGGGCTGGTGGAAACTATAAATAGAGGGTGAGGGGTATGGTGAATAGGTTACTTCTCTCATTCTCTTATTCATTGGCCTTGTGTTCCTCCTTCCTCTAACACCGTTCCACCATCAAAAATCAAAATCTAAGGAGTGAAATCATAGATCTACACCATTGGAGGCTAGATCTACATCAATTGAAATGGGAATTCATCGGATCAAGGGGTTTTGTGTGAAGCGCTTGCTGTCCGAAATCTTATCACATTGATTTTAGCTTGTTTTGGAGAATTGGTGAGTGATTTGCATCTCTCACATGGATTCAATGAAGTATATGAATGTTTGGTCATGCTTTTCATCAAATTCAAGTTATTTTCCATAGATCTACATCATGGTAAGTCCTATGTCATATGAATCACCTTAGGATCGGATTTAGTAAGTTAAAACTGGCAATTCCTATGCTATTTCATGCGTTTATGCAAATTTGAACTATCATTTTTGTTCATATGATCATTTATCATGATTTTGGTGAAATTTGCATAATTTTGGTAATAATTGTCATATTCATGTTGTTAGTGATTTCGTAACATGCTTATTATTGTGTTGAATGAATTACTTGAGTAAATTTCATCGATTGTGTCGACTGACGATGTTTTGGTTGAAATTAGACTTAGATTGGGGCTGTACAGGCCAGGAGTCGCACCAAAGCTACGACAGCATTTATGAAATTTTGTTAAAAGCTGTGGTCGAGCACGAAGAAAGATAGATCACGCATGGGTTTTGGTCGCACCAGAGCTACGACAGCATTTATGAAATGCTTTAAAATTTGTGGTCGAGCACAACTAAAGATAGGTTGCGCATGGGTTTCGGTCGCACTAGAGCTACGACAGCATTTATGAAATGTTGTTAAAAGCCGTGGTCAAGCACGATTAAAGATAGGTTGTGCATGGGTTTCGGTCACACCAGAGCTACGGCAACATTTATGAAATGCTGTTAAAAGTTGTGGACGAGCACAATCAAAGATAGGTCGCGCATGGGTTTCGGTCGCACCAGAGCTACAACAGCATTTATGAAATGCTGTTAAAATTTGTGGTCGAGCACGACCTAAGATAGGTCGCGCATGGGTTTCTTTGGTCGCACCTAAATTACGACAGAACTTCTGAAATGCTGTAAAAAGTAGAAATGCTGTGAAAGCCAGTTTTGTTTAGCTCTTCACACCAGATGGATGCAGAATTGAAGCAGGGGATATAACAGCATTTCAAAAATGCTGTAAAAGGCTATTTGACATTTTGGCCAGTTTTTCATAGCGAAAAGGCTGGAGATGCTATAAAATGCAGTATCGACCAAACAAAGCTTGTTTTTAAGTCGACAATGGTTCTAGCTTCGACACAAGTTCAAGTAGAAGGTTCAAAGTGTTGAAATGCGTTCATTGATCAGTGAAAAGCAACAAATAGGCAGACAACTCAAAGGTGTTGGGTTGTTGATAATGGTTACTTGAGTGGGACTTGAGTTTATAATTAGTTGCCGGTGATGACGACTAGAGATGCGAAGGTCAAGAGATTATCATTGTCGTAAGTTCTAGCAGACTCAAAGTAAAGGTACTTTGGGCAGTCATGAAGGGCCTCATACCTTGGGCAGTCGTGAAGGGCCTAGTTGTCGAGATTTGAGAAGACAAACATACGAGTCATGATGGCGTATGGAGTTGTTGCTAGAACTGGGGTTACCATTAGCCCTTGACATATGGCAGTCATGATGGGTCATCATACAATTAACGATGGTTTTAAAGCAGGATTGGCGGTGATAGCCAGATCTGTCATGGATATTTGAATGTCTAGATGTTTGTTTATACGATCTCACGTGGATTATCCAACATCGAGGGAGATGTTCCTTGAGTGCTTGACTGATATTGGTTTAGGCCTCTGGGGATAGTGCTTGAGGGATGTTAAACTGGGTCAGGATTGTCTACGTGAGACCTGTGTAATCTGGATGTTATGAATGTTATCAATGGTTGTTCTGATTGCTATGGATGAGTTGTTGTTACGTTGGATGTTATGAAATGTAAAGGCTATCACTGTCGGATGGTAAGTGTGAGTTCTTCTCTGGTATTGGGTAGTGGTTGGTAAGTCTACCTATCCACATATACTTTATTGATGAAGTTTGTTGGCTGTTTTATCGCTCACTAAGACCGTTGTCTGACTCAAGGTTTTATGTTTCCCTCTTATTACCTTGGGCTGTTCATCCATTTTTGGGTAGACAGACTAGATGGCACGTAATATGTAATTGCTTAGTGAGGGCGATGTAGCTGTTCAGAGGCGAGAAGGGGACTGACGTATTATTTTTACTACTATATTGTACTTATTTCCGTTGTTTGAAGATTAACTCTGAGTGCTGTAGTGAGTCATCCATGTGTAGATATTATGTTGATATGCTTTCTAGTTATTAAGAAAGTTTGGAGTTTCCTGTTCATATATGCTTCACTATTCCTACCTGTTGTATATGTTCTATTATATTTTATCCTTGCGCTGTGAGTTATACGACATGTTCCGATTGTGTTATCATAACTTGATGATCGTCCATAGCCACCTGGCACACCTTTTAGCGCAGTATTCCTCTTGTTTAGTGTGGGGGCTGTGGGCGGTCGTCACACACTATGTTCCTTTAGCTTCATATATTGATATAATACTCTATTTAGCAAGATTCAATTTTGTCATTCCAAAGTCCGAAATCTTGGGACAAAAATCATGATCTAGCAATATAATATGTCGCTTGATATCAAAACACACTATTCAAGCATTACATCTTCGATGTAAATACTCAAGCCCTCGAGCAATGTCAATTGTAATACTAAATTTCTCACATCCTAAGGTTTTTTTTGTTTGTGTCTTTATCTGGATATATGCACTTATCCAATGAACCATTGGCAAGAAAGACTTAATCAGAGCTGTTTTAGATCATTCCGCACAAAAGCCAAGCAAATCAACAACATTTATAAGGGAATTCTTTCTGATCGATGCGACCTCATTTATGAAGTCTTGTAATGGTAAAAAAATATTGCTAAATTTTCGGAAACTACAAATTAATAGGTTGAAGATATTTGAAACATCTACATTAGGTGTTAATTTGACACATTGGTCAAGGCACCACCGAATCCAAGAGACAAAACCAACTTGGTGATCTCCTCCAGATCCACAAAAGGTTCCAGAAGCGCCACAAGGCAGATAGAATGCTTCTTAACAATGCACTTGAGTCTAGCCACCGACGTATCATTGCCAATACCATGAAATTTCCAAAATAGGAAATTCATCGTCAGGGAAATAGGAAAAAGAAGATAAACAGACTCACACATCCAATCCCAAGAAGACATTACCCAGTATAAGAGCCACCAAAACCTGCAAACAACCGATAGCCAGAAACAAACCACATGAGTCATTAAAGACATAAAAACGGCCTCGTAGCGACTCACCGAAATGGACAACCCAATATTGGGAACAAAAACCCTATACCCGCCGAAACTAGCCCAGAACACATTCCCAAACAACGACCAGTCATCACGACCAATCGTTGGTCGATCAAGACAAATAAGATGAGGCAATGGAAAGACCAACAAGACACCCACAAACCAGCGAAAAGATAGCGATAAGCTAACCATGAAACTGGGTGGCCGAATACTGCTGACGGAGGCCAACTGAACTGCCACTCGGCACCAGCTAGCACGACTGAGTCAATAATACCACAAGGGACAACCTATAAAGGACGGGTAGCCTTAAACAAAACCGAATCAAACCCAAAACTAGGAAACACAACACCACCAAGGTCAACACACCCAAGAATTGTCTCGCAAACATCCAAAAGTGGAAGTGGAGATAGGGAGCACACACTTTTGTGTGTCGAGGCTCAATGCAACACCATTCAACAACCACAAGTGCAAAACAAATTCCCAAGAGAACGCAATAAAGCATGATACAATGGAGGAAAACCTTACGTGGGAGCTGAACTGGTGCACCAAAATCGCATAAAAAGGCAAGCAAAACAAAAAAACACCAAACAAATCCTCTACTACCAAATTGGCCTCCAAAAAGTTGGCCTGCAATTGAGAGCAGGAAACGACAACCTCCTCACTAGAAAACAATACCACACAACCAATCATGCCATTGTCGCTGCAACTGTCTTGAGAGTAAGATGACCCCAATGAAGAGGAAATAACATTCACACTCTCATCGGATATGGAATCTCCTCTTAACACAAAAAACGCGATCGACGATATGATAGCACGGGGAGCTTGCTTATAAGCAATGGAAAAACCAACCGAAACAGCCTCCAGAGCAGGGGAACAAGGAAATACTGATGATGTAGCGGCCACGCTGGTTCTCATATAACGTTGAGCCAGACTACTGCCCATAAACACCAACACTAGTCCCCAAACTGCTACGTGCACACTGTACTGGAAGGGGCGAGGCGATCAAATCCCCTTCGTCAACCACATTAGCAGAAATAACATAATCAAAATAAGGGCCAAACACACCACCACATTATAAAGTGCCAACCGAAAATCCATAAACAACCGAGCTAGGTGAATCTATGAGGCTCTAAAGCTCAACTGAGGCTCAAATCGGGTGGTGAAATCCTTCTTAGCTCGATTGACTTTAGGGAAACACGGTTCGCCTACTACTTCCAGTACTGGAGAACGGAGAATACTCCCATGCGGGGAGAATTTGGTAAATAAGCTATATTCACAAAACAAGAAGAAAGTTTGAGAAAAAGATGTTTAACGAGCTTTTGGAGTGCTTCAAGGCAGATTTCATATATTAAGGAAGGAATCGCACTACCACGACCCTGCAACATTAGATGACATCATGTATTATTGTATAATTTTACGCAATATGATTGTCGAAGAAGAACGTGGTGGATATGAGCTTCAACTTCGAAACCATCCTGATATTGCTTCTGCATTTTAGAAAAAACCATACAAAGACCTAATACATTTGTCGAGTACATGAAACAAATTGAAGATGTAAGGGATCTGCATGCTCATCTTGAACTTAGAGAAAATCCAGTGGAGCATTACTGGAATCATGTTTGAAGTCAATCGTAAACCTAAAGAGAAATTATGTATTTTTATTTTCTGTTGTTAGGTTTGTATGTTCTTGAATCATGTTGGAAGTCAATGAAATTTGAATTTAAAAAGTTGAACTTACTTATGCAAGATTAATTTAAACATCAGTTAATAAAAAGTTGAACTTACTTATGCAAGATTAATTTAAACACCAATTAATAACTTGATGATACAAGCATTTATAACTCAAATATACAATAAGGATATAGTATAATGGAATTATAAACACGAAGATAGACCAATGAGTTCAGAAATTTCTTGGAGATTTTGGTTGGGATAAAGTCACCCTTAACCGTCTTTTATAAAGCTGGCTAACAACACGGCTTTATAAAAGCCGGCTAGGGGCGACGGTCAAATTTTGACCACGGCCCCTACTTTAGCCGACTTTGTGAAAGTTGGCTAAGGTCGAGGTTGCCAGACAACCGAACGGCTGCTCTGGCAACCTTGGGGGCTGCCAAAGCAACCTCCCGGGATCGAACTGACCCCCTATTGGGGGTCAATTGGCACTCAACCGACCCCCTATTGGGAGTCAGTTGGCACCCAACCCTTTCTAATTCAACACTTTCTAATCCAAATTGTACAGAAGTATTTGCTACAACTTCTCCATGATGATCCCAAATATAGTACTTAGGTATGAAACCGTTTTTGCACAAATGAACTTTGAAAATATCAGGTAACAAATACTTCAAATGTCTGCACCTACTACATTGACAACGATTTTCTGGACCTTTTCCGTTGTTACTTAAAGTGAATTCAAAAAATATGTTTATACCATTATAAAATTTC
Organism: Allium sativum; assembly: GCA_030737875.1. Classification (NCBI taxonomy): domain Eukaryota; kingdom Viridiplantae; phylum Streptophyta; class Magnoliopsida; order Asparagales; family Amaryllidaceae; genus Allium; species Allium sativum. The sequence goes on along the minus strand of CM060918.1, from coordinate 221,565,815 downwards.
CTTTTATTGAGCCTCTTAGTCCTCTTCTTTGATACATTCATCTCCTCCAATTAACAAAATATTCAATTATTTTTCCTATTTGAGAAAATGAATCATAAGTTTAGAAAATAAATATTTATTTTCAAGAAAGCAAATTTGAAAAAGCTTAATTTCATGGTTGCATTGTACATTTATAATATTTGAATTTAAATAACTATTTCACAAATTCAAAAATATTTTCAAATATGACATATTTTATTTTTTAACGTATCAATACAAAAAATTATCTTTTTTCCATGGTCAACCATCCTACTTCCCATGACAAATACGGTAAATACTTACATTTCGTACATTATTTCGTATCAAAAGATTCAATAAAATTTTGGTAGCATTTTCCTTTTATTCCCTACACCGTACACAAATGTATGTATGCATGAAACAAAATAGGAAAGTTACAATGAAATTTTGTGAACCACTTGAACGACCATGCAAAATAAACTTGCTTATTGTGTTTATAACTTGTTCAAATACAGGGGAAAATCCAACAAGCCTTGTATCAGACAAATATATATAAATGGTCATTTTGTGGCCAAAACGATCATGTATAACACCCATCGGACGGGGCCAAACTATCTAAGGGGCATAAGTCAAGATGTGCACATTTTACAAAAAAGAATTTTTTTTTACTTAAGTTTATATATTGAAAAAATATATTTAAATATCATATTTGTGCAACATATTTCACGACTTAAATTGCTTTAGTATTGTTATCATTTTCTAGCACACTCAAATCGCTTTTAGGCTCACGCATTCATTTTTATTGCATAAGTCAATACGAGCACAGTACAATATTTCTAACTTGTGCATTTATTTTATTTTATTTTAATTAGCATAATATAATGGTAGCATCAAGACACACACACACACAAACACATATACACACACAAATACATACATACATACATATATATATATATATATATATATTGGTTTACATATACACAAATAATATCGTTTTGTACATACATTTTGCAATTTGACAATAACATGTGAAATGTGCTCACAGGAATGCTATAAACCATTAACATGCTATTGGAAACTCTTGCAACCACGACATAGCCTAATTTATCAGTATGTGCAAATACAGATTTAGGGTAAAAAATTGAATTTTAATCAAATAAGAGATGATACTAAAAATATATTGTTGTAGACATTGATTTTGAAGTCGGGGAGGTTTTTAGATGCTGATAATGAAGTTTGGGAGCTTGAAATTCGGATTGAGGGGATATAAGGTTTTTGTTTTTGTATTTTGGAGCTGAAGGAATGAGGAAGAAGAAGTCTTGGGTTCCATTTATTCGAAATATTCCGACGGTTTCCCGACCGCCGCTGATGGCCCGTTGAAAGTAATCGGAAATAGGTCATTAGAAGCCGTCACCCGATCCTATCGGAATAACACTATTTTCTAGTAGCGTAGGTATTATAGTAGTTTCTTTCCACCGTGTTATTTCCTTTTGGATGTACGTAAAAACAAAGTGGTTTATTGTTTGTATTTTACTCTGATCACTAAGGGGGAATCTTCATATGTCACTCTTACAGCCAGTTTTTGCAATAATTATATTTTGTTTTAAACATAGGTTTTACGAATGGGAAAACATAATGCATTGTTATTAATTAATATAGTTGAGAAAAATTATATTTTCGTTTAGTTCATTGTTAGAATTCATTAACATGTCTGTTTTTATCATTGAAAGTCAACATTAAGGGTGATTTCGAACCACTAACTTAATAAAATCTAGTTTGTTAGTTCCTTAATTGTTTTTTTACTTTAAGAGTATAATTCTAAACTTGTACAATGCTATAATAGAATTAGATAGCTATGTTTGGTATATAAAAATAGAACTAGTTCAATGTCTATATGTTATGCGTCTAAGTTAAGAAGTAACACGAGTATGGAACATTGCAAATAATAACCTTTACACTACACACGAAATATGGATGGAAAAGCAATTGGCTGCTTGACTAAGGCGTCAGAAGACCGGAAAATTTTAGTTGAAAAAACCGAGCAGGTTAACTAAAATATCAGTTATTATTATATTTATAAACATCATAAAGTTAGAAGGAATAGCTACAAAACTTTAGCTTACGAATCATCTGTTGAAGAATATATATCTTGGGTTGTAGTTGTTTTGTTGTTGTTACAAATTTAGGCATCATATTGCATTTCCTGCTGAAACATGGGTATCATATCATGTATTAACGCACTGAACTTGCATAAAAATGCAATTCCTAATGGCCCTTTATATCTCTATTATCATCACAATCAACAAGAAGTGTGTATGGTCCCGTTTAGTCGAATAAACAAATGCTTCCCGACACAAAGCAAATATATCCTACTCCCTACGTTCCTATATATAAGATGTCTTAGCAAGTTTGGTGTGTTTCAAAATATAAGATATTTAAGATTTCATGTTCTCTTTATTCGTGATTTATAACAAATAATGATACTTTTTATGCATCTATCATGTTCTCAACCACTAATTGTTCCTTTCTTAATGACTTTTTTTCTTCTTTTTAAAAAATTTGTGCATGAAAAGAAGAAATTTAAAAGAATAAGGTAACTTTGATTAGCTTCTTAATTCTTGTGCAAACAAGCAAAACATCTTATATATTGAAACGGAGGGAGTATATTATAATGTATGTGTACGTGCCGTATTTGTATAGATTTTCTAACTAAAGAACATTTATTTCACAGTCAAAAATACAATATGGCAAGCATTTATTAGATTCGAGACATACAACTAGTATTACCGTACAACGGTGGGAAAAAACGACCGTTAGTGTTCAATATGAAATAAAAATTATTTATTAAAACATTTTTCAAATTAGTTTTTATTTTAAAAATTATAGGGTAATTTAAGAGGAAATGAAAGTAACTAATAAAGTATAAATTCAATTAAACTGAATTTTATGTGTAAACTTCATTGTTTACATGTTTATGTGTTAACTTGTGCTGTTAATTGTCAACTCTTCCAATCTATTTTGGAAATATTTCTGCCAACTTGTTATTTAATTCAGTCTTTATCCGACTGTGTACATGTTTAACGGTAATCCGTTTAGTGGTCTAGATTTACAAAATTTCATCTTGCCGATTTGATTATATTCATTTGAGTTGGATCCCCATTGTAAGCTAAGCTAAGCAAATCAATACAATCCGTCCTGATTGGTATTTTGATCAGACCGGTAGGATTCAATATTTAATGGTACACAATTTTAATAATATGACTAATAAATCAAGCCTTTTGAATCCAAATTAGAAGTTGGATATGCATTGATGATATAAATTCTTAATTTTATCACTATATAGTCAAGCCACCCCTTGTGTGCATATCAAAATTCAGAGAGAAGAACAGAAAAATGAGAGCAAATGTTAGTACAACTTTATTCATAAAGAAATATTGGGTTGTATGCTATCCCAATGAAGCACTAAATGTGCACGCTCCATGGTGAATATATCAAAGGGAAATACAACCAATACAATTTCATCAAAGCTAAATTGAAATTCACAAAATCAAGTAATCAGCAAAATATCAAAAAATGTACAAGAACTTTTTTAGTGCCTCATTTAATAGATCATGAAAGCCAAAATTCTTCAAGTTCCTTAGCAAATTCCTTCCTGCCTAGAATCACAATACCATGATCTGCATTGCTGACCATTTGAAGAATTACATTTGAGATGGTTCATTTTCGTATTGTAGCTGCATTCCAAAGGAACCACTTTATCTCTGTCACCATGTACTACTTTGACTGGGACTTCATCTTTCATCAAAATGTCCAAGTTCTCATCCCATAAAATGGCTCCTCCACATATGACATTGTGCATTATATGCCATGCTGAATGATGTGTTTAAGAAAGCTAGCCAGTTCTCTGCATGAATATTATGCCTTGAATCAAACTATATTAAATGTAAGCATAGTTGATCAATGGAATGATTCCTAAGCGACTTTTACTTGCCTTTTCCCAGTAACAAATTTGATAATCCGCTCCCATATCAAGTGATTTCTGCATAAAATTAGACAATCAGCTCTTCCCAAATGTTCATACCATGTCATAAAAGATGATGCAAAAAGAATTTAAGTTCCTCATACGAATATTTTATATCAATTCAAGTCTAAAGACTTCTTTACACAACCCTGGATAATACAAGTATATTGCTATTGGGGTCTGAAAAAATCACTTCTTATAAGTGTTGACTACCATACAAAATCTGCTTACAAGCTTACTATTCAATGCACTGTTTTGTTTTATCAAATAGGCTGACAGCATTCCAGATAATCGATGTGATTGCATATACATAAAATAATTGCAACAGTAGATAAAATAAATCAAACTGTTTTTTGCCTAGAAGGCATTGGTTGAAGTTAAGTAAAAAAAAATAACATGCAAATATATCATATATAGGTAAATAGCAACTGATATATAAAAGGCTCAAGCTAATGAGATAGTATTTTTGTTATGATCAGCTCATTACCTCCTGAGAGGTCAATTTGGTCAAGTTACATAATAATAGATCTTCATGAGTTCTCCTTTTGGTCAAGAAAGAAGAAGCTAGTCTCAAGAAACTGCAACTTTAGTCGCCATGGAATCATTGCAACTTAAGTTGCCGCATAAAAACGCTTGAGCTCTTCTCTTCACGTACCCTTTAACCTATCAAGCATCAAAATTCAAATTTCAAAGAATAAAAGAACGTATTTTAAAATTTCAAATCATATAATGTGTGAGGACCCGTAACTTCCCCGGTAAGGAAAGAGCGGATACTTCGAGAACAACACACAAAAGAACGCAGACATAAGTTTCATTGTATATTACAACAATTCCATCAGAATACAAGAATATACAGAGTATGAATAAATATTACACAGAAAATATCAGAGATTTAAACTACATTTAAATACATCGCAGCGGAAAAATAATACAATACACAACTAGAAGTAATACACGGATACAGAGCTTTTCGGGTATCGTTCCGGCTGTAAATCAGGATCCTGTGAATATAAATCTGCAAAACCAAAACTACTAGCTGCCCGTGTCAAAATAAGGGCACCCAGAGTTTAGGTTAAAACAATAAACTCCAGGTCAGTCATGGGACTAGTGTGAGAACTAAAACAGTTATTAATCTTTATTTTTAAAGTTAGGTAAATCAAGGGACCACGCCGTATAACACGGAACGGGTTTCCTCCCAAGAATACCAGTGCATAAATCAAACAGCGCCATGCTAAATAAAGAAAAATGAAGCTATTATAAGACCCAGGTCCCATCACATAATGCAACGCAAGCCGGAGGATAGGGTTTTACCTTATAATAGCCAAAGAATGCTTGATACATTTAAAACAGATTATTTTGATAATACTATAAGTGTATAGTGTCAAAAACAACTTCAAATCATAAGTATCAATCATAGACGACATAAGTGCCCTATCCCACTATGTCGCCATATATAGGATTACAACTAAAATCGAAACGTCACATATTAGATGTTGGATTTCCATCTGTGAACCGAGGCAAAAGATAGTCCTCTACCGATTCGAGACACTCTAGCCCGTGTCTCAGGAACAGCCGCAACTGCCCCTTGGATCGTCAGGGTCGGTCCACCGATGTGGATTATTATGCCTGAACACTACGTTTCCTCGCCCTTTGGGGCGTCAATGAGCCAACAAATGACTCCATCGGACCCGGATCGTCCGATCAAACCGAGGCGCCTCGCAACAGCAACAACCACATAAGTCAAACTCGTCAGGGCGTGTAAAACCACTGACGCCACTTCTAACTAGAAGGAAACGCATGCCCTCCCTGAGGTCCTCTTCCGTTTTTGGTTCACAACCGGGGTGTGAGGCTTGCGAATTCACGTTGCACAAAGCTATGCCACAAAGGCGGTGCTTTGATCATCAACTACAAGACTTTGCTTTTCAACAGAAGCCTCGATCAATTGCCACTTAGGCATGCCATACAGGCAATTCACTCTATGCGTTTGATATCCATCAATATATAACCTCTGAGCTCGTACGTCTCAGAGAAGGGCATTAAGCAAGAGAACAAATTCTCCGCCGCCAAACAGATGTATATTTAATAGAAATCAATCACACAGACTGAAATCCAATGTCAGACACACAGTCCATTTACAAGTTCGTTCTGGGTCTGAACGAAACCGGAGGCACCTAGTACCCCGCATATCCATCGATCTCCAAGTACGTCTGGACGACCACTAACTGATTCCCTCCTCATGGGTGTACGGTCCAATCAAGATCATCAGTAATCACCCAAACGACGTGAAGACCTCCGGTCTTCAACCACCGTCTTCATCTTCGACACCACGTCGAATTAGTTATTCAGAATGGGATAAACCCGGTCTTTCTGAATAACTCGCGTATATAATAAACAAGTGTTACACAAACACAACAAATGCCTCATTCCAATTCAGAATATTCTTTTATTCAAATATTCTTATACTTTGAGAAAGGTTCCCATTAATTTTATCAAAGATAAATTCTTTAAATTTATTCTTTAATCTTCTTTGAATATCAATTCAAACTAGACGGGATTAGCGAACCACACCGAAGTAATCATTTATTTCCTAATCCCAACCTATTCATCCCATGAAGTAAAACTGGTAATACTTCATATCTAACACCACGGTGTTATCGGTAAATTCAATTACCATTTCACGTTCAAATCTAATTTAAGATTTAACTATCGCCTGGAGTAAAACTGGTGATACTCCATTCTCGATCTTTTCAATCTAATTAAAGATTCATTAAAACTCCACTTAGTTTTAATCTTTCACTGGGTTAAAGAATCAGTGTCATTTAAAACACGGTTCACGATAAACCCAAAATCACATTCCATTAATTATCGGGTTAAAGAACAAGTGCTATTTAAAACACTGCTCACGATAAACCCAAAATTCAATACCAATTCAATTCCAATTAAATATTATTTAATTTGTACACTTCATTAAATCTAAATAAAAAGATTTAATCTTTTTCTCAACTGGGCTTAAGAACAGTGTTAATGAAGACACCATTCAAGACAAACCCAAATCACATTTGATATTAAATACAAGGCTCTGAATAGAAAATATATCGGCTTATATTCAATATCAGATTCTACGACCAATAAATATCGTATTGGAAATAACGATATAAATATATCTTTCAAATTCCCATAACAATACCTGTATCATCACGAAATCCAACATCGAAATATTCCAAAAACAATTTCGATTCAAATCCATTCCAATTCGATTATTAGAAATTCTGGTTACTTTTAAAACCCTTTTCAAATTCAATTTATTTATTTAACAATAAATAGAATTATAATTCTAGTTCAAAACTAGTTCATTTCGATAAAAAACTATTTTTATCTTTTCAAATATGGAGTTTTTCATCCCAATTCTTCCCAAATCATTTCTTATGATTTCACACAAATTATTACTATTTTTAATAATTTTATCAAGGCCCGTACAGTCGATTTCTATTAACGGCCATCGAACTGCACTTACAGCGACCTTTTCCAAATTTGATTTGGACATTATTCCAAATCCAACCGTTAGATTTCTAATTTCTAATATTCGTTAGAAAGCTCTTTTCGATACGAACCCAATGGTTCCGGTTTTAGGAGAATCCGACGGTCGGATCTCCCGCAATATTCATTTGAAGTCAATGGTCGAAATTCACGAACTACCGCAGCGCAGCGCGTTCTATTCAGGCCATTATATATATATATAATATTATATATATTTCGTCGATTTCCTTTTAAAACGTATTTTATAAATCGTTTAAAATTCGTTTTCAAAACGATTTCAACTTCTTTTCAAATTCAAATCAAAATTAATTTTTTTTTCCTTATATAAATTCATTTTAAATTTCTTTCAATTCAAATCCAATTCAGTTCAATTTCAATACGTTTTAAATTCAATTCAAAACGATTTCAATTCTATTTCAATCTAATTCGAATTTCAATTCATTTCAAAATATCAGATTTTGAAGTCACTTTCGATATTCATTATCAAATGAATAAAACCGATATAAATATCGTTCACGTCAAAATGGCGTCAATCTAATCAACACGGCTTTTATATATTTCTATTTTCAAATATTCTATTTCAAATATTCCTATTCAAATATTTCTTTTTAAATATTCTATTCAAATATTCTATTTCTAAACTGGAATGAGGCCCAATCAATTACCATAGATTTTATTTCTATGGATTTCCATACAACACATGCATATATCCAATGACAAATAATCAACCATCATCCAAAGTGCATTCTATACTGTATAAGCATCAAATATAAATATTCAACGCTCATAACAGTCTGTCAATCAAGCGATCGACATACAACTAATTATTGGGACTAGTGTATGTCATATATCATCCCAATACCTGTTTGGGGTTTCAAACAATCAAACACAGATTTTATTTGTGCAGATGGGCGATGTGTAAAATTTATCGTCCCAATCAATATCAGTCAAATGTGTGTATATAAACAAATCGTTCGATTTGTTTATTTTTATTTCATTTTAAATACACGTTAAAAATTATATTTTTAACTATAAAATATTTTCCACTATAAAATATTTTATTTCATTTCACATCACATCACATCAACTATACAGCAAAATCAAACCAACAAGCATACAAGCCGTCCATGGTCTGTGGACGACGGGTGTCGGGTGCTACTAAACACCGTCTGCATCCTAGTATATATTTTAACTAGAAATAAATTTAAAAGTGAGGAGTTCTCACCGACTAGCTAAACCAAACGCCACGACTCTTCATATGTAGAAAATCTTCGCCGGGCTCGCCTTTTGTCACTTTCGTTGCCCGTACTCACTACATGTATAAAATCGAATTTTTACTTTGCTATTCAATATAAAAAAATCGAATTTTTACTTCTCAACTAACATAAAAATTATTTTTTTTATTATCGCCACTATATAAAAATTATATTTTTAACTTTTCTATATTATAAAAATTTCGCCTTTTCAAAAATAAAGATTTCGCCTTTTCAATAATCATTGCTTTCGCCTTTAAAAATCATAGCTTTTTACTTCATAAAGATCAAATTATCCTATGTAAATTATTTTTAAACCAAAACTGATTTTCCTTTTAAGGTTAATCACATAGAAGTGAAACAACTTGCTATAATTGAATTTAAATAAAATAAAATAAACACTTACAGTGTTCGTCAGGGGGAAAGGGCTGTTGCGTTCGACAGAAGGGGGGTGCGCCAGGGGCTGCGCGAGGGTCCGCAAGGTGGCGGTTGGTGGCACGAGGTGGTTGCAGGAGGGTTCGAGGTGATTGGGGACGGGCGTTCCACTGAGGAGGGAGGGGGCTCACGGATCGGTGTAGGCGGAGGGGAGAGGGCGCTAGGGCTGGGCGGATTGGGGTCTCGTGGTGGAAGAGGGAAGCTGGAGATGGAGCGGAGTGGGATCGCCTGAACGGGGTGCGGCACGGCGTTGGCAGGCCGACGGAGGGAGGCGTTGACGTGCGGAGGGGTGGGAACGAGAGCGTCGGGTTCTTCTTCAGGAAAGGGGGCGGGTTTTTTCTGAGTTAGGTTTTAGAGGGGGGGGGGGTACGAAGGTGATTATATATAAAATGTTTTATTATTTAAATTAACCCCAAAAAGCAACTTTTATTTTCGAACTCGAAATCAAACCCACCGCCTGTCGTCCCTAGCTAGTTACCCCCATTCCGAACACAATGGGATATGTTTCGTTAGCCAATTCTATCGTTTCGTTCAGTGTTTGTTGAATTTAAAATATAAATCTTTATATATTCAATTTAAACGCACATTTCAATTTACCGGGGCCACGTACAGTCTCTAAAAATTCCAGAAAATTATTTTCTAACTTCGTATTGACGATACGGTCCTAACAAAACTAGTTTCATTGAATTCTGAGATCGTTTGAAAAATGGCCATTTTCCAGTTGATTAAAATCAACTGAAACTGGTCAAAAGCGTTTTCCTTCACCACGCTCATAAATTGATTCAAAAAATTATGAAATTTGAAACCTAGCAACAACTTGACATCACGGATCCAACAAAAGTGGTTTCGTCGAACACCGAGGTCGTTTGCAAAATGGCTATTTTTAAGGGCCGAAATTCCATAGCGACTATTCTGAATTTTCAACTGGACATATCTTTTGATTTCCGCTATGAAATTTTGGTTTTTTGGATTCGTTGGAAAGATATTCTCGATTAGATTCAAATATTTTTGGTTTCACTAAAATCCGGTTTATTTTGCACCCGGTACATTCATTTGAATTTTGAAATTGAATTATCGAACTACCGCGCCATTTTCATTTCCTTTTATAATTATAAATAAATATTTATATTCTAACGATGATCTATATAAATATATACGTTCGAATTCTATTCAAAATAAATTTCTCATCATTTTTATTTAAAATAATTCATTTTAAATATTCAAAATTCGCTAAAATTGCCAAAATAATTATTTTAAATTTGCTCGGATTTCCGAGTTATTACATAATGGCATTAACTAGAGGTTCGGTTTTGAATCGTCATAATCGAGCAGGAACAGTGCTGGTTTAGAGTTAGCAACGCATCCGTATTTCAAAATGATGTATTTCTTATGAACTGCTATTAGCTTTCCTGTTCCAGACTTTCTGTGAATAACAACCATCATTTTTGAACATTCCCTATAAATAAAACATCAATCTTACTGACTAAAAAAATTAAAAGGTGAACAAAAAAGAAGCTAAGGAAATTAGCTTAAGCAAACGCGTACATTAACTGATCAACGGTGTAACCAGTGTAGACTTCACACGTTTTACTCCAATCTTTAAATCCCTTTAAGTTGCATTGAGCAGTAAATACTGCGGAAGCAGCCAACATAGAAGGTTTGAACTTGAGCATCTCATACTCCACAAGACAAAGCTCAATGATGTAGTAAGCAATCAACTCCAGCTGAAAATTAAAAAATCTCTAAATTTATATCGAAACAATCATATAAATATTCAATTTGTTAAAGAAAATAGATCAAAAACCTTTCTATTTGACTCGGCTACCTTCAAAAATCTCCTCATAAAAACATATGGGGTTGGCACTGACATGTCAAACTTCAAAGTGTTCACCATCATTCTTTCCTACACAAATATTCAAGGACACACAATTAACACATAAGATGATCAATTGCCTTATATGACCATCACCATTATACACGAATCTTCAACAATAAACAATTAATATATAAATTTATTTATTTTCTTCTACAGTTCAACTTGAACATGGCTACCTATTATAGACTCCAGAGAAGTTTCAATAACGAGACCTTCGATTGCATAACAGATATATTTGCCATTGTTTCTTATCGACTTATGTGATGAAATTACATGAGAGAAAAAAGGATTAAAAAAAGAGGTAGTAACCATGGATAAAATGTCTTCTTGAGAGTAAGCAGAATCAGAGATTGTAATCAAATCCTGGATCACGGGAACAGAAACCTCTTCGTATTTGCAAGCCAGAAGCATAGCAGTCACGCCAACCAACTGAAGCTTCTTTCTGACTACAGGTTGCTTTGATAAAAATCTATGAGGTTTACAGTGAGGTAGACTGTCTCATCCTTTAGTTCAAACTTTTAATGTACCTGGGGTATATAATTAACATTTATAAATTTAGAAAAAGTCAAGCTCAGGTCATTTATTGAAAGAGGTGTATATATTCTTGCCTCTATGAGCCAGTCAATGAGAATAGCTCTCAGTTTCTCATTAACGTCGAATTGGATAAGCATGTGGTCGGGACTCACACATTCCTGAGACTGCACATATTACATGAATTAAGATAATTTTAATGAATTTTCACCATATTAAATAATATCACAGTTGTATCAAATACTGCAGATGAATGGATTTTAACACAATTTGTTTATTGCAGTTTACCAGAACAAAAATTTCATCCAATCTTATGGATCACAATCTAAACTTGAAGTTTAATAATCCCGAGTAGTTAATACTATTTGAATCTTATTATTGCATATGTATAGTCTGACCAATCAGATTCAGAATGCAAAGGTTTATATTTTTGAATGGACATCTGATATTCAATGCATTTAGCAGAATACCTTTTTGTTGATTTTATCTTTGAATGAGGCCTGTTCCATTTTAGTAGTTTCAACTTTGAACTAATGCATTAGATTCCTTAAAGCCATTAAATTTAGGGAAAGTCTAGATGGACACAAAATAGTAACACAAAATTAAACATAAAAAGGCTTCAAATCTATTGGTGCATTCATATTTCGTTTTGAACAAAATTAGTTGACTGATTTTATATTTAACAAAACCGATAAAGTTTAACGTTTTTGATGATTCTGATTCCGGGAGGTAGGATTTGTTGAATTCAAATTAGTGCGTGTTGTCTAAACATTCATATTCATCGCTTGTTTTAATAAGTTGGTTTGATTGAAAAATCAGATTTAAAATAAATGCACATGATTTGAATTTCAGTTGACAAAAATGAAAAAGTTTACATTTTTCATGATTCTGATTGTGATTCAAAATAAACTAATACACCGCTGTGAAAACTGATGTGAATAAAAAACCGCAGGAATAAAAAAACAGACCACATGTTGTCTTCAACCATTGGCAACTCCACATCAACAACACTAACTTTTTCAATACTTGCTTTTCTTTGCTTATCTTTTTCATTGATTTCATGTCTGCTCGTAGCTTCCTACATGAAAATTCAAAAATTAACTCAATCGGTTAAAAATTCAAACATGTTGTAGGCTTAACTCCATTGCAAGTTCAAAGAATGATTAACATACCTCGTCACCATATGATGATTTGTTTGCTAATGTAGCTGCATATTTCCTATATAATCATCCGAACCTATCAACATCAACACTTGGAAAAACTAAACTACTTGACCATATAAAACAAAAAAATAAACAAATATAAATAAATAATTTGTTTTTCCTCCTAACCTTGTCATAGGCCTGTGTGCCACAACTGCATTCTTGCTGCAAAATCATAAAACAAAAAGTAAAAGTTGATGACAAACACACACACACAAAAATAATAATAATAATAATAATAATAATAACAAAAGATTGAGAAAACTAATCAACAAGATTGATGTTATTTACTCGGTTAACGGTTTCTTATCTGTGACATACTGATGAGGAGCAAATCCAACTACATTCTTGATATCCTTCAATGTATTCCTATTTCCTGGTTCTACAAAAAATAGTTGAACACAATAAAAGGGAAAATATTAAATCTTGAATCAATTAGATTTAAAAAAAAATCTAAGTATAATACCTTTAAGGTTTAAGGGCTTCAATGTACCTCCGTTCTCATTATCTCCTTTCATTATATTCAAATCAACTCAATAGAACAAAAAACGAACAATTCAAAAACTTTGGTGCAGTAGGCAGAAGTACCAAAAAGGGAGAAAAGATCGCAACGCAAAAACAGCTGTAATTTGTTCCCTTCTTTCTCCAAGCAAATCACTCTCTCTGATGAAGAAGAGAGGACTTTGTGCGTTGATTCAGATAACTGAGGAAGAAATGGAGCATAGAAAAGGGATTCGCGAATCTCGAGATATTACAGGCGAAGAGTAGAAAGAATTTGTATTTAAGGAAAACGCAGATCTGAGCAAGAGAAAGAAGGAAACGACGGAGATAACATTTTGTTAAACGAAAATTAAGCCTTAATTTATTGGCTCAAACAATTTAGTTTTGACTCTTACAGTAGGGAAACCTTCCTAACGGTCGGTTTGATAAATTTTATATACCTCCAAATACCAATCATATTTCACACGGTAATCAATCATCATACAAGATCGTTTTGCATGATTAGCAACCGCCGATCAACCCTGTTTTACGTGGACATCAACCATCGAACTACTGTTGTTTGGTGGTTCATTCCCGTGGAAAACGTTGTTGCTCGACCATTGTAACAAAGAAAATATGAAAACCATGTATTCGGTAACCCCAAAAGGAGTAGTTTTTTTGGAAAAAACGAAAAGCCCTTGGCAACGAACTTAACATAAAAAGACGATTAGTTCAAACATCAGAGTAGCTGAATATCCCAACATATGTGTTTGATTTTCTAATAGAGAGAGGTTGTAGAATAGATACAAGTTTGTTATATTATTGATAGAGAATTGATTACAAGATGTGTACGGTACAGTGCTTTATATAGATGGAGTACATGAGGTGGGCTGAAATAACATTGTAACGGTAACAATTTATAAAAGGAAAAATAATATATTATGAGCTGGATCCTTATCCAATGACTCAGCATGATGTATGTATCGATGAGGCAGTGACACAACATGATGTGTGTATGGGTGAGCTATATCCTTATCCAGTGACTCAGCATGATGTGTGTATGTATGAGCTAGATCCTTATCACCCCCCCTTCAAACCTAATTTACAAAATTAGGGTTGCAGCCGAATAAAGAAAAAGAAATGAAAGAGGCAAATAACATTCTCGCGCCACCAACACAATAGAGAAGTAGATCTAAGCTGCAAGGTTAACAATAGATTTGAGGGACTGGACATTATTCAGGTAGATAAGTCAAGGTAGTGGACCGTAGCGTCGCTTCATCCTCGTCTACATTCAACTCATGTTTCAATTATGAAAATGTTGTCTTAGGTAAGGGTTTGGTGAGTATATCTGCCTTCTGACATCTCGACGGTATGTATCCTACTTTAATTTTCCTGCTAATGACTTGCTCCCTGATAAAGTATATATCCAGTTCGATGTGTTTAGTTTTTGAGTGCATTATTGGGTTCGCTGTAAGAACTATGGAACTGACATTCTCGCACCACACCGTGAGTTTCTTGTTGGTTTCCATTTTAAGTTCACTTAATAGAGATTGTATCCATAATATTTCTATTGGACTGCTTGATACACTCCTAAATTCTGCTTCAGTACTTGAACGAGACACGGTGTTTCGCTTTCTTGCGCACCAGGATACTGGGTTTTCCCTAAAAAGATGTAGTATCCTGTTGTTGATTTTCTGTCGTCATGATCAGTTCCCCAGTCTGCGTCTGTATAAGCGTTTATAGTCAATGATTTGCTGGTTTGCAGTATTAGTCCTTGATTAGTAGTGCCTTTGAGGTATCGTAAAATTCTTTTAACTGTTGTCCAATAATTATCTGTTGGCCACTACATGTATTAAATCACTTTATTGACATTGTAAGCAATGTCAGGTCGTGTAATTGTGACATATTGTAAATCTCCTACTATGCTTCAACATAGTTTTGGATTTTGGAATGGTTGTCCCTTGTCCCTTAGGAGTTGCTGATTTGTTGCCATGGGTGTTGGAAGTGCATTTGCTTCGTCCATGTTGGCTCTTTGAAGTATTTCATGAATGTATTTTTTCTGGTTAAGATGCATTTCAGTCCTTTCTTTCCATTTTACTTCAATGTCTAAAAAATAATTGAGTTCCCCGAGATCTTTTATAGAGAATTCAATGTCCAGTAGCTTGGTGATGTTGTTGATTTCTGTGTCACTGTTTCCTGTTATGATGAAGTCATCAACATACACTAGAATATAGGTAATGTTGCTGTTGGAAAAATTTATGAATATGGAGTTGTCTGATCTTGTTGACTGATAGCCTTGCTTAACCAGTGTTGCTTTTAGTTTATCGAACCAAACACTGGGTGCCTACTTTAGTCCATATGTTGCCTTATTAAGTTTGCATACCATAGTTTCTTGTCCTTTCTGAATAAATCCATGTGGTTGTTCCATAAAGACCTCTTCCTACAAAACACCATTTAAGAAAGCGTTATTAACATCCAATTGCTTGATCGACCAGTCTTTATACAAGGCTATGGTCAGAATTATTCGAATTGAGGTGGGTTTCACGACAGGTGAGAATGTTTCAGTGAAATCGAATCCACACTACTGTGATTACCCTTTTGCTGCAAGCGTAGCCTTATATTTTGATACCGATCCATCAGAATTTCGTTTTAATTTATATGTCCATTTGCTTCCTATAATGGTTTTGTCGCTTGGCATCTCTACCAATGTCCAGGTTTTATTTTTGAGAAGTGCATTGTACTCCTCTTGCATTGCATCTCTCCATTTAGCACTTGATGCAGCTTCCTTGTATGACATGGGTTCTGTTGAGTCCAGATTTATGTTAAAAACTTTGGGCTTATAAATGCCACTCTCGCTCTCGTCATCATTGGGTGTTGTTAATTATGCCTCTGACGGGTTCCAGCTGGTCTGTGTTGGTGCTGCTACTTGCTTCACCCTCAGGTATTATGTTTTCTTCCCTTTCATCTCTGCTAATTTCCTCATATGTATTACTTTCTTAATTGGTGTTGTGACTTGATGTTGTGTGTGTATCCTCCTCTTGATTTGTGTTGCGTGATTCTTGTTGTATTGGCTGAATTATAACTTCATCATCATTGAGATCGTACTGTCTGGTATTTTGGACCTTTTTTGTTGTTTTAATTTCTGATGTGCTAAAAGGGAACACATCTTCATTAAATACCTCGTGTCTTGAAACATAGATTTTACCTTTGTTGTCTATGAATTTATACCCTTTGTGATCTTTGAGGTAACCTAGAAATGTACATGGCATAGACCTATATCCTAGTTTGTGTGCGTTGTAAGGTCTTAACCAAGGGAAACACTGACATCCGAAAACTTTTAGGTGATTGTAGTCTGGTCTAACATTATACAACACATCTTGTGGGCACTTGAAATTAAGTATTTTAGCTGGCATGATGTTGATCAAGTACACAACAATGTTGAATGCCTTTGGCCAGAACTTCAGTGGAACAGAGGCTTTCCCAAACGATGTTAAACTAGTCTCTACAATATCTCTGTGTTTTCTTTCGATAAAACCATTTTTTTCTGAGGTGTGTGGACATGTAATTCTATGTCCAATCCCCTTGATTAGAAAAAATTATTTTAGTGGAAGGAATTTTGTTCCTCCATCAATTTGAACTTTCTTAACTTGGTGACCAAATTTTTTTAGTAGTATTTATAAAGTGCATAGTAATATTGTTTACTTCAGCTTTTGCTTTTAAAAAGTAAGTCCATACGAATCTAGAATAAACATCAATAAAGGAAATGTAATATTTGTATCCATAATCAGACGTTATGGGTGCAGGTCCCCATACATCGGTAGCAACGAGTTCTAGTGGTGTTGTGTATGTGGTTTCAGAGTGTGGAAACGCAAGTTTATGGCTTTTACCCATTTGGCAGAATTCATACACATATTTATTTGGAATATCATTAATAGAGATTTTATTCTCATCGCATGCAGCTTTGACAATTTTTATGCTTGATTCCCCAGTCTATCATGCCAGAGATTAAAAGAATTACAAGACTAAGAAACATTTTTAATATTTGGACTGTAATGGCCACAAAATTTAGAATATTCCGTACTTGCAGTAAACTTGTATAGTCCATTACTTTCCCTGCCCTGTAAAATAGTTTCTCGAGTCAGTGTATCCTTGACTAGACATATGTTTGGGTGGAATTCAAAGAATACGTTATTATCTTTGGCAAATTGTGAAACACTCATTAGATTTCTTTTGATTTCTGGAACACGCAACAAATTATTTAAAAACAAAGGTCTAGAACCATTTAAACTTGCATTTCCTGTGTGTGTGATGTGTATATTATTACCATTACCAACAGTTAAGGTTTCCGTACCTTTGTACTCCCTATTGCCGACATTCAGGCTGTTTAAGTTGTTTGTCACATGATGAGTTGCACCTGAGTCAGGATACCATCACTCATTATTTATGTCTTCAATTATTGCATTTTCAGTATTGCGAGCCTCTGCTTCCCCTAGATTATCCTTGCATGTGTTTCCATTGATAGTTGAGTTGTTTGTGTGGTTCTGGTTTGGGGTGTAATTAGCGTTGTATCTGAAGTAGCACTTGTTTGCACTGTGACCGTACTTCTCACAAATCTGACATTGAATTCTGTTGTTGCTATTAAACCTGCCTCCCCTGCCTCTGGCTCTATTCGAGTGACCTCCATTCTGATTATAGTTGTATTGTTGCTGTTGGTGGGGTCCATAGCTCCTTTCTGGTTGTTTTCCTTTGTAGCTATTTGTGTAGTTGATAATAGGGGATTAGTTGTTTTTCTTTGCTCAATCCTTCCCTCATGAGCCAGTAGCGTAGTGTAGACACATTGGAGAGTAGAGGTTGGTTCGATTGAGGATATTATAGCAATAACAGATTCATAGCTCTCATCAAGACCACTGATAATAGACAAGATTTGTTCAATTTCATTGATTTTGTAGCCAGCAGCAGGTAACTGGTGACAGATGCCTTTGACCTTGAGCATGTATTCATTCATTGTCATGTTGTTTTTCCTTATATTGTTTAATTGCCTCTTGAAGTGCAGTATACGTGCAGAAGGCTGCGAGGTGAAATTCCTTTCTACTACTTCCCACACATCATGTGTTGTTTTGCTATTGATGATTGTGGTAACAGTGATGTGCTGATGGTTGACATCAGCCATGAACAGACTAGACTGTCTTTTCGCTGGTGAACTGTGTACTCTTGTATTGTTATTGACTTGTCATTACAATCTTTTATAAATTTGGTTGGAACATGCTTGGTTCCTATATTTAATCTTCAAGACCGTAACCTCTAACGACTGTTTTGACTTGCAATTTCCATAACTGGTTATTCGAGTCATCTAACTGGACCGAAATCAGATTACACTAAGGCTTAATGATGGCTTTTATCAGGTCAAGAGTGGCCTTTTGAGTATTCCGAGACACCCTCGAGGCTGACATTGGTGATGAGTTTTCGTCACTCATTGTATAGCATAGCAAAGCAGAAAGAATGGAGAATAGAGAAGGATTCAAGAGTAAGCTGTTAAGCTTCGGTGGATAAGCTGCTAAGTTGTTAAGGATCCGATACCATGTTTGATTTTCTGATAGAGAGAGAGGTTGTAGAATAGATACAAGTTTGTAATATTATTGGTAGAGAATTGATTACAAGATGTGTACGGTACAATGCTTTATATAGATTGAGTACATGAGGTGGGCTGAAATAACAATGTAACGGAAACAAATTATAAAAGCAAAAATAATATATTGTGAGCTGGATCCTTATCCAGTGACTCAATATGATGTATGCATGGACGAGGCAGTGACGCAACATGATGTGTGTATGGGTGAGCTATATCCTTATCCAGTGACTCAACATGTTGTGTGTATGGATGAGCTAGATCCTTATCACCCCCCCCCCCCTCAAACCTTATTTACTAAATTAGGGTTGCAGCCCAAAAAAAAGAAATGAAAGAGGAAAATAACATTATCGTGCCACCAACACAATAGAGAAGTAGATCCAAGCTGCAAGGTTAACAATAGATTTGAGGGACTGGACATCATTCAGGTAGATAAGTCAAGGTAGTGGACCGTAGCGTCGCTTCTTCCTCGTCTACATTCAACTCATGTTTCAACTGTGAAAATATTGTCTCGGGTAATGGTTTGGTGAGTATATCTGCTTTCTGACACTTCGACGGTATGTATCCAACTTTAATTTTGAAGCTAATGACTTGCTCCCTGATAAAGTATAGATCCAGTTCGATGTATTTAGTTTTTGAGTGCAATATTGGGTTCGCTGTAAGAGCTATTGAACTGACATTGTCGCACCACACCGTAGGTTCTCACTTAATAGAGATTTTATCCATAATATTCCTGTTGCACTACTTGCTACACTCCTGAATTCTGCTTCAGTACTTGAACGAGACACAGTGTTTTGCTTTTTTGCGCACCAGGATACTGGGTTTTTCCCCACAAAGATGCAGTATCATGTTGTTGATTTTCTATCGTCATAATCAGTTCCCTTGTCTACGTCTGCATAAGCGTTTATAGTCAATGATTTGTTGGTCTGCAGTATTAGTCCTTGATTAGTAGTGCCTTTGAGGTATCGTAGAATTCCTTAAACTGTTGTCCAGTGATCACCTATTAGCCACTACATGTATTGACTCACTTTATTGACACTATAAACAATGTCAGGTCGTGTAATTATGACATATTGTAAGGCTCCTACTATGCTTCAATACAATTTTGGATTTTGGATTTTGGAATGGTTGTCCCTTATCACTTGAGAGTTGCTGATTTGTTGCCATGGGTGTTGGAAGTGCATTTGCTTCATCCATGTTGGCTCTTTGAAGTATTTCATGAATGTATTTTTTATGGTTAAGCTGCATTTCAGTTATTGCTTTACTTTCTACATCAATGCCTAGAAAGTAATTGAGTTCCCGGAGATCTTTTATAGAGAATTCAATGTCTAGTAGCTTGGCGATGTTGAAGATTTCTGTGTCACTGTTTCCTGTTATGATGAAGTCATCAACATACACTAGAATGTAGATAATGTTGATGCTGGAAAACTTTATAAATATGGAGTTGTCTGTTCTTGTTGACTGATAGCCTTGCTTAACCAGTGTTGCTTTTAGTTTATCGAACCAAACCCTGGGTGCCTGCTTTAGTCCATATATTGCCTTATTAAGTTTGCATACCATAGTTTCTTGTCCTTTCTGAATAAATCCCTGTGGTTGTTCCATAAAGACCTCTCCCTGCAAAACACCATTTAAGAAAGCGTTATAAAATCCAATTGCTTGATGGACCGATTTTTATATAAGTCTATGGTCAGAATTATTCGGATTGAGGTGTGTTTTACGACAGGTGAGAATGTTTCAGTGAAATCGAATCGACACTGCTATGAGTACCCCTTTGCTACAATCCCAGCCTTATATTTTGATATTGGTCCATCAGCATTTCGTTTTAATTTACATGTCCATTTGCTTCCTATAATGTTTTTGTCGCTTGGCATCTCTACCAATGTCCAGGTTTAATTTTTGAGAAGTGCATTGTACTCCTCTTGCATTGCATCTCTCCATTTAACACTTGATGCAGCTTCCTTGTATGACATGAGTTTTGTTGAGTCCAGATTTATGTTAAAAACTTTGGTCTTATGAATACTCTTCGCCCTCGTCATCATTGGGTGTTGTTAGTTATGCCTCTGATGGGTTCCAACTGGTCTGTGTTGGTGCTGCTGCTTGCTTCACCCTCAGGTATTATGTTTTCTTCCCTTTCATTTTTGCTAATTTCCTCAAATGTATTGCTTCCTTAATTGGTGTAGTGACTTGATGTTGTGTTTGTATCCTCCTCTAGATTTGTGCTGTGTGATTCTTATTGCATTGGCTGAATTATGACTTCATCATCATTGAGATCGTACTATCGGGTATTTTGGACCTATTTGGTTGTTTTAATTTCTGATTTGCTAAAAGGGAACACATCTTCATTAAATACCACGTGTCTTGAAACAAAGATAGTACCTTTGCTATCTATGCATTTATACCCTTTGTGATCTTTGAGGTAACCCAGAAATGTACATGGGATAGACCTATATTCTAGTTTGTGTGCATTGTATGGTCTTAACCAATGGAAACACTGACATCCGAAAACTTTTAGGTGATTGCAGTCTGGTCTAACATTATACAACACTTCCTGTGGGCAACTTGAAATTAAGTATTTTGGTTGGCATGATGTTGATCAAGTACACAACAGTGTTGAATGCCTCTGGCCAGAACTTCGGTGGAACAGAGGCTTTCCCAAGCAATGTTAAACCAGTCTCTACAATATGTCTATGTTTTCTTTTGATATAACTGTTTTATTCTAAGGTGTGTGGACATGTAATTCTATGTTCAATCCCCTTGATTTGAAAAAATTGTTTTAGTGGAAGGAATTCTGTTCCTCCATCAATTTGATCTTTCTTAACTTGGTGACCAATTTGTTTTTCAGCAGTATTTATAAATTGCATAGTAATATTGTTTACTTCAGCTTTTGATTTTAAAAAGTAAATCCGTATGAATCTAGAATAAACATCAATAAAGGAAATGTAATATTTGTATCCATAATCAGAGGTTATGGGTGCACGTCCCCATACATCGGTAGCAACGAGTTCTAGTGGTGTTGTGTATGTGGTTTCAGAGTGTGGAAATGCAAGTTCATGGCTTTTACCCATTTGGCAGAATTCACACACATATTTATTTGGAATATCATTAATAGAGATTTTATTCTCATCGCATGCAGCTTTGACAATTTTTATGCTTGGATCCCCCAGTCTATCATGCCAGAGATTAAAAAATTACAAGACTTAGAAACATTGTTAATATTTGGAATGTAATTGTTACAAAATTTAGCCTGTTCCGTACTTGCAGTAAACTTATATAGTCCATTACTTTCCCTACCCTGCAAAATAGTTTCTCGAGTCAGTATATCTTTGACTAGACATATGTTTGGGTAGAATTCAAAGAATACATTATTATCTTTGGCAAATTTGAAACACTCATTGGATTTCTTTTGATTTCTAGAACACGCAGTAAATTATTTAAAAACAAAGGTCTAGAACCATTTAAACTTGCATTTCCTGTGTGTATGTGATGTGTATATTATTACCGTAACCAACAGTTAAGGTTTGCGTACCTTTGTACTTCCTATTGCTGAGATTTAGGTTGTTTAAGTTGTTTGTCACATGATGAGTTGCACCCGAGTCAGGATACCAACACTCATTATTTATGTCTTCAATTATTGCATTTTCAGTATTGTGAGCCTCTGCTTCCCCTACATTGTCATTGCGTGTGTTTGCATTGATAGTTGAGTTGTTTGTGTTAGTCTGATTTGGGGTATAATTAGCGTTGTATCTGAAGTAGCACTTGTTTGCACTATGGCCGTACTTCTCACAGATCTGACATTGAATTATGTTGTTGCTATTAAACCTGCCTCTTCTGCCTCTGGCTCTATTCGAGTGACCTCACCTCTGATTATAGTTGTATTGTTGTTGTTGGCGGGGTCCATAGCTCCTTTCTGGTTGTTTTCCTTTGTAGCTAAATGTGTAGTTGATAATAGGGTCTGGATTAGTTGTTATTCTTTGCTCAATCCTTGCCTCATGAGCCAGTAGAGTAGTGTAGGCATATTGGAGAGTAGAGTTGGTTCGATTGAGGATATTATAGCAACAACAGCTTCATTAGCTCTCATCAAGACCACTAATAATAAACAAGATTTGTTCAATTTCATTGATTATGTGGCCGGCAGCAAATAGCTGGTCACAGATGCCTTTGACCTTGAGCAGGTATTCATTCATTGTCATGTTGTCTTTTCTTATATTGTTTAATTGCCTTTTAAAGTGCAGTTTACGCGCAGAAGACTGCGAGGTGAAATTCCTTTCTACTGCTTCCTACACATCGTGTGCTGTTTTGCAGTCGATGATTTGTGGTAACAGTGATGTGCTGATGGTTGACATCTGCCATGAACAGACTAGACTGTCTTGTCGTTGGTGAACTGTGTACTCTTGATTTGTTATTAACTTGTTATTACCATCTTTTAAAAATTTGGCTGGAACTTGCTTGGCTCCTAAGATGTAATCTTCAAGACCGCAACCTCTAACGACTGTTTCGACTTGCAATTCCATAACAGGTAATTCGAGACATCTGGCTGGACCGAAATCAGATTAGACTGAGGCTTAATGATTGCTTTTATCAGGTCGAGAGTGGCCTTTTGACCATTTTGAGACACCCTCGAGGCAGACATTGGTGATGAGTTTTCATCACTCATTGTATAGCATGGCATAGCAAAGAAGAAAGAATGGAGAATAGAGAAGGATTCAAGAGTAAGCTGTTAAGCTTCGGTGGATAAACTGCTAAGCTGTTAAGGCTCCGATACCATGTTTGATTTTCTGATAGAGAGAGAGAGAGAGAGGTTGTAGAATAGATACAAGTTTGTAATATTATTGATAGAGAATTGATTACAAGATATGTACGGTACAGTGCTTTATATAGATGGAGTACATGATGTGGGCTGAAATAACAATGTAACGGTACAATTTATAAAAGAAAAAATAATATATTATGAGTTGGATCCTTATCCAGTGACTCAACATGATGTATGTATGGATGAGGTAGTGACGCAGCATGGTGTGTGTATGGATGAGCTATATCCTTATCCAGTGACTCAACATGATGTGTGTAAGGATGAGCTAGATCCTCATCAATGTGTTTGACGTATGGCTTAAATTACACTTCAAAACACATGGATTCGTGATTAAAAAAAGGGCATGATATTAGTCGTTTCACATACTCCACTCCACGCACTGATGGATATGAACCAACAGAATAGACAAAAAGACAAATTGTCTTGAATATCTATAACATATAATAACAAAGAAAGCCACAAAATAGTGAAATAATCAAACTATCGAATTATATAATTTAAGAAAATAAATGCATCTCTAATTAATTTCAGTTCAACATGGGGACAAAAAATGATTGTATCACTAGATATAAAAGAATATATATATAAGAAATATACAAAAAAAATTAAAATTAAAACTTGATATATTTATTACTAGCAAAGTCTATTTAAACAAAAAGACACAGTTGGTGACACGATGAATCCACCAGTGTATTGCCTTCAGATTTCCACATCTCATACAAAGATAAAGTAATCTAACAGTTGAGATTTTGTATGTTTCAAATAGGAATGATGAATTAATGGATTTTTAGTGTTCTATACGCGCCACGGGTTTTTCTGACTTTGCCATATACCCACCCCGTAGACCTAATACAGATCTGAAATTTTATCTCATAATCCGAACACATACATGTTAGGGTAGACCTGTGCAATTAAAGCTTTGTTATAGCCAGTAGCACCCTTCAGCCGCAACGTTGTTTCTATATAGCGTTGATGAAAAATACATCTCCTTTAAACTCCGTTATTTTCCGCTGCATCCGCTGCGTCAACGTTTTATAGCACCCGCTTTAGCAATATTAATATATGAAGCTTGATTTGACTGGTTCTATTTTAAAACAAATTGGTAAAATTAGTGTTAAAAAACAATTTTGATACATAAATGTCTAATACATGGTAGAAATTCATTGTACTCATCGATTCTTATGTGTGTAACCATGATATTCTTTGATTTTATTGTATATAAGATTAATAGATATTATTTTCTTCTACACAAATGATGTGAGAATGATAATTATTTAATTTTAAAATACTTACTTTTACATATAATGTACCTATGTGCACCCCCACTATGTCCCCATTATTTTCTCGCTTTGTCCCCACTATACATTTTTGCACCTCCACCGCTATAGAATTGCTAAGCGCAAGACCGGCCTTGGCCTAGTGTGAGAATGATAATTATTGTCCCCACTACACTTTTACATGCCATCCCTGTTATTATCCAAAATAAAATATTTATTATTAAGCTATGGGATGCTGGGATTAACAGTAGTAGTATTAAGAATGTCCCTGTCTGGATTAAACTATCAAATATTCCTTTGTATGCTTGGTCGAAACAAGGGATTTGTTGGTTGGCTATGAGAGTTTGTAAATTCATGTGCATGGATACTAGTACTGAGAAATTAGACAGATGAATAGGCCAAATGTATGGTTGAAGTTTCACCAGATACTGGTTCACAAAATGATTCCCCTGTTTTGCTTGTTGATGGTATGATCAGGCAATTGTTGTTCTATATTTTTGGAAACCTGATTTATGTGTTAAGTGTAATTCTTTTGGTTATGTTAGTGTCAATTTCCTGTCTTCCAGCATGAACATAAGTGTTTTTGACGCTAGTATTATAAATGTGAAAGAATCAGCTATTCTTGATAATAATGGGAGTTCAAAGCTAGTCCCCGTGATTGAGGAAAGGTTTGTAGGTACTTAAGCCAGTAAGAAGTTCACGTGGAAGAAAGTGCTTAACAAGAATATAAGTGCCCTCAACAAAACAAGCAAACAAAAGTGTGTTATGTCTGAAATTCATGCCTCTTCGGCTAGCCTTACTAGCTACCTTGAGGGAAACAAATATAGTGCTCTAGCTGATGTTGGTTCTGAACCAAATGATGAGTTTGATTTAGAAGAAGGTGAAATCGGAAAAATTATTGAATTTCTGTCGAAAGCTTTCGTAGTAGATTCAGAAGCTGATGGTATTCGAGAAAGCAAAGATAAGCATGTTTTACAAAGTCGGCAATGCAATGGCAATGTTAGTGAAAATGTTGAAGCTTCTATAAGTGAACACGCTGCGTTATGTTTTGAAAAGTTTCGTGTAAATGTGCTTGTTCAACCTCATTCTTTGGATGCTAATGTCGTTTCTACGCATACGTTTCTAATGTCTCTTACAAATTACTTTTCCCCTCGTGCTAATTCCTTTAAGCTTAAGCCAGATTTTTTGAATAAAAGTATTATTCCTTCTAAATTTAGCAAAAAATGACTTGGCCAGCGCTTCATGCAAGTCGCTTCATGCAAATATCAGTTACTTGCACCCAGGGCCGATCCTGAGTATTTATAGGCTTAGTGCGAATCCAAAATTTTGGGTCCCTAAATTTTTTTCTTAACGAAATTGAACTTAAGTAAAAATGTGATTTTTCTACCGTGCTTTTCCATTGAAAAAATTGCGTGTTTCAGCAAATTCATAAAGTTTTTACTTACATTTTCAATCTGTCAACTAGAGGTCCACAGAAGCCACATCTCCATTTTAATATATTGATTGATGTCAACAAAGCATACAATCATATCTACATTTGCATAGATAAATTACTATTAAGTACACGCATCTTGACAAGAAAAAACAGCTATAGTAAAAGTAATACAGTTTTTCTTGGGCCCTCCTGACCTAATGGGCCCTGCGTGGTCGCACGGCTCACACTAGGCCATGGTCGGCCCTGACTGTAGAATATGACAATGACCTGTCAAAGAAAAAACTAACGATATATTCATGCCACTCGTCGTTACTTGCGTTGATAATTTCATTTAAGGGAGAAAGAGCTTTGCCATCAAATTTTAGTGGGATGATTGACGGGGAGAAAGCACCCACGTTCCTAGATTAAGTTGCAAACAAAGTCGACCACTGCTTCTTGACAAAGGAAGGGGAAGGGATGGAAACTTTATGAAGAGGAAGAGGTGGGCATCGATGAGGTTAACAAGGGGAGGTAGATCGCGAGTTGGTGGGATAGGAGGAGGAGGCAAAGCATCAATGCGAAGAGACCGATGGTCGTTGATGTGGGTGGAGTACGGGAGAGAGGTCGAATTTGATAGAGGAGGCGATTTTGTGAAGCTCGAGGTTGCCATTGTTGTGAGGCTCGAACAAAGCAATGAAGGAAGAATACAATGCACTTCAAAAGAATAAAACTTGGATAAAAACTCAAGCACCACAAAACAAGAATGTAATAGGATGTACATGGACATACAAAGTGAAAGAGAACCCAGATAGACATTTACAAAGATATAAAGCAAGAATAGTGGCAAAAGAATACACACAACAATGTGGGTTTGACTTTAATGGAACCTTCTCACCATTCATCAATCCAACATCCATTAGAATAATTTTATCCATAGCCTTACACATGAATTGGAATATTAAGCAATTAGATGTGAACAATGCTTTTCTGAATGGTGAACTGCAAGAAGATGTTTACATGCAACAACCTCTAGTGTTTCAACAGGCAGGAAAGGAAAATATGTTATGTAAACTTCAAAAGGCCAATTATGGTCTAAAACAAGCACCCAGGGTATGGTTTGATAAATTACAAACAATTATGATTAATATGGGATATCAACCATCAAAATCTGATGGTTCTTTATTCATGAAACTGAAGAACAAAGAAACAACCCACGTACTGACTTATGTAGATGATATTATAATCACTGGTGAATGTAAAGCAGAAATCAACAAAGTGATGCAGTATCTTGACAAAGAATTTTTAATTAGTTAAGGTACTTTATAGGAATTGAAGTTAATAGGGTTGCAGATTCAAACTATCATCTAAGTTAGACAAAATACATCAAAGAGCTTCTTATTAAGGCAAAAATGCAAAATGCAAAGCCTTTACCATATCCAATGTAGTAAACAACATTTATCCAAACACCATGGTGAACCTATCACTAATGAAAATAATATAGAAGAATAATTGGAGGTCTACAGTATGTTATAATAACAAGTCCAAAGATTGCATGTAGTGTGAATAAAGCGTGTCAATCCTTGCATCAACCACTAGAACAACATCAGAAAGCTGTTAAGAAAATTCTAAGATACTTAAATGAGAATCTAGATCATGGAATAATACTAAAAACCAGGAAAAACTAATCTTTAACAGGTTTTACTGATGTAGATTAGGGGTCAGACCCACATGATAGAAAATCCATCACAGGTTATTGTATTTTTAAGTGAAAATCCAGTGTCATGGTGTTCTAAAAGGTAACCAATAATATCTAGATCACACACTAAATCGGAGTATCATAGTCTTGCCAGTGCTACGGAGCAAATGATGTGGATCAAATCACTTCTTAGTGAGATACTGATTTCAACATGTCAAAAACCCACAATTTGGTGTGATAATTTAAGTGAAATCAACTTAACAAGAAACTCTATTCTATATACACGAACAAAGCACATGGAATTAGATATGTACTTTTTTCGTGAACAAGTAAACAATGGTATTATGTTCATAAATCATATGCCTTCCACATATCAGAGAGGAAATATACTTACAAAAGGGTTATCTACAAGAAAATTCTGCAAATTCAAAGAGGACTTGAAAGTAAAATCCATCAAAGAAGCAGGTTGTGAATCAATGTTAAAGCCCGAAGAAGAACACTATCACTAAGTCGATACAAAGCCATATCAAGATTCAACCCTGGTAGATTTAGCTTATAAGAGTGAAAGCATCAATTTAATTGAAGAACACCAACATTAAGCCGATACTAAGCTAAATCGAGATTCAACTCAGGAAGATCTAGCTTTTGAGAGTCAGATTATCAATTTAATTAAAGAAATTCTCGAAAATTCACGGAAGAATAATGAGGAAGCCACGGAAATCGAAACCCTAGTTTGGTTCTAAGGGGGCACATAAGAGAATAACTTTCTCAGTATCAAACCGAAAACTATGTTTTATATTTGGGATTTCAGGGGGATTATTAGCGTTTTTTGAATGTAAATTGTAACCATTATTTGTGTAACATTTTGTATAAATACCAGGGTATATCTTCTGGTAAATTAATGTAAATTAATTCGAATGTACAAATTTTACATTTTCTCTCAAAAGCAATAAAAAAACTTTGTTTTTTCTCAATTCATGGTCAATTTGGAAAAATTCCTCAACAAACTAAGTTTTATAGTCGCAGATTTATAATATAAAGAAAGTTAAGCAAGGTAGAATGAGAGGCGAGAAGCATTTAGTAATTTTTTTATTTCATAAGCTTCTTAGTAAGTTGATTATAATTTTTATTAAACCAAAATGAATTTTCCAAAAAAGAAAATGGATGAGGAATTAATAAAGCTATTAACTAGAGAAAATAGGGCTAAAAGATCAAATCATTACCAATTTTTGAATTAGTATAGGTTGCTTAGTAGTCGACCGAAAGAACTTTGATCATGCAAAGAGCCTCTGCGATGTTCAAACATCCTCATGGGAAAATAAAAACTGTCAAAATAAACTTACTCGTCTAGTCCGTGAGAGGCCCCAGGAATTGATTCTTGGTTGAACTGAGAAAACAAAGTTGATGATCCTAGTCAAACATCCAGTGAAAATTACAGAACAATGGACACCAAAACCATAAAAAGGAAGAAAAAAATTGATTTGCAGTGGATGCAAAAGTCATCGTTGCACATAAAATTTATTTAAAAAAAAGTTATCAAGATGGAAGTTTGCAAACTCAGAAAAATATAAATGTAATGAGTAGGCTTCGCCAATATTGAGATGCAGTGGAAGTTGGAAATTAAAGCTCAAAAGTTAGCTGTAAAAAAACAAAAATAGGAGCAAGCAATAATGGATAAAGAATTGGTGATAATGGATGGAGTGCAAGTGCAATATTGGACGGAGCTCGAAAAACACATGCTTATTTATAAGTTCCCCAAATGTAGTTCGTTTTAATATTAGCGCTCTAGTAGTTGTATTATAAGTGGACTCTTCATTTGAATGAATATGTTAGTTCTGCTTTAAACTTTTAATTTTAATTTCATTCATACAAGTTGCAATTAAATAACATCTTTAAATAAATGCAACATCCATAATGTAGTACAACAAAAACGCAACATAACTCCATACAAACATAAATAAACATATTACCATTGAAATGAAGAATCATCAAAGTGATTCCATATATGTTTCAAAAGATCTTTTTGTAGCATATTACGTACTTGTGCTTTTTTGAATGAAAGTTGGTAGTGTAGATTAATGTTGAAAGTTGTTTCTACTATAAGGATGTCACCTCTGAATACGTGTGGCGGTTACGATGCATCTTCATACTTATAGTCTTATTGTCTTTCATCCATATCTCTTTCATCTTCAATTATCATGTTGTGGTTACGAAAACATGTTTTTTGATATATATTTTTCCTAGACTACAAACAACAAGAGGTACTAATCATTGCAAATCCAGACTGTGGGACGCCGTACTCTTTCTACAACCTTTTACCCCCTTCATATACACAACAAATTTTGCTTGTTTCGATGTTATAGAATTTGCACATGATTTAATAATGGTGCTCCATTTTAGACAAATTCAATCCCTAGGTAATTTCCATTGTTATAAGTATTTTTCCCAAGAATGAATGTCATTGGAATTACCTAATCAAGTGCTAGAACACTAAGTAAATGTGATATCTCAATAACATTCAAATCGTTATTAGAATTGGGCATTCGATAAAAAAGCATGCTAAATCCAAAAATCTTATGAAGCAACGAACTTCAAGATGATAATCGGTCTTCTTTCTTCCCATTTTAAGAATCTTGATATGCCTTTGGGAAGTTCTTCCATTCTAAATGCACGCAGTCGAGACTTCCTAACATGCATGGCCATCATTAAGTCTCATGCGTTTTTCTTATCCACACAATATCATCTTTATTCGAAGCCCTAATATATTCAGTTTCATAGACGTCTACTATAGATTGACATGATTTTTCGCGAGCTTCAAATGCAATGCTCTCTGCAATCCAGTAAGCATCCAATTCGTATGCAAGGTTGTCATAAGCTAACAATCTCATTGTCGTTGTCGATTTCTATTCCCATTGACAATTTTTTAAAGCATTTGACCTATGCTTAAAGTATTTATTATTGTTTTAAATACCAGCCAAAATGCCCATGAATAATTCTTTTTCTTCTTTTGTGTCTTCTTCTAAACATATCTTATCCTTATATGCAACTGATATTGAAGTAATCTTGCATAAGAGTTCTGAAATGTAGCTTGATTACGATTTTTAATTTTTGACCGCATACTGATCCACCATGGTTGCATGATGTGGAATCTTAAGCTTCATGGTACGAGTCAGTTACTTCTTATAGTTCTAGGTCTTCCTCTCGAAGGATATCTTCTTCTTCAAAATCACTATTAAAAGCTTTCATGTAACACCCCGCATTTTTAATATAATTAAAAATTATATAAAAATATATGTATATGCATAGATAGGTAAATAATGGTGATGTATAACGAAAATTTATTAATATATGGAAGAAAAGGAAAAAATGATTCAATAACAGTGTGTGTAACGGAGAAGATAATAAGATAAGGATACTTAATTTAAATATCAGAAATTAAGTAAAATGGACATCACCATTACGTTCTTCTCGAAATTTTGCTTGGAATAGAGTCCAAGTTTGCGAAAATCGGACTTCGTATGAAGAAGTTATGGCCTTCGGAAGATGCAAGAAAAATTCAGAAATCAACCAGTTCAGAACAGAAAAAGAAAAAGAAAAATGACCAGGTCGACCTCCCAAGAGGGAGGTCGACCTTAGTGTCGACCTACCTCTTGGGAGGTCGACCTATCTCGGCCTGGGACGAGAATTTCGGTCCAGAAGAAGGCCAAGTTCATTTTTGAGCACCTATGACGTGTTTTAATGTGTTGTACGGATCTGATGGCTTCTAGGTCAATCTAAGGGATCTAAAACACTCTCTACACCTATAAAATAGTGCCTAGACCTAACCTAATTCATAAACAATCCTTCTGACGCCTCCATGCCGCCAAACTTCAACCAAACATGGTCGCCGCCCCCAAAACCCTAAACTAAATTACAAGTTCTTCACCAACTTTGGAGTTTAGTAAAATCAAGAAGAAAAATTCTTCATCAACGATTCAAGCTCTTCACCAACAATCAAATAAGAAGATTAAATCAGCGTTCTACATCAACAAATCGTTTATTTTCCCCAATCCAGTCAAGGTGAGTGGAGTTATAATAAATTTGTTGTATAATTGTATTATTATTGTTCATCATTCCCCAGTTATTAATTTAATTCAAGATTCATGTTATAATAATTGTTCCTTTTATTCTCCTTCCCCTTTTTATTTTTGGATCTAGGTTATCTCGAACCTAGACGAAAATCTTATTATGCATACGTGTGGTTGGAATATGGAAATGTTGGGCATAATCTATTTTATGCAATCGAGAAATATACTCTGTAATTTGGGATTTGTGGCATAACAATTGTTGTTTCGAACATTAGGCATAATTTATTTTATGCAATCGAGGAATATAATCTATAATTTGGGATTGGGACGTAGCAATTATTATTGCAAATACTATTGGCAAACTGTATATGGGGATTATTCAATGTAGAAAAGTTTGAACTGATAATTTTGGGGCGTAATTCATAGTGAATCTTTGGATATGATTTGGGAACATCATGAATCTATGGTGAATAGTGCGCAACTATGAATTTTGATTATGAAATTGGGTATAATTGAATATTGGAAATTGGCATGTTTGGGTATAAATAACATGTAATTGGTGAATTTGGCTATAATTGGATAATTTGGGTAATATGAAATTTGACTAACTATTGTGTAATTGGTGTAGTTAATGACAAATTGGAAATAGGCACAAAAATGAATTGTAATTAAGTTGAATTTAGAACACATGACATGAATTTGGGGTTTGGTGGAAGACGATCGTTAATGAATGCCTATGACGCTAGGTTAGGCGCGTTTGTGGTGTAAGACTGCCCGGAACCGCCCGGCAAATCCAGCAACCACAAGCAGACATCTAATGTGAGAGGTCAACGACAAGAACTAGAGGCATAACAGTTTATGACATGAGGTTAGGCGTGTTTGTGGTGTAAGACTGCTCGGAACCGCCCGGCAAATCCAGCAGCCACAAACGGACGTCTAATGTGAGAGGTCATACATCGTTATGACATAATAAATAAATTAAGAAATAGTAACCATAATAAGACATGTGGGTTACATGGGTATGGTTAAAGGGTTAAGTGGGTGATATAAATGACATGTAAAGCATGACTAATGTGGACTTAACTATTGTAAGACATGTTATGTAAAACATGACTAAGGTAGACTTAACCGTAGTAAGACATGTGTAAGACACGGAAATTATAATAAAGAGGGTTAAGTGGGACATGGGTGACATGTGAAACAAAAATTTAGATATGCTTAACCAAATGGGACCCCCAACGGTATCATAAGTTAATTGAATTGGGTAAAGTTTAAGTAACGGGTTAAGTAAATGGAAGGGTTAAGTCAAATCTAAAATTAATGACAAGAAATGGGGAATGATAAATAACCTATTATGAATAAACTTGAATAAGGAAAGAAAGGATAATAGGTGAAAATTATAACTTATGAGACAAGATAAGTTATAGGAAACGATAAGGAAGATGAGATAACAGTTAACCAATTTGACATGATATATGGGTAGGTTAAGTCAACATGAACTGATAGATAACACTTAACCAATTTGACATGACGCGTGGGTTGAATTGAATACGTGACTGGGGGTTATGTCAACTTGGACACATGGGCAAACTTAACCAATATAACAGTATCAAAGCAAGGAAAAGTGGGGAATGATAAGATTAAATAATCGATAAACTTATCCTAGGGATAACAAATGAATATGACTTAAGATGTGATACAAGACTCGAAGGGAGGGACGACTTATACCATGAAATAAGTTAATCTAAGCTGGAAATGTGGGAAAACACCCATAAGCTATCATTTGATAAAGAGAACTTAACTCATGCTTGATTTCATTGGTAGACCTTAGTTAAAAGGAACTAAGTATCAAACCTTGGTTAAGAGAACCAAGTAATAAACTTTAGTTAAGAGAACTAAGTAACAGAAACTAAGTATCAAACCTTGGTTAAGAGAACCAAGTAATAAACCTTATTTAAGAGAACTAAGTAAATAACGAGAAAGAGAACTAAGCAATATACCGTAGTTAAGAGGAATAAGTTGTAAACCTTAGTTAGGAAAACGAACGATTAAGAGAACTAAGTAGTAAACCTTAGTCAAGAAAGCCAAGTAGAGCACGAAGAGTTGCGAACGTCCATCTGATCATGAAGAAGGCTCCAACGAACTGGGTTACGAAGCACGCGGCTTCGAGGGGACGTGAGGGTACTCTTGGTATCCCTCTTTGAGGTTGCAGATGATCCTCCTGGGCTCACAGAGGTTAAGGTCCGCGTTAGAAGAGCCAAGGGTATGCCTTGGTTGCAATATAAGCAACCTAAAGACTAGTTTGGGTCAGCGTGAGGCAGCGATATCTTGTATAGCCCTGTGATAGCACATCGTCGTCTACCTACTCACTTGAGTAAATCGAGTACGTAAAGCGGAAAGGCGGAGAACTCCAACAGACTATGTAATGACCCAGATTTCCGTAACATCAGAGTTGACTATATACATCATACGTCCAACCCAAATATCACGAAAATACGAAACATTTTTTTTTAGAAGAAAGAGGTAGAAGAAGAACATAAATAACAACACAGAATCTCACATCGCAGCGGAACAAAATATAATATATCATATCTTTGAAATACAAAAATCTTAACTGTATAACATACACTTATCAGAGTACAACACTTACAACACAACGGAATAACACTATAACTAGATAACGCTGAAGCCTCCTGCTCCAAGCTCCTTTAGATATATCTGAAAAATCCTGAACTACTTGACTGCCCGTACAAATTTAGGCACCCAAGAGTTTAGGTAGAACAAAACAAATAAACTCCAGGTCAGTCATGGGACTGGTATGAGTAAACAGTTTAAAACAGTTCAGAAAACTAAATGATATCTCATAAGACCACGCCGTATAACACGGAACGGGTTTTTCCCTTATGAGAATCCAAACACTTGATTTATCTTTATATCTAAACTCTTTTGATATTATAATAATGTCTAAATCAAGTAGATAACAATCTAGTGGAACGTTTGCATCTCACGTTCCACATATATATACAAATCATAAACCGCAAGCACGTATTGGGTATTGGGTTTCCAACTATGACAAGGTATGGAACCACCTTCCGCTGGTATATCTCTAGAGGAGAATACACCGAGTTCAACAAGAACATCTTACAACTCAGCCACACATGACCGACCACTCATTTCGCTTGAGTGTATCGAATGTATATCACCAACGGTTGGGATCAGCAACCGTTTCCCAAATGGGACAGCATCGACAATAGATTTTTAGAAGTAAATGAAACTCTAGATCAGGTGATTATACAGCCTAATAGGTGCGACCTACATAGCCATGCTGCTTGCCCGATTTCTGTCATTTACCGGTTGATGAGGCTAGAAGCTACGCTTTATCATCACACCAGATTCACTTCGAATGTCACATCGTCAGATCCATCAAATCACCGATTGACGTCCTCAACAGTACATTACGTGTTAGCTAAAAGAAGTTTCCTTCTCCGCTTCCACTCTTGGTACGGTTGAAGAAATCAATGTACGTGACCTTTCTGGAAATACTCTGTCAGACATTCATCCATACGAGTCACCCAGGAACAGGATAAATCGAAGGCACAATTTCTATTAATAGAAAAAGTCCTTGCACTCTACTCCGTCTTCGATTATCTTTATATAATCTGATTCACACGCTACTGCCGATATGGAGTGGTTCTTCGGATAATAATCCAACCGGTCTCTCCATATTGACAACGATGGTCAAAACTTCGATAGTCTGTGATTTAACTATCGAATAAAAAAAACAAGTGTTTCGATAGTCGATGATTTAACTATCGAATAAAACAAGTGTTCATCCAAACATCCAACAATCAGTGAGCCTTTAATTAATATTCCATTAATTAAATCTCTTCTCTATTTCTTATCAATATTTTTTTACCAAATATTTTCAATAACCATATTGCCCTTTTCTATTATTTGGAAAACATTTCCGAATATCGCCATTCCTTTATTTTCTAAACTTTAGAAAATATATGATATTTATAATTGGAAAATATTCCAATTACTTATCTCTTTCCAATCTCGTTTTATTTCTATACTTAGGAAACGTTCATTATTCTATTTCCAAGCTTTTCACATATTTGGGTTAAAACAGATGTGGTGTAAAACATCGTTACGACAACCCAAATACAGTATTTAACTAATTCTTATTCCACATTGATCTTCGAGCCTGAATCTTGCTACTTATCGGTATATCATGAAATCAACCAAGTTGGGGTATAATTACCTCTCAGACCTTGACTGAATAACATTTAACGTCAAAACAGACAAGACTACTTACTCGAATAATCAATACCATACAACTGATTATTCACTTTTAAACACATATGCATTTTCTCTTTCTATTCCTATGAGATTTTATTCTTATACTTCCCTTTTTAATTATACTATTCTATTTCTAAGTTCGTTTTCTTATCGACTTCTATATATTTTGATATGTTAATTTCTAACTATCAAATTATCTTAAAAATATTCCATCTCCTTAAATTCCCGGAAAAATTCGCCATAACCTCCTTTGTACCGGGAACATCGGGAAATTTCAAATAGCTTTCCCGGTCCTTCTCATCTCAAAAACAAAAAGAAAAAGCCAAGCGGCTAGCCGATACGGCGCATAAAATCTCATATATGAATTAAATACGTACCTTTTGTCGAGCAATCTATTTATTTCACTTCTATACTTTATTCCAAACATGTCTCCTGTATGTCTATACCTGTCCAATCTATTTTAACTATACCAATCGTTTTAACTCGATTTGTTAATTAAATCTGTTAATTAACTTCTTAGTCTAATCCACTTCTATTTATCCAAATCTATTTATTATAAATCCCATTTGAATTTCTATATTCAAATTCCATTTGAAATACTATATTCAAATTCTATAGTTTAAAGTCCATTTGAATTCTATTTTCAAATTCTATATTTTAAAGTCTATTTGAATTCTATATTCAAATTCTATATTTTAAAGTCTATTTGAATTCTATATTCAAATTCTATAGTTCAAAGTCTATTTGAATTCTATATTCAAATTCTATAGTCAAAGTCCATTTGAATATCTCTACATTATTTATAAACAACGTTTATAACTTCAATTCAAATCCCATCTTTTCATTTATAAACAGAGTTTATAAATTCAATTCAAATCCCATTTTTCATTTATAAACAGAGTTTATAAATTCAATATTCGTTCATATATATACAAAACAAGTTAATGTTTTCTATAGTTCATTTAAAATTCAAATTCTATTTATAAAAATAGAATTCCCCTTTTTAATTTCAAATACCCTTTTCGATATTTTTATAAATCAATATTCAAGCCCCATTGATATTTTAAACAATCAAATCAACCAATTTTCAATCATTTGATTTTTAACACATCATATATGAATATATATGAAATCAAACAAACAACAGATAATATATATTTTTGAGGAATCCAGTTGGATTCCTCCAACCTGTTTTTCCTGCATCCACAGACGTTAGTCAACATAGTAATACCCATCCTGCTTCGAGGCAGGATATCGCGGTATAGAAGGTCATCCACTAATCATAGCGTGGGGCGTATAGGGTAATCATCCGCTATGAAACTGCGGGCATCCGCTAATGAGACTGCGGGAATCCAACCAATCATCCACCCAATATACATATATATAATAGTCAACCTAAATAACTATATATATTTAAATCAACCCAACAGCATTCAAACAAACATAGGAATTATTTTTTTACAACTAGAAATAATTCTAATTAAATGGTGAGATTTACTCACCGATGATTTTACTTGTCGAATATCCATTCTGATTTCATTCAGTCTCGTCTAGCATTAACTTGAATTGTTTCAACTTAATTCTTCTCGGATGGATTATGCCTAATGATCAGATGATTTTATATTTATCGATTAAACGATTATCCCATTAATTAACTACTATATTAAATAAATTAAATATTAACTAAATAATTTATTTAATTACCTTCCCCATTTACTTTTAATTACAGCAGCTTTCCCAACTGCCCTCAGCCCCCTCTAATACCTGCTCCATTCTCTATGGCATTCCGTCGAACACCATACGGTCATTAACAGCTCTCACCACTCCGAACTCCATGCACTATCATTCGAACTCCACTGCCTCGAATCAACAGTAACTATGCAAAATTCGAACCTCCATTATACTATCCAACTCTGTCTCCTTCCTCCAATCAACAGCATACGCTGCTTTCATTCCAGAAGAACAACATCGACCCTCCTACTCAGCTCGCTACATCAACCCTAGCTCAAGGAGGACAACATCGAACCTCCTTTCACATTCACGAACTCTTCCTGACATTCAAAAAACTCGACTCCCATTTAGCCCAGCGCCACCATGTCCCCGTTCAACCCTAACACCACATCACTGCTTCGCCACACTCAGGTCATCGCGGAAACAAGGACCAAACTGAACCTCACCTGCTCCAAAAGGTCGCGAGTTCAACATCTTCGAACGCTGCTGACGAGCCCACCACTCCGATAAATTGCGAGTCCAAAACCGAGTACCTCCGCTGAGCTGTCGAACCTTCTAAGACCCAATCTCGAGCTTCTAATTTGCTTCGAACTTCTGGAATTCGATTTCGTATTTTGATTTGAGGGAGTTCGGTTTTTTCCTAAGTACTTCGATTTGGTTTCGTTTTGTGTTGGACTAGGAAAAAGGAACGGAGGCTGAAGCTTTTAAAAGGGGAGTTGCGGTTTAAAATTGAACAGAAAGGCCATGGGGTTTGGTTTAGTTGGTGATAATAAGGGTGCCACGTTTTTCTCCTTTTCATTTCTTTTATATATTTATTTTATTTAATTTGAATTAAACTGGTATACTTAAAATAAAAATGCACCTTGATTTCCAAATCCCTTTCTGAGCCCAACAACTGTCGTTCTTAGGGTAAAACCACTATTCCGGACACACTGGGATAGGTCACGAAGTCCAATTTGATCGTCTGTGGAAGATATTTATTTAAATCAATATAAATTAATTTTAGGCAATTTATTCTTCAAAAATAAATTAACATTATTCTTCTAATTCAAACAGGAGTTTGAATTGATTTTCTGAACTGTTTCTAATTCAGTTTCAACTTCTCGAACTGACGTATTACGATAATTTAATATATTCGATATTAAATCGAAATTGATTATTAAATTGATAACTTAATATAAAAATCCCATTTATATTTATCCACCCAATATTTAAAACTGTATTAAATATTCAAATCTAACCGACGGAATATCCGGGTCATTACATTCTTCCCCACTTAAAATAATTTCGTCCTCGAAATTGCTAAGGTAGAAAAGTGCTACAAACCCATTTATCCTTTCAAAACTTATTGATGTCGATACTCAACATTTCAAACTTCCTTACGTAACTCTCTTTCGAATAAACCCATATTCGATGACTCCTCCCTTCGAATAACTATATTCGATAATCTCTCTTTCGAATAACTAGATTCGAAAACCTTTCTTCGAATAAACTATATTCGATTTACTCTATTCAATTTACTCTTATCAATTAACTCTATTGGATTTAACTCTTATTGATTAACTCCATCGAATAACTAAATTCGATAACTCCTTCGAATAACAAATATTCTACAACTCACTTCGATTAAACTAATCGATAACTCTTTTCGATTAAACTATAATTGATAACTCATTTCGAATAACCAAATTTGATAATTCCTTTCGAATAAACTATATTCGATAACTCCTTTAATTCTATTCGAATAACTAATATTCTATAACTGCTTTAATTCTATTCGAATAACTAATATTCAATAACTCCTTTAACTCTATTCGAATAACTAATATTCAATAACTCCTTTAACTCCATTCGCTTGACTCTAGATCGCAACAATCATAATGGTTATGCCTGATTCCCCCAGGAAACATCCGACCGTCCTAGGCTATCTGCAGCCCTGCGAATTACGCTAGCAGTCGTACGAATTGGCAACTTATGAGTAACGATGTTTGACTAACTCTATCTCAATACTATATTCGATCAACTTTAATTGAATAACTAACATTCAATTAAATTCTAATTCGATTAATTATGTTCAATTAACTTTATCTGGTTAACTCTTTATTTGAATAACAAATAGTCGATAAATTCTGATTGAATCACTAATATTCAACTAACTCTACGGATTAACCCTAACTGATTAACTCTAACTGGTTAATTCTTACTCTAATCGATTTATTCGAACTCTAATCGATTATTTCTAGACTTCTCCTATTCGAATAACTCTTATTGGATAACGTTTATTCATTTATAAAGATTTACTTTTAGTAACTGTTCTTCACTTTATAAATGTTCTCTTTAATAACGTTACTTCACCGATACAGGTGTTGTGTACCCCTTCTATTTAAAACTATCGGTGTTAAAAACAAATATCTCTTCTCTATATAAGTTTAGACTTATATATTCCATTCGAATGATAAATATTTAATTTAATTTATAAACTGTTATATATAAATTAATCTTTTCTATTTATCTGTTAAAAACAGATTTTCATTTTCTATTCATCTTCTAAATATTCCTTTGATTAAATTCTATTTATTTAACAAATAAATATCCCATTTATAACATTCTATTTATTTTCTATAAATAAATATTTCCATTTAATCTATTTGTAAATGTTTTACAAATATTCCTTTTTCTAAATTCTGTTTGTAAATGTTTTTACAAATATTTCTCCTTCTATTTGTTTGCACATAACTTCCTTTGTGTTTGTGTTACAAATATATTTCCTTTATTCACACCCAATTCCTATTTCATTCACATTGATTTTACTCAATTTATTCATTTCGATCCATTTAACTTACTTAAGTTAAATTTAATTTCAATCATTCAAATTCCCATTAACTAGTTGCTAATTAACCGTTTTGCCTATTTCACCCATTTTATTTGAATATAACTTGTTCAAATATATGTCAACTTAATTATAACTATTCTAATTATATTTTCAACTCGAGTTATATATTCGATTTCGAATATAAGTTCTCAATTTCTTTTACTTATCCAAAAACACAATTTCGATTCAAATTTCCTTTAACTAATTATTTTTCCAATCTAGTTAATTCTATTTAACCATTTAAAATATGATTTTTGTCTTAAAAATCATTCCACTTACTTCACTGGAGTTCATATTTATTTTATATCTCCAGTCTGGATTTTTCTAATGCCAATTCGGATTTTATTTCCTAAAAATCCTTCTGTTTATTTAATTAAACCGTTATGGTTTTATAATGGTTCTGGCGCTGCTTTTCAACAAATTTGATTTTGATATAACTCAAAATCTATACGACGAAATCTAGATTTTTCTCTTTCATTAGAAAACTATTGTTCAACCGGTCCCGACGATTCTTGTTTCAAAGAATTCCGACTTCAATTGAGTTCTGTATTCTAAATTGAAGTTCGAATCGCCAATTTACGAACTGCCGCGCTATGGCGAGCTCGTTTTAATTATATTTATAAATATAAACGTTTTAACTTTGTTTATAATATATTCAACTCCATTTTGATATATTTTTAATATATATCCAATCCATTTTTCCATTTCAACATAATATTTCCGATATATTTCACTTCTAATATTCAAATCCTATATATTTACAGTATTCACATTCCATTTGAATTTCTTAATTCCAACTCATTTGAATTTCCTTCTATTCAATTTCTATTTGAATTTTCTTCTATTCAAATCCTATTTCAATTCCTTATCTTCAAATTCCATTTGAATTTCTATATTCAATTTCTATTTGAATTCCTTATTCAAAAACCCATTTCAAATCCCTTATTCAAATTCCATTTGAAATCCTTTATTCAATTTCTATTGAATTCCTTGTTCAATTTCTATTTGAAATCCTCTGAATTTAAATTCTATTTCAAACTCTATATTTTCTTGAA
Source organism: Allium sativum (assembly GCA_030737875.1). NCBI lineage: Eukaryota > Viridiplantae > Streptophyta > Magnoliopsida > Asparagales > Amaryllidaceae > Allium > Allium sativum. The sequence continues at coordinate 221,523,630 of CM060918.1, read as the reverse complement.
TTCTAATATTCAACCTCCACTTTATATTCTCTTTGAAATTCTATTTAATCATTTTCCATTTGAATTCTAATATTCAACCTCCACTTTATATTCTCTTTGAAATTCTATTTGACCATTTTCCATTTGAATTCTAATATTCAAATCTCTATTTGACTTTTCTTTATTCAAATCCATTTGAATTCCTTTGAATTCAAATTCCATTTCAGTTTTTCTTATACAATTTCTATTTGAATTTTCTTTATTCAAACTCATTTGAATTCCTTTGAATTCAAATTCTATTTCACTTCTATTTGAATTATATATATATTCAAATTCCTTTATTTTACTTCTATTTGAAATCTATATTCCAATTCCCATTTCACTTCTATTTGAAATCTATATTCCAATTTCAAATTTCAAAATTCCTTTGAAGTAATATAAATATATATATATATATATCTGTCTCAAATTCAAGACATTTGAATTTTCAAACAACTTGTTTCCTTCCAAACAAATTTCCATCAAAACTTTTCTAAGGCAGCAATTCATCACTTAGAAACTCGAAAACGAACACTAATGATGTTGCGACCATCATCAGAATTATTTCCCAGCTACTGAATGAGTTCAGTACTATATTTCTTTGAAACTCCATTTAGAAAAATATTTTCCAAACTCGCAGGATTTTAAATTCTTAATTCTGGTTTGAATTCAATTTCAATTTATCACATTTGTATATTTGATTTCATATACAAATACCATTGGTTATATATATAACTATTTCTGTTTTATAATCTAATTCGATTATAATCCCAACAATCAACTTAACTATTTAAAAACAATATCGTGTCCAATCTTCTGTTCAAGTGTTTATAAACTCCTATCGACATCGTGGCGTCCCACGATTCGACCAAAATTCATAATTCACTCAACAGACTAGTCAACACAATATAAAACAGTTTTTATATCAAATAACAAATACGTTCTCTCGTATATATATACACTCAACTCATTCTAGGATACTACTGATCCTATCTCTAAGGAGCACATTCCAACAAGCCTAGGTATTCGCTCAACCTAAGCTCTGATACCAAGTGTAATGACCCAGATTTCCGTAACATCAGAGTTGACTATATACATCATACGTCCAACCCAAATATCACGAAAATACGAAACATTTTTTTTTAGAAGAAAGAGGTAGAAGAAGAACATAAATAACAACACAGAATCTCACATCGCAGCGGAACAAAATATAATATATCATATCTTTGAAATAAAAAAATCTTAACTGTATAACATACACTTATCAGAGTACAACACTTACAACACAACGGAACAAAACTATAACTAGATAACGCTGAAGCCTCCTGCTCCAAGCTCCTTTAGATATATCTGAAAAATCCTGAACTACTTGACTGCCCGTACAAATTTAGGCACCCAAGAGTTTAGGTAGAACAAAACAAATAAACTCCGGGTCAGTCATGGGAGTGATATGAGTAAACAGTTTAAAACAGTTCAGAAAACTAAATGATATCTCATAAGACCACGCCGTATAACACGGAACTGGTTTTTCCCTTATGAGAATCCAAACACTTGATTTATCTTTATATCAAAACTCTTTTGATATTATAATAATGTCTAAATCAAGTAGATAACAATCTAGTGGAACGTTTGCATCTCACGTTCCACATATATATACAAATCATAAACTGCAAGCATGTATTGGGTATTGGGTTTCCAACTATGACAAGGTATGGAACCACCTTCCGCTGGTATATCTCTAGAGGAGAATACACCGAGTTCAACAAGAACATCTTGCAACTCAGCCATACATGACTGACCACTCATTTCGCTTGAGTGTATCGAATGTATATCACCAACGGTAAGGATCAGCAACCGTTTCCCGAATGGGACAGCATCGACAATAGATTTTTAGAAGTAAATGAAACTCTAGATCAGGTGATTATACAGCCTAATAGGTGCGACCTACATAGCCATGCTACTTGCCTGATTTCTGTCATTTACCGGTTGATGAGGCTAGAAGCTACGCTTTATCATCACACCAGATTCACTTCGAATGTCACATCGTCAGATCCATCAAATCACCGATTGACGTCCTCAACAGTACATTATGTGTTAGCTAAAAGAAGTTTCCTTCTCCGCTTCCACTCTTGGTACGGTTGAAGAAATCAATGTACGAGACCTTTTTGGAAATACTCTATCAGACATTCATCCATACGAGTCACCCAGGAACAGGATGAATCGAAGGCACAATTTCTATTAATAGAAAAAGTCCTTGCACTCTACTCCGTCTTCGATTATCTTTATATAATCTGATTCACACGCTACTGCCGATATGGAGTGGTTCTTCGGATAATAATCCAACCGGTCTCTCCATATTGACAACGATGGTCAAAACTTCGATAGTCTGTGATTTAACTATCGAATAAAAAAAACAAGTGTTTCGATAGTCGATGATTTAACTATCGAATAAAACAAGTGTTCATCCAAACATCCAACAATCGGTGAGCCTTTAATTAATATTCCATTAATTAAATCTCTTCTCTATTTCTTATCAATATTTTTTTACCAAATATTTTCAATAACCATATTTCCCTTTTCTATTATTTGGAAAACATTTCCGAATATTGCCTTCCTTTATTTTCTAAACTTTAGAAAATATATGATATTTATAATTGGAAAATATTCCAACTACTTATCTCTTTCCAATCTCGTTTTATTTCTATACTTAGGAAACGTTCATTATTCTATTTCCAAGCTTTGCACATATTTGGGTTAAAACAGATGTGGTGTAAAACATCGTTACGACAACCCAAATACAGTATTTAACTAATTCTTATTCCACATTGATCTTCGAGCCTGAATCTTGCTACTTATCGGTATATCATGAAATCAACCAAGTTGGGGTATAATTACCTCTCAGACCTTGACTGAATAACATTTAACGTCAAAACAGACAAGACTACTTACTCGAATAATCAATACCATACAACTGATTATTCACTTTTAAACACATATACATTTTCTCTTTCTATTCCTACGAGATTTTATTCTTATACTTCCCTTTTTAATTATACTATTCTATTTCTAAGTTCGTTTTCTTATCGACTTCTATATATTTTGATATGTTAATTTCTAACTATCAAATTATCTTAAAAATATTCTATCTCCTTAAATTCCCAGAAAAATTCGCCATAACCTCCTTTGTGCCGGGAGCATCGGGAAATTTCAAATAGCTTTCCCGGTCCTTCTCATCTCAAAAAGAAAAAGAAAAAGCCAAGCGGCTAGCCGATAAGGCGCATAAAATCTCATATATGAATTAAATACGTACCTTTTGTCGAGCAACCTATTTATTTCACTTCTATACTTTATTAAACATGTCTCCTGTATGTCTATACCTGTCCAATCTATTTTAACTATACCAATCGTTTTAACTCGATTTGTTAATTAAATCTGTTAATTAACTTCTTAGTCTAATCCACTTCTATTTATCCAAATCTATTTATTATAAATCCCATTTGAATTTCTATATTCAAATTCCATTTGAAATACTATATTCAAATTCTATGGTTTAAAGTCCATTTGAATTCTATTTTCAAATTCTATATTTTAAAGTCTATTTGAATTCTATATTCAAATTCTATATTTTAAAGTCTATTTGAATTCTATATTCAAATTCTATAGTTCAAAGTCTATTTGAATTCTATATTCAAATTCTATAGTCAAAGTCCATTTGAATATCTCTACATTATTTATAAACAACGTTTATAACTTCAATTCAAATCCCATCTTTTCATTTATAAACAGAGTTTATAAATTCAATTCAAATCCCATCTTTTCATTTATAAACAGAGTTTATAAATTCAATATTCGTTCATACATATTCGAAACAAGTTAATGTTTTCTATAGTTCATTTAAAATTCAAATTCTATTTATAAAAATAGAATTCCCCTTTTTAATTTCAAATACCCTTTTCGATATTTTTATAAATCAATATTCAAGCCCCATTGATATTTTAAACAATCAAATCAACCAATTTTCAATCATTTGATTTTTAACACATCATATATGAATATATATGAAATCAAACAAACAATAGACAATATATATTTTTGAGGAATCCAGTTGGATTCCTCCAACCTGTTTTTCCTGCATCCACAGACGTTAGTCAACATAGTAATACCCATCCTGCTTCGAGGCAGGATATCGCAGTATAGAAGGTCATCCACTAATCATAGCGTGGGGCGTATAGAGTAATCATCTGCTATGAAACTGCGGGCATCCGCTAATGAGACTGCGGGAATCCAACCAATCATCCACCCAATATACATATATATAATAGTCAACCTAAATAACTATATATATTTAAATCAACCCAACAGCATTCAAACAAACATAGGAATTATTTTTTTACAACTAGAAATAATTCTAATTAAATGGTGAGATTTACTCACCGATGATTTTACTTGTCGAATATCCATTCTGATTTCATTCAGTCTCGTCTAGCATTAACTTGAATTGTTTCAACTTAATTCTTCTCGGATGGATTATGCCTAATGATCAGATGATTTTATATTTATCGATTAAACGATTATCCCATTAATTAACTACTATATTAAATAAATTAAATATTGACTAAATAATTTATTTAATTACCTTCCCCATTTACTTTTAATTACAGCAGCTTTCCCAACTGCCCTCGGCCCCCTCTAATACCTGCTCCATTCTCTATGGCATTCCGTCGAACACCATACGGTCATTAACAGCTCTCACCACTCCGAACTCCATGCACTATCATTCGAACTCCACTGCCTCGAATCAACAGTAACTATGCAAAATTCGAACCTCCATTATACTATCCAACTCTGTCTCCTTCCTCCATTCAACAGCATACGCTGCTTTCATTCCAGAAGAAGAACATCGACCCTCCTACTCAGCTCGCTACATCAACCCTAGCTCAAGGAGGACAACATCGAACCTCCATTCACATTCACGAACTCTTCCTGACATTCAACAAACTCGACTCCCATTTAGCCCAGCGCCACCATGTCCCCGTTCAACCCTAACACCACATCACTGCTTCGCCACACTCAGGTCATCGCGGAAACAAGGACCAAACTGAACCTCGCCTGCTCCAAAAGGTCGCGAGTTCAACATCTTCGAACGCTGCTGACGAGCCCACCACTCCGATAAATCGCGAGTCCAAAACCGAGTACCTCCGCTGAGCTGTCGAACCTTCTAAGACCCAATCTCAAGCTTCTAATTTGCTTCGAACTTCTGGAATTCGATTTCGTATTTTGATTTGAGGGAGTTCGGTTGTTTCCTGAGTACTTCGATTTGGTTTCGATTTGTGTTGGACTAGGAAAAAGGAACGGAGGCTGAAGCTTTTAAAAGGGGAGTTGCGGTTTAAAATTGAACAGAAAGGCCATGGGGTTTGGTTTAGTTGGTGATAATAGGGGTGCCACGTTTTTCTCCTTTTCATTTCTTTTATATATTTATTTTATTTAATTTGAATTAAACCGGTATACTTAAAATAAAAATGCACCTTGATTTCCAAATCCCTTTCTGAGCCCAACAATTGTCGTTCTTAGTGTAAAACCACTATTCCGGACACACTGGGATAGGTCACGAAGTCCAATTCGATCGTCTGTGGAAGATATTTATTTAAATCAATATAAATTAATTTCAGGCAATTTATTCTTCGAAAATAAATTAACATTATTCTTCTAATTCAAACAGGAGTTTAAATTGATTTTCTGAACTGTTTCTAATTCAGTTTCAACTTCTCGAACTGACGTATTACGATAATTTAATATATTCGATATTAAATCGAAATTGATTATTAAATTGATAACTTAATATAAAAATCCCATTTATATTTATCCACCCAATATTTAAAACTGTATTAAATATTCAAATCTAACCGACGGAATATCCGGGTCATTACAGACTATATACTTGCTATCTAATTATGGGTGAGGTTTGGCCAATAGGTTTGTGGGGGCATTTAGGGCCTGCTAATAGTTCTCATTCTTGATTTTCTTGAGTGCCTTTCATTAGTTGAGGGAGGGGTCAAGTGGGACCATAGCCACACACAGATAAAAACAGACCTTAGCATCTGCATCGGCAGATAACTTAAAGCTCCCGACCGAGTTCTGTGTTTCTTGATTAGCCCTGCCACGGGACTCGGGCTGCACATACAGAGGACATGTGCAACTAGACACCGATAACAATTCACGACACGTACATGGGGAAAGTCTAGGAACATATATCGCCCTGGTAGTGTCCCTTAGACTAGGGGGCATCGTTCGATAGGTAGCATAATCCCTAGTTGGACTAGGTCGCGTAAACCCTGAATCCGAGAAGCAGGTATCATAAACCCCAATGGCCCTGGGTAGCGTAAACCTTGGTTGAATCTAGGAAGCGCTCAATAGTAAACTTTAGATTAGATCTAGATGATACACGGAATCTAGCAAGATCGAGAGTGGTAGTCCAAACAATTTCGAGAATGGTGGCACTACACTAAAGTGGTATAGATTTACACGATGAAGCCCGTACGACATACGGCAAGGGACTGTATACATACATGGAAAGGATTAGACGAGTTGGGGGTATCTACATATACGTTGTATTAGGTTAACCTACTAATGGGACAGGAGTATAGCTTAAAGAGCTAACATTGTTAACAACCTAATAACCAAGAAAATGTAATTGAACGGTATATTTAGGATTATACAGAAGTTTATTCTAAGTCCACTCACGCAAAACTTATGTTCTGACCCCCTCCTCATTACATACTTCCAGGTTAGGTTCATGACAGAGATGGTATAGCTTTGGATACTGGTTTAGCGGTATTGTTAATAAGGTAAAGCAATATTTGAATATTATACTTTATTTCCTTCCGCTGTGAGATGCTTTACGAGTACTGGCATGTTTCTTTATCTCTGTCCTTTTCTACAGGATACTAGAGCACCTAACTCGGGTTTTGATAGATTGGATTTTTGAAAAAATTCGGTCTGTCGGAATCCAGGTTGTTACATCTGGTATCAGAGCTTCGGTTTAGTGATCTTATGGAGATAATGAGTGAACGTATTTGTATTTTCTAAAATATAAATATATTATATATATGAACCTAAATCCATATAGTAGCCCACTAGACATAAAAAGAGTTGGGATATCTAGTTTGTACACTCAAGGAATGAAAATAGAAATTTGGAAACCATTAGGTGGTTGGGAAAATGTACAATATGACTTAAAGCTAGAGAAAGAAAAATATCCCATAGGATGGAAACTGAAATATTAGTATTTCAGAGTAGTGGGTTTAGAAGTGTAACCTTAAAAACTAGAAAGGTTGAAAAATGAAAAATGGATTAGGAATATATAGTCGAGAGAATTGAATTCGCGAAAGTGCCTAGGAAAAGCCTTGAGTTGAAGACCCGCTTTGAGTCTAACCCAATAATAAACTTTTAAGAACTTGAATCTGTAAAAGAGTTTGTGGTGTTTTTCAAGTTTTAATCTTAAAAGTATTTCTGATGTTTGAGAAATTATTTAGTGCATGTTAGGTTTTTAAAGTAAAGCGGGGTATATTTTGCAAAACAATGATTTCTTGTTTTAAAAGAATTCTCTCATTAAAAAGGTGCATAACATAGAGCATATATAGCTCGCTAGTTTCCATATTATAGTATATGAAAGGATTGAAAAGAAAGTGTTGTGTTTTGTAAAAGAAATTCTATTCTGTTAGCAATAAAACTTGATTATTGTTTTGAAAAGAAATTTTTGTTGGGTGAACAAAATAAGCGGTAGAGTGTAAGAATAGAATAGATATTTACACCTTAGCAGCCAAAGTTAACATTGTAAATAGGAACAGTGCAACCCATTAGTTGTCCTTGTCTACTCCAGTTTTTGTGATTTGAAAAAAAAAATATTTTGCAATTTTACTTTGTAACATGTTTTTATTGTTTGGAAAAAGCAAGTTTTTGAGAAAAGAATAAAAGTTTTACCACTTTTAGTTTTTGGAAGGAGAATGTAATAAAAAAAAGAAGGTCAAACCATGTTTTAAGAATGGAGTGGTTAAGGATTAAGGCCGAGAAAGAACGAGATAAAGTTAAAGCTATTAGAACCAACCGGGAATTGGTTGAGTTGAGTAATTCTCTGAGTGTCAATCTGATGTTGATTTCGATCTTCGGGGTTGATACTAAGGGGATTATTTTCTTGCACATTTACAGTCAGGGATTAGATAATATTGAACTAATGTAAAATTTCAAGTAGAATGTATAAGCATTGAGAAACCTAGGTTTGTTGCTTGAGAAAAAGAAAAAGTATTGTTGCTTGAAAGAGAAGTATAGACTAGTAATACACAGCATGGACTAGTGGTAACTACTAGTTAGTGAAGGGCAAGAAAGTGTATAGATCCGATTGAGTGGACTCGTGACATAAGTCCTAAGATTCTTGGCCCATAGTAGTAGCTGTATAGGATGCTGTTTGAGTTGAAAACGAAAAGGCTTATTTGAAAACAATAAACTTAAGTAATTTGATTAAGTCAAATAAGCTAAGAAAGAAGCTAGCCTAACTAAAAAGAAAACAACAGAATCAATCAAGCAGCAAAACGAGAAGGGAAAAGAAAAAGGAAATCTTAAGAAAAAGATGAATAAATATGAAATTTTTCCAAGATAAGTAGAAAAAGAGAAGAAATTTTCTTAAGTGATTGTGCTTGGATAGGAAAATAGGAAATCTTCATAGAATAGTCATATAAAAATCCAAGTACGATTAGAAAAGAAAAACGGAGGATATGAATTTTTTCATTTTATACCTTTTCGTAACATAAGAAATCGAATTTGGAAAATTAGATTTTTCTAAATTTCGAATTTAATGATGGATGGCAGGGTTTTGGATGCGACAATTGGGTGAACTATGCTCTTATTCTATAAGAGTATGGGAAAACTTAGATGAAAAACATTTTGATTTTTCAAGAATATTGCATTCATATAGATCTACAAGTATATTTAGGATGTGAGCATCATGTTTTGGAAGAGTTTTTAAAAAATTTGCGTACATATAGGTGGATCCAAATTAGGCATACATACTTTACTATGATGTATCTCACTTTGCACATGTGCACGATGTTTGCAACAATTGGATGCACACTTAATAGATGGATATTGCGAGGGGTTATCTATTTTACTCTTATCGAATTTCGGGGACGAAATTCTTTAAGGGTAGGAGAATGTAACACCTCACATTTTTAATATAATTAAAAATTATGTAAAAATATGTGTATATGCATAGATAGGTAAATAATGGTGATGTATAATGGAAATTTATTAATACATGGAAGAAAATGAAAATTTTATTCAATAACAGTGTGTGTAACGGAGAAGATAATAAGATAAGGATACTTAATTTAAATATCAAGAATTAAGTAAAAAATGGACATTACCATTGCGTTCTTCTCGAAATTTAGCTTGGAATAGAGTCCAAGTTTGCGAAAATCAGACTTCGTATGAAGAAGTTATGGCCTTCGGAAGATGCAAGATAAATTCAGAAATCAACCAGCTTAGAACAGAAAAGAAAAAAAATGACCAGGTCGACCTTAGTGTCGACCTACCTCTTGAGGAGGTCGACCATGAGGTCGACCTCCTTAGTGTCAACCTACCTCTTGGGGAGGTCGACCTATCTCGACCTAGGACGAGAATTTCGGTCCAGAAGAAGGCCGAGTTCATTTTGAGCACTTGTGACGTGTATTAATGTGTTGTACGGATCTGATGGCTTCTAGGTCAATCTAAGGGCTCTAAAACACTCTCTACACCTATAAAATAGTGCCTAGACCTAAAATAATTCATAACAATTCCATATGACGCCTCCATGCCGCCAAACTTCAACCAAACATGGCCGCCGCCCCAAAACCCTAAGCTAAATTACAAGTTCTTCACCAACTTTGGAGTTTAATCAAATCAAGAAGCAGAATTCTTCATCAATGATTCAAGCTCTTCACCAACAATCAAATAAGAAGATTAAATCAACGATCTACATCAACAAATCGTTTATTTTCCCCAATCCAGTCAAGGTGAGTGGAATTATAATAAATTTGTTGTATAATAGTATTATTATCGTTCATCATTCCCCAGTTATTAATTTAATTCAAGATTCATGTTATAATAATTGTTCCTTTTATTCTCCTTCCCCTTTTTATTTTTGGATCTAGGTTATCTCAAACCTAGCCGAAAATCTTATTATGCATACGTGTGGTTGGAATATGGAAATGTTGGGAATAATCTATTTTATGCAATCGAGAAATATAATCTGCAATTTGGGGTTCGTGGCATAACAATTGTTGTTTCAAACATTGGGCATGATTTATTTTATGCAATCGAGGAATATAATCTATAATTTGGGATTGGGACGTAACAATTAATATTGCAAATACTATTTGCAAATTGTATATGGGGATTATTTAATGAAGTAAAGTTTGAACTGATAATTTTGGGGCATAATTCATAGTGAATCTTTGGGTATGATTTGGGAACATCATGAATCTATGGTGAATAGTGCGCAACTATGAATTTTGATTATGAAATTGGGTATAATTGAATATTGGAAATTGGCATGTTTGGGTATGAATAACATGTAATTGGTGAATTTGGCTATAATTGAATAATTTGGGTAATATGAAATTTGACTAACTATTATGTAATTGGCGTAGTTAATGACAAATTGGAAATAGGCACAAAAATGAATTGTAATTAAGTTGAACTTAGAACACATGACATGAATTTGGGGTTTGGGTGAAAGACGATTGTTAATGAATGCCTATGACACGAGGTTAGGCGCGTTTGTGGTGTAAGACTGCCCGGAACTGCCCCGCAAATCCAGCAACCACAAGCGGACGTCTAATGTGATAGGTCAACGACAAGAACTAGAGGCGTAATGGTTTATGAAACGAGGTTTGGCGCGTTTGTGGTGTAAGACTGCTCGGAACCGCCCGACAAATCCAGCAGCCACAAACGGACGTCTAATGTTAGAGGTCATACATCGTTACGGCACAATAAATAAATTAAGAAATACTGATCATAATAAGACATGTGGTTGACATGATTATGGTTAGAGGGTTAAGTGGGTGATATAAATGACATGTAAAGCATGACTAATGTGGACTTAACTGTTGTAAGACATGTTATGTAAAACATGACTAAGGTAGACTTAACCGTAGTAAGACATGTGTAAGACACGAAAACAATAATAAAGAGGGTTAAGTGGGATATGGGTGACATGTGAAACAAAAATTTAGATATGCTTAACCAAATGGGTCCCCTAACGGTATCATAAGTTAATTGAATTGGGTAAAGTTTAAGTAACGGGTTAAGTAAATGGAAGGGTTAAGTCAAATCTAAAATTAATGACAAGAAATGGGGAATGATAAATAACCTATTATGAATAAACTTGAATAAGGCAAGAAAGGATAATAGGTGAAAAGTATAACTTATGAGACAAGATAAGTTATAGGAAACGATAAGGAAGATGAGATAACACTTAACCAATTTGACATGATATATGAGTAGGTTAAGTCAACATGAATTGATAGATAACACTTAACCAATTTGAAATGACGCGTGGGTTGAATTGAATACGTGACTGGGGGTTAAGTCAACTTGGACATTTGGGCAAACTTAACCAATATAACAGTATCAAAGCAAGGAAAAGTGCGGAATGATAAGATTAAATAATCGATAAACTTATCCTAGGGATAACAAATGAATATGACTTAAGATGTAATACAAGACTCGAATAGTGGGATGAATTATACCATGAATTAAGTTAATCTAAGCTGGAAATGTGGGAAAACACCCGTAAGCTATCATTTGATAAAGTGAACTTAATTCATGCTTGAATTCATTGGTAGACCATATTTAAAACTAAGTATCAAACCTTGGTTAAGGGAACCAAGTAATAAACTTTAGTTAAGAGAACTAAGTAACAGAAACTAAGTATCAAACCTTGGTTAAGAGGACCAAGTAATAAACCTTAGTTAAGAGAACTAAGTAAGTAACGAGAAAGAGAACTAAGTAATAAACCTTAGTTAAGAGGACTGAGTTGTAAACCTTAGTTAAGAAAATGAACGACTAAGAGAACTAAGTAGTAAACCTTAGTTAAGAGAACTAAGTAGTAAACCTTAGTCAAGAAAGCCGTGTAGAACACGAGGAGTAGCGAACGTCCATCTGATCATGAAGAAGACTCCAACGAACTGGGTTACGAAGCATGCGGCTTCGAGGGGACGTGAGAGTACTTTTGGTATCCCTCTGTGAGGTTGCAGATGATCCTCCTGGGCTCACAGAGGTTAAGGTCTGCGTTAGAAGAGCCAAGGGTATGCCTTGGTTGCAATATAAGCAACCTAAAGACTAGGATGGGTCAGTGTGAGGCGGCGATATCTTGTATAGCCCTGTGATAGCATGTCGTCGTCTACCTACCATCTTGAGTCAATCAAGTACATAAAGAGGAAAGGCGGAGAACTCCAACAGACCATATACTTGCTATCTAGTTATGGGTGAAGTTTGGCCAATAGTTTTGTGGGGCATAGGGGGCCTGCTAATAGTTCTCATTCTTGATTTTCTTGCGTGTCTTTCATTAGTTGAGGGAGGGGTCAAGTGGGACCACAGGCACACACAGATAAAAACAGACCTTAGCATCTGCATCGGCAGATAACTTAAAGCTTCTGATCAAGTTCCGTGTTTCTTGATTAGCCCTGCCACGGGACTTGGGCTGCACATATAGAGGACATGTGCAACTAGACACCGATAACGATTCATGACACGTACGTGGGGAAAGTCTAAGAACATATATCGCTCTGGGTAGTGTGCCCTAGACTAGGGGGCATCGTTGATAGGTAGCATAATCCCTAGTTGGACTAGGTCGCGTAAACCCTGAATCCGAGAAGCAGGTAGCATAAACCCCAGTGGCCCTGGGTAGCGTAAACCTTGGTTGAATCTAGGAAGCGCTCGATAGTAAACTTTAGATTAGATCTAGATGATACATGGAATCTAGCAAGATCGAGAGTGGAAGTCCAAACGATTTAAAGAATGGTGGCACTACACTAAAGTAGTATAGATTTACATGATGAAGCCCGTATGACATACGGCAAGGGACTGTATACATACATGGAAAGGATTAGACGAGTTGGGGGTATCTACATATACATTGTATTAGGTTAACCTACTAGTGGGACATGAGTATTGCTTAAAGAGCTAACATTATTAACAACCAAATAACCAAGAAAATGTAACTGAACGGTATATGTAGGATTATACAGAAGTTTATTCTAAGTCCACTCACACAAAACTTATGTTCTGACCCCCTTATTTCCAGGTTAGGTTCATGACAGAGATGGTATAACTTTGGATACTGGTTTAGCAGTATTGTTAATAAGGTAAAGCAATATTTGAATATTATACTTTATTTCCTTCTGTTGTGAGATGCTTTACGAGTTCTGACATGTTTCTTTATCTCTGTCTTTTTTTATAGGATACCAGAGCACCCAATTCGGGTTTCGATAGATTGGATTTTTGAAAAAATTCGGTCTTTCGGAATCCGGGTTGTTACATTTCAACTATTCGAGAAAGGGTGATATGCTCACTTATTTTTTATTGTAAGTATGAGATGATCTATTGTAGGAAAGATTATGCCCCTATATAAGATATTGTACGAACACATAAAACTATGAAAGTTGTATAAATGCTCATGTCATCCATCAGTTAAGCTGATGATTTCACAAGGTCCTATATGGTATGTGAGATGTTTCATAAAAGCCTTTGAATTATTTAGACTTCGGCACATGACACTTCATGAATGGAAACATTGCACATGCATTCTTTAATTAAATATTTTGACTAGTTGGAAACTCTCGCACATGGCACATGGCTCTATATGAAATCCTTTAATTAAAATGACGTTATCTTATCATTGTCAAACAATGTAATCACATTGCACATATATTCTCATTTTTTTTCATTTTGAATGAACGGAGACAGTCTAACTACAATGTCTGGTCACTTCCAGTCATTGTCGCTATGTTGCATACCTTTTCTCTTTTCCTCTCGAATTTCGATCGATACGGATAACATAGCTACAATGTCCTATTAAAATCATTTCTCATCATATCGAGTGTTGTAGGTATGTTGTATTGCAACCCACATATTTAATGTTTGATTGGTTGGAGGCAATGTGTGACATCTGGTCATATCTGGCATTGTAGCCACATTCGAGTGGAAAGAGTTATCCACATTCTTCGATATTTAGTATATGTATAAAATTTAATTATCTCCTAGAGTCAAAAAAAGTTCTAAAATAAAATAGTGTCCACATTTTAGCGTCATGAATTTGAGATATTGGTCAATTATTATATAGAAATCGATCGTATGTGTGAAGATGAGGAGAAGTGATTACTCATTTAGGACAATCCTGCTCAGCTTTACAACATCGACACAGACTGTGGGTAAGACATAGGGTTAAGAGTTGAGGACTACGTATGGAAACTTCATTAAGGCTTGCAAGGACTACACAACAACTATAGAAGATTTTTTAGAGCTAACACCTATGATAATCGAAGGTCTTTACTTTTTAAATTATTGGACAGCTTTCGTTGGACATAACGCATACATCCTACATCAAATTTGGTTAGAGAGATTGAATATCCTTAAATTAAATTATTTAATTTTGGGGAGTCTATAAGGTTTTTATGTGATGTTAAGCTTAAAAATGAAGCATAACAGTTCATGGAATGCTCCATGTATTGTTTTATCATAAACTATTGCCTTATGTTGTTACTACATCCTATAACTTTCATAGTGTACTATTAAGACAGAAACTTTAACATTATGTAGTCATTTCAATCTGTCTAGTTGTTTTCTCGAGTTTTGGCAAAAAAACCATTTCTTCAAATAATTGTACATATAATGATACGAGCTTTAATCTCGTTCTTTCTCGTATTTATTTATTCAAACATTCATATAATGCCCAATTAGTTTAAATAAATCTACTCTTCACAGCAATTCCTTCATGCCCTTTGTCTATTGCTACTGAAACCTGTTACTAGCTGTTGGATAGTCTGCGAACCAATGAGGATTGGAATATCAATAATCATGAGCAATACTAGGAGGATACACGTCGTGAGTTCCTATATCTTAAACAATTTAGACTTCAGGAGGTTGTTGAACCATCGTATGAACAAGTAGTCCATGTTTTAATTGCTCGGCCTCCATTAGAGAAAGTGGTAGACCAAATTCGATTGTTCAACCTCAATATGAAAAAGAGGTTGACTCATACCAAATTTGTTGCCACTGAGAGTAGGCAGCTAAGATAGTGGAGAAAATATTGGTCGTAGAATTTAGTTATGTCCATCTTTTCCAGCCAATTATGAAGAGACGACCCGAACTTCCCCGTGAAGGAAAGCACGGATAGAATTGAGGACAAGACAAAATAGAACGCAGACGGAAGAACATTTCATTGTTATTACAACAATTCCATCAGATACAAGAATATACAGAGTATAAATGAATAAATTACATTCGACAAATATCAGAGATTACAATAAATTACATAGCAGCGGAAAAATATACAAAACACAACTGAAAGTGATACACGGATACAGAGCTTTCCGGATATCGTTCCAGTTGTAAATCAGGACCCTATGAATATAAATCTGCAAAACCAAAACAACTAGCTGCCCGTGTCGAAAATAGGGGCACCCAGAGTTTAGGTTAAAACAATAAACTCCGGGTCAGTCATGTGACTGGTGTGAGAACTAAAACAGTTATTTAAAACTTTATTTTAAAGATAGTAATTCAAGGGACCACGCCGTATAACACGGAACGGGTTTCCTCCCAAGAATACTAGTGCATATAACAAAACAACGCAATGCTTTTTGGAAAAATGAAGCTATTATAAGACCCAGGTCCCATCACACAATGCAACGCAAGCCGGAGGATAGGGTTTTCCCTTATAATAGACAAACATGCTTGGTACGTTTAAAACAAATCATTTGATACTATCATAGGTGTATATAGTGTCAAAACAATTTCAATCATAAATATCAATCATAAGCGGCATGGGTACCATATATCATGTCGCCATACTAGTTCTACAATTAAAACCGCAATATCACGTATTGGAAATTGGATTTCCGTCATGAGCCGAGGCAATGGGCAAGCTCCTCTCCGATTCGAGACACTCTAGCAAATGTCCCAGGACCCCACTATGATCCTTGGATCTTCAGGGCCGGTCCTCTCTTACTTTTGAGGATTGGCAATTCCTGAACACACGTTTCCCGGTCCTTACAGACCTATATCCGAGGCGCCTCGTATCCAACAACCACACAGGTGAAAAGTATATAAATGTCAAGGCTGGTAGGTCACTGACACCACCCTAGCTAGAAAGAAACGTCGTGCACTCCTTGGGTCCGTATCCCGTTTTTGACTCATACCGAGGTGTGAGGCTCGCGAATTCACGTTATACACAAAGCTACGCCACACAGGCCGTGCGTTGATCATCAACCACAAGATTTTGCTTTTCAACAGAAGCCTTGATCAATTGCCACTTACGCGTGCCACACTGGCAATTCACTCCATGCGACTGATGTCCATCGATATACAACCTCTGAGCTCGTACGTCTCAGAAAAGGGCGTTAAGCAAGAGAATAAATTCTCTACCGCCAAACAAATGTATATTTAATAGAGATCAATCAACAAAGAATAAAATCCAGTGTCAGACACACAATCCATTTACAAGTTCGTTCGGGGTCTGAACGAAACCGGAGGCACTTTCCTCGCATATCCATCCATCTCCAAGTACGTCTGGACGATCACCAACTGTTTCCCTCATCTTGGGTGTACAGCCCAATCGAGATCATCAGTAATCACCCAAACGATGTGAAGACTTCCAGTCTTCAACCACCGTCTTCATCTTCGACATCTCGTCGAATCGGTTATTCAAAATGGGTATAAACCCGGCCTTTCTGAATAACCCACGTATATGATAAACAAATGTTACACAAACACAACAAACGCCTCATTCCAATTCAGAATATTCTTTTATTCACAAAATCACATTCTGAGGGAATAGGTTCCCATTAATTTTATCCAAGATAAATTCTACTAAATTTATTCTATAATCTTCCTATGGATATCATTTCAAACTAGTCGGGATTAACGAACCACATAGAAGTAATTATTTATTTTATTTCCCAATCCCAACCTATTCATCCCATGGAGCAAAACAGGTAATACCCCATATCTAACACCACGGTGTTATCGGTAAAATTAATTACCATTTCACGTTCAAATCTAATTAAAGATTTAACTATCGCATTGGAGCAAAACTGGTGGTACTCCATTCTCGATCACCTTCCAGATTTGATAATTTAAATAATCAATTCACTTTTCAATCTAATTAAAGATTCATTAAAACTCCACTTAGTTTTAATCCTTTCAAAAATCAATATCCTGCCTTTAACTGGGTTAAAGAACCAATGTCATCTAAAACACGATTCACGATAAACCCAAATCACATTTGATATTAAATACAAGGCTCTGAATAGAAAATATATCGGCTTATATTCAATATCAAATTCTGAAACCAACAAATATTGTATTGGAAATAACGATATAAAATATATCTTTCAAATTCCCATAACAATATCTGTATAGTCACGAAATCCAACATCGAAATATTCCGAAGATAATTTCGATCCAACTCCAGTCCAATTCACGTATTGGGAATATTGATTATTTTTAAAATCACTTTCAAATTCAATTTATTTATTTCAAAAATAAATTGATTTTAATTCTAGTTCAAAACTAGTTCATTTCGATAAAAATCTATTTTTATCTTTTCAAATACGGAATTTTTCAGCCCAATTTTTCCCAAATCATTTCTTATGATTTTACACAAATTATAGATATTTTTAATAATTTTATCAAGGCCCGTACAGTCGATTTCCATCAACGGCCACCGAGCTGCACTTACAGCGACCTTTTTCGAATTTGATTTGGAAACAATTCCAAATCCAACCGTTAGATTTCAAATTTCTAATATTCATTGGAAAGCTCTTTTCGATACGAACCCAACGGTTCCGGTTTTAGGAGAATCCGACGGTCGGATCTCCCGTAATGTCAATTCGAAGTAAATGGTCGAAATTCACGAACTGCCGCGGCGCGGCGCGTTCTATTCAGGCCATTATATATATATATATATATATATATATATATATATATATATATATTTCGTCGATTTCCTTTTAAAACGTATTTTATAAATAGTTCTAAATTCGTTTCAAAAACAATTTCAATTTCATCTTCAATTTCAAATCGATTTGATTTCAATTCAATTCGAATTCATTTCAATTCAATTCGAATTCAAATTCACTTTCTATTCAATTTGAATTCGAATTCACTTTCTATTCAATTCGAATCGAATTCATTTTCTATTCGATTCGAATTCATTTCAAATTGATTCAATAAAATTTCAACTTGAATTTTAATCTAATTTAATTTGAATTTCATTTCAGAATATTAAATTTTGAAATCACTTTTCAATATTCATTGTAAAACGAATAAAATCGATATAAATATCGTTCGCGTCAAAATAACGCATCTCTAATCAACACGGCTTTATATTTTTCAAAAACTTCTTTGTTCTATTCAACAAATGAATATTTATTCTATTCAACACATGAATCTATATTTCTTTCAACACTTGACTAATCTCAACAAATGAGTACTGTCAACACATCACTATTTTTGTTATGTAAAATATTTTATAAAATTATGGTATCTATCGTTTGATTTTTAATTAGACTTCAACCGTAAAGTAGTTCTAATTTTAAATATGATAAAGATGTAAATTTTATTGTATAAAATATTTCGTTCAACACATGACTAATCTCACTAGATGAGTACTGTCAACACATGAACCTTTATTTTATAATATTCTTTATTTTTCAAATTGGAATGAGGCCCAATCAGTCACCATATAAAATTAATTATATGGATTTTCATACAACACATGTATATTATAGCATTGAAAAATAATCAACCATCAACCAAAGTGCACTACACTGTATAGGCATCAAATATAGATATCTAACGCTTATAACAGCCTGTCAATCAATCGATCGACATATTTAATCAATCAGGATGAGTGAACTTCATATTTCATCCCAACACCCGTGTGGGGTTTCAAACAATCAAACAAAGATTTTATTTGTGCATTTGGGCGACGTGTAAAATTTATCGACCCAATCAATATCAGTCAAATCAGTGTATATAAACAAATCGGCCGATTCGTTTATAAATATTTATTTATTCACTTCCACGTTAAAAAATATATTTTTAATGATAAAACATTTTATTTCAACACTTGAATTTTTATTCAGTTCATTTATTCAATAAAATGATATTTTTATTTTTCTAATTTATTTTAGAAAATTTCGGCGGCATAACGGCACGATACTAGAAACGGGACAAGGCCTAGCCTTATCCCCGATCTAGAGAAGGCCCACGCCATTCACACATCAATCAAATCAATTTCCATTTCACCAAACAATTCAATTCAAACCAAATAATCTAACCAACTACACAACCAAACAATTTAACAAACAAGCCATCCATGGTCTGTGGATGACGGGTGTCGGGTGCTACTAAACACCGTCTGCATCCTAGTATATATATAACTAGAAAAAGAAATTGAAAAGTCAGAAGTTCTTACCGAAAGCTAATCCAATACCACGACTCTTCATTTGCAGAAACTTTCGTCGTTCTCGCCTTCTATCACTTTCGTCGCCCGTATTCTCTACATATGTAAAAATCGAATTTTTATTTTGCTATTCAATATATAAAAATCGATTTTTTACTTTGCTATTCAATATATAAAAATCGAATTTTTACTTCGTTATTCAATATATAAAAATCGAATTTTTACTTCCTTATTCAATATATAAAAATCGAATTTTTACTTCGTTATTCAATATATAAAAATCGAATTTTTACTTCGTTATTCAATATATAAAAATCGAATTTTTACTATGCTATTCAATATATAAAAATCGAATTTTTACTATGCTATTCAATATATAAAAATCGAATTTTTATTCTTTCTATAATATAAAAATTATATTTTTAACCTTTGTATAATATAAAAATTATATTTTTATATAATACCAATCGTATATATTTTTCACTTGGTTATAAATAAATAAACAGATTTTTTTTATTATACACTATTATATAATATAAATAAATAACTTTAACAATAAAATAAAATAAAATAAAATAAAGAACTCACTTTCCTCGTTGGGGCTGAGGGGTGGTCAGCGGTCGGGGACTCCAAGCAGTGGCGGCGGCCCTGTAGAAAGCGGCGATCGATTTTCTGAAATGGGGGGGGGGGTCTCGCGTGTCTCGTTTTGGAGATGGAAGGGGGGAATAGGTCAGAAGGGGAGGGGGTTTGGCCTTCAGGGTGCGACGGCTGTTAATCGGAGGAGCGACGAGGTACTTGCGGGGGGTCTCGAGTGGAGCAGGAGAGGAAGAACAAGAGGGGGTGGCGTGCGAGGGGAAGAAAGGAGAGAGGGGGAGGTCGGCGACTGGGGCACGGCGACGCCTGGAGCGGCGGTTTCCTCAGCCATCGCCATTCTTTCTCTTTTTTTTAATTTAAAATCGATTTGAAGTATAAAGGGGCCAGAGGGTATAGAAGGGGAAGAGATTTTTATTTAATTATTTTATTAATTTTGAATTCAAAAAAGTTGACTTTTACATACGACCTCTAAACGAGGCCCACCGCCTATCGCCCATAGCGTATTACCCCCATTCTGAACACAATGGGATATGTATCGTAGGCTGATTCGATCGTTTCGATCAGTTTTCATTAAAATCAACATATAACTCTATATTTTGAATTTGAACGCGCATTTCAATTTACCAGGGTCACATACTAACTAGAAAAATTCCAGAAAAATATTTTCTAGCTTCGTATTGACGATACGGTCCTAACAAAACTAGTTTCGTCGAATTCTGAGGCCGTTAGAAAAATGGCCATTTTCCAGTCGATTAAAATCAACTGAAATTGGTCAAACGCGTTTTCCTTTGCCATGCTCACATATTGATTCGAAAAATTATGAAAATTGGAATCTAGCAATAACTTTACATCACGGACCCAACAAATGTGGTTTCGTTGAAATCCGAGGTCGTTTGCAAAATTTCCATTTTAAGGGCCTGAATTCCATAGCGACTATTCAGAATTTTCAACTGGACATATCTTTTGATTCCCGCTATGAAATTTTGATTTTTCGGATTCGTTGGAAAGATATTATCAAATAGATCCTATTGTTTTTGGTTTCACTAAAATCCGGATTGTTTTGCACCCGGTACATTCAATTGAAGTTTGAAATCGAATTATCGAACTACCGCGCCATTTTCAATTCTATTTATAATTATATATAAATATTTATATTCTAACGACGACGTATATAATATATACGTTCGATTTCCATTCAAAATAAATTTCCGTCGATATTATTTAAAATAATCTATTTTAAATATTCAAAATTCGCTAGGATTGCCAAAATAAAAAAATTTAAACTGGCCCAGATTTCCGGGTTATTACAATCTCCCCCACTTAAAACTTTTCGTCCCCGAAAAGGAACAAAGTCGAAAGTGGTTTGATTAATCAGCTCTACGTTCGATCTGGCTTCCATTCTCCAACTTTTCAGTTTCTGAGAATTTTCAAATTCTTCAAAAATTTGGCTAACACCCTAAATTTTCGAAAAATTTCGCCATAAGCTCCCCTACACCGGGAGCCACGGGAAAATCCCGAAATTGCCATATAGGCCTTCTGATCTCAAAAAGAAAAAGAAAAAGCCAAGCGGCTAGCCAAGCGGCTAGCCAATAGGCTCATAAAATCATCATCACCCAAACAAAACAGTAAATTATGATAAACATGTACCTATTTGTCGGGCAAACAAATTTTATTCTCTGCTCTAGCCTCCTTGGTATGACCTGTTCAATGTAAGCACATGTATATGCAAGCAAATGTGACCAATTTTCAATACAATTCAATATTTGGTACAATTAGGCATAATGGTTCAAAATTATCAAACAAATAAACAAACTACACAAACATCAATCAATTAGTGGATTAACGTTTCAAATTCATAATTTTGATACATATACAAAAAATCATGTTTTTGATGCCAATTCACAACAATGTATTCTAGCTATATTAGTTTTGGTTCTCACACCAGTCTAATGGAAATATATAGAAATCACATCTTCGTCACTCGAATATAAATACTGATGATGATGCACCATCATCAGAATCATCCCCGGATGTCTAGAATGTGATTCTATATCTACCCAGTATATTAAAACTTCGAATATACGTTCATGACGCGTATACGCGAAATCTTCATATATTGGATTGTCCATATTCAAAATAAATAAATAATCAAACACGTATAAAGCGATTTAAATTTTCAAAACAAAATTGTTTTCTATTTGAAAAATATACTCTTCACACTCGTTCTAGGATACTACTGATACTATCTCTATCGAGTCATTCTAATTGGATATTACTAATCCAATATCTGATGAATTCTTTCGTATGGTTCTAATGTGTCTTGTTCTCGAGCTCTGTAAACCAAAGCTCCAATACCAAACTGAGACGACCCGAACTTCCCCGTGAAGGAAAGCACGGATAGAATTGAGGACAAGACAAAATCGAACGCAGACGGAAGAACATTTCATTGTTATTACAACAATTCCATCAGATACAAGAATATACAGAGTATAAATGAATAAATTACATTCGACAAATATCAGAGATTACAATAAATTACATAGCAGCGGAAAAATATACAAAACACAACTGAAAGTGATACACGGATATAGAGCTTTCCGGATATCGTTCCAGCTGTAAATCAGGACCCTGTGAATATAAATCTGCAAAACCAAAACTACTAGCTGCCCATGTCGAAAATAGGGGCACCCAGAGTTTAGGTTAAAACAATAAACTCCAGGTCAGTCATGTGACTGGTGTGAGAACTAAAACAGTTATTTAAAACTTTATTTTAAAGATAGTAATTCAAGGGACCACGCCGTATAACACGGAACGGGTTTCCTCCCAAGAATACTAGTGCATATAACAAAACAACGCAATGCTTTTTGGAAAAATGAAGCTATTATAAGACCCAGGTCCCATCACACAATGCAACGCAAGCCGGAGGATAGGGTTTTCCCTTATAATAGCCAAACATGCTTGGTACGTTTAAAACAAATCATTTGATACTATCATAGGTGTATATAGTGTCAAAACAATTTCAATCATAAATATCAATCATAGGCGGCATGGGTACCATATATCATGTCGCCATACTAGTTCTACAATTAAAACCGCAATATCACGTATTGGAAATTGGATTTCCGTCATGAGCCGAGGCAAGGGGCAAGCTCCTCTCCGATTCGAGACACTCTAGCAAATGTCCCAGGACCCCACTATGATCCTTGGATCTTCAGGGCCGGTCCTCTCTTACTTTTGAGGATTGGCAATTCCTGAACACACGTTTCCCAGTCCTTACAAAACTATATCCGAGGCGCCTCGTATCCAACAACCACACAGGTGAAAAGTATATAAATGTCAGGGCTGGTAGGTCACTGACACCACCCTAGCTAGAAAGAAACGTCGTGCACTCCTTGGGTCCGTATCCCATTTTTGACTCATACCGAGGTGTGAGGCTCGCGAATTCACGTTATACACAAAGCTACGCCACACAGGCCGTGCGTTGATCATCAACCACAAGACTTTGCTTTTCAACAGAAGCCTTGATCAATTTCCACTTACGCGTGCCACACTGGCAATTCACTCCATGCGACTGATGTCCATCGATATACAACCTCTGAGCTCGTACGTTTCAGAGAAGGGCGTTAAGCAAGAGAATAAATTCTCTGCCGCCAAACAGATGTATATTTAATAGAGATCAATCAACACAGAATAAAATCCAATGTCAGACACACAATCCATTTACAAGTTCGTTCTGGGTCTGAACGAAACCGGAGGCACTTTCCTCGCATATCCATCCATCTCCAAGTACGTCTGGACGATCACCAACTGTTTCCCTCATCTTGGGTGTACAGCCCAATCGAGATCATCAGTAATCACCCAAACGATGTGAAGACTTCCAGTCTTCAACCACCGTCTTCATCCTCGACATCTCGTCGAATCGGTTATTCAAAATGGGTATAAACCCGGCCTTTCTGAATAACCCACGTATATGATAAACAAATGTTACACAAACACAACAAACGCTTCATTCCAATTCAGAATATTCTTTTATTCTCAAAATCACATTCTGAGGGAATAGGTTCCCATTAATTTTATCCAAGATAAATTCTACTAAATTTATTCTATAATCTTCCTATGGATATCATTTCAAACTAGTCGGGATTAACGAACCACATAGAAGTAATTATTTATTTTATTTCCCAATCCTAACCTATTCATCCCATGGAGCAAAACAGGTAATACCCCATATCTAACACCACGGTGTTATCGGTAAAATTAATTACCATTTCACGTTCAAATCTAATTAAAGATTTAACTATCGCATTGGAGCAAAACTGGTGGTACTCCATTCTCGATCACCTTCCAGATTTGATAATTTAAATAATCAATTCACTTTTCAATCTAATTAAAGATTCATTAAAACTCCACTTAGTTTTAATCCTTTCAAAAATCAATATCCTGCCTTTAACTGGGTTAAAGAACCAATGTCATCTAAAACACGATTCACGATAAACCCAAATCACATTTGATATTAAATACAAGGCTCTGAATAGAAAATATATCGGCTTATATTCAATATCAAATTCTGAAACCAACAAATATCGTATTGGAAATAACGATATAAAATATATGTTTCAAATTCCCATAAAAATATCTGTATATAATCACGAAATCCAACATCGAAATATTCCGAAGATAATTTCGATCCAACTCCAGTCCAATTCACGTATTGGGAATATTGATTATTTTTAAAATCACTTTCAAATTCAATTTATTTATTTCAAAAATAAATTGATTTTAATTCTAGTTCAAAACTAGTTCATTTCGATAAAAATCTATTTTTATCTTTTCAAATACGGAATTTTTCAGCCCAATTTTTCCCAAATCATTTCTTATGATTTTACACAAATTATAGATATTTTTAATAATTTTATCAAGGCCCGTACAGTCGATTTCCATCAACGGCCATCGAACTGCACTTACAGCGACCTTTTTCGAATTTGATTTGGACATAATTCCAAATCCAACCGTTAGATTTCAAATTTCTAATATTCATTGGAAAGCTCTTTTCGATACGAACCCAACGGTTCCGGTTTTAGGAGAATCCGACGGCCGGATCTCCCGTAATGTCAATTCGAAGTTAATGGTCGAAATTCACGAACTGCCGCGGCGCGGCGCGTTCTATTCAGGCCATTATATATATATATATATATATATATATATATATATATATATATATATATATTTCGTCGATTTCCTTTTAAAACGTATTTTATAAATAGTTCTAAATTCGTTTCAAAAACAATTTCAATTTCATCTTCAATTTCAAATCGATTTGATTTCAATTCAATTCAATTCGAATTCATTTCAATTCAATTCGAATTCAAATTCACTTTCTATTCAATTTGAATTCGAATTCACTTTCTATTCAATTCGAATCGAATTCATTTTCTATTCGATTCGAATTCATTTCAAATTGATTCAATAAAATTTCAATTTAAATTTTAATCTAATTTAATTTGAATTTCATTTCAAAATATTAAACTTTGAAATCACTTTTCAATATTCATTGTAAAACGAATAAAATCGATATAAATATCATTCGCGTCAAAATAACGCATCTCTAATCAACACGGGTTTATATTTTTCAAAAACTTCTTTATTCTATCCAACAAATGAATATTTATTCTATTCAACACATGAATCTATATTTCTTTCAACACTTGACTAATCTCAACAAATGAGTACTGTCAACACATCACTATTTTTGTTATGTAAAATATTTTATAAAATTATGGTATCTATCGTTTGATTTTTAATTAGACTTCAACCGTAAAGTAGTTCTAATTTTAAATATGATAAAGATGTAAATTTTATTGTATAAAATATTTCGTTCAACACATGACTAATCTCACTGGATGAGTACTGTCAACACATGAACCTTTATTTTATAATATTCTTTATTTTTCAAATTGGAATGAGGCCCAATCAGTCACCATATAAAATTAATTATATGGATTTTCATACAACACATGTATATAATAGCATTGAAAAATAATCAACCATCAACTAAAGTGCACTACACTGTATAAGCATCAAATATAGATATCTAACGCTTATAACAGCCTGTCAATCAATCGATCGACATATTTAATCAATCAGGATGAGTGAACTTCATATTTCATTCCAACACCTGTGTGGGGTTTCAAACAATCAAACACAGATTTTATTTGTGCAGTTGGGCGACGTGTAAAATTTATCGACCCAATCAATATCAGTCAAATCGGTGTATATAAACAAATCGGCCGATTCGTTTATAAATATTTATTTACTCACTTCCACGTTAAAAATTATATTTTTAACGATAAAACATTTTATTTCAACACATGAATTTTTATTCAGTTCATTTATTCAATAAAATGATATTTTTATTTTTCTAATTTATTTTAGAAAATTTCAGCGGCATAACGGCACGATACTAGAAACGGGACAAGGCCTAGCCTTATCTCCGGTCTAGTGAAGACCCACGCCATTCACACATCAATCAAATCAATTTCCATTTCACCAAACAATTCAATTCAAACCAAATAATCTAACCAACTACACAACCAAACAATTTAACAAACAAGCCATCCATGGTCTGTGGATGATGGGTGTCGGGTGCTACTAAACACCATCTGCATCTTAGTATATATATAACTAGAAAAAGAAATTGAAGAGTGAGAAGTTCTCACCGAAAGCTAATCCAATACTACGACTCTTCATTTGCAGAAACTTTCGTCGTTCTCGCCTTCTATCACTTTCGTCGCCCGTATTCTCTACATATGTAAAAATCGAATTTTTATTTTGTTATTCAATATATAAAAATCGAATTTTTACTTTGCTATTCAATATATAAAAATCGAATTTTTACTTCGTTAATCAATATATAAAAATCGAATTTTTACTTCGTTATTCAATATATAAAAATCGAATTTTTACTTCGTTATTCAATATATAAAAATCGAATTTTTACTATGCTATTCAATATATAAAAATTGAATTTTTACTATGCTATTCAATATATAAAAATCGAATTTTTACTATGCTATTCAATATATAAAAATCGAATTTTTACTATGCTATTCAATATATTAAAATCGAATTTTTATTCTTTCTATAATATAAAAATTATATTTTTAACCTTTGTATAATATAAAAATTATATTTTTATATAATACCAATCGTATATATTTTTCACTTGGTTATAAATAAATAAACAGATTTTTTTATTATACACTATTATATAATATAAATAAATAACTTTAACAATAAAATAAAAAAATAAAGAACTCACTTTCCTCGTTGGGGCTGAGAGGTTGTCAGCGGTCGGGGACTCCAAGCAATGGCGGCGGCCCTGTAGAAAGCAACGATCGATTTTCTGAAATGGGGGGGGGGGTGTCTCGCGTGTCTCGTTTTGGAGATGGAAGGGTGGAAAGGGTCAGAAGGGGAGGGGGTTTGGCCTTCAGGGTGCGACGGCTGTTAATCGGAGGAGCGACGAGGTACTTGGGGGGGGGGTCTCAAGTGGAGCAGGAGAGGAAGAACAAGAGGGGGTGGCGTACGAGAGGAAGAAAGGAGAGAGAGGGAGGTCGGCGACTGGGGCACGGCGACGCCTGGAGCGGCGGTTTCCTCCGCCATCGCCATTCTTTCTCTTTTTTTTTTAAATTTAAAATCGATTTGAAGTATAAAGGGGCCAGAGGGTATAGAAGGGGAAGAGATTTTTATTTAATTATTTTATTAATTTTAAATTCAAAAAAGTTGACTTTTACATACGACCTCTAAACGAGGCCCACCGCCTGTCGCCCATAGCGTATTACCCCCATTCTGAACACAATGGGATATGTATCGTAGGCTGATTCGATCGTTTCGATCAGTTTTCATTAAAATCAACATATAACTCTATATTTTGAATTTGAACGCGCATTTCAATTTACCGGGGTCACATACTAACAAGAAAAATTCCAGAAAAATATTTTCTAGCTTCATATTGACGATACGGTCCTAACAAAACTAGTTTCGTCGAATTCTGAGGCCGTTAGAAAAATGGCCATTTTCCAGTCGATTAAAATCAACTGAAATTGGTCAAACGCGTTTTCCTTTGCCATACTCACATATTGATTCGAAAAATTATGAAAATTGGAATCTAGCAATAACTTTACATCACGGACCCAACAAAAGTGGTTTCGTCGAAATCCGAGGTCGTTTGCAAAATCTCCATTTTTAAGGGCTTGAATTCCATAGCGACTATTCAGAATTTTCAACTGGACATATCTTTTGATTCCCGCTATGAAATTTTGATTTTTCGGATTCGTTGGAAAGATATTATCAAATAGATCCTATTGTTTTTGGTTTCACTAAAATCCGGATTGTTTTTCACCCGGTACATTCAATTAAAGTTTGAAATCGAATTATCGAACTACCGCGCCATTTTCAATTCTATTTATAATTATATATAAATATTTATATTCTAACGACGACGTATATAATATATACGTTCAATTTCCATTCAAAATAAATTTCCGTCGATATTATTTAAAATAATCTATTTTAAATATTCAAAATTCGCTAGGATTGCCAAAATAAAAAAATTTAAACTGGCCCAGATTTCCGGGTTATTACATATGACTACTTGGAATGGGTAAGCAACCATTTATACGCAAAGGAAGTTACATGTAAATGAGTTGAAATATGAGATATGGCGACTTAGAAATGCTTTAGAAGCACTGCAATTTGAACAAAATATGTAGTTTATTTATGTTTGTAAGTTTTCGTCAACGCTCGTTGTATTTTTAAGGTCATTATCAGTTTATTATTTATACATATCGAAAATGTAAATTGATTTATCATTTTACCTGGTGAATTTATGTTGTAAGCAGTGTAGTTGGATTAAAAAAAACCATTATAAATATCAAAATGAAAAAGCCTCGTATGAAGAAAGTTTAGCGGATAACTGATCGCTTAAGGTATATGTATGTAAAGTTTTACATGGATAACAAAACTGATCGTCATCAAAGTATTGTAGTATGAAGTAGCGGCATGTAACATATAATGATCAACAACATGGAAAAACCATATAACGGATATGTTATGTCGACATCTGTCGTCCTTGTTATCATCATCATCCTCGACGTCAACAATAGGACGTGTACCCCGACACCCAAACAACAAAAGCTACCAACCGAACCTATAAATCACCAATCTGAGCCAGCACACCTCGATTCGATGTTGATTGTTGTTGACTAAGTATCTGAGTGTGGAGCAGCGCCATATGCGGAATAACATTAATATATCACTTGTGTAGGTCCAAGCAATGTGAATACTCTAATCACAAAATATAATTTCACTTTATGCTTCTTAAATTATTATGGTCAAATATTTAACAATTAATTTAATTACCTCAAAAGTAGGGGTGTTAATAGGACATGACAATCCCTTGTATGACTCAGTCCGAAGGGGTAATATGTTTGGTCCATATATGTACAATTTTCATTTAGGACAAGAAAAAATATACAAAAATATGTGAATCCGAAAATGTTCGGCGTTTTTCTATTGTCTAAAATATGTTCGTCAATTGTCCGGCTCATACAAACAATGTCCGAGCCAACTCCCCGTTCGGTCCGTGTACGTCTAAAAGTCTTATAAGACAGGAACTAACACCCCTTTGTCTAGTCTGATCCACCCGATTAACACCCCTACTAAAAAGGTGGGTGCAATCCACGACTGGGGATGCCTGTAATATCCTAATGATGATCTACGATCAAAGCAGTGCTGAAATTATATACTTTGAAACTATCATCCAAGACAAAATTCATGTTTCGTTGCAAGTACCGTGATAGGATGAGATCAAAAGTAAACGGTGGAGGCTGAAATCTACCTATAACAGATGTGGACTCACACAATTGGACTTCGCATCCCAATTTTAATCGGCGAATATGTTGCTTCGAAGAGCAATATTGTTATAGTATATATCAAAATCTTTACCCAGTACAAAAAAAATGTTTGCATATCCACCTACCCGGCTTGTCTAAGGCCCCGCATATGGTATGACCCTATAATCTGATGTTTGTCGAACATCTCGAAATAAGATAGTGGACTTCCAGATACTAGTAGTAACTTTGTCCCCCTAAGTACTAAATAGGAAAAAAATGCCGGTGTGTGCAAAAATAATACAACAGAGATACAAAACGTGTGAACTAGAGAGATGATGGCCATCGAGCAGTCGAGGGCCATGTGTAAGGGTAATCTAGTATGAAGCCCATGGTGCGCCTAAAATGTCGGCTTTATACCTCCGACAGATGATATATGTGAAACCACTAAATACTCTCTTATCTTCATGCGTGTGAAAAGCACATCTTTGTTACCTGAATAGCGGCTGAACAATGGGGGACGCGTGTTCACCTCGTACTCGTAATCCCAGCATGACAACATGTACCAGAATCCTGATAGCAGCCTCACCTCCTTGATAACATAAGAATCAATAGCGGTGTGTAGCCATCTTAAAATAGATGAACCCTACTTTATCGTATGTAGCTGATCTAAGTCAACTATCGTTGCAAGATTCCCTAGCCATACGATACTCTTTTGGGTCGAAAAAATTGTTAGACTAGAAAGATATAACAGAAAGGCCCAATATACAACATCTCTCATAGCCACGGTGCCCATATGAGATAAAACATGCTCTTATAGATAAGTAAGGGTAACAGCTCACATGAAACATGAATGTAACGACCCGAACTTCCCCGTGAAGGAAAGCCCTAATTGACTTTGAGAACACGACAAATTAGTACACAAACGGAAGAACATTTCATTGCTTGTTACAATAATTTCATCAGAATACAAGAATATACAGAGTATGAATAAATATTACACATTTACTAAATATCAGAGATTTACAAGTTACAATACAACGGAAAATAATATAAAACACAACTAAAAGGAATATACGGACACAGAGCTTTCCGAATATCATTCCAGCTATAAACCAGGATCCTATGAATATAAATCTGCAAAACCAAAACTACTAGCTGCCCGTGCGGAAAATAGGGGCACCCAGAGTTTAGGTTAAAACAATAAACTCCAGGTCAGTCATGTGACTGGTGTGAGAACTAAAACAATTATTATTCTATATTTTAAAGTTCGGTAAATCAAGGGACCATGCCATATAACATGGAACGGGGTTACCCCCAAGAAAACCAGTGCATAAAAAAACAGTGCAATGCTAAATAAAGAACAATGAAGCTATTATAAGACTCAGGTCCCATCACACAATGCAACGCAAGCCAAAGAATAGAGTTTTTATCTTATAATAGCCAAAAATGCTTGGTACGTGAAATCTCATCTTTTATTATTACTATAAGTGTATAGTGTCAAAACAATTTCAATCATAAGTATCAATCATGGACGGCATAAGTGCCCCATACAACTATGTCGCCATATACAGGTTTACAATTAAAACCGCAAAATGTTGTATTGGAAGTTGGATTTCCATTTGTGAACCAAGGCAAGGGATCATCCTTACCACTTTGAGACTCTCTAGCCCGAGCCTCGGGCAAGTGCGCAGACAAGCCTTGGATCGTCAGGGCCGGTCCACACGGAGTGGATTCAAAAGCCTGAATAATGCGTTTCCCCGCCTTATGGGGCGTAAATGAGCCAAATGACTCCATCGGCCCCGGATCGACCGATATAACTGAGGTGTCTCCTATCCATCATCCACATAAGTAAAATGCCAGGGCGTGCAAAACGCTGACACCACTCCTAGCTAGAAAGAAACGCATGCTCTCCCTGATGTCCTCTTCCGTTTCTAGTTCATACCGGGGTGTGAGGCTCGCGAATTAACGCTACACAAAACTACGCCACAAAGGCCGTGCTTTGATCATCAACCACAAGACTCTTCTTTTCAACAGAAACCTTGATCATTTGCATCTCAGCATGCCACATAGGCAATTCATGCTATGCAACCAATGTATATCAATCACACAGAATGAAATCCGATGTCAGACACACATCCATTTACAAGTTCTTTCTGGGTCTGAACGAAACCGGAGGCACCTTATTCCTCCCCCATATGTCCAATACAGGGGAGAGGTCCTTGCATGTCCGGACGATCTCCAAGTACGTCAGGATGATCACCACTTATTACCTTGCCTTGGGTGTACAACCCAATCAAGACATCAGTAATCATCCAAACGATGTGAAGACCTCCGGTCTTCAACCACCATCTTCATCCTCGACATATCGTCGAAACAGTTATTCAGAATGGGATAAACCTGGTCTTTCTAAATAACTCATGTATATAATAAACAAGTTCTATAATACACAACATACGCCTCATTCCAATCCAGAATATTCCTTTATTCAAATTTACTTATACTTTGGGAAAGGTTACCATTAATTTTTTCAAAGATAAATTCTTTAAATTTATTCTTTAGTCTTCCTTTGGATATCATTTCAATCTAATTAAAGATTCATTAAAACTTCACTTGGTCTTAATCTTCCCAAAAATCAATATTAACAACTGTTTAACTTGGGAAATCATATCCTGTCTTTAACAGGGTCAAAGAACCAATGTCATTTAAAACATGGTTCACGATAAACTCAAAATCACATTCCATTCCATCAGCCTTTAACCGCAAATTAGCTAGTGAACAATTCCCTAAGTATTAACCCCGAAGGTCGAAACCAACATCAGATCAATACCCAGGAAACCATTCAACTTAATTAATCTCCAGTTAGTTTCTGATTTTCATAACTCCATTTGGTCTAAGAACATATTATTAAAGATACCATTCACGACAACCCAAAATCACATTCCATTAACAATGGAATCTTCATGGAAAACAAATCGATATATATAATCGATATAAACTTCCATATCCAACCGATAATATCAATGGAATAACGACAAGGTCTTTTAAATTCCATATATATTAACCATCTTCCTCTACAAAAGCTTACTTCGATTATTACCAAATCGAATTCCATTCAATTCCAATTTAATATGTTAAATTTGAAAACTTTACTTTGGAAAATGTCCTTTAAATCTTAACAAAAGATTTATAAATTCCAAATCCCATTTCACTGTAAATTGGGTTAAAGAACGAATGTAGCTAAAACACAGTTCACAACAAACCCAATTCACATTCCATTAGTCTTTAACCGTAAATTAGTAAGAGAACAATTCCCTAAATGTTAACCCCGAAGGCCGAAACCAACATCAGATCAATACCCAGGAAACCATTCAACTTAACTTATCTCCGGCCAGTTTCTAATTTTCTTAACCCCATTGGGTTTAAGAACGGTATTATTAAAGATACCATTCACGACAAACCAAAAGTCCAATTTGATATTAAATACAAGGCTCTGAATAGAAAATATATCGGCTTATATTC
Organism: Allium sativum; assembly: GCA_030737875.1. Lineage (NCBI taxonomy): Eukaryota > Viridiplantae > Streptophyta > Magnoliopsida > Asparagales > Amaryllidaceae > Allium > Allium sativum. The sequence goes on along the minus strand of CM060918.1, from coordinate 221,489,892 downwards.
AATATTAGATTCTGAAATCAACAAATATCACTATTGGAAATAACGATATATATATCTTTCAAATTTCCATAACAATATCTGTATAATCACGAAGTCCAACATCGAAATATTCCGAAGACAATTTCAATTCAAATGCATGTCCAATTTATATATTGGAAATTCTGGTTATTTTTAAAACCATTTCAAATCCAATTTATTTATTTTAAAAATATTTGGGTTATAATTCTAGTTCATAACTAGTTCATTTCGATAAAAATCTATTTTTATCTTTTCAAATATAGGATTTTTCACCCCAATTCTTTCCAAATAATTTATTATGTTTTTACACAAATTATCGATATTTTTAATAATTTTATCAAGACCAGTACAGTCGATTTCCATAAACGGCCATCAAACTGCACTTACAATGACCTTTTTCAAATTTGATTTGGACATAATTCCAAATCCAACCGTTAGATTTCAAATCTCTAATATTAGTTAGAAAGCTCTTTTCGATACGAACCCAATGGTTTTGGTTTTAGGAGAATCCGATGGTCGGATCTCCCGAAATGTCCGTCCGAAGTCAATGGTCAAAATTTACAAACTGCCGCAGCGTGGCACGTTCTATTCAGGCCATTGTATTATATATATATATACATAATATATATTTTGTCGATTTCCATTTAAAACGTATTTTATAAATCGTTTTAAATTCATTTTCAAAATGATTTCAACTTCATATTCAATTTCTAATCAAAATTGAATATTTCATATCATCGATATATATAAATGATAATATTTTCAAAACATTAGATTTTTAAATTGTTTCCTTTTCGATATTTATTATAAAAATGAATAAAATCGATATAAATATCGTTTACGTCAAAATGGAATCAATCTAATCAACACGGCTTTATATATTTAAACATATTCATGTCCATCTCAAAACGGACATCAAAATCACATTTTTGATCTACTACTGAATATTATTTTTAAAATATTCACTATTTTAAAATAATTGTTATTTTAAAATATTCATTCCTTTGTTAACTGGAATCAAACACAATCAATTACCATATAATGTGATTATATGGATTTTTTACACATATGTATACAACAACAATCAAACACAGTCAACCATCATCCAGAGTGCATTCTACACTGCATAAGCATCAAATATAAATATTTAATGCTTATAACTGTCTGTCAACCAATCGATTGACATACTACTAAGCAATTGGGATTAGTGTATATCAAATATCATCCCAATACCCGTGTGGGGTTTCAATCAATCAAGCACAGATTTTATTTGTGCAGTTGAGCGATGTGTAAAATTTTATCATCCCAATCAATGTTTGATAAATGTGTGTACATAAACAAATCGTCCGATTTGTAAATAAATATTTATTTTATTCTTATACACGTTAAAAATTATATTTTTAACAATATAATATTTATTCAATTCATTTACACAACAAAAATAATATTTTTATTGCTCTAACATATTTTAGAAAATTTTGGCGGCATAACGGCGCGATATCAAAATCAGGTAATGTCTAGCATTACCCCTCTCCTGATATTGGCTCATGCCATACCCACATAACAATTCTAATCAATTCATTTCACCCAAACAACCAAATTTAACCAACTAATCTAATCAACCAAACAAACAATCAAACAAGTTGTCCATGGTCTGTGGACGACGGGGAAACAGTTCATATATGCAGTTAAAAATAAATAACTGTATATAAAAGATTTCAATGAGGAGTTCTCACCTTTGGGATCCACTCTGCCATTCTCTATTTCTGAACGGTTTGAATTTAGATTTGTTTTCCGACAGTACCATCGCAATCTGTATCACGCAGTTTGTGTTAAAAATCATATTTTTAACATCGCTATTTATATAAATAAAAATCATATTTTTATAAAGCTATTACATATTGAAAAATCATATTTTTATACCGCTGCATATAAAGTAAAGTTCATATTTTTATATCGCTACATATAAAGTAAAGCTCATATTTTTATATCGCTACATATGAAGTAAAGTTCATCGCTACATATGAAGTAAAGTTCATATTTTTATATCGCTACATATGAAGTAAAGTTCATATTTTTATATCGCTACATATGAAGTAAAGTTCATATTTTTATATCGCTACATATACTTAAAAATCATACCTTTTTTTTCTTCGACTTTCTATAAAATAAAAATCATAACTTTAAAATGATGTTATACAATAAAAATCATACCTTTTCATGATTAAAAATCAAATCATTTTATGCGTTCTCTTTCAACACAAAAATCATGCTTTTACAACGCTATTTTCTATACAAAGATTATATTTTAAAACGCTATTCTATGTACAAAATCTAATCTTTTTTATGTACAAAATCTATTCTTTTCTATGTACAAAATCGATTTTTTTTCTATGTACAAAATCTATTCTTTTCTATATACAAAATCTATTTTTTTTTCTATGTACAAAATCTATTTTTTTTCTATGTACATAATCGAACTGTGATAAATATATAGCGTACATGTCAGGAGTCACATAACTAGCGTCAAATGAAAACAATAATCTATCTGGACCCACTATCTCAATCTCGTAAGCACATAAAAATCGGTAGGCGTAACATGAGCTCAAAATCATGAAAGGTATGTGTGTATGTCACCACCTCTCGACTAAGGCGAATAAGAGTGGACCATTGAATGACTACGCTAGTCAATCTGTATTGCAATGCAAATGGATTAGTCTGCAGCTAATCCACTGAAGTCTAAAGTAGTCTGTAGTAATACTATGTTACACAATTCGCTCAGCTACCATGACAACTGAGATGCTAAGACTAATTAGAAAATGTTTGTTCATGATTAACACACTGCATACATAACATAATAGCAAAAATTAAATATGTGATGTGCTAGGTAGTTATTTTATATATTATTATCTAACAGTTTAAAATCTTTCTCAATGGTGTCCAAGGTTGTAAACATTTGATGCGATAACTTGTGCATAATTCATCAGTCATATATCGTTGTCTTGGACGTAGGAGGGATGTGCTTCGGACCAGCTAACTTCTATGTCTATGCTCGAACCGTATGTCCTATAATTTTGGTTGCACGTGATGGCAAAGCTTTTTTCTTTAAAAAATTATAACAAAAAATCTATATGCAGAAATATAGGGAATGTTACGGCGTACGTATCATATGCACTTCCTACTTCTGGCACTTATTTGATAAGCACCTTACCATAGTGCGCTTATTAAGTAAGCGCCCTTGTTCGGGTGCCTGCTTAATAAGCACCCAAAAGTTGGGTACATATGGGCGCTTGTTAAATAAGCACCTCGATGTTGGACCATTTACTGAATATTCAGACTTTTCAAGCTGTGAATATTACGAGCCTTAACAGTTGGAATTGCTCTAACCAAAGACTTTCTTCTGAATAAATTGCCACTAAATTGTAAATATGTTTTATAACTAAATTGACCTTTACCCAAGGGTCAGGCTAACATCGATTGCATTATCTTTGCTTTTAGTTTTGTTAAGGACCTATTTAAACTGAAAAATGGAAATAAAATTGAAGGTGCATGTTCATGTATTTCCATCTTAATCTAATATTAGTCATGACAACACAATTACAATTATGTTTTTATCCTTATCTGAATCTTCAGTATCGGAAGTTGTCTTTGCGTTCGAGTCGCGGACTAGATTACAAAAGTTTCGGCGTTTTCTCAAGACTGTGCAAGTCAATCTAAAACACATCGATATCTCCATTGTTGGTAATTTTTATTCTAATATACAATTTTAAAATGTTAATCCACCATTTTACTTTAACAAGTTAATCCACGACTATTTTGTAAGTTATTTTACGAGTGGATTAACTTAAAGATTTCATGTTTTTGTCTAGAAAAAAGGAAAATCGGCCATCCCTATAGAAGTTGCATAGCCACATGGAATATATTCTTTTATTTTTTCACCTAGTTCAATATGTAAACATCTAAATGTGAGTTTTCCTGCAATATTGCATATAGATATTAGTTTTTTGGGACTTTGGAGGATAAATCTTTTTTGGGTTCTTCTTAAAGTTTTGCCTTTCCATTAAGGTCATTTATACAGAACATTGTTGCATCATTTTGTACAGTATGTTTTATGCAATACAAGCACGCTCTTTACATTTTACATCGCTCTTTCTATCTCTCTCTCACAATCACATTTCTGGATCGCTCAAGCATTACAAAAAACACTGTCAAGATTGTTAATAGTTTAGTTCTTCATTGAGTTCTTTGGGGACAAAACTAGTACGTATTTTCATTCAGCAATAATATGTATATTTATTCAAATGTATATATTAGCCTTATTAAGCAACTATTATTCTTATATAAAAGCTCATAGCTCACAATCATATTTTAAGTGTTGTTTAGAAGAATTAGTGCATCAAATGAGTATTGCAATTGAAGAATATAGAACGCAAATATAAAACCATGACCAATACATTCATGTTAAGCAGTTATAATAATTAATGATTCATTGTTTCACAATAGTAAATACGAAAATGAAGTTGCCTATATATGCGACCAAGCATGATAGGTTTTTTGTATCAAGAGAAAACACATCCGTTATAAATTCTACTCACTATCTTGCTGGTTTTGGTCTTATTTTCATGACTTCCATCTTCTGTGATGCCTAAAATGGAATAGCATGTTGGCATAAGCCCTTATATATAATCAAGACCAACGATGTTGTGTTCTTCTTAAACTTCAAACTAAAAATAAACCAACTACTTACTAACCTGTTATTACGTTGAATGATGTACTACACTTAGACTTGGATTTAGATGTAGGATTTTAGAATTAAGAATTATACAAAGCACAACTGAGAAGAAGAAAGATATTTGACATTTTTTAGGTGGATAAACTAATTAAAATTTAAATATTATTAAAAGTCAACATTACTATTTTATATGGTGAATTAACTTATTAAAATTGTGGATTGGAATAAAAATTACCTAATAATAAAACCCTGTAACATCAATAATATAAACACATTCTATTTTCCACTTTTGAGGATTTTATTTTAAAAGACAAACCGCACATGAATATGTTCCTCTCTTTTTTCTACATGTTTTCAAGCATTATTGTCAGGGGTTCTAAATGTCTCCGCCAACACTATCACCCTTATTAACAGATGCGTATATCTCTTCTGGACTAAATGAACCATACAGCCGCATGGGCTTATGTCTATCTCTTGGGCTTTATCTGTTCAGCCCAACATTTCATTTCTGCAGATATAAATACAGTAGCAACCATGTATTTGTATTCATTCAGTTCTTTTGCATCTTCCTGTACAAAAGAAATTCTGTTACATTGATTCAATAATAAAGAAGATTTCATATTACATCTTTTACATAAATCTTACATGATATCGGAGCCTACATTGCCCAATGACATTCATTAGCTTAATGAATTGCAAATTAGAGAGAGAAGCATTTCTTGTCTCCTCGGTTTAGTTTTCATCATCGGAGAGCAACCCCTTTGATCGTGCAGCAGATGTTCTTACCACAGTTGTGCATGCCATGCCGAAATTTGCATTCACGGTGGCTACAACAACTTTCTGGTCATCAGAGATTGGTGGTCTCGACATTTGATGTATTTCTGATGCGAGAGTACTGATTCTTGCATTCCAAAAGAAGCAAGAATCACCTCTGTTGATACCCACTTTATTGCATAGGCTGCCACCCTCTCGTGCAGGTGGCCTCGCCATACACAACTTGATTTCCAGTCAGTTTCAGATCTGAATCTTGCCGTGGCAGGACCTACTGAAGAGAATTCCTCTGCAACTTCAAGAACAGGCACCATTGAACCCATGATTACAACTCAAACTTTGGTAAAGCCAAAGACACAAGTGATAACCACTACCCTCGATGAAGAAAAATTCCTCTTATGGAAGTTCCAAATTGAAACAACCTTGAAGGGTTACAACCTTCAAGATTATGTCAAAGGAACAAGACCCATGCCACCTGCGATGATCCTGGATAGAGAAGGCACAACGATTAGCAATCCAACATGCATACATCACCAAAAACAAGACAATCTCTTGTCATCATGGTTACTATCATCCATTAGCAAAAATTTACTATCCCAAGTTATTGGATGTTATTCGTCTCATGAGATCAACAAATCTTTAACTACCAATCATTAGCTCGTTCATGCATTATAGAAGGGAGTTACAAAATGCAAGAAAAGGCGAAATGTCCATAAGAGAATATATTTTGAAGGTCAAAATTCTATGTGACAAGCTAAAGGCCGTAGGACATCAAATATCAGATAGTGAACAAATTCTTATGCTAATGAATGGATTGGATGAAGAGTACGAGTCACTGGTTACCTTTATTGCTACCCAATCAGTCCTACCAGACATTCAAACCATATACTCTGCATTATTGGCACATGAGGGCAGAGTAGAGCAAAGAAAGGCTATTCTATGTGAATTTAGCGTAAATCTTTCTTCTGGTTCAATAAATATCAACAACAATCAATCAAGAAACGTACCTGGTTATGGCAGGAGCAACTTTCAGGGACAAAGAGGAAACTCAAATCAAAGAGGCAGAGGAAGAGGCAGATTCAACAATGCAAATAGGATCAAATGCCAAAATATGTGAAAACCTGAACATTCAGCAAATAGATGTTATTTCAGATTCAACGTTGATGTGAACAATGGACAGTAAACTCAACCTAATCAAAGAGGACCTAACATCAATACGACTCAAGCAAATCAAGGCAGCCAAAATACAGAATCCTCCGCTGTGGGAACCAGTGACGATGGTACTCAAACAAAAATGAAGACATTAATAGTGAAGACTGGTTTCCCGACCCAGGAGCAACCAATCACATTACCAATAATCTGCAAAATTTGAATCTTGGAAACAAGGGCTACACAGGTACGCAAGTTATTCACACATGTAATGGTGAAAAAATGAGTATATCACATATTGGGACAGGTACAGTCAATGGAAAGAGAAAATTCTTTCTGAATAATTTACATAGGGTTCCAAATGTCAAGAAAAATTAATAAGTGTGTCCCAATTTGGTAACGATAACTGGGTATATTTTGATTCTCACCCCATGTATTGCTTAATTAGAGACTTGGTGAATAAAGACATATTATTACAGGGTAGTTTTGATAATGGCCTATACAAATTCAGCAACTTGCAATCAAGATTGGGAAATCAAAATGACATTTGGTGCTGTAACGCTAACATTCAATTTAGTAGTAACAATATTGATATCAGTCCTGATGATAATAAGTGTAGCAAAATTGTGAATGATCTTGACATTTGGCATTGTACACTAGGTCACCCTAGTTATGACATTATGATGAAAATATTATATGAAAATAATATTTCTTATAAACATTCACCTGTTTCTAGTACCTGCATTTTTTGTTAACTGGACAAAAGCCATAAGCTGCCTTTTGGCAGATCTGAAACTGTATATTCCAAACCACTCGAATTATTAACAGCAGACCTTTGGGGTCCTGCACCATTATGCTCAAGACAAGGCCACTTGTATTATTTATCTATTGTTGATGTATTTATAAGATATACCTGGATTTTCTTTCTCAAGGCAAAATATGATACACACAATACTATGCTACAGTTTATTAACTTTATTGAAAGACAAACAAACTTCAGCATAAAAACCATACAAACAGACGGGGGTAGTGAGTTCTTACCTCTTAGAGATTTTCTTAACAGTAAAGGGATTATACACAGAACCACATGCCCCTATACATCTGAACAGAATGGCATAGTTGAAAGAAAACACAGGCATATAGTTGAGACATGGCTAACATTATTGTCTAAAGCATCTATGCCTACAAAATATTAGTATGAGGCATTTGGCACAGCAGTATATTTGATAAATATTATGCCAACCAAAGTTCTTCAACTCAAATGTCCTTATGAAATGTTGTATGGAAAGAAACCAAATTACAACATTTTAAGAACATTTGGATGCTTGTGTTTTCCATGCCTTAGACCATATAATGCTCATAAAATTTCCCTAAGATCTAGCCGTGTACCTTTTTAGGGTATGGGAATAACCAGAAGGGGTACAAATGCATGGACAACAAGGGAAAAGTTATTGTATCATGACATGTTGTCTTTAATAAAAGTGTTTTTCCATTTGCAGAAAAGGTAAACACAAGTAATCAGAAACATGATCAGTCCAAAACCACAATGGGGACAATACCATATCTATCTGAATGGACAACACACACAAGTGACAATGAAACATCACACCAAACCACAGCCACTCCAACTATATCAAGCACAAGGTCAAAATACAATTCCAATGACTATATGAGTGATGGTGATCAAGCACAAAGCAATGACAGGAATATTGACAGAAATCAAGATCATGAAAGCGACAACAATACATCAGATGATAGCAGCAATGAGACATAAAGACAACAACCACAAACTAGACATCATATGATTACCAGGGCCAAAAGTGGCATTTTTAAACCTAAGATTTATAATGTGTCAATTAAAAATCATCATGATGCACAGGAGCTAGTTACGTATGATCAAGCAATTAAGCACAAGTAGTGGAGAGATGCAATGAATAATGAGTATGAGGCATTAATCAATAACAAGACATGGAGTTTAGTCACAGCTCCTAAGGGCAAAAACATCGTGGGGGTGTAAGTGGACTTATAAGTTAAAGAAAGATGCAAATGGAAATATATCCAAACATAAGGCCAGATTAGTAGCAAGGGGATTCTCACAACAGTATGGATTCGATTTTAAAGAGACATTCTCCCCATTTGTCAAACCCACAACTTTCAGAATTATGTTAACTATAGCTCTACACAATGGCTGGAATATAAGACAATTGGATGTATGCAATGCATTCTTGAATGAAGAATTACATGAAGATGTGTATATGCAACAATCTATAGGTTATGTGTGAAAGGGAAAAGAAGACTATGTGTATAAACTTCACAAGGAAATATACGGATTAAAACAAGCCTCTAGAACTTGGTACTTCAAGTTAAAAGACACTTTGGAAAGCCTTGGATACAGGGAAACGAAGTCAGATAACTCTCTATATACCAAAATCACCAGTCAAAGCACCATATACATTTTGGTATACTTTGATGATATGTTAATAACTGGCAGTGATAATACAGAAATCAGTAAAGTGTTAACACAACTAGATTAGACTTTTGCCATTAAGGACATGGGTGAGGTAAACTACTTTCTGGGCATACAAGTTCAGAGGAAATCAAATTCAGAAATTTTCCTTTCACATAAAATATACATTTCAGAAATTCCAGCAAGGGCAAGCATGGATAAAGCAAAATCTCTCCCTACTCCTACGACTAGTAACTTAAGATTATCTAAACATGATGGCGAAGCAATCGAGGACAACAAACAATATCGTAGCATTGTGGGAGCTCTATAGTATCTAACTATCACCAAACCAGAATTACGATACAGCATTAACAAAGTTTGCCAATTCATGGCAAAACACTCAAACGAGCACTAGAGAGCTATTAAGAGTATTTTGCGCTACTTATAAGGAACCCTAGAATATGGTCTATCGATTAAAGCAAGCATAGAAATTAATTTAAGCACTTACGGTGATGCTGATTGGGCTAACGGCCCAGATGACCGAAGATCAACGTCGGGTTACTGCTTGTTCATGGGACCAAATACTATCTCATGGTGCACAAAGGAACAGTCAACCATATCTCGATCGAGTATTGAAGCTGAATATAGGGTCGTAGCCTCTGCCACAACAGAAATCATATGGGTAGAAACCCTAATCATGGAACTAGGGTTACGATACAAGGAAAAACAAATCGAGATCGATCTCCATTTCATCAGGGAAAGAACTGAAACAGGCAAGCTAATAATCAACCACATCCCTTCTTTTCACCAAAAAGCAGACAAATTGACTAAAGCTCTTTCCAGAAACAACTTCGAAAGACTGAGAGAGGAGCTTAGAGTTTGTAATGGTGTCGCTGAAGATACAGTGACGAAACCCTAGTTCATTTTAAGGCGGGGTATTAACAGATGTGTATATCTCATCTGGACAAAATGAACCATACAGCTGCATGGGCTTATGTCTATCTCTTGGGCTTTATCTGTTCAGCCCAGCATTTCATTTTTGCAGATATAAATTCAGTAGCAACCATGTATTTGTATTCATTCAGTTCTTTTACATCTTCCTATACAAAAGAAATTCTGTTACATTGATTCAATAATAAAGAAGATTTCATATTACATCTTTTACATAAATCTTACAACCCTCACGGAAGATTGTCTTCTTAATTTCTGGCCATGGTTTATAGCATCAGCGCCAAATCCCTCACATCACACCTAGCTCGCCTTCCCTCAGTTTAGCGCTAGTAACTTGTTATGCATATTCAACAAATAATCATATGTAGTAGAATCTTTACAGTTGGATGTTGTTGGAATAAGGTTTAATTTGCACATAGCTTTCTTTAGTTTTTCTTACTTTAATTTTTGTAATAGTTTAGAAAATAATAGTAACAAAGGAAAAATTAAAGAAAATAATAATAAACACTTGTCATTAGAAAAATAACATAATATCTCTTATCACTTTAGCCATAACATACATAAGATCAATTACACAACTAATAATGTCCCATGCATCGTAATCTCATGCATATCACAAATTATCAAAGCTCAACAAAAATATCAATATTTACATAACTTTTTATCAAAAAAGACCAATATTCCATCTACAACCACAATCATATCTACAAATATTCATGTACATCAAACAAAACATCCACAAGTTTATCATACTACACAACCAGTGATAAAGTATCAAATTCTTCAACAGATGCTGATATTTACAAAATAAAACAATTAACATCCATACCCACTCATTATCACCATCGTCATCCTACCTTTCCTCCCTCGACCCATCCTCCTAGGCATTCTCCCATGCTCTACTAAATATGTCGCAATTCGTTGATCTAGTAGCTACACAAATCCTCGAGCCTTTCGCTAGTAATTGAACTTTATCGCTTGCTATTTCAGCAGAGCTACCTCCTTCTCAACCTAGAATCTTCTATAAGCAATCTCGGTCATCATTGTTTGTAAAACAGTTGATCAGTCAATATAGTTTACTCCCCTAGATTAAATATAGTGTCCGTTTGTCATAGGTCCCTATTAAGTTTTCAAATTAGGCTCACATCCGGTCATAAACTTATTGTAAATTACATCTCTATTTTTCAAAATTCATTAAAGAAATAAAAAAAATTCACATAAATTCATAATTAAATAAAACAATTAATCGAAAAAAAATCAGGGGGAAAACAATCAAAAAACACGTCAAAATCAAAAAACACACAAAAACAACGAAAATGCAGTAAAATGCATCGAAAGATGCATATATTTCAAAATAGTTGCATATGTATATGCATCTATTTCAATTCTGCGTCAAACAGCAGCATACATGCATACATGTATGCAGGTTTCAGGAAATACAAGCATGTTCTTACACAACAATTCAATTTCTTCATAGAAAATAAACACCAACGTATATCTGCATACAAGTATGCAGTTGTACATAAAAAACAGCATACAAGTATGAAAATATTTCCATGCCTCAATTCTTCAAATCTTTCATGCATACAAATATGCAGTTATGTCTGAATAATTTAATACTTGTATGCAATTATTCAGTAGTCGTGCACATTTTACTGCATGTGTATTCAGATAGTTGAATGCAGTTATTGGCAAAAGTTGCATATATGTATGCAATTTTTTTATTTCCGTAGACTTCCCAGAATATTTCCAGAATTTAGATTTTTTTTAACCTAACAACGTTTTTTTTGGGGCAAAAAAACGAAAAACACGGAACTTTTAAAAAGGGGCGGGGGGAAGGGGTTTGCATTGAAAACTTGGGAGGAATGTGAGCCTAGTTAAGTTTGGTTTTAGGGATGTGTGCCTAATTTTCACTTAAACATAATTATATATAGGCTAATAAAGTAGTTTCATCTTGATTTCCATAAATATAATGCCTATTTCGAAAAGGCGGTTCAATGAAAGCATCCTAAATTTAAATTAACTCCTCTAAGATCAACCCAAGGTCTTAGGCTGCTCCATTTAAACTTTCTTCATTTTTGTATAATTCCCATAGTGTTGAACAAAAGTTTAACAAAATAAATATTCAATTTAAAACTTCTCGATTATGAAGTAAAAAAAGCATATTTACCATCATAGATTGGGACTCACTATCTGTTCAAGCATATGAAACATTATCAAACTTGTCTGTTTGCATGACAGCTTGTGTGTGTGTATGTGAAGACCTCAGCTAATGCAGGATCATCATCTAACTTCTAAAATTGAAGTTATAAATACAACGAACAACATTACCGGTATAACTAAATAATGTTACATCTATTTTTGAATTCAACAAATTTAAATCCAAGATTGACTAAACTAACGTAACTAATATACAAGATTTAATTAAAATGAAATAATAATAAAAAAATGAAATTATACAACTTGCCTTCGCTTATATTGTATCTCATAGCTAAAGAAATTGTGCTTAGACATTAGCGCTCATCCAAGATAGTTTTTTCTCATCCTTTTTACCTTTGATATCGTGTCACTATAATTTTTGCACTTCCTTTGGTTCCGGTGATTTTGGAAAACATTCATATTCTGTGGGTTAATACATACGGTGACTGCATATTGAAATTGATTTGACTTATTACATTATATTAATATTCAAATTAATTATAAATTTATACGTAACATCAAATCAACAAATATAGTGTTTATAGCATAAACGGGGATGCCGTTCCAATATGCCCTACATCCTAACATTTGCTTTGTGAATGCCTTCCTGCAGACTTGCAAGGTATATTTTATTAGCACTAACTATGAATGTTCGATTTATCCAAAATTTCTGTCTATGCTCCAGTTTCATGTATCTTTGGATTTTCCTTTACAATTTAATATATTTATTCGCTTGACCAAATATTTGGTAGTTGCATAACCTCTTCTCTTTTAGCCTTATTTTTTTTCTCTCTCCAAAAAATATGATTGGGATAGAGAAAACATCGACGACAATCAAACTAAGAATTTTCGTTCCATACTATAAAGAAAATTCTTGTGCTTCTTCCTTGCAACAAGAACAAGCTAGATAATCGGTCGTACTCCAACCGGAGAGTGTCTCATATGTAGGTAATTCGCTAATAGTTCATAACAAAGATGTGAACATAAGGAAATTCGTTTTTTTTTAAATACTGTATATTTTAACTCCTTTAAGCCACATTGTTTTTAACTCTTTGGTTTATAGTTGTAGATGAACAACGATTTCTCATGTCGGACCATCAGAACAAGGGACGACAATATAGAGAAATATATATGGGGTTTTCATACATCCACTAAGGTAAATTATAAGAAGCAATGATGATAAGCCAAGTTGAATACTTACTTAAACTAAAAGAATAGTGAAAACCCATCCATACTTAAACCATGTACAACGTTATGGCTTATTGCAGTAAATATCAAAATGTTTTCATGCTTCACCATAGATGGAGTGTCAAAGATCTCTCTCCTTGTATTGTCACGGTATTCCATTGCAAGTAACAAGCCGTAACTGAAGATGAATATAACTTTTGAAGTTTAAGATTGATTGGTAAATAATGCATTTTCTTGTGTGGAACTTCATTTTCTTTCTTTTCTCTTAATTTGTATATTTCCATATTACATATTTTATGGTTCCTATGATTAATGTCATCTTTTCATGCAACTTTATATATGGACAATTATATTTTTTTATGGTAGACCAAAAACAAACATAAGTGTTTTCACTTTATAATGGCTATCGCATATAAGATTATTGGACGGCTATATCTTTTAGCAGCTTATACAACTGATGTAAATCCAGCTTTTGTAAAGCTGAATTTCAATTTCATGGGGATGTATCCAGCGATCACTGATAAATCGGTTCCACTTTACAACTTTTAGCAGCATCTAAAAGTTCATAATTTTTATGCTTCCACATTCGGTTTTTCTTCCATATTAGCTTCTACATTGTCAATTAGAACGATAGGGAATAATGATCATGCTGCACCTTCCACTATATCGTTTATTGGATTAGATATAACATAATCAATCTCTGTCACTACAGAATTTATTGTAAGTGCAACAAGTTCTCTATGATGATCCCATAAACAATAATTTGGCATAAAGACATATTTATGCAAATGTGCTTTACCTGCGTCGATTTCCAATGCTTTAAATGTTCACACTTACTACAAAGGCAATGAAATTCTTCGTTATTTTTATTATTAGATGTTATGGATCTTATAAATTCATATGCATAATTGTAGAATTGCTCTTTCGGAAAGCATTTGTTCCAAGTCAGACTTCATACATCCAAGTACAATTGACAAAATAATCGAGCATTGTTCCTAATTAAAAATATACGTTAGTAATTTCACAAAATTCTATCTAAAATAAATTAAATCCTCTCAGGACTAAAGACTTCCTATACAACACTTCTGACTAATGTCGACAGCACTTCACTTCATTTGTATTATCGTTGTTGTATTTTTTTATAAATAAATTAAAGGCTTTCGGGACTAAAGGCTTTACACACCACACTTTTGTCTAATTTCGACAACACTTCACTTCACTTTTCTTCTATGCACAATTTTACATACAAGTAGTGTATTTTTATTGCGGTATTTTCTAAAATGAATTAAAACAATTTGGGATTGAAGGCTTTAATTTGTGGTTATAAAATAATATTCAACACTTATTTTCAAATTAATATTATATTCATTTCAAAAAAAATTAGAAAATCGATTTTAGCAGAATATTCGTTCTTATTAAATTCATTTCTTAACTTCTTAGAAATATTTTAGTATAATAATTAATCTTATTACATTCATTCCTTAGTGTTTGGAGAATCAATTTTAGTAGAATATTTGTTGTTGCCATATCATTCCTAATTTTTTTAGAGAAACAATTTCAGTAGAATATTAGTTGTTATAGTCATTTCTTAATTTTTTTTTTAGAAAATCTATTTCAGTATAATATTTTGCTGTTATATTCATATCTAAACTTTTTGGAAAATCAGTGCTAGTGCAATATTTTTTAATTTTTGTTAACTAAATTATAAACATTAAAATGTGTTTTAAAATTCGTTTAGCTATTAAAATTTTAATTTGCTGATTTTGTAACAAAAATTATAAGTTAACACTTATTATAATAAACTAAAATAAATTTATTATGTATTAATCATTAACACCTATAATTTGCACACATTAATTTATTTGAAAATGTTAGTTATGTTTAACCATGCTAAACTAGCACCATATTAATTAATAACTATATACTAATTTTCATGTAAACTACTGCAAACATTGTTTTGCACTGTAATAAACATTCGTGTAAACTTATCAGTAAGCATTTTAATCAATATTTCACGTTGTTGAATATAACAATATGATTTTTGTTTGATGATAACAAACATATATATTATTCTCGAAATGTGTTTGTAATTGTACCATTTCATATTTCTAACCCCACTATTGTTCATCTCACTGCGAAACAATTCATTTAATTCCATTTATTACATTCATTCCTCACTATAGTTCACTCATTTCACACTGTTACATATTCACTCTCTCATATACATTAATACTGACACACACTTTGTCTTCAACTACTTCAATATCAAGTCCATTCACATGTATACCTTTCATAGAAACACATATAGTAAACTAAAACAAAATAGAATTATTTGTAGACAAATATAAATTTATTTTAAATTTTATTTGCCTTAGAATTTTGCTACGTTTCTCATCATATTTCTAGACTTGTTTTGATATGTAAATATATTTATTTGAGCCTAGAATACCTGTGATATTCATAGTGATTCACAGTAAATATCACAAGTTAGACTGAATAACCATTGCCCGCAGATCAGCCTCAACACAGCTATAGTGGTCTGCTGATCAAGAGGAGCCTCAACTCACATTTGTGATCTGCTGATATTGACCAGCTACGACACATCGTATAGTGGTCTACTGATGTAAATAGAAATATAACTGCACATGCACTATACATGTATACACATACATGAGTATGTATATACACATGTATATTCATAATGTAGAGGAGAATGCATGAAGCATGCATGCATAGGATGGACCATGCAAATGGAACAAAACACAAAAACAAAGCACCAGTCTATGTACACAGATTCGGGTACATAGTGCAGTTGAACAAGAGTGACCAAAACAAATAGCAAGTGTACACAAGTGAACCAAGCAGTAGACACAACCAAGTATGAAGCATCAACAAAAAGTGGTAGTTGTAGAATGTACAAGTCCAGCCAGGGGTCATGCCAATTACAATATGTTACAACAAGGCTCAGAAGTTTCAAGAATGATGCAACACTGTGTATCAAACATGTGCAACCAAGCCATGTACATAGGAAGTACACAATCACAAGCTGGGAAAATGATATGCACAATGACATGCGACACATAATATAAACATATATATACACACACACACACACACACACACATAACAATGCATATATACATGTATGTGTGAATACATACATACATACATACATATATATATATATATACATACATACATACATATATATATATATATGACAGTGGACACAATAATGAAATGCAAATGTAAATGCAAACTGGTTCAACTCAAGCTCAAGTGAAATGGAAAATGGAAAATGCAAACTGTGTTATGGCAAATGCAAACCAACACGAACAAGCATGAACATGTAAACACAGGTCAGTGAAAGATAGTGAAGGCAAAAAGCACAAATACATATATACATGGCATATCTCATGTCAATGTCAGATGCCAAGTACATGCAGATGGAAGCAACACGGTGGTTCATGAACACAAGTGCACCAACCGAACAAAGTTTGGCACACAAGGGTAACAAATTCAAACCTACAAGGGATGGCAGCTGTAATGACCCGGGATTTTGTCGACTTTGGTTATCGCCATAAACTCAATGGTGACTAACCAAACATCGAAAAATACCAGTCATTAGTGAAAGAAATTAGAGGGTGAGGAAAGATAAGATAGAAAATTAGAATAGAAGAAGAAGAAGAACACAACATCAGAGTAACACGAATCTCACAGCGGAACGAATAAATATATTTCATAACATAACTTTGAAATACAAATCTGTACTTGATTATACATATCATTATCAAAGTACAGCACTTACAACACAGTGGAAATAAACTATAGCTATATGATCCTGAAACCTCCTGCTCCTAGCTCTTCCAGTATATCTGTAAATCCCGACTACTTGACTGCCCGTACAAATTTAGGCACCCAAGAGTTTAGGGAAAACAAAACAAAATAAAACTCCGGGTCAGTCATGGGACTGGTATGAGTAAAACAGTTTAAAACAGTTCAAGCAGGTAATTGATATCTCATAAGACCACGCCGTATAAGGAACGGGTTTTCCCCTTATGAGAATCCAAATTATCTTTATATCAAAAACCTTTTGATATTATAATAATGTCTATCAACCACAATATAATAATCATCTAGCAGAAACGCTTTCATCTCACGTTCTATATATATAGTATACAATCAAAACCGCAAGCACGTATTGGGTAATGGATTTCCAACTATGACAAGGTATGGAACCACCTTTCGCTAGTGTACCTCTAGAGAGGAATACACTGGATTCAACAAGAACATCTTGCAACCCGGCCACACATGACCGACCACTCATTTCACTTGAGTGTATTGAATGTATATCCCCAACGGTTGGGATCAGCAACCGTTTCCCGAATGGGACAGCATCAACAATAGATTTTTAGAAATAAATGAAACTCTAGATAAGGTGATTATACACCCTACTTCGGTGCGACCGACTTAGCCATGTTGCCTGCCCGATTTCTGTCATTTACCGAATGTAAGGCTTGAGGTTACGCTTCATCATCACATCAGATTGACTTCGAATGCCACATCGTCAAATCCATCAAATCACGGATTGATGTCCTCAACCATACATTATGTGTTAGCTAAAAGAAGTTTCCTTCTCCGCTTTCACTCTTGGTACGGTTGGAGAAATCAATATACGTGATCGTCTGGAAATACTCTGCCAGACATCCGTCCATACAAGTCATCCAGGAATAGGATGAACCGAAGGCACTATTCTGTAAACAGGATAGCCCTTGCATAACTCCGTCTTCAATTTCCTTTGGCATATATGATTCGTAACGCTTATGCCAATAAAGAGTGGTTCTTTGGATAATAATCCAACCGGTCTCTCCATATTAACAACGTTAAAATGGTCAAAACTTCGATAGTCTGTGATTTAACTATCGAAGAAAAACAGGTGTGCAAACAACGATATCATTTCCAGATGGAAATTTATATCGATCAAACATCATTCAACATTTATCTCTTTATTTCATTAATTTAATTATCTCTTGTTTCCCTATATTCAATATTTCTTATTTTCTAAATTTGGAAAATATACGTTATTAACAATGGCAAACATTTCCATTTCTTGTTTTCTTTATTAGAAAACATTTCTGGTTTCTTATTTGGAAAACATTTCCAAAGCTTCTTCATTGGACTTAGACAGATGTTTAAACAAACCATCGCGATGCCAACTCAAACCATTTCTTTTAATTACTTAATTCACTTAACCATCCTTTACTATCGAACCTTAAGCATTCCTTAGTTAAAATTGAAGTCAATCAAGCTGGGGTAATACTACCTCTCAGACCTTAACTAAACAACGTTTCTAACCTTGAAATAGACAAAGTTCACCCTTCTAATTCATTAACAAACTTCCTTACGTAACCTCTTTCGAATCATCTCTATTTGATAATTCCCCCCTTCGATAAGGTATATTCGATAACTCTATTCAATTTACTCTATTCGATTAACCCTTATCAATTAACTCTATTGGACTAACACTATTGGATTAACTCTATTTGATTTAACTCTAGTCGATTTACCCTTATCAGTTAACTCTATTGGACTAACAGCATTGGATTAACTCTATTTGATTTAACTTTAACTCTATTCACTTAACTCCTATCGAATAAACTATATTCGATAACTCTTTTAATTCTATTCGAATAAACTATATATTCGATTAACTACTTTATTCTATTTGAATAAACTATATTCGATTAACTCATTTGCTTTAACTCTAATCGATTAAACTAACATTGATTAACTCCTTTTACTATTCGAATAAACTATATTCGATTAACTCCTTTTACTTTCTATTCGAATAAACTATATTCGATTAGCTCATTTGATTCTATTCGAATAAACTACATTCGATTAACCACTTTATTTTAACTCTATTCGATTAGTTCTAACTGGTTAAATCTTATTCGAATAACAAATATTCGATTAACTCTATTCAGCTAACTCGACTTAACCCCTTTTCGAATAAACTATTCATTTATAAAGATTTACTTTTAGTAACGGTTCTTCACTTTACAAATGATTTCCTTTTTAGTAACGTTTTCCTTTTTATAACGTTTTTTTCCTTTTTATAAAATTTCCTTTGAATGTTATAAATATTATCTCTTTTATAAAATCCTTTAATTTTATAAATAATCTATTTTCAAAATTCATTTTGAAAATTCCCCTTTCACCATTACGGTATGTTATGGTATTCCACATATCAAATCACGATGATCAATATCGTTCAAACAACAGATTATATATCACATCATATATCACAATATATGAAAAATAGTAAAATAACTGTTGAGGAATCCAGCTGGATTCCTCCAACCTGTTTCCCTGCATCACAGATGTTAAACAATATAGATAACATCACTTTCAGTTCCATATGATATATTCTGTTAAACAGAATCCATATAGAAATTCAACTAACTGACTAGTAGTTCATTCAAACAATCAACACACAGTCAATCAGCCAATATTTAACAGTTCTAAAAATACAACATGAAATTATAAACTGTTCAGAGTTAGTGAGTTTTACTCACTTTGGCAGTTCATCGTTAAAGAACGATAAACTGTTGTTTGATCTGAATCAAACAGTTTATTTCGCCGTAAATTCAAACGAGTTCCACTCCACTTCCAGTCAGGTCCATATTGAAGTGTCCGTCCATACGATCCCAACGGATCTAACCGTTCGCATTTCTGATAACGTATGATAAAGTTGTGATGCTTAGAAGTAAATATACATTTAAATGAAATAAAAACATGGATTTTTATTTTGATAATGGGCCTTAACTTTTGAAGATCGGCCCACCTCCCCTTATAAACGCAGACCCATCCAAATCGGTACCATCTTCCCCATTTACAAAGGTGTCGCTCTCCCTAGTTAATACGTGAACCACCGTTTGCTGCCACTAGCATCTTCACCGACCTCATAGTCTTTCTCCTCATACGATTTAAACATCTCCAGACCTTTGAACCCGCAAACAAGAGCTTCTATACCCCAAACCCAACTCAGTACCACCTCCTTCTCATAACATACATGCAAACTCCCAACCCTCCTCGTTTTCCACGGCTTCATCCCTTACGCGAGCTATTGACAAAGCCGCAACTCATTTCAACTCTCCTCACGCATCTTCTCCTCCCCTTGCACTTCATGGAACTACAACTCCACTTTGATATAAACCTGCGGTGGTATACATTCAACCCGAGGATATGTTTTGAAAAGAGTTTTATGGGTTTGTTTTATAAATTGGGTTGCCATTTAACTGGACGGCTGAATCGGATTCGGGAAGAAGAAATATAAAAGGATAGGCTCATGTATTTATAGTGTGTTCCAACTTAATGTCCAAGTATAGAAGATAGGAATAGGATAGGCCACATAATAGGATTGACGTGGATTAAAACACTACTTCCATCCTTCGTACTGTTGTGAAAGGAACACGCCTATGTTAATTAAGTGGCAAAGAAAAAGAACACGTGGCCGAGGGAATTTAAGGACGTGACTTTGTTTTTGATTTGCGAAGGGGTTATTTAGGTTTAAGGGTTGTAAAGTTTTACATATCCGGTTACGTCAAATTTCATTAATATATGAGCTGCTCCAGACAGAAATAAATATACCGTTGTGGTGAGCTCGATGTCACGATCCCAAAAATATAATAATACCGGTAGGTGAACTCATATTGTGAAACCCCAAAATGTTGATACAGGGTGCCAAATACTCCAAATAAAAAGTTGCTTATTTAATTAATTAAAAATTTCCATAAAATTCTAAAAATTAAATTATCACTACGTCTCAAAAGAACCTTTTCTAAATTCAAACCCGATATTCAAATATTTTTAAATAACCGTTATGGCCACGAACGAATATACCGCTGTTTTCCTGAATATTTGATTTGGACATAAATCAAAATCTACACGACGAAATCCCGATTTTTCTCTTCCACTAGAAAGATATACTCCACCAGCTCCACACGTTTCTTGTTTCACAGAAATCCGGCTTAAAACGAATCCTGTACATTCAGTTGAAGTTCGAATCACCAATTTACGAACTGCAGCACCATTTCGAGCTCGATTTTAATTATATTATAACTCTACGTTCAAACTGTCGTTTATATAATATATTCGTTATTCAAATTCAATTCCAAACTGAATTAAATATCACAGATGATCCGGTTCACACCATATCGTCATTTCAGCCAATTCTGATTATTTCAGAATTAAATATATTATTTAATTTATTATTTAAATTAAATATTCATCATTATTTAATTCCACGATAATTTAATTCACTATATCACTATTTATGTAATTAAATAAATAAATTATAATACATCTGCCAATGCAGGTCATTACAGCAGCAAAATGTACACATGAGTATAAAATGGGCAGTGCACATTTCAAAGCAAGCACATAAACAAGGTCAGGTTAGCAAACTTAGGGGCACCAGCAATGACAGGATCAGAATACATGGCTCATTTCTGATGCGCATGCATAGTCAAGTGCCAACGACTCAAGTGTATTTCAAGTCAGAGCAAGCAAGCAACATCAAACATGTGCTAATGCAAATACACATAGGGGCAAAACTGTTAAGAGATGACAAGCAACATGAACGAGTGATGGAGGAATGAAAACTGCAATACAAGTGTACACAAGATTAACACAAAGGCTCACGGATGGACATCAACATGGCCGTGAATAGGCAAATCTTTATTCTCTACATGAAGGAATATTTCAATGAAATTTCCAGGAATCACAAACATTTTTCTTAACAAGGCAAATAATTCGGTGTTTCTAGAAATAACCCACTCAAATTTATATTCAGCAAGATTGAAAAGAGATTTCCAGAAATGATCTAATCTAGAATATTCGGCATGAATTGAATTTCTTTCAAAAAGCTTCAAAATAATATTTCTAGGAATATATTGGGTTAGAAATTAATCCAAACATTTCCAAAAATCGTCTGGGCAATCACGCAATATCAACATCGAATCTACTTACGAAATCACAAATTCTAGGGTTCGATTAACTCTATATAAACACCTTATTCATCATTGTCAACGTGGGCGTCGAAACAAACAACCAATTAAACAATTATCAGAGAATCAAAATTCAGAGTACTCACAACAGCTCAGAGTTTCGATATCAAAGCAATGCCAAATCGCCGACCAGAGGACAAGCATCAGAAACCATCGAAGAATCAATTTTAATAAGAGTATTGAAGTCGCGATTTGGAAGGAGGAAAAAAAAACCTAATTTCTTATTTAGTGACCATTAAAGAAAAAGGAGTCAATATGTCTTAAATGACATAGCAAAAGAAAAGATCGCCGACTCATTTTATTTAACTTTAAATAAGGGTTTTTCATTTTGTTTTGTTTTTGAATTGTAATTCTTTAACTTTAAATTGTATTTTGGGGAAATCTGATCTTTGAGTTAGTGCTCAGTACAGGGTTTTGATCTTAGAATTAGAACAATAGTGAGGGATATCAAGTGTACAATAGTTGTGTACGAGATACTGTTTTTAATACATGGTAGAAACCTTGGGAAATGTAACAATAGGCAGGGGTTTGCCGAAGCTAAGTAAAATCTGCGTTATTTATTTTTTGTATTTATTTATTCTGCTGTGATCTGTGCCATGATGATTTTTTATATTTTGCAAAACTACAATAAACTCTATTCATCTCCTCTAGGGTTAGTTTAGATTCTACAAGTGGTATCAGAGCAGGTATTTTGTTAACTCTAGAATCACGATTTTCCTTAACAGTGATTTTCCTAGTTGTTAATCTAGCGAGAATTTTTCCAGTATATCCCTATCTATTTTTGATGATGAATATATTTTTTAAATTAAATATCAAAAATTGAATTTTATTAAAAATATGTTAATGCTAGATGTTGGGATATTGTTATCAATGGATGTGATATGGTAGATAAGAATGATATTGTAATAAATTCTCATGCTACACATATTTTATGTACTTATATTAACGATGATCAATATAACCATACCTCCCACTGTTTAACTTTATGGGAAATCTGTAAAACTCTCGAGGTGATGTAAGGAAGAAAAGACAACAATAGCTCGGAACCCTCGAATGTCAACTCAAGTTCAGAAATATGCTTGAAAGGAGTAACAAATGAAATGAATGACTATAGCGATGGAGACTCGACAAACGATGAGATAGGAGATTTTTCATATGAAGATTTGGTTCACCTTCGTAAGGGTTTAATTAAAACTGTTTATAGTTTAAAATCAAAATATAAAAGCTTGAATCAAAAAACCTTTAGTTGCAATGTAAAAATGATGTTTTGGGAGTAAAACTAGAAAATGACAAGAAATTTGAAAACTCCAATTGCAAAAATCATTCAAATTAGAAAAGGATTTTGCTCATCTTAATGAAAATTTTAGACGGCTTGAAAGCGAAATTTTGATTTTGAAAAATCATGAGGATGAGCTAATTCATAAAAATAAGTTTTGCAAAAGGAGTTGAAATTGTTTAAGATGACTACAAATTCCAAATATAAAATTGTTGAGAAAGAAAAAATTCTGAAAACTAAATTGATTTAGAATGAGCTTGAAAAAGATATTGAGAAATTCAAGGAATTTGAAAAACTTGAGTCTAAAAAGAAAAAACAATTTGAATTTGAGATTTCCAAGTTGAAGGCCAAAATTAAATTTCTTGAAAATGAAAATTTGGTTTTGAAACAAACTGATTTTGTAACGATCCAACATTATTCAAAGTTTTAAAATAGGAAATTAATTTGGATTTGGTATTTAAGAAATTGATATTTGTTTATGTAACACCCCGTAATTCTGTAACACTAAGATTCACAAATCAAGGCAGAATTAAATTTCAAAATCAAAATCAAGGGAAACGGGCTGCGACATTGCGTTCGTCTCGGAATTATGCATGAAAATGAGTCCGAGTTTGCGTAAATCGGAGTCCGTATGAAGAAGATATGGCCTCCGGAAGTTTCAGCGAAGTTCAAATTTCAAAACAGACCCAGAAGCGGGCTGGGCGGGAAATTTCCCGCCCAGGACCCAGGTCGACCAAGGGGTCGACCTAGGTACCCAGGTCGACCAGGGTGTCGACCTCCCCCCCCCCCCCCCCCATAGGTCGACCTGGGGGTCGACCTCCCTGCTTTTTTCAGATCTGCAGCCTGGTTCGCTTTTCTATATCCGGACGCCATTCTGACCAGATTCGTTGACTTCTACACTATAAAAACACCCCTAGGCCTCATATTTTCTCCTCACAGCTTCTCTATGCCTATACTCTGCTCTAATTCTAATTAAAATAAAATAATACGAAAATCCAAGACAAGGTTATGCTGCTCAAGTTTGTCAAGAAGAGATTCGAATCAAGATTAAAGTTTCAAGATAAGAATCAAAGGCTAACTCAAACGGTTTCGAGCAACGTCGCACGAATCATAGCAACGCCATCTTTCTATTCTAAAAACCGATCAATGTAAGTTGGTTACTTTTTAGATTTGAACGTTTTCTCTATTCGTGACATGAAATTAAAGGAATAAAAGAATATGCCAAATCTTTCTATTCGAATCAGTGCTTATATCCTTGGACTTAATTAAGAACTGTTATGATTCGATGACCAATAAGACTGTGACTATGGACCTTAAAACCATATGCCTCTTTGACTTTGAACATTGCCTATGACTATGAACACTGCCTATGGCTGTGACTCATGACTATGAGAATTATTTCCTTGACTAGAAACACAAGCCTATGCCTTTGATTAGGAAACATAAACTATTGCCTATGACATAACAAGGACAATTGTGATTAAACACCTATGATTCATGACTAGGAAAGTGTTGCTTAAGTTTTGTGACTGTGAAATTGGGTCTAAACCTGATTATCTATTCTGTCTATTCTAGGTTTTCTTTGATTTTTGATCTTGGGAATTTACCTATTAAGTTAGGTCTACTCATGTTCTTGAACCTACGTCGTTATTAAACCCTTTTTATGTCATAAGATTTTCAGACCTATAGGCCTTCGATGTTTTAGATCAATTTCAGTGAAATTCGTTAGGTCTGTAATTAGTAAACTATCATTTTATGCCAGTTATTATGTCTATCTTTTTCATAGCATCTTTGGTTCATTCCCTATTTTCTACGAATCTAGATTGAATCGCGATTATACGAATAATAGGAATACAATTTGGGCAAAATATGAAATTTACTAAAAACGTAGTTATAAACTTGGAAATTGGCATGAATTGGGAACATGTTTTATGGCATGTTCATAGAAATGCAAATTGGATAAATTTGACATGAATTATAGGATGTGTAATTTGAATCTAGTATTGACTTGTAAATCTAGCATTTACATGAATTGTGAACTAGAATAATAAGTCTAGTTTGACATGAACTGTAATTAGAATGTTAAATCAGAATTGGATTAGCTAATTTGGCATGATAAGTATATTGGCATAAATTTGAAATTGGCCACAATTGGGGGGTAATTGTCAGGTTTAGCAAAATCATGGTTAGTGACTTAATTTGGTATAGTTTACATACCAAAAAGGCATAAATATGAGATAGAGGGGAAAATGGGCCATAATAATAATTGTTGACAATTTACATTAAAAGAGTAATTATGAAATAAGTAAATTAGGAAGAATTTACATATAGAATTTGTCCTAAATGAGAAAATGTAAATATAGACAAATCAAAGGTTTATTAATGACATCTCTTTTAATAATACACCAGAAAGTTCTAGGGTGACAGAGAGGATAGTGTCTAGGCTTGGGTTTGGAAAATACAAGTTTCCTGCTCTCCCTGGCTATCCCTAACTGATCCGACGGACGGGATGGTTACTTTCAAAACCTGATTTGAAAATTAATCAAAACCCTTTGAACTTAGAAAACACGAATATGCCTAACCCGAGGTTAGACTGAGTTGCGATGTAAACCTGCCCGAAACCAACCGGCACATCCAGTATACGCAACAATATCTGTCTAATGTGAGTGGTCGCGGGTTTAATTTATTTAGTTAAAGCTAGAACAAGAATGGTATGGTTAAGTTAACTAAGACACTTAACCAATTCAACATGATAACCAAACCGATGGGTGGGGTTAGGTTCATACAGACAGTTAACACAGTTAAGCTAGAATGGGAGGGTTAAGTCCATAGGAACACTTAACCAACTTAGCGCAGTTAAACTAGAATGGGAGGGTTAAATCCATAGGAACACTTAACCAACTTAACACAGTTAAGCTAGAATGAGAGGGTTAAGTCCATAGGGACACTTAACCAAACTTAACGTCGTAACAAGACAAGATTTGTAGGGGCTAAGTAACTAAGAAAACACTTAGCCAAATTAACATGTTCACTAGACTAGAAGGTGGAGTTAAGTAAAGTTAATACACTTAGCCAAATTAACATGTTAACTAGACTAGAAGGTAGGGTTAAGTAAATTTAATACACTTAGCCAAATTAACATGTTAACTAGACTAGAGGTTGGGGTTAAGTAAAATTTAATACACTTAGCCAATTTGATATGTTAGCTGGACTAGACCGTAGGGTTAAGTAAACTTGAGCACTTAACCATCAGATTGTGATAAAGGAATAGGGTTAAGTTTAAAACATGAAGGGATAATACTTAACCATTAATAACATGTTAGTTAAAACAGACGGGCATGGTTAAGTTAAAAAGGAACACTTAACCAATACAGGATGAATGGGTAGGGTTAAGTAATAAGAAATACTTAACCAATATAACTTGTTTTGTGGTAAGGTTAAGTCAACATGAATTACTGATAACACTTAACCAGTTTAACAGGATAAATGAAGAAGGTTAAGTTAGCTTGAATTGACTAATGACACTTAACCAATCCAAATTGACGGGAAAGAGAACTAAGTAGTAAACCTTAGTTAAAAGGAGCTAAGTAGTAAACGTTAGTTAAGAAAACAACGATTCTGGAAACTAAGTGGTAAACCTTAGTTAGCAAAACTAAGTAGTAATTCTTAGTATAACACGGGAAGGAGCAAATGTCCGTCTGAGCAAAAAGAAGGCTCCAACGAATTGGGTTACGAAGCCCGAGGCTTCGAGGGGACGTGAGGGTACTCTTGGTATCCCTCTGTGAGGCTGCAAATGATCCTCCTGGGCACACAGAGGTTAAGGTCTGTG
Source organism: Allium sativum (assembly GCA_030737875.1). NCBI lineage: Eukaryota > Viridiplantae > Streptophyta > Magnoliopsida > Asparagales > Amaryllidaceae > Allium > Allium sativum. Next base: position 221,462,262 of record CM060918.1, on the reverse strand, counting down.
TTAGAAGAACCAGGGGTATGCCTTGGTTGCAAAATATGGCAACCTAAAGACTAGGATGGACCAGCGTGATTCGGCGCGAAAACGGTAGCCCTGTGATAGCAACTCGTCGTCTACCATCCATCTTGAGTCAGTCGAGATATGTGAAGCGGAAAGGCGGAGAACTCCAAAGGACCATATACTTGCTATCTAGTTATGGGTGAGGATGGCCATAGGTTGGTGGGGCATAGGGGGCCTGCGTATAGTTCTCATTTTTCAAGGTGTGCCTTTCATTAGTTGAGGGAGGGATCGAGTGGGACCATAGCCACTGGAATAAAAACAGACCTTAGCATCTGCATCGACAGATATCTGAAAGCTCACGACCGAGTTCTTTGTTTCTTGATTTTCCCTGCCACAGGACTCGGGCCGCACATTACAGGACATGTGCATCTAGACAAGCGATAACGATTCGCGATACATGCGTGGGGAAGTATAGGAACATATACCACTCTAGGTAGTGTGTCCTAGACTTAGGGGCATCGTTCAACAGGTAGCATAATCCCTAGTTGGACTAGGTGGCATAAACCCTGAATCCGAGAAGCGTTCAGCAGATAGCGTAAACTCTAGTTGAATCTAGAAAGCACTTGATAGAAAACCCTAGATTAGATCTAGGTAATAAATAATAAATGTATGCCTGAAGGCAATGGAAACTACAGGGATTGGGATCACGTTATCATTACTAGTTGGGACACTAGTTAGGTGGTGCAGAGATATAGAAATCAGTATAACAAGGAAATAGCGAAGCGGCGAAAGTATTAGAGCATATCCAGTTAATCTTATCTTAGCATATCTTGTGTAAATCTTGTCTAATCTTGCTGATCCTATCACCATGGTGTTATCTTGTATTCAGTTAATTCATGTCGTTTTGTTTTTCCATGTTCACATGCTAGAAGTTATTGAACTTACTCAGGCTTTATGTCTGACTCTGTTTTTCTTTCGTCTTCTTTTCTTCCGTTCCCCCCCACCCCAGGTAGTAAAGTAGGGAATAGTATAGCTCAGGTTAAGTCGGACTATCACTCTTTCCCAGCTTGAAGATTTGTCGAAGTTTTGCTTGGATTCTCTTTTCAGATGCTATGGCTGGCTCTTGCTACAATTGGGGAATATAAATGTTGTTTTATGCTTCTTTATTTTGTAAGGCAGATGATACTCTGATATTGTAAAGAAATCATTGTACAAACTATTTTATCAATAAAGTAAAGTTTTATTTTCCGCTGTTTAATTTTTGTCTGTCTTGTAATTTATCTGCATCTTTTACCCTAAATGCTCCACAGAACTTAGTGCATTCCCTTTGTGAGTGACACTAACGGATGTGGGGTGTTACAGTTTATAATTTGAAATCTAGTCTATTTAACTTAGTTTTGTATTGATTTTGTAAGAGTAAATTTAAATTTTTATATTTGATTCAAAATAGTTTGTTAAATAAAACGATATTAATATTTTAAACTAATTGAACATATTGTTTGAGAAATTTTAAATTTTATTTTCAATTTAACTTGGGAAATATAACTGAATTTAAGTAAATTTATTTAGATTTGAATTTAGTTTTTAAAATTAATTTAAATTTGAATTTGAAATGCATTAAAACACTAGCATTGTTTGTATAATAAAATGTGCACATGGTATAAATATTTGATTGATACTCTTGAGAAATTATTTGTTTATTGGGTTTGCCGCTTGTTCATCCTGGTTGAATAATTTTGATACTTGTTAAAATTTTGCTGAAAATTTTAAATGTGTCCTTGTTCTTTTGTTTTTCACCATTCCTCTCTTTAACTTTCCTTGCATCCCCTTTTCTCTGTGTTCTTCCTTCATACAAAAGAAAACACCTTTCCTTTTCTTTTATCATTTTCCCCTTCTTCATTTTGTTCTTCAGCTGAAAATAATTCCTTTTTTTTCTTCATTTTAAAGTCCTTTTATCCTCTCATCCCATAACCAAAATCCATTTCTTCCAAAATTTCAATGTCGTGTTTTCACTCCGTTCGATTTTCGTCTCTCTTCTCCACCACTTCAAATATAACCAGTAAACGCCCGAGCCTACGTTCTCAACCCACTCCGATCAGCCATTTCTCGAATTCCCTAAAAACCCTAAGTTTCAAAACCAGATTTCTTTTCCACCACAAAATCTAATTGCCTCCGCCTTCGTCGAAAACTCCAGTCACCAGCACTATAGGAGAAACCCCGAGTCTATAGTGGTTTGTCACCACCAAGCTCACTCCAGCAAACAGCAGTTGAAGCTGCTTTTCTGTGCCAATTTAAAGTGAGTTTATCTCATGATTTTATTACTTAAGTATTTCAAATTTCTTTTTCCCAAATTTTGGTATTTGATTTATCTTTTTCAATATTACGCTTGACTTGTTGATTGAGTTAAACTTGATTTCTTGCTATATATATTGTGTTGATTGCTTGGTATGCATGGCTTCAATTTGTGATATTTATTCCATATGTTTCGGCCATAGATTTGTTGCTTAGAATACGATAGTTTGAATTGGTCCATATATATTATATTTGTTTTGGGAAGATGGCACTGCCATAATTTTCATTAACCTGCTGCCACTTTAACTAAAATCACAGAATAAGATGTACCACTTTAATTAAAACCACAGAATTCCAACACAACGGAAAGAAAAAATATAACATTCAAATAAGATGTACCACGTTAATTAAAAATCACAGAATTCCAACACAACAATTAAATTACAATGTTCCATGGGTACATCAAATAATTCGTTCTCACAAGTTTCCAAAAGAAGTAAAGCAATAACTACTAAAAATAACATAATGACTTCATCTTCAGCTCCCATCATAACTTCGTCCATGGCTTTTACTCTATCTACTGACCTGTTGGATATGTTAAGGAGAGGGGGCAGAACATAAAGTTCTATGTGACTGAAATATGGTGTTGCTTAATGTCCATACCCTATATTTTTAGCAGGTTACATATGTCAAGGTATGTCTGCACAACACACAAGATTTATACAAAGACCAAGTATCCAACCAATAGGGTGGATATCCAAGTCAATTGCTCATTAGTGTTTTTCGGGTAAAGACCTAATGAGGTAGACATTCTCGGTCACTTATGGCCCATTTAAAGGTGGATTCTTATGATCTCTTATAACCTGAAGCAGACCCTAGCCCCTTAAGACCCCGTCCTAATATGCTAACGTTCTTAAATTTATACTCTCAATTGTAATATGAGAAGTAGTATTGCAGACGTTACTATTTAACTGATATTATGGTAGGACGTCTATGTCGCTTAAGACTTCCCTTAGACAATTGGCGAGCATCACTACAAGAAATTTGACCTTTACCTACCAGTATTTTACCTACCAATAAACATGGGTAGGTAAAGAGAACCTTTATCTACCAATATCCAAAGGTAAAATTTATTGGTAGGTAAATATTGTCAATGTTATAAAATTGTTGAAGGATGATTATCTACCAATAATTATAGGTAGGTAAAATGTATTATCTACACATATATAGAAGGGAAAGTTTTATTGCGATTAGCCCCTACATTTTTTTCATAACATTTTAACATTTCGTTAAAAATAATGCTGAGTTGTGTGATGATGTGTCAAAAACATATATTCTAGCAATTTTTTTGAATTGAAGATTTCATTAACATATCCTAGTAATGTTTTTTGTATAATCATTTCTTTATTAATTATTAATAATTATTTTGGAATATGAAATAATTAACAGTTAATGAAATGATAAACAATAATTAAATTGTAAATAATTAATGTTAAATAATCATTTATTAATAACTTATCATACATTATTTTTTTCCAAACAATTGACTATAAAAGTTTTAACTTTAATTATTTTTTAAATGATTCACAATTTCACACTAATATGTCATCATCTGAAATGACTAAAACGTATTTTCTCTAGTTTATTGCAGAGTCGCAATTCATACCATCATCTCAGCTTATTTTAAATCAAATCTAAGGGTACAAATCTCAATCCACATGATCACTTTTGTGATCTCAATCCACGTAATCTCTTTTGATTGGCCACAATATAAACCACAAAACTGCCACTACAAATAAATACCAAATATCTTGATGACAACTATTTATTATTATTTCTACGTCTACATATCTTAATAGGAAAATTCTATTTGTACACCTTAAATTGCTTTAGATACACCATGGTTTTTTTTAAATCATATACACCACTTTTTGCTTAGTATACACCATGCATATTACTAAACTATCCTTAAGCCTGAATAGAACAAAATAAGTTTCTCATTTAGTATCTTTCTGACATGCATTGATCGAACTAAGGAATATTGATTTCTAAAAATAATGAATTCACTTTTGCTACTCAAATTCAAATCCTTAATTGGATTTATATTTATTTAATTATTCATATATTAGAATTTAACTTTAAATTTTGAATAATAAAATATTAATCTACTTAAATTTCGACTTTAAATTAAAAACCAATTTAAATATAATAAAAAATTGAGAACTTAGTACACAATGAACCATACTAATTTTAGTACCTCATTTGTAAATTTATTTTCGTGACTAATTTGGAATGCATAATGTTAGAACTAATTATACATGAATATAACAAGAAAGAATATGAATAAAATATAATGCTTAAATAGAAGTTAAATTAAATTCACTTGATAACACATAGAAATTTCAATTATTTTATAAAAGAATTTTAGCGCTTGTGTGTGATGTGGCCATATGAATTTTTCTATTTAATTTTATTTTGATTATTTTTTAATAAGGAAATTTTTGTCTTTAATTTAATTAATTTTTTTAATGGTGTAGGTAATGAAATTTACGGTGTATAAATTGAACTTGTCATCTTAATATTACAAAGGTTAAATATGGAAAAAATATATAAACTCTGTAAAATTTAAAAATATCAAAAACAAAAAAGCTTGTGTAGACATAAATTATTGCAACTTATGTATAACACAAATTGTTATTATTGTTTATATTTAAAAATTTATTGTGTGATATTTTTCCTTAACATATGCAGGTTTCCATTCTAGCTACCATCCAAAAAGTCTCTTTTGATTGGCTGTAAGTTGGGACCAAATCTTGCATCAATATCTCCACAATTCAAAAAGGCTCCTATTATGCATGTTCTCCTTTTTTTCATTTATTTTATCCCAAAACCGTTCCCCCCCAAGCATGTTTCACCGTTATCTCATCTTCTCCATTTATTTCTTCCCCAAATATTATCACCTTCTCCTTTCCATCATTGTTCCTATTCCACTATTCCTTCTCAAATTCTTCCCTTCTTATAGAATCTGCTACAACTTCCTTTTAAATCCCCATTTCTTCAATCCTAATATTTATCCCTTCAAAAACTATCCATCATTCAAGGTAGAGCCATTCTTCTTTCCTCCATGACACCAGATAGCCCTTACTTACTGTTTACGATTTCCATGTGTTGCGGGCGACAACTTTCTTCTTGCCTTCATCGTATGTTCCTCTACCTCTCAAACCTCTGCTACCATTAACTACCTTTGAGGTAATCTTCTGCTTTCGAATGTTTGTTGCTTAGTATATGATTTGTCACTTTTTTTAACGATTTTATTTTCTATGTGTTTCAAAGTTTGATATTTGTTTGTTTTCATCTTGATTACTGTGTTTTTATTTTGATAAAATGTTGATTAATGAGACATAATTTCATTTTAACCATTCTTTGGTGTATATGTATCACCATGATACTTTTACCTTTTTTTTTTGTTACGTCTACCTACCATCATCTCTTGACTTTCTGTTCCGAATAATGCATACATGCTGCATGGCATATTACTGAAATTAGGCTCAAGTTGTTTTAAAAAAATTGTCCTTCTTTCCTTTGATTTTTAGCACAAATACTTCCTTTTGTTTATTTAGAAACATACGAATCCAATGCTGATGATATGTTTACCATTTGGAAAAACATGGTTCTATTTTTAGATACAAATATATTGGACCTATATATTTGTTTTTATACGTGTGTCAACCTATTGCTGTTGGTATAGAATCAAAATAACAAAATGAAATGAAGTGTCAACTTTGACTGAAAACTGTATTTACTTTACTTTTTGCCCTTTTATATTTTTTGATACTAATATATACTATTGTTGACTGAAAATTGTATTTACTTTACTTTTTGTCCTTTTATATTTTTTGACACTAATACATACTATTGTATTTACTTTTTGCTTATTTCTACTTATTTTGTCCCATTTATGTTTGTTATTAAGGTACTAACATCCAATTTCTGTGTAGTACAAGAAAACATAGGAGTTATTTTATACCATTTATGTTTGTTATTTTATACCATTTATGTTTGTTATTTCTACTTATTTTATACCATTTATGTTTGTTATTTCTACTTATTTGGAGTTATTTTATATCATTTGTTTGTTATTAAAGTACCGACATCCAATTTCCATGTAGTACAAGAAAACGGAGGAGTTATTTTGCACCATTTGTGTTTGTTATTTTATACCATTTATGATTGTTAATTCTACCTTTTTGGAGTTATTTTATACCATTTATGTTAGTTATTAAGGTACTGACATCAAATTTTCGTGTAGTACAAGCAAACACAAGAGTTATTTCATACCATTTATGTTTGTTATTTCTACTTATTTGGAGTTATTTTATACCATTTGTTTGTTATTAAAGTACTGACATCGAATTTCCATGTAGTACAAGAAAACAGAGGAGTTATTTAATACCATTTAGGTTTGTTATTTTGTACCATTTATGTTTGTTATTTCTAATTATTTTATATCATTTATGTTTGTAAATTCTACTTATTTGGAGTTATTTTATACCGTTTATGTTTATTATTAAGGCACTGACATCCAATTTATATGTAGTACAAGCAAACACATGAATTATTTTATACTATTTATGTTTGTTATTTTATACCATTTATGTTTGTTATTTCTACTTATTTTATACCATTTTTGTTAATTCATAATTGATTGTCTTTTAACTTATCGAACTTAAATATATCTTATTCCTTCCCTTTTCCTCCAAGTTGAGACATGACATCTAAAGCATTATGGAACATCCTCTCACAGAATCTGGATGGGTCTCCATTTAACGTTTGTAAATGTAAGCATTTGTGAAATTTCACTAGTTTTAGGAGTTTCCTTCTTCTATATTTGGTTATTTTCATACTTTTGTGTATTCAATCCATTTTATTTTCAGAAACATGACCTGAAGTAGTGATTCATCAAGCACATGTACCTCTCCAGGGGAAGGTACAATTTTAAGAGAATCACATAAGAGTTTTAGATTGAATATGATGCTTGTATCATTTATAATATAAAAATGGAAAAATTGGTTACTTCCTTATTTGTTTATTGGTCTTTTGTAGACGAGTTCAAGCTGATATTATTACAAATTAGTCAATGGTAGCAAAAAAAAGAATTAAATTGTTTCTTTTCTAATTTACTATGCTATTTTACTATGACAGGTACGACAAACGACTGGACAAATTCTGGAGCAAGAAGCCAATGACTAAAACTAGAGTGATAGCATGAGTGACTATGTACATGTATATGAGTGAATGAGTATCTAGTAAGGAGTCAATGTATACAAGTGAAATGTAGAGAGGAAGTGTATGTATAAGTGATTGTGTAATAGTGGGGAAACAATATGTGTACTATTTAAAAATGTAATAAATATTTATTTGTATAAATATTTGTTATTTGTTTAAAAATAAATTCATTATTAAATATTAAATTCTTGTAAATATTTATTTATATTAAATAATGTCATATGGTCTAAAATATGATGTCATATGCACTAATCAAATGGTGACACATGGACAAATTATTGTTTGACACATGAACCACCATTAAATGCCAAGTGTCAGACTTAATATATGTCATGTGTATACTACTACAACAACCATGTCAGCAGTTATGTAAGATGACACATCATCAGCCATGTTAGCAGCCATGTAGGATGACACATCATCAAACACATCAGCTGATGACTCATCATTTGAGTCATAACAAAGTGGGGTCCATTGATTCTTTTACCTACCAATAACAATAAGTGTAGGTAAAAGCTCTTTCTCTACTAAGCTTTACCTACCAAGCTCTACCAATTCAATATTGGTAGCTAAAATATATTACCCACCATTATGTTAGTTTTACCCACGCTTACAATTGGTAGGTAAAGGCCCCATTTTCTTGTAGTGCATGCAATGACCACATATCTTTCATATACCAGACATGTCCCTAGTTAAGTCCTTACAAGCTTCTTGAGGAAGTGGACATCCCTGTGAACTACCTTACTCCGTTACCGCTTATGCCTAGCCACTTTTAGAGATGGAGGAACCAAAGACTTACTTCAAATCATATAAGGGTGGGCCCTATGTCTTTGGTTCCTCTCTAAGAAATTAACCTTCAGAGGGATCATAGCCCTAAACACTTAAGACCCAAATTAGATAAAAAGAGAGTCAGCCATTTTAGAATTTCTCAAGGTATAGTAAATCGGCCTATTTTCGTGCACAATAAACTTATATATATATATATACACACACACACACACACTAGACCTCTTACATTAAACCGTATACCTGAAGATGCTGGATATGCTGGTCGTTTTTGGTAGGCTTCTACTACAAGTTGGTTTAACCTCTTGTCTAGTGTACCAAGTTTTGAATGGCCCATGGCACCTAGACATCTCACATTAATTGGGCATACTTATGGTTGTTGGATTTGTCGGTCAGTTCCGAGGAGGTGTATTCCACAAATCGCAACTAACCTCTTGTTTATATGTCACTAATAATATATATACATATACATCTATATATATATATATATATAAAGCCATTCTATATACGCACACACAAGCAATCAATATATATATGTGTGGGGACATTTCAAATTTGAACCTTATCCTAATCGCATTTATTATGTTAATATTACGTTAATTACGCTATATTAATAGTATAATAATAATGCATAACAACGTTAAATATTCGTATGAACGAGGAAACTTTCCAACAAGGTGGCAATTGTCAATTTTCCCAAATCAAGGTATACAAGTTAATTTTTCCATATCTTTACCACTACAATTTTAGGCATGATGACATAATAATAAAATAACAGATAGCAGTGAATGGGAAATATACATACATACAAATTTCAACTTGCGTTCTAGGTTCGTTGGAATGTTTTCAATACTGGATTAAAATAAGTATTACATACACTTATACATGTTTGTTTATGATTTCCGCTTTATCTAATTTACCCCTTTTTAGTGTTATGCACATAAAACGTTTACATTTGACATATTTCATGAATATGTTTGGATTCAAAATAGAATCCAAACGTAATTAAATCATGAAATACCCAAATTTAAACACCTTTAGGTTACAATCAAATGTTCATAAGGGTGGATTACACAAAATAGAAACAATAACAACACCCCTTTCATTCTAAATCCAATATTAAAATAAAAAAGTGCCCAAAACCCAAGTAACATGACAATTCAAACGCAAATATAAAATAGAGGATTTGGGTTTTTTGGTATTAATGATATCGATTTCCAAATCCTCCTAGGCATATCTATCAACATGATAATCTAATAAAAATATGAATATGCCTAAGTAAACGATATTCCACTCACAAATTTGGGGAAGTACAAAAGAGAATCTATAGTAGATCTATATCTGTGCTTAATCTTCACGACAATCGTGATCCAATAACCTACTAATATATATGTAAAAAACATATATTAGAATCTAATATATATATATATATATATGCCAAATTCTAAAATACTAAACCTATATGAATTAGAATAGAGAAGAGATATGATAAAGGTTGGAGGAATAAAAGAAATTCTTAACCTTTTATTTTTTGGAATTTAGTAATGGAAGAGAGGCAACATGGAGGCTCGGATAAGAGGACGGCTTTGGTTTCATAGTGTGATATGCGGACCTATATATAGTTGCCCGTGTAAGAGTCGGCCGATTATTCATATTTAATCCAGGCCTTTTAATTTTATGTATATATATCCCTTTTAGAAAACCAAAACCACATAGATTCATTGGGATGTCCAATCGCCAGGCGGTCGACACCCATTTTAGGGGGGAGGTAGACCTCTTGATCGCTGAAACACCCTGTAAGCACTGTGGCGATGAGGTCTTAATTTAATTTATACGTTGCCAATAATTGCACAAATAATTATATTTTAGATATATTTTGGACATATATTTTGAATATATTTTGGACATATGTATAATATATATTACACAAATAATTATATATATATGTATATATATATATATATATATATATATATATATATATATATATATATATATATTTCCTATGCTTTACTGTCCAAATTCATTTGTTCATAACTTCTTCATACATTGACCGTTTTAAGCATATTATATATGAAAATGATTTAGAATTTCGCCACAAATCCAAATAAAAGAATTTCGTAGCCAAATTCCTAAAGCTACAAAATCTCATTTTCCACCCTTACTATTTAATTGCTTATTTCTAATTATTCATTATTATTATTTATATATTTTATGGAGTGTTACATTCCCTCCCCCCCCCTCCCCGGATTAAAATAGATTTCATCCCGAAACCTGTTTAAGGGGAGAAAAATACAGCTCGCTCGTAGCATCTATGTTGTACATCCATGTTATTTTTAATTCATCCATAAGCATCCATGACTCGCAGTGATTATGAACTGCAAACCCACTAAAGTGAGCTATATCATGGCATGTTGGAGTAATAAGTGATGTAGTATGTATGTGAACAACCTAATTATGCATATATTTCTATATGAGTGCTCAGTGCAATGGTGTTGCATCTATTTCCTAACATCCAATCTAGCAATCATGATGCATCCTTAAACGTTAAATTTGACAAAAATTTACCCGAGAAAAGCTTTGGGTGAGTTTGTCTCATCTTATCATCGGTCTCCCATGTGCTTTCCGTAGGATCATTTCCCCATTGTACTCAGACGAGGCGAACGGTTTTGTTGTAGAATCTTTTGATTCTATGCTCTACAATCCTTGAAGTGGCACGAGGCACCTTGGACTCAAACGCGAATTTTTATATGTCCCCAATTTCATTAAGCTCGAGTCTGATAGCAGAATCATGAAGGCATTTCCTTAGATAAGATACATGAAAAACAATATGGATTCTCGATAGATGCTTTGGGAGATCCACTCGATAAGCCAAATATCCTATCTTCTTGATGACACGAAAAGGCTCAATAAATCTGGGATTCAACTTCACAGTCTTCCCAAACCGAACAATCTTTTTAAGAGGGGATACTTTTACGAATACCAAGTCTCCAACGTAAAACTCAAGGGCCCTCCTTTGCTTATCTGCAAATGATTTCTGACGATCTTGGGCTTCCATCATCCTCTACCTAATCAAGGATATCTTCTCCGTGGAATCACGAACGAAGCCTGGTCTGAGTATAACCTTGTCGGTAGTTTCCCACCAACAAGTTGACGATTTGCATGGCCTTCCATAAAGCGCTTCAAAAAGGGCCATACCAATCGTCATTTAAAAACTATTATCATACGCGAACTCCACAAGCGGTAGGTTATGCCCCCAAACTCCTCCAAAATCGATGATGCAAGCTCTGAGCAAGTCTTCCAAGATTATGTTTATTCTTTCTATCGGTCTACAGATGATAGGCTGTGCTTAGGTTGAGGGTTGTTCCCAATGCTGTTTGTAGGCTTCTCCAAAATTCACTTGTGAATAAGGGGTCTCTATCACCCATAATACTCGATGGGATACCATTAAGTCTGACTATCTCTTTGACATATAATTGGGCTAATGAGCCAGTAGTCCTTGTCTTCCTGATTGGTATAAAATGGGCGCTTTTGGTTAAACGATCCACCATAACCCAAATAGCCTAATTACCCTTTTGGCTTCTAGGAAGTCCATCTACAAAGTCCATGGAAATATGTTCCCACTTCCACATGGGGAACTTTAAAGGTAACAACAATCCTTCGGGCTTCCCTTGCTTCACTTTGGCTTTTTGGCATGTCAAACATTTAGCCAGGAACTCACCCATGTCTCACTTCATTCCTACCCAATGGAGATTCCTCTTCGTATCATTGTACATTTTATCCCCACCGAGATGTATGGTCATCTTTGGTCTATGACACTCCTTTAAAATTTCCTTCCTCAAACCTTCATCCTTAGGGACGAAAATTCGTCCATCCCAAAGTAAACTTCCATCATTGCTGATCGAATACCTAACCGAATAGGGAAAGGTCTTCTTCTTTCCAACTTTCTCCTTTATGCTCCTTATATCTTTGTCAAGATCTTGTGCACTTCGGATCCTCTCTCTTAGGGTAGGTCTAATTATGATAGCTCTAAGAAAACCATTAGAAGTTGTTGGTGAGGGTTGCAAATTAAAATTAGAGAGGAACTCTAATTGTTTCCATTCTGAGATCTCTTTCAAGGTCGCATGTTTCCTACTTAAAGTATCTGCCGCAACATTACCTTTGCCCAGGGTATACAGAATCATGAAATCAAATGTGGCAATATATTCCATCCACCTTTGTTGTCTCAACTTTATATCACGTTAAGAAAACGAATACATTAGGGGTTTATGGTCAGTAAAAAGTTCAAATTTCTCCCCTAAAAGATAATTCCTCCACATCTTAAGAGCGAATACTACTGCGGCTAACTCAAGGTCATGTACTGGGTATCCCTTTTCTGGATTCTTGAGTTGTCTACTAGCGTATGCAACTACTCTTCCTACTTGCATAAGGACCGCTCCTAAACCGGTCCCACATGCGTTGGTGTAAACTATAAACAATTTTGAACCGTCGAGTATAATTAGGACTGGCATGCTAGTTAATACTTCCTTTAATTTCTTAAAGGCTATATCATATTTATTACTCCAAGAGAACTCCAAATTCTTCCTTGTTAATTGGGTTAAAGGAGTAGCAATTTTTGCGAAGTCTTTAATGAATTTCCTATAATATCTGGTCAATCCAAGGAAGTTTCTTACTTCCATAGCATTTCGAGTTATTCTCCATTCCTTGATTGCCTTGATCTTTACGAGATCTATGGCCAAGGCTTTACTTGACACAATATGTCCTAAAAATCTTACTTCTTCCCTCCAGAAATGGCACTTCGAGAATTTTTCTTTCAATTGGTTCTTTCTTGATATCCCTAACACTTGTCTTAAGTGATTTTCATGCTCTTCATGATCTTTTAAAAATATAAGGATATCATCTACGAAGACTACCACAATTTTATTTAGAATGCTCATAAACACTATACTCGTGAGGTCAACAAAGGAGGGTGCATTCGTTAGTTCGAAGGGCATAACTTCCCACTGGAACAATCCATCTGGCATCCTGAACGCGGTTTTGTCCTTGCTGCCCTCCGCAATTCTTAACTGGTGAAATCCAGTAGCAAGGTCTAGTTGGGAAAATACCCGGGCTCCTCCCTAGTGTTTAAAAATTTCATCGATTCTTGGTAAAGGGTACATATTCTTTTTGGTCAATTTATTAAGTTGCCTATAATCCACACAAAGTCTTAAAGATCCGTCTGCTTTGGTGTCAAATAACACAGGTGCACCCCATTATGTGATACTTCATCGAATGAAACCTTTTTGCAATGACTCTGAAATCTACTTATCTAACTCCCTTATTTCCTTAGGCGCCATGTACCTCAAGGGTAGTGCTACAGGTCTAGCGTCCTTCTCTAGGTCAATACGAAAAGAGATTTCTCTGTAGGGTGGATGTCCCTTGACTTCCTCAAAGACATCCAAGAACTCGCATACTATAGGGACCGAAGATGGTCCTTCCAAACTAGGAGATAAGGAATATAATACGGCTTTATCCTTGTTCCTAACATTACAAGGAATACTCAGTCTTCATCCTCCTCGTCTCCTAAGACGAATGATCCTCTTATCGCAATCTAGGACGACCCCATAAAACGATAGCCAGTCCATACCCAGAATAAGGTCATACTCCATAAAATCTAATGCATACGCTTCGCAAAGGAACTCGACATTGTCGACCTCCAATACTAGGTCTTTACACAACAACTCAAGATACTTAGATCCTCCGATAGAGTTAGCCACCTCTATCGGACTATCCGAGATAGATATGGGAAGGTTCAATGGATTATTTAATCATTTGGACATAAAAGAATGGGTCGCTCCAGAATGAATAAGGTGCATACAGAAGTCCCTAAAATAGAGGTTATACCTTCAAGTGCGGGTTGCCTTTGGTCTCTTGGGGTCGGCTTTGAATCGGTGCTGCATTTATTGCATAGTTCTGGCCACTCTTTACAACTTTGGGCTTTGGGCAGTCCTTAGGCTTGTGTCCTTCTTTCTTGTAGTTGTAATATTTCCCTTTGAACTCCTTCTTTGCTAACGAGGTCCTATAATCCTTGGCCTCATGGCCCTTCCGGTTGCACCTCGTACAAGTCTTTTTCTTCTTTTTTGAATTTGTTTCCCTTCTTCTAGTTTTTCCACCATTACTTTTTCTTATTTTTGTTGGAGCTTCCTTCTTCTTTCTCACCTTCTTTATCCTCCTTGGAGCCTTCCTCCGTGCATAAGATAATTGTCTCAACTCGGGTTTCAAAAGTTTCCCCAAACGTTACTTGGGCTAATAAGGTTTCTTTCAATGGAGAGTTCAGTCCTTTAACAAATCTCTGGTCTTTGTTTATGGGGGTGTCTACTAATCCTCTTCCAAACTTACATAATTTTGTAAATTGGGCTACATACTCTTGCAAGCTCAAGCTTCCTTGCTTGAGGTGGATGAATTTCTCTAACTAGATAGTCGTTTCTGCCCATGGCAAAAACTTTGTTTCAAAACGGGTTTTGAATTCGGCCAATGAAAAAAATCCAGCCCTCATTCCCTCTAGATATTAAATTCCACCATTCAAGGGCTTCATCCTTCAAGAAAACAGAATCGACACATTTTATCTAATTTTAAATTGTTATTCGGGGAAATATGATCTTTGGGTTAGTGCTTAGTACAGGGTTTTGAGCTTAGGATTAGAACAATAGCAAGGGATCTCAAGTGTACAATGGTTCTATATAGAATATTTGTTTTAATACTTAGTAGAAACCTTGGGAAATGCAGCAGCAGGCAGAGGTTTGCCGAAGCTGGGTAAATTCTGTGTTATTTATTTTTTGTATTTATTTATTCTGCTGTGATACGTGCCATGATAATGTTTTACATTCTGCAAAACTACAACAAACCCTATTCACCCCCTCTAAGGTTAATTTACATCCTACAAGTGGTATCAGAGAAGGTATTTTTTAACTCTAGAGTCATGGTTTTCCTTAACAGTGATTTTCCCAGTTGTTAATCCAACGAGAATTTTTCCAGTATATCCCCATCTATTTTGATGAACATATTTTTTAAATTGGAAATCAAAAATTAAATATTATTAAAAATATGTTAATATTAGATGTTGGGATATTGTTATCAATGGATGTGACATGGTAGATAAGAATGATATTGTAATAAATTCTCATGCTACACATATTTTATATACTAGTATTAATGATGATCAATATAACCATATCTCCCATTGTTTAACTTCACACGAAATCTGGAAAACTTTCGAAGTGATGTATGGAAGAAAGGACAACAGTAGCTCAGAACCCTCGATGCTAACTCAAGTTCAGAAATATGCTTGAAAGGAGTTACAAATGAAACGAATGACGATAGCGATAGAGAGTCAACAAACGATGAGATAAGAGATTTTTCATATAAACATTTAGTTCACCTGTGTAATGGTGTAACTAAAATTGTTTATAGTCTTAAATCAAAATATAAAAACTTGAGTCTGAAAATCTTTAGTATCAATGTAAAAATGATGTTTTGAATCAAAACTTGAAAACGACAAGAAATTTGAAAGCCCCAACAGAAAAAATTATACAAAATTAGAAAAGGATTTTGCTCATCTTAACGAAAATTTTAGACGTCTAGAAGGCGAAATTTTGATTTTGAAAAATCGTGAGGAAGAGCTAAATCATAAAAATAATGTTTTGCAAAAGGAGTTGGAAAATTTTAAGATGGCTAAAAATTCCAAACATAAAATTTTTTAGAAAGAAAATTTGCTGAAAACTAAATTGGTTTTGACGGAGCTTGAAAAAGAAATTGATGAATTCAAGGAATTTGAAAAACTTGAATCTGAAAAGCAAAAACAATTTAAATATAAGATTTCTGAGTCAAAGGCCAAAATTAAATTTCTGAGATATGAAAATTTGGTTTTGAAACAAATTGATTCTGTAACGATCCAAAATTTGTCAATGTTTTAAAATGGGAAATTAATTTAGATTTGTTGTTTAAGAAATTGATATTTGTTTATAATTTGAAATCTAGTCTATTAACTTAAGTTTTGAATGGATTTTGTAAAAGTAAATTTAAATTTTTATATTTGATTCAAAATAGTTTGTTAAATTAAACGACATTAATATTTTAAACTAATTGAATATATTATTTGAGAAATTTTAAATTTTATTTTCAATTTAACTTGGGAATTATAATGAATTTAAATATATTTATTTAGATTTGAATTTAGTTTTTAAAATTAATTTAAGCTTGAATTTGAAATGTACTTAATACACTAGTATTGTTTATATAATAAAATTGTATGTATACATTGTATAAATTTTATGATATATACTGTAGAGAAATTATTATTTTATTAGGTTTGCCGCTTGTTCATCTTGGCTGAATAATTTTGATGCTTGTTAAAATTATGCTGAAATTTTTTAAATGTGTCCTTGTTCTTTTGTTTTTCGCATTCCTCTCTTTAACTTTCTGTGCCTCCCCTTTTCTCTGTGTTCTTCCTTCATACATAAAGAAAACCCCTTTCCTTTTTTTAATCATTTTCCCCGTCTTCATTTTGTTCTTCAGTCGAAAATAATTCCATTCCTTTTCTTCATTTTCACATAGTCCTTTGTTCCGCTCGTCCCATAACCAAAATCCATTTCTTCCAAAATTTCAATGTCGTGTTTTCACTCCATTCGATTTTCTTATGTCCTCTCCACGGCTTAAAATATCACTAGTAAACACCCAGGCCTACGTTCTCCACCCATTTCGATCTCCCACTTCTCGAATTACCCAAAAACCCTAAGTTTTAAAACCGTTTTCTTTTCCACCACAAAATCAAATCACCTCCGCCTTCGTCGAAAACTCCAGTCACCAGCACCGTAGTAGAAAACCGGAGTCAACATTTTTTTGTCACCACTAAGCTCTCTCCAGCCAACAGTAGTCAAAGCTACTTTTCTATGCCAATTTAAGGTGAGTTTATCTATAATTTTATTATTCAAGTATTTCAATTTTCTTTTTCCTAAATTTTGGTGTTTGATTTATCTTCTTTGCAGTACTACGCTTGATTTGTTGATTGAGTTAAGCTTGATTTCTTGCTATATAAATTGTGTTGATTATTTGGTATGCATAGCCTTAATTTGTGATATTTTTTCCATATGTTTCGGCCACGGATTTGTTTCTTGGAATACGGCACTGCCATAATTTTCATTTACCTGCTGACATATGCACTTGTTCACTATTAGAATCATTTTGCCTTTATGTGTATATTTGGTATCTACATATTGCGCGTCATATTTGATGGGTCTGCATATATGTAACAACCCGCCCGGGATGGGCCTAAATTTCAACCTCGAAAAGGCTCATCGAAACTTAGAAACATTCTTAATGGGCCGTTGGTTCCCGTAAGGATTACATTTGCACAGATAATATATAAACAGATACTTCATATGGAAATCTCACACAACGAAAATAGAAAATATAATATTCAAATAAGATGTTACACTTTAATTAAAATCACAGAATTCCAACACAACAGTTAAATTACATATCTTCCATTGGTACATCAAATAATTCGTTCTCACAAGTTTCCAAAAGAAGTAAAGCAATGACTACTAAAAATAGCATAATTACTTCATCTTCGTCTTCAGCTCCCATCATAACTTCATCCATGACTTTTATCCCATCGACTGACCTGTTGGATATGTTAAGGAGAAGGGTCAAAACATAAAGTTCCGTGTGACTGAAATATAGTGTTACTTAATGTTCATACCCTATATTTTTTAGCAAGTTACATATGTCAAGGTATGTCTACACAGCACACAAGATTTATACAAACACCAACTATCAAACCAATGAGGTGTATATCTAAGTCAATCTCTCATTAGTGTTTTGAGGGTAAAGACCCAATGAGGTGGACATTCTCGGTCACTTATGGCCCTAGTAAAGGTGGATTCTTATGATCTCTTATAACCCTAAGGAGGACCCTAGCCCCTTAAGACCCCGTCCTAATACGTTAACGTTCTTAAGTCTATACTCTCAATTGTAATATGAGAAGTAGTATTGCGAATGTTACTACTTAGGTAGGACATTTATGTCGCTTAAGACTTCCCTTAGACAGTTGGTGAGCACGAAATGGCCAGATATCTTTCATATACCAATCATGTCCCTAATTGAGCCCTTACAAGCTTCTAGAAGAAGTGGACATCACTGTGAACTACCCTACTCCGTTACCGCTTATGCCTAGCCACTTTTAGAGAAGGAGGACCTAAAGACTTACTTCAAATTTAATAAGGGTGGGTCCCATGACTTTGGTTACTCTCTAAGGCATTAACCTTCAGAGGGATCCTAGTCCTAACCACTTGAACCCAAATTTTGATAGAAAGAAAATCAGCCACTTAAGACCTTCTCAAGGTGTATTAAACCTGCCTATTTTCACGTACAATAAACTAATATATACATACACACTAGACCTCTCACATTAAACCGTATACCCGTAGATGCTGGATATGACGGTTGGTTCCGGGCAGGCTTCTACTACAAGTTGGTTTAACCTCATGTGTAGTGTACTATGTTTTGAATGGCCCATGGCATCTAGACATCTCACATTAGTTGGGCCTACTCGTGGTTGCTAGATTTTCTGGTCAGTTTCGGGCAGACTTATACCACAAATGGCAACTAACCTCATGTCTATATGTCACTATTAACATATATATACACACACAAAGCCATTTTATATACGT
Source organism: Allium sativum (assembly GCA_030737875.1). Classification (NCBI taxonomy): domain Eukaryota; kingdom Viridiplantae; phylum Streptophyta; class Magnoliopsida; order Asparagales; family Amaryllidaceae; genus Allium; species Allium sativum. The sequence goes on along the minus strand of CM060918.1, from coordinate 221,443,192 downwards.
ACACACAAGCAATCAATATATGTGTGGGGGGGGGGCATTTCAAATTCATACATTATCCTAATTGCATTTATTATGTTAATATTATGTTAATTACATTGATTATGCTATAATAATAGTATAATAATAACGCATAACAACGTTAAATATTCGTACGAACGAGGAAACGTTCCAACGAGGTGGCAATTTTCAATTTGTCCAAATCATGGTATACAAGTTAATTTTTCCATATCTTTACCGCTACAATTTAGGCATGATGACATAATAACAAAATAACAAATAGCAGTGAATGGAAAATATACATACATACAAATTTCAACTTGCATTCTAGGCTTGTTAGAATGATTTCAGTACTGGATTAAAAATAGAGTATTACATACGCTTATACATGTATGCTTATGATTTCCACTTTATCTAATTGACCCTTTTTGATGTTATGCACAAAAAAACATTTACATTTACATATTTCAAGAATGAATACGTCCAAAATAGAATCCAAACCTAATCAAAGCATGAAATACCCAAATTTAAACCCCTTTAGGTTAAAATCAAATGTTCATAAGGGTGGATTACACAAAGTAGAAACAACAACACCCCGTCCATTGTTAATCCAATATTAAAATCAAAAGGACCACAAAACCTAAATAACATGACAGTTCATACACAAATATTAAATAGAGGATTTGGGGGTTTTGGTATCGATGTTATCGATTTCAAAATCCTCCTTGGCATATCTATCAACATGATAATCTAATAAAAATATGAATATTCCCAAGTAAACGATATTCCACTCACAGATCTAGGGAAGTACATAAGGGAGTCTAAAGTAGATCTAAATGTGTGCTTAATCTTCGCGACAATCGTGCTCCAATAATCCTACTAATATATATCTAAGAAACATATATATTAGAGTCTTATATATATATATATATATATTTATACCAAATTCTAGAATACTAAACCTATATGAATTAGAATAGAGAGGTGACAAGATAAAGGTTGGAGTAATAGAAGAAATTCCTAACCTTTTATTTTCTGGAATTTAGTAATGGCAGAGAGGCAACATAGAGGCAGGGATAAGAGAATGGTTTGGGTTTCATAGTGTGATATGAGGGGCTATATATAGTTGCATGTTCAAGCGTCGACCATTGGATTATTCAGATTTAATCCAGGCCTTCTATTTATGTATATCTCTTTTAGAAAACCCTAACCACATCGATTCATTGGGATGTTCAGCCGCCAGGCGGTGGACCGGCAGTCGATACAACTTCTAAGGGGGAGGTCGACCTCTTGGCCGCTGAAATGCCCAAAGCGCTGTGGCAATGAGGGATTAATTTAATTAATATGTTGCTTAAATTTCTTAATCTTATTCCTTATATAAAATATTCTTTGTCCCTATAATCTTATCCTTGTTTCAAATTTCAAATTCTCCCTCTTTATTTGAATATATTTTGGACACACACACACACACACACACACACACACATATATATATATATATATATGTATGTATATGTATATATTACACAATAATTACATATATATATTCTGCGTTTTTAATGCCCAAATTCATTTGTTCATAACTTCTTCATACATTGACCATTTTCAACATATTATATATGAAAACGATTCAGAATTTTGCCACGAATCGAAATAAAAGAATTTCGTAGCCAAATTCCTAAAGTTGCAAAATCTCATTTTCTAGTCATACTATTTAATCGCTTATTTCTAATTATTTATTATTAATGTACTTTATGGGGTGTTATATTCTCCCTCCTTAAAATAGATTTTGTCCTGAAATATGTTTAAAGGGAGAAAAATACAACTCGCTCGAACATCCATGTTGTACTTAACTCATCCATAAGCATTCATGGCTCGCAGTGATTATGAACTGCAGACCCACTAAGGTGAGCTATATCCTAGCATGTAGGTGTAATTAGTGATGCAGTATGTATGCAAACAACCTAGTTATGCACATATTTCCATATGAATGCTCGGTGCAATGGTGTTGCATATATTTCGTAACATCCAATCTAGCAATCACGATCGTTAGTTTGAGGAAAATTTACTCGAGAAAAGCTCTAGGTGAGTCTATCTCATCTTATCCTCGGTCTCCCATGTGCTTTTTGCAGGATCATTTCCCCATTGTACTCGGACGAGGCAAACGGTTTTGTTGCGAAGTCTCTTGATTTTGTGCTCTACAATCCTTATAGTGGCATGGGGCACTCTTGACTGCAACTCGAATTTTTCTGTGTCCCCAATTTCTTTAAGCTCGAGTCTGATAGCAGAATCATGAATTCATTTACTTAGATAAGATACATGAAAAACATTATGGATTCCCAATAGACCTTGTGGTAAATCCACTCGATAAGCCAAAGATCTTATCTTCTCAATGGCACGAAAAGGCCCAATAAATCTGGGAGCCTACTTCCCATTCTTCCCAAACCGAACAGTCTTCTTAAGAGGGGATACTTTTACGAATACCAAGTCTCAAACATTAAACTCAAGCTCCCTCCTTTGCTCATCGGCATATGATTTTCGACGGTCTTGGGTTGCCTTCATCCTTTTCCTAATCAAGGATATCTTCTCTGTGGAATCACAGACAAAGTCTAGTCCGAGTATAACCTTGTCCGTAGTTTTCTTCCAACAAGTTGACAATTTGCATGGCCTTCCATAAAGCACTTCAAAAGGAGCAATACCAATCGTCATTAGAAAACTAATGTTATACGTGAACTCCACAAGCGGTAGGTGTTGCTCCCAAACTCCTCCAAAGTCGATGATGCAAGCTATGAGCAATTCTTCCAAGATTCTTTTTATTCTTTCTATCTGTCCATCAATTTGCGAGTGATAGGTTGTGCTTAGATTAAGGGTCGTTCCTAATGTTTTTTGTAGGCTTCTCCAAATTTCGCTTGTGGACAAGGGGTCTCTATCACTCACAATACTCGATGGGATACCATGAAGTCTGACTACTTCTTTGACATATAATTGGGCTAATGAGGCTGTAGTCCTTGTCTTCTTGATTGGTATAAAATGGGCGCTTTTTGTTAAACGATCCATCACAACCCAAATGGCCTCATTACCCTTTTGACTTCTAGGAAGTCCATCTACAAAGTCCATGGAAATATGTTCCCACATCCACATGGGGATCTCTAAAGGTAACAACAATCCTCCGCGCATCCCTTGCTTCGCTTTGACTTTTTGGCACGTCAAACACATGAACTCGGTCATGTCTCTCTTCATTCCTTCTTAGTGGATATTCCTCTTCATATCTTTGTATATTTTCTCCCTACTGGGATGTATGGTCATATTTGACTTATGGCACTCCTCTAAAATTTCCTGCCTCAATCCTTTATCCTTAGGGACGAAAAGTTGTCCATCCCAAAGTAAACTTCCATCATTGCCGAGCGAATACCTAACCGAATGAGGAAAGGTCTCCTTCTTTCCCACTTTCTCCTTTGTTCTCCTTAACTCTTTGTCAAGATCTTGTGCACTTCGGATCCTCTCTCTTAGGGTAGGTCTAATTATCATAGCTCCAAGAAAACCATTAGAAGTCGTTGGTGCGGTTTTCAAATTAAAATTAGAGAGGAACTCTAATTGTTAATACTTCTTAAAGGCTATATCACATTTATTACTCCAAGAAAACACCAAATTCTTTTGTATGTATGTATATTTTCCATTCACTGCTATCTGTTATTTTGTTATTATGTCATCATGCCTAAATTGTAGCTGTAAAGATATGGAAAAATTAACTTGTATACCATGATTTGGACAAATTGAAAATTGCCACCTCGTTGGAACGTTTCCTCATTCGTACGAATATTTAACGTGTGTAATTAACGTTATATTAACATAATAAATGCGATTAGTATAAGGTTCGAATTTGAAATGTCCCCACATATATATATTGATTGCTTGTGTGTACGTATATAAAATGACTTTGTATGTATATATGTATATATTAATAGTAACACATAGACATGAGGTTAGTTTCCATTTATGGTATAAGCCTGCCCGAAACTGACCGGCAAATCCAGCAACCACAAGTAGGCCCAACTATTACGAGATTTCTAGGTGCCATGGGCCATTCAAAACTTAGTACAATAGATAATAGGTTAAACCAACTTATGCTAGAAGCCTTCCCGGGACCTACCGGCATATCCAGCATCTACAGGTATACGGTTTAATGTGAGAGGTCTAGTGTGTGTGTGTATATATATAAGTTTATTGTGCATGAAAATAGGCAGGTTTACTACACATTGAGAAAGTCTTAAGTGGCTTACTCTCTTTTTACCTAATTTGGGTCTTAAGGGGTTAGGATTAGGATCCCTTCGAAGGTTAATTACTTGGAGAGGAACTAAAGTCATGAGACCTACCCTTATTAGATTTAAGTCTTTGGGTCCTCCTCTAAAAGTGGCTAGGCATAAGCGGTAATGGATTAGGGTAGTTCATAAGGATGTCTACTTCCTCTAGAAGCTTGTAAGTGCTCAACTAGGGACAAGATTGGTATATGAAAGATAAGTGGTCATTGTATACTCACTAACTATCTAAAGGAAGTCTTAAGAGACATAGATGTCCTATCGTAATATCAGTTAAGTAGTAACATTCGCAATACTACTTCTCATATTACAATTGAGAGTATAGACTTAAGAACTTTAGCGTATTAGGACGGGCTCTTAAGGGGCTAGGGTCCTCCTCAGGGCTATAAGAGATCATAAGAATCCACCTTTAATAGAACCATAAGTGACCGAGAATGTCCACCTCGTTGGGTCTTTACCCTAAAAACTCTAATGAGCGATTGACTTAGCTTGGATATCCACCTCATTGATTAGATATTTTGTGTTTATATAAATCTTGTGTGTTGTGTAGACATACGTGACATATGTAACCTGCTGAAATAGAGGGTATGGACATTAAGTAACGCCGTATTTCAGTCACACAGAACTTTGTGTTCTGGCCCCTCTCCTTGACATATCCAATAGGTCAGTAGATAGGGTAAAAGTCATGGATGAAGTTATGATGGGAGCGGAAGATGAAGACGAAGACATTAAGCTATTTTTAGTAGTTATTGCTTTACTTCTTTTGGAAACTTGTGAGAACGAATTAATAGTTGCGTTTTAATTAACGTGTTACATCTTTTTTGAATATCATATTTCTCTTTTCATTGTGTGAGATTTCCATTCGAAGTATATGTGTATATATTATCTGTGCAAATATAATCCTTACAGGAACCAACGACTCGTTTAGAATGGTTCTAACTTTCGATGGGCATTTTGGGTTGAAATTAAGGCCCATTCCGAGAGGGTTGTTACATATATACACACCTATGAAATATGATGTTCAATATGCAGGTAAAAAATTATGGCAGCAGGTTAATGAAAATTATGGCAGTGCCATCTTCCCAAATAAGTCAATATAAAATATATGGACCAATTCACACTGCCGTATTCCAAGAAACAAATCTGTGGCCGAAACATATGGAATAAATATCACAAATTGAAGCCATGCATACCAAAAAATCAACACAATATATATAGCAAGAAATAAAACTTAAATCAATCAACAAATCAAGCGCAATATGGCAAAGAAGGTAAATCAAACAACAGAATTCGGGAAAAAGAAAATTGAAATACTTCAATAATAAAATCGTGAGATAAACTCACCTTAAATTGGCGCAGAAAAGCATCTTCAATTGCTGTTGGCTGAAGCGAGCTTGTTGGCGACAAACAAATGTAGACTCGAGTTTTCTCCTGCGGTGCTGGTGACTAGAGTTTTCGAAGAAGGCGTAGGCAATTTGATTTTGTAGTGGAAAAGAAACCGGGTTTTAAAACTTAGGGTTTTTGGGGAATTCGAGAAATGGGTGATCAGAGTGGGTGGAGAATGTAGGCCCGGGCATTTACAGGTGATATTTGAAGAGGTGGAGAGGAAAGACGAAAATCGAACTGAGTGAAAACACGACATTGAAATTTTGGAAGAAATGAATTTTTGTTATGGGATGAGCGGAAAAAAGGACTGTGTGAAAATGAAGAAAAGGAAAGGAATTATTTTCGGCTAAAGAACAAAATGAAGAAGGGGGAAAATGATAAAAGAAAAAGAATTCGGTTACCTTTGTATGAAGGAAGAACACAGAGAAAAGGGGATGCATGGAAAGTTAAAGACATGAATGGTGAAAAACAAAAGAACAAGGACACGTTTTAAAATTTTCAACACAATTTTAACAAGTATCAAAATTATTCAGCTAACATGAACAAGCGACAAACCCAATAAACAAATAATTTCTCAAGAGCACATATCATAGTGTTTATACCATGTATACATACTTTTTTATTGTACAAACAATACTAGTGTATTCAATATATTTCAATTTCAAATTTAAATTAATTTTAGAAACTAAATTCAAATATAAATAAATTTATTTAAATTCAGTTTTAATTCCTAAGTTAAATAGAAAATAAAAATTAAATTTCTCAAACAATATATTTAATTAGTTTAAAATTTAAATAAACTCTCACCAAATCAATTCAAAACTAAGTTAAATAGACTTGATTTCAAATTATAAAAAACATCAATTTCTTAAATACCAAATCCAAATTAATTTCCTATTTCAAAACATTGAAAAATCCTGGATCGTTACAGAATCAGTATGTTTCAAAACCAAATTTTCATTTTCAAGAAATTTAATTTTGGCGTTGGATTAAAAATCTATGATTCAAATTTTTTTTGCATTTCAGACTCTAGTTTTTCAAATTCCTTGAATTTCTCAATTTCTTTTTCAAGCTCATTCAAAATTAATTTAGTTTTCAGCAAATTTTCTTTCTCAACAGTTTTATGTTTTGAATTTTTGGCTGTCTTAAAAATTTCCAACTCCTTTTGCAAAACATTAATTTTATGAATTAGCTCATCCTCATGATTTTTCAAAATCAAAATTTCGATTTCAAGCCGTCTAAAATTTTCATTAAGATGAGCAAAATCCTTTACAATTTTTAATAATTTTTGCAATTGGAGTTCTCAAATTTCTTATCGTTTTCAAGTTTTAATTCCAAAACATCGTTTTTACATTGCAACTAAAGGTTTTCAGATTCAAGTTTTTATATTTTGATTTAAGACTATAAATAGTTTTAGTTAAACCATTACAAAGGTAAACCAAATCTTCATATGAAAAATACCCTATCTCATCTTTTATTGAGTCTCCGTCGCTATCGTCATTCGATTCATTTGTAACTACTTTCAAGCATATTTCTGAACTTGAGTTGACCTTTGAGGGTTCTAAGCTACTGTTTTCTTTTCTTCCATATATCACATTGAGAGTTTTCCAGATTTCCTATGAAGTAAAACAATGGGAGATATGGTTATATTGATCATCAGTAATATAAGAATATAAAATATGTGTAGCACAAGAATTTATTACAACATCATCCTTATCTGCCATATCACATCCATCGATAACAATATCCCAACATCTAATATTAACATATTTTTAATAAAATTCAGTTTTTGATTACCAATTTAAAAAAAATCTGTTCAAAAATAGATGGGGATATACCGGAAAAAACTTCGTTGGATTAACAATTAGGAAAACCACTATTAGGGAAAACCGTAACTCTAGAGTTAAAAAATACCTGCTTTGATACCACTTGTAGGATCTAAATTAACCCTAGATAGAGGTGAATAAGGTTTATTGTAGTTTCGCATAATATAAATAAATATCATGGCACAGATCACAGTAGAATAAATAAATACAAAAAATAAATAACATAGAATTTACCCAGCTCCGGAAAACCCCTGCCTACTACTGCATTTCCCAAGATTTCTACTAAGTACTAAAAACAATATCCCATATACAACTACTGTACACTTGAGATCCCTCGCTATTGTTCTAATCCTAAGCTAAAGACCTTATACCGATCACTAACTCAAAGATCGAATTTCCCCGAATTACAATTTAAAGTTAAATAAAATGTGCTGGTTCTGTTTTTCTTTTATCAAATTTGCGTAATATATAAATATCTACTAATATACACTTTTTGCCATGTCTTGAATGCATGTTAATATATTGTTTATAATTGCTGGCGTTCTGGTACATTCGAAATTATGTAATTGCATGTGTATATATGTGTTTAACGAATGTATACATGCTCATTATTGCCATACGTTTGTTGAGTACGTGGCCAGTGTAATGGCATGTTCATTATTTGTTGCTTGGTCCTAACGCACCATGTCTTATGTGTAGTTGTTCCACCATTTGTTATATCGTTTTTAGCTTTATCTAGGATGTTATGCTACTGCCTATGCACATACAGTAGTAAAACTCACATTTGTAAAAGTGTAATAGAAACTAACTATGCCTGCATTGGTCATATTAGATTCTCTTAGGTAGTTGTGTTGCCTTTGGTTTTGACTAACTTACTATGCATATGAATACTTTGGTTCTGACATATATCACGAAATTAAATATTCAACAAACTATTAGGATAAATTATTAAAATTCTTTTTAATTAAAGTTAATTTAATTGAGTAAAGTTAATCCTGACTCAAGTGTTTTATGCTTTCGCATGGAACGCTCGGGTCAGATACGAGTGTTGCAGATTTTGGAGATTTCAGCTATCGAAGTTTAAGCACGTGAAGACACACTTGCTTTGGTACGTTCTCCCATTTTTATTTAATTTTAAATGTACATTTATGTATATTAATTTTCCGCTGAAATTATAATCTTGTATAAATCTGATTTTATTGGAATAAATTTTCTGTTGTGAGGCATTGTTGTCTTTTCTGTTCTGAGATTCTGCGTGTATATTCTGTTTAAACCATGTAAGCTAAATAACTATATGTCGTTTTGAATTTTTCGAGTTGGTTTAATTACCGACTTGGAGCAGTCGAAAAGGCAGGTCATTATAGATGCTAAAAAGACGAAGATTGCTATAAACCTTGTTCAAACTTAATGAAAGAAAATAATGATCTTAAATTTAAAATTCAACAACTTGAAAAAACACTGCCTAAATTTTCTAAGGGGAAAAATCATTGAATATGTTGTTGAAAATCCAATTTTATGCTGGAGACAAGAGTGGACTCAATTTTGTGAAAAGTGATCAAATTGAAAATTTGAGCTCATATAATTTCAAAGGATTTTTTGAATGTAATTGTGATGAGTACTCGTTTAGAAACAATCCAGTTAAACGTGTTTGGATCTCGAAAGATAATAAAATGAATTCGAATAAGACTAAATGAAATTGGGTTCCTAAAGGTACTTTAGTTGATGCTAACGGATTGTTATATAAACAGGTTTGGGTACCAAAACAATTAAACGTTGTTAAGAGTGGTAAAATATCTTTTGTTAGACCACTCGATCCTATCAACAATAAGGTACCCAAGGAGGCTAAGGAACAACTTCAGTAGAGAAATAAAATTCAAGTTGTTCCATATTATTATCAGAGTTTTTTGCCATGATTGTCGAGTTAGAGAATCCACATCGTCAATGGTAAATCAGATATGATCTCTAAACTCATGTTTCTTTTTCTTCTTTTTTATTATTCCTGTTATTCTTCCTTTTATTCTCCCCTTTATTCTTCCTTCTTGTTTATGCTGATTTGTATTGACAGTGCCTCAGTATCTTTGACATATCTTGAACTTCTTAACTTCAAATTGCAAATTCTTGATTTTAAGGAAATTGGATTCATTTATCTAAAACTTTCTTGTTCGATGATTTCCTGATTTTTAAACCTAAATGTAATGTCCTATTTTTCTTAACGACTTTGTTAATAATAGACATTGATTATAAATAAGTTAATGAATATAAAAGGTTATTAAATCCAACTAATATTTAAATAACTTTCTATCTAAAACTAATGTAAGCATATGTATATATGTGTGTAAATATTATATAGGAAATAAAATTGTATATATTATAAGAAATAATTGTATGAATATTTTAGAACTTGGTTTTATATTGCTTAATGAAATTCATACAATCTTTTATTTAAAAACATATGCCTATTATAAATATACTCACACATTTATACACAGACCACGTATGTAAATACAACTTGTATAGATATGATATTTTGGCTTATATCTTTGAATATGATTCTTTATTAACTTTAGAAATTAAGATAATCTTTTAAAATTTAGTCCTATGTAGACAGCTAAGTGAAAACACATGTATGGACACATTCTTCTTTGAACCATAACATGATATTTCTTGCTAGCAAAAGTACAAACTTTGCTACTAAAAACAAAGCTAAAATTAATGTGGTAAAACCCTTGAAATGGCAACAAATCAAAGGTGGATATGGCCGCACGTATGTATGCCATTTTGAAAACATGAAAAGTACAAAATTTATTGAATGAAAAATCTGTTGAAAGCTATATATATATATATATATAAACTATGGTCGACAAGATTTAACTTTTCATGAAAACTATTCGGCTACATTTAATGGCTAAGGCCCAAGAAAAGATGTGGTATATTTTTTGTCAAACCTTGCATGCGCTTTTGGAAGAAATCAAATCGAAATAGGAACCATAATTAACCTAAAGCTATATATCTTGTAATATCAAACTCATTAAAATAAGTAGGGTAAAAGGACCTACACTCGATTAATAAAGCTAATATTTTGCTACTTAATATTGATGAAACTAGGCAGTATAAAAGATTTTTTTGGAAGAACTAGGCAGTATATGTCTATAAAAGCAGTATAAACTCACAATTTCCTCACACATGAGCACTTGAACCTAAGGGATGAAACTAGGCAGCAGACAGGGAACAGAGGAGATTTAACACCAGTGAGTAAACTTATTGTTCTTTTCATCTCTGATTAATATGTATAGGATGTATATTTTTTTTGAATATGTTGTGTTGAGTCGATCATTTGGTTCAAACTTTGAAATGAATGCAAAAACTTAGTCTGGAATTAAAAACAGAGAACCAAAACATTGAAAAGTGAACAAGAATAAACACACCTCTTCCTCTTTGATTACATACATGAATTCATATTGCCTTAAGATTGTGTATATGTTGTTTACATAAACCTGAAGCCATGCTATTTTAAGTCACAACTACCTTGATGAAATTAAAGCTTTAGAAATATACATAAAACTACTGCGCATATATGTAAAAACTGCAGCGTATATACGTAAAAACTGCTGCAAATATATGTAAAAATTCCTGCGTGTATATAAAAAAGCTGCTGCATGTGTGTATATAACCGCTGCGTGTGTGTATATATAACTATTGCGTGTGTATGAGATGCACATATGAATTGCTGCGTGCACAAGCAGTTGTGCTCAAGTGTACATGGTTAGATGAGAAGTAGGATGAGTCGATGTGGGAGGCAAGATATGGTCAGATGAACCATCCACAAGCATAGAAAATCTTGCTCCTGAGAATAATCAGAGGCAACTAACGTTGAAAATGGCTGAAGAGGTTGACTAGATGCATCATTGAGGAGATAAAATATTCAATACCTAGATGAACTGCTCATGTGATATATCTGATTGGGAAGTGTTCGCATGAACGAACAGCTTGGCGTTTACATATGTTCCGTCCATGGGAGAATTGAAGTAGTGTTACATGATGCACTTGAAGTTAAGTATTTGAGGTAGCTGATAAATATGGATGCATGGATTTTCATAAGAGAATGGATGGAGGTAGATGGGAGGTGTGAACATAAAGAAGGGGTATGGATGAATTGATAAATTGGGGTATAGGTGTTGCGTGAAGATGCGTGTTACTGGGCTTAGACTTCAATAAATGAATAAACAGAAGAGAAGCGGTACGAAGAGAGCTGCAGCTTGGAGAAAAGGAGGAACGACAAGGGTATTGGGGGTAAGAATTTAATAAAAGAAGGTGGGCCAAGTTTTGGGCCTCAACAGGCTTCAGCACGTTTTATTTAAATGAATTAAAAAGAAAAAGAATTTATAAAGAAAGTGGGGTACAGAACGCTAAATAGAAAAGAGGGGCATGACATGTTAAAACAAAGGGAGCAAATTATAAGGGGAAGATGCAGCAGTATTATGGGAGGATGGGCCGAGTTTTTGGGCCCTCAAAGGCTTTGACAAGTTTTAAATTAAAGGAAGAAACTAGAAATGAAAAGATAGGAAATATAGCAGTATAATATAAATAGTAGAGAATATAGAAAAGATAAAACAGAAAAGGTAAAGAAAATAAAGAGAGGAAATGGGCCGAGGTAGAATTAGGCTAAGGGAATTTAAATTAGAAAGAAGAAATTAAAAGAAATATAAATGAAAGGAAAATATAGAATATAGAATAGAAATGAAAAGAGAGTTTTAAAATGTGTAAATAATTATACATATATATAAATAAATGATTATTTAAGAATAAAAAGGAAAAGAGAGTGATGATTCCATATTATGAATTTTATTTAACAAATGATCCATAACTCAGTAATTAAAAATATTTGATCAGCTAGTATAATTGATCAGTTTAGATTGATAACTGTGTGTTTAGAAATAAAGCGACGATTTACAAAGTGAGACAAAGATGTTAATTGCAAATAATTGTCGTAATTAACGAACTAATATTATTGTATTAATTGTTGTGTGTAAAGCACGTGCCTTTTAGTTATATAATTACATGTTGTGTGTAGTTGTTTATTTACAGAAGATAGTTAAATATCCGGATTATAAACAATACAAAAATATGCGATTCTATTTGGTCGAAGTTTTTAATTTAAAGAATATCAAAAATGAATTAATAATTCATAGGTATCAAACTATAATTGACATTATTATAGACTACCTGACTAATTCATTTGTGTTGAGCCTTGAATTGTATTAAATAAGATCGTTTTGAGTTGATAACTATTTCCTTTGAAACAAGAAATGTTTTGAGATAAAATAAATATTGAAATCAGTTTTGCTTAAGTATCGATTGACCATAAAAGACATTACGCAGATCGCTTCGAAGAGTTTGGAATTAAAATTCCACTTCGATTCAATTTATACGTCGCATGACAGAGATTATTGAAGATAATTGAAGATGAAGATATGCAAGGGCTATTTTGTTTTATAGAATAGTACCTTCGGTTTGTCCAATCCCAGGACAACTTGTATGGACGAATGTCTGACAGAGAATTTCCATCGGTCACGCCCTTTGATTTTTACGAATATACCAAATTGGTAGGGAGAAGGTAACTTCTCTTTATTTTACACCCAGTGTGTATTTTTATAATCAATATGTGATTACGGATTTGACGATGTGGCATTCAAAGTGAACGGTGTGCAGGTGTTATAGAAGATAATGTAGCCTCAAGCCTCACAACCAGGAAATGACAAAAGTCGGGCATGCAGCATGGCTAGGTGGGTCATTCCCAAGCAGGGTGTATTATCACCATCTAGAGAAATTCCCTTTGGCTTCTTAATCTATATTTCGATGTTGCAGCTTTCGGGACGATTAGCTAGCTACCACCGTGGGGTGATAATATATTCGCTACACCCAGGCTAAATGGGTGGGCAGTCATGTGTGGCCGGGTTGCTAGGCGATCTTATTGAACCCTAGTGTATCCACTCTAGAGTACTCTGATCGGCAGGTGGTCCCATACTTTGTCATAGTTGAAATCCAATCTCCAATAAGCGCCCGCGGTTTTTGACTTTATATTATATATGTGGAGCGTGAGATGCAAGCGTTCCGCTAGATGGTTACTTGTTTGATAAAAACTATTATAATATAGATAATTTTATACCAAAATATTTTGGGTTATAATAAGGTAATAACCATCCATGTTTAGTGTAGGCTGGTTGTGACGACCCATCCCGCACCAACCGACATTTACTCCAAAAGTGCGCTGTACACATGTCCAGTTAGCACGGAACGGTCGTCAGAAGGAAAGAAAGAAGACGAAGAATCGACAAGGAACCTGTAGAATGTCTCTCAACGCATAGAACAAAATATAATAACAACATACTTGACATAAAACAGGTGAGACAGGGCATAAGGCTAAAACAACTATCATAGCAGCGGAAAATGCAAATACAGCTTATGTTTCACATCATCATTATTACAACTTTTCAAACTGTCTCTAAAGGTAAGAGCAAGATAAAGGAGGTACACTACTAATGCCCAAGTAGTGACCACCAACGACACAGGGAGAATATCTATATATATATATATATATATATATATATATATATATATATATATATATATATATATAAAATATGTGGAAGCCTCATGCTCGTCTCTGAATCAGCTACTCGTGCATCACCAGCTAACATGTCTCTAGTCTGGTCGTGAGAGCACCCAGAGTAATAAGAAGAGACATAAAACTCTAGGTCAGACAAAAAGTCGGGTATGAGCGATAAGCAGCCAAACAGAATAATAACAGGTATACTAAACCATACCTGAACCTGGACCTGGAACCAAAGAGTTAGCACTACATACTGTACAACACTCTGAGGTGTCACTAAACAAATGGTGTAAAGATAACGGGGTGGGGGTGTGCATGTCATAGTGATGGCAAACAATCAAACATAGCAACCATCTTCACATCTCTCACTCAGTGCGTAAAGTATACGATATCCACCACTTCGATCACCCAATACTTTGCTATGATCACTTTGCCCCATGAAGTCATAACGGCTTCACTGCACTGATCCATAATCACTAATCCTTCGCTATGTCCACTTTGCCCCGTGGAGTCGTACACACCCCATTGCACTGGCTCATAGCCTTACTAATCATTTACTATGTCCACTCTGCCCCATGGAGTCACAATGGCTCCACTACACTGGCTCATAGTCTTACTACGATCACTTTGCCCCTCGATTCATGATGACTCTACTGCAATGATACGTAGTCCTGCTACGATCACTTTGCGCCTCGAGTCGTGATGACTCTACTGCACTGATACGTAGCCCATTATCCCTTTTCAGTAGTGAATCGAAGTTATGAACGTCTTACAACTCCTTAGCACACATCCCGCAGCAAAGCCCAATCATGAAGTGAACTCATTGGTTCCCAACTGGATCCTGAGCTCTAACTTCCATTTGAACTACCTTTGCATCTCAGGTTATTGGTCATCATCGAATCGGTCTTTATTTAGTTCATGATTATCATATAGGCTCGGGTTCGTCTCAATTCATAGCACCCTCTTCAGATCGGCTCGGATCGGATAGCCTTCACCCATTAGTTCGGATCGGATAGCCTGCCCCATCGGTTCGGATCAGATGACTTCCTCCATCGGTTCGGATCGGACGACTTCCTCCCATCGGTTCAGATCCTTCTCCCCAAGTGCTCCGGGTTAGTTCGAGCCTCTCGAGCTTCTCCATAATGTATTGGTTCGGGTCGGAGCGGCACACAAGGGCATATCGGGTCGGGTTCGGGTCTAGTTCGTCTCGTGAATACAACAACTGGGGGGGAGGGGGGTTTCGGTTCGGGCACTTTTCTCCGATCCGATCCGGATCGACCAAATTCCTACACTTCTTTCCCGCAACTGTTTACACCACTCGACGGCGTTTTCGACCATTCTATCTATTCTAATCAATCACAAAACATATCATACAGTCATAGCAATAAGTAGAAGTGACCTCAAACACCAAAACATCAGTATGATAGGTTAAAATGGATCAAATATAGCCAAAACTCCATATTTTCCCTTAAGCATGTTTAAGCAAAACTAGTGATGTGATTAGTAAAACTTAATCAAATTAACCCAAATTTCTAACAGAGGTCTAAAACATTATTTAAGAATTTATAAATATTTTTCCAGAATTTATTAGTGTATAAATTCGCCAATCATCACTAATTACCCTTAATTAACCATAATTAGTGAGAAATTATGCAAATCACTCACCTTAGCCACAAATAAACCTTAGATCTGAAATAAATCTCTGATATGGCGCGAATACCAATTCTAAACAGCAGCTCTAATCTTGATTTGGTGAAGATTTCCCTTGATTTGATGTTGCTAAGCTTAATCCTTAATTAGAAAGTGATTTGGAGGTGATTTAGAGGTTGGAGGCCATTTTTAGGGTTTCTAAGAGGTAAGTGTAGGCTAGAAAACTGAAAAGGAATGAAACCCTAACTCTTTTCAGCATCCCCATAATCCTATTCCCGAAATGGGTTATGGGCCCATTCACTAATCACCCTATTTGGCCCGGTTAAGCAGTTTTTCACCTTTCAAACCTTATTTCAGTCATATCTCCCAAACGGTAGGGCTGTTTAGCTGTTATGACCACTCTACGGAAAGGTAAACCATTTAACGAATCTAATGGAAGTGGTTTCAGGTCAAAATTCCTTTCCAATCAAAAGTTATGGCCGAAACAAGATCAGCTAGGGGCAAAATGGTCATTTAAAATCGACAAAAAACATGAACATGGGAAATGACCCCAATGGTCGGTTCCCAAAGCTACATGACCATATTTCATATAAGAAAGAAATAAATATTCTACGATCCTCTGATGCGTAGAATGCGGGTTGTTACATTCTCCCCTCCTTAAGAAATTTCGCCCTCGAAATTCCCTAACTAAAACACACAAAGGGTCCCGCATGCCTATCGACCATAGAACAACCATCAAACATGCAAAACAAGCAAAACAAGTCTATCCTAGCATGCGGAATAACTAAATTGCAAAGTAAACCTTACCAGGCAAAGAATTCTGGATACGTCTTCCTAATGCTTTCCTCTGTCTCCCAAGTACAATCATTCTCGTTCTCGCCCCACTGAACCTTGACTAGCTTCACCGCCTTCCTTCGAAGTCGCTTCGTATCGTGCTCGACAATACGAATTGGCTTGCGGTTCCCAACCGCCTCGGGTTCCACTTCGAAGTCCTCTAACTGATCAGGTGAAATAGTCATATCTGGGTCGTGCACGAACTTCCTTAGCTGGGAAACATGAAATACGTTGTGAACTCCTGCCATCTTCTTTGGTAATTCAATTCTATATGCCAAATTCCCAACTTGTTCGAGAATTGGGAATGGGACAACAAATCTTGGTGCCAACTTGCCTCTCCTGCCAAATCATATCACGCTCTTCAACGGAGAAACCTTGACAAACACCAAGTCACCAACGGAGAATTTCAAGTCTCTTCTCCTCTTGTCAGCATAACTCTTCTGCCTATCCTGGGCATCCTTCATCCGTTGTTGAATGATTTTAATCTTATCTAACGTTTCCCTCACCACATCTAGTCCAAGCACAAACTTCTCGCCGGTCTCTATCCAACATGATGGTGAGTTGCACGGTCTTCCGTACAAAGCTTCATATGGAGCCATACCGATACTGGATTGGTATCTATTATTATATGCAAACTGTACTAGATGCAAATGGTCATCCCATGATCCACCAAAATCCAATATACAAGCTCTCAAGAGATCTTCCAATATGCGATTCACCCTCTCTGTCTGACGGTCGGTTTGAGGATGATATGCGGTACTGAGATATAATTCCGACCCTAGAGCCTCTTGTAAGCTCTTCCAAAACCCACTAGTAAACAATGGGTCTCGGTCACTCACAATGCTTTTAGGTACTCCATGAAATCTCACTACCCACTTCATATACAATCCTACTAAATTAGCTGTCGTTCTGGTCGATTTGACTGGTATAAATCTTGCACTCTTGGTCAATCGATCCATAATTACCCAAATGCTATCATGTCCCGATTTAGTCCTTGGTAAACCATCAATGAAATCCATCGAGACTTGCTCCCATTTCCATTTGGGAATTTCTAATGGTTGCAACAAACCACTAGGCTTCTTTTGCTCGGCTTTAACTAGCTGGCAATTCATGCACTTGGATATAAACTTCCCAACGTCTCTTTTCATACCTTCTCAGTAGTAAAGTTTGCTTCATGTCTCGATACATCTTATAACCACCGGGGTGTATAGTCAGTTTCGAGTGATGACAATCCTTAAGCAATTCACCTCTCAAACCATCCACGTTGGGTACAACTAGTCTTCCATTCTTTCGAAGCCATCCTTCTCGAACAAGCCCATACAAATTCATCTCCTCACTGTCGATATTCATCTCTATCTTGGAGATGATTTCCAATAGATTAGGATCGTCCCTCTGACTGGAACCAATCCGCTCAATCAAAGTGGGTATTATTGTCAAACTAGCTAATATCTCTGGATCCACTTCGCACTTTGGTCTGAAATCATACCCTGCGATATACTTTAGTTGCTTCCATTCAGGAAACATAGCCCTAAACTGGCATGTCTCCTACTCAAGGCATCGGCTACCGCATTGCCTTTCCCGGGTGTATATGCGATATCAAAGTCATATGAAGCCAAGAGCTCTAACCATCTTTACTGTCGGAGATTTAGATCCTTTTGAGAGAAGATACTTTAACGATTTATGATCGGTAAACAACTCAAAACTCTCTCCCAAGAGATAATGTCTCCACATCTTCAACGCGAACACGATCGCTGCCAGTTCCAAATCATGGGTAGGATACTTTTTCTCATGCGGATTTAGTTGCCGACTAGCATAAGCTACAACCCTACCTCCTTGCATCCATACAACACCTAGTCCGGTACCAAAAGCATCCGTGTATACCATCATCTCTTCATTCCCTTTAGGAACGACTAATATTGGCGCGCACGCCAACTTTTCTTTTAGACTCTTGAATGCATTCTCACACACTCCGTCCCAGACGTAGGCTTGATTCTTCTTAGTCAATTGAGTCAACGGTGCTGCTATCTTGGAGAAGTCCTGGATAAAGTTACGATAATATCCAGCTAACCCCAAGAAGCTTCTTACGTCTGTTGCATTCTTGGGCGTAGGCCAATCCTGTACCGTAGCCACCTTCGCAGGGTCCACAGCAATACCATTCTATGAAACAACATGGCCCAAGAATCTCACTTTCCTCCTCCAGAAGTGACACTTAGAAAATTTCGCTCTCAATTGGTGTTTTCTCAACACCTCCATCACTATCCTCAAATGTCCCTTGTGTTCTTCCTCTGTCCTCGAGTAAACAAGGATGTCATCTACGAACACAAGAACGAAGTTATTCAACTGATCTCTGAATACTCGATTCATAAGATCCACGAAGTACACTGGTGCATTGGTCAACCCAAATGGCATGACCAACCACTCATAGAATCCAGACGGCGTCCTAAATGCCGTTTTCGGAACACTCTCAGCCGCTACTCGAAGCTGATGAAATCCTGTCGCGAGGTCCAACTGGGAGAACACTCTTGCTCCTTCCAGTTGATCAAACAAATCATCTATCCGTGGTAGAGGATACTTATTCTTCCTCGTCACCTTATTCAACTCGCGATAGTCCACACACAAACGAAGGGAACCATCTGCCTTAATGGCAAACACAATTGGTGCTCCCCATTCGGAGACACTTATTCTAATAAACCCCTTCTTCAAAAGATCGCTTACTTGCACCCCGAGCTCTCGTTGCTCCCTTGTTGTCATAGGACAAAGTGGCATCACTATAGGTCTGGCATCTTTCACTAAATCAATACGGAACTCAATCTCTCGGTGTGGTGGAAGTCCGGTCACTTCCCCGAAGACGTTCGGATACTGGCCAACCATGGGCACATCTGAAACTCATCATGCGGGATGTCGAGGGAATTTATAAAACTATCCATTACCCCATCACTGGGTAGACTACCAAACACTACCCTCCGCCCATCATCCGCCCTAACTGTCACCAAAAAGCCCTCACAGTCTACCACCACCCCGTATCTTTGGAGCAATCGACCCCTAATATAATGCCATACCCAGTAAAGCCCAACACAAAGCAATCACAAACAAACATACATCCATGACTCGATAAGACCAAGTTTCGGCAAATCATACTAAGGTTAGTCAAACCACCAATCGGGTTCGTCACAACCAACGGTCTATCGACTATCTCGGGTTCCAGTCCCAACCTATCTACCAAGTCACTAGATGTGAAGGAACGGGAAGCCCCAGTATCAAACAAAACTCGAACAGGTACATCATGAATAGAAAGCATACCTTGAATGACGACATTCTTTCCTTTCTCCACCGCGGTTGGGGCATTCGACGAAGAAGGAATAGCACCGATAGCATATGCTTTCACAATTTGCTTCTCCTTAAGAGGTTGTGGACATTTATCCTTATGATGTCCCACTTGGCCACAGTTGTAGCACTTCCTATCCGCTGGCTTGGCCCGACACTCTTTGGCATAATGGCCCTTCTTACCACAGCTGAAGCACTCAGCATCTTTCTTGCTCTTTTTCTGGCCATCCTTAGTTTGGTTCTGCTTCCTCGTGTTCTGAGTGTTATTCTTGCCTCCACCGTCTGCTTGCGGCTTCAGCCCTTCTTTAGATGCAACCTCAGTCTTCGACTTAGGGTAAAGACTCTCTGATCTCAAAGCTTTCCCCACAATCGATTCAAAAGTCTCATCGATGTGGTTGATAAGCCTTTCCCCCAAGTATCCATCCAAACCAGTAATGAACTTCTCATTCTTCTTCTCAGGAGTATCGATAAGGTATAATCCATACTTCGACAAAGTGTCGAACTCAGCAATATAGTCCGGGACTGCCCTACCATTCTGCTTAAGCTCCAAGAACTTCCTAAACAATTCCGACTTCGGAGCAGCTGGGATAAACTTGTCGCTAAAGCAAGCCTTAAACTGATCCCAAGTAACCTGATCCTCTGGAGTGGCTGTCTTAATAGCATTCCACTAATTCATCGCTCGCCCTTGCAGCTGACGAGACGCTAGCCTTCTCTTCATCGCATCTTCGATACCCAAGTTATCGAAGATACAATCACAACTATCCAACCAATCCTGAACATCCGTGGCCGACTCCGTTCCATGGAACGGCTTCACACCAAGGTTAGTGTAATCCTTGCACAGCTTGGCGAAATCGGCCCTAGGCACCTGTACTATTGGACCACCACCATTACCGGCATTGGGAGCTGCCCCCTGCACATCCCTAAGCATTTCCCTCATGAGGTTAGTAAGCATCGCCCTCATGTCAGAAACATTTCCATTATTGGCTCCTCTACCAGCACCTCTTGCGTATCGGCTCATCGTTCAATCTGTAAAGAGAAAACGATTAACCATCTCCATAATGGTGCTAGTGCAGTGCGACTTCATCCTTAACTATAATAATAGTATATATAGCTTTTGAAAACCAAAGTAATCACAAATACACACTCTCATATACGTACTATCTCTCCCTAGTGTCTTTCCCTAGGTTAACTACGCAACCTACAGCTCTAATACCAAATGTGACGACCCGCCCCGCACCAACCGACATTTACTCCAAAAGTGCACTGTACACATGTCGCACGGAACGGTCGTCAGAAGGAAAGAAAGAAGACGAAAAATCGACAAGGAACCTATAGAATGTCTCACAGCGCATAGAACAAAATATAATAACAACATACTTAACATAAAACAGGTGAGACAGGGCATAAGCTGAAAACAACTATCATAGCAGCGGAAAATGCAAATACAGCTTATGTTTCACATCATCATTATTACAATTTTTCAAACTGTCTCCAAAGGTAAGAGCAAGATAAAGGAGGTAAACTACTGATGCCCAAGTAGAGACCACCAACGACACAGGGAGAATATATATATATATATATATATATATATATATATATATATATATATATCATACGTGGAAGCCTCCTGCTCGCCTCTGAATTAGCTACTCGTGCATCACCAGCTAACCTGTCTCTAGTCTGCTCGTGAGAGCACCCAGAGTAATAAGAAGAGACATAAAACTCTAGGTCATACAAAAAGTCTGGTATGAGCGATAAGCAGCCAAACAGAACAATAACAGGTATACTAAACCATACCTGAACCTGGACCTGGAACCAAAGAGTTAGCACTACATACTGTACAACACTCTGAGGTGTCACTAAACAAATGGTGTAAAGATAACGGGGTGGGGGTGTGCATGTCATAGTGATGGCAAACAATCAAACATAGCAACCATTTTCACATCTCTCACTCAGTGTGTAAAGTATACGATATCCACCACTTCGATCATCCAATACTTTGCTATGATCACTCTGCCCCATGAAGTCATAACGGCTTCACTGCACTGATCCATAGCCACTAATCCTTCGCTATGTCCACTTTGCCCCATGGAGGCGTACACACCCCACTGCACTAGCTCATAGCCTTACTAATCATTTACTATGTCTACTCTGCCCCATGGAGTCACAATAGCTCCACTGCACTAGCTCATAGTCTTACTATGATCACTTTGCCCCTCGAGTCATGATGACTCTGTTGCACTGATACGTAATCCTGCTACGATCACTTTGCCTCTCGGGTCGTGATGACTCTACTGCACTGATACGTAGCCCATCATCCCTTTTCAGTGGTGATTCGAAGTTATGAATGTCGACAACTCCTTAGCACACGTCCCGCAGCAAAGCCCAATCATGAAGTGAACTCATTGGTTCCCAACTGGATCCTGAGCTCTAACTTCTATTTGGACTACCTTTGCATCTCCGGTTATTGGTCATCATCGGATCGGTCTTTATTTAGTTCATGATTATCATATAGGCTCAGGTTCATCTCATTTCATATCACCCTCTTCAGATCGGTTTGGATTGGATAGCCTTCACCCATCAGTTCGGATTGGATAGCCTCCCCCATCGATTCGGATCGGATGACTTCCTCCATCGGTTCGGATCGGACGACTTCCTCCCATAGGTTCGGGTCCTTCTCCCCAAGTGCTCCAGGTCAATTCGAGCCTCTCGAGCTTCTCCATAGTGTATTGGTTCGGGTCGGAGTGGCACATAAGGGCAGATCGGGTCGGGGTTCGGGTCCAGATCATCTCGTGAATACAACAACTGGGGGGGGGTTCGGTTCGGGCTCTTTTCTTCGATCCGATCCGGATCGACCAAATTCCTGCACTTCTTTCCAGCAACTACTTACGCCACTCGATGATGTTTTCGACCATTCTATCTATTATAATCAATCACAAAACATATCATACAGTCATAACAACAAGTAGAAGTGACCTCAAACACCAAAACATCAATATGATAGGTTAAAATGGATCAAACATAGCCAAAACCCCATATTTTCCCTTAAGCATATTTAAGCAAAACTAGTGATGTACTTAGTAAAACTTAATCAAATTAACCCAAATTTCTAACAGAGGTCTAAAATATTATTTAAGAATTTACAAATATTTTTCCAGATTTTATTAGTGTATAAATTCGCCAATCATCACTAATTACCCTTAATTAAACATAATTAGTGAGAAACTATGCAAATCACTCACCTTAGCCATAAATAAACCTTAGATTTGAAATAAATCTCTGATATGGCGCGAATACCAATGCTAAACATCAACTTTAATCTTGATTTGGTGAAGATTTCCCTTGATTTGGTGTTGCTAAGCTTAATCTTTGATTAGAAAGTGATTTAGAGGTTGAAGGCCATTTTTAGGGTTTCTAAGAGGTAAGTAGAGGCTAGAAAACTGAAATGGAATGAAACCCTAACTTTTTTCAGCCTCTCCATAACCCTATTCCCGAAATGGGTTATGGGCTCATTCACTAATCACCCTATTTGGCCCAGTTAAGTAGTTTTTCACCTTCCAAACCTTATTTCAGCCATATCTCCCAAACGGTAAGTCCGTTTAGCTAATATGACCACTGTACGGAAAGGTAAACCATCAAACGAATCTAATGGAAGTGGTTTCAGGTCAAAATTCATTTCCAATCAAAAGTTATGGCCGAAACAAGATCAGCTAGGGGCAAAACGGCCATTTAAAAATCGACAAAAATCATGAACATGGGAAATGACCCCAATGGTCGTTTCCCAAAGCCATATGACCATACGATTTCATATAAGAAAGAAATAATTATTTTACGATATTCTGATGCGTAGAATGCGGGTTGTTACACTGTCTCACTATTATCTTTTCTTTTGAAAGGTTTTTCTAAAGTTAAATCAATTTGTTCTCATAAGAGAAAAACTCCGTTCCATGTTATCTTGCTTTCAAACTGTTTAAAATTGTTTACTCACACCAGTCCCCTGACTGACCCAGAGTTCATTTTTTTGTGTTTTCCTAAGCTCTTGGGTACTCATCACATTTTTTATGAGTAGACAAGTGATCCAGGTAGTCAATGAAAATCTGTTGGAGAATTTTGGACCGGAAATCATGGATTCAACTTATTAGTTATATCTATATCTAAGTATCAAGTTTGTACGTTGTATTAGGCCCGTAATCAAGTATAATGTATTATGATGAAATATTTTATGATGTAATAAACTTTGATATGTAATATATTATGTGATATTATATTTTGTTAAATTCCGCTTTGATGTTCTAATGTTCTTGTTAGTTCTATTCTCTATCTATTCTTTTTCTTTACAAATGACACGATTTCTGAGGTCATCGAAAGTCGGGCCGTCACAGTTGGTATCAAAACATAAAGTTAACTGAATGCCTAGGCTCTGGGTGAGTATTGAGAGAGCGTATTTGAAAATTTAAACTATTATATATATATATATATATATATATATATATATATACTTAGTATAGATCAACTCAAGATATCGACTTGAGTTAATTTTAAAATATCTCCCGATTAGGTATCAATTATAAAACTTTATAATCAGATAATTGAGAATGAGTTCTCATTGAAGAAGAGGCCGAGGAGCAAGTAGGACAACCACAATAACCAGTGGAAGGAGTCAAATGAATTAGAGTCAACCTCAGGATAATTTAAATGGAGATAAATTGAATTAGGATAGTACTGGGTAAAATTAATATGAGAAACGAAGTTGAATAAAAAATAGAATTTCAAAGTATTAATTGGATTAAAAATGAGTTTGTCACGATAACGTGGGTCGTAATTTAAACTTAAATTTAATATGTAAGATTCACTTTGAATTAGAATTCTTTGAAACGTAAATTTATCTTGAGTTCTAGTTAATTATTTAAGGAATACATCTGGAAAGTGTGATAAGTAATTACGGATGTATGTTATAGGTGTTTGACTTTAGTTAAAGCTGAAATTTACTCGTTAATCTTTAATTTCGGGGACGAAATTCTTTTAAGGGGGTTGGATTGTAATATCCCTCTTTTCTTAACAATTTTGTTAATAACAGACATTGATTATAAGTAAGTTAATAAATTTAAAAGGTTATTAAATCCCACTAATATTTGAATAACTTTCTATCTAAAACTAGTGTAAGCATATGTATAGATATGTGTAAATATTATATAGGAAATAATATTGAATATATTATATGAAATAATTATATGAATATTTTAGAACTCGATTTTATATTGCTTAAGGAAAATCATGCAATCTTTTATTTAAAAACATATGCCTATTATAAATATACTCATACATTTATACATAGACTACATATGTAAATACAACTTGTATAAATATGATATTTTGGCTTATATCTTAGAATATGATTCTTTATTAGCTTTAGAAATTAAGATAATCTTTTAAAATTTAGTCCTATGTAGATAGCTAAGTGAAAACACATGTATGGACACATTCTTCTTTGAACCACAATAAGATAGTAAAAGTACAAACTTTGCAGCTAAAAAAAAGCTAAAATTAATGTGATAAAACCCTTGAAATGGCAACAAATCAAAGATGGATATGGTCGGACCTATGTATGCTATTTTGAAAACATGAAAAGTATAAATATTAATGAATGAAAAATCTATTGAAAGCTAATACTGCAGCAAATATGTATAAACAACTAAAACTATGGTCGACAAGATTTAACATTTCATGAAAACTATTCAGCTGCATTTAATGGCTAAGGCCCAAGAAAAGATGTATATATTTTGTCAAACCTTACATGTGCTTTTGGAAGAAATCAAATCGAAATAGGAACCATAATTAACCTAAAGCTATATATGATGTAATATCAAACACATTAAAATATGTAGAGTAAAAGGACCTACACTCGATTAATAAAGCTAATATTTTACTACTTAATCTTGTCTATCAAAGCAGTATAAACTCGCACTTCCCTCACACATGAACACTTGAACCTGAGGGATGAAACTAGGGAGCAGACAGGTAACAGAGGAGATTTAACACCAGTGATTAAACTTTTTGTTCTTTTTCATCTTTGATTAATATGTATAGAATGTATATTTTTTTGAATGTGTTGAGTTGATCATTTGTTGAGGGGTTAAGTTTGTGGTTGTGTAGTGGAGTTTTGTTTCAAGTAGAGGAGTAGTTCGGTTACTGCTGCTTGGATTTTTGTAAGAGAATGGATGGAGATAGATGGGAGGTGTGAACATAAAGAAGGGGTATGGATGAATTAATAAATTGGGGTATAGGTGTTGCGTGAAATGCATGCTGTTGGGCTTAGACTTAAATAAATGAATAAACAGAAGAGATGCAGCATGAAGAGAGCTGCAGCTTGGAGAAAAGGAGGGACGACAAGGGTATTGGGCGTAAGAAATTTAATAAAAGAAGGTAGGCCAAGTGTTTGGGCCTCAATAGGCTTAAGCACGTTTTATTTAAATGAATTAAAAAGGAGAAAAAATTATAAGGAAGGGTTACAGGACGTTAAATAGAAGAGAGGGGCATGACTTTTTAAAACAAAGGGAGCAAATTATAAGGGGAAGACACAGCATTATTATGGGAGGATGGGCTTAGTTTTTGGGCCCTCAAAGGCTTTAACAAGTTTAAATTAAATGAAGAAAGTAAAAGAATAAAAAGAGTGAGAATGGTTGGGCAAAAGAATATTGGGCCAGAAAGTAAAATTGGAAAGGGAAAGAAGAATGGGCTGAAGACACTGGGCCAGGTTGGGCTAAAGGAAATAAATTAGAAATGAAAAGATAGGAAATATAGAAGTATAATATAAATAGTAGAGAATATAGAAAAGATAAAATAGAAAAGGTAAATAAAATAAAGAGTGGAAATATGCCGAGGTAGAATTAGGCCAAGGGAATTTAAATTAAAGAAGAAATTTAAAGAAATATAAATGAAAGGAAAATATAGAATAGAAATAAAAAGTGAGTTTTAAAAAGTGTAAATAATTATACATGTATATAAATAAATAAATAAATTATTATTTAAGAATAAAAAGGAAAAGGGAGTGATGATTCCACAATATGAATTTTATTTGAAAAATGATTCATAACTCAGTAATTAAAAATATTTGATCAGCTAGTATAATTGATCAGTTTAAATTGATAACTGTGTGTTTAGAAATAAAGCAACGATTTACAAAGTGAGACAAAGGTGTTAATTGCAAATAATTGTCGTAATTAACGAACTAATATTATTGTACTAATTGTCGTGTACGAAGCACGTGCCTACTAGTTATATAATTAAATGTCGTGTGTAGTTGTTTATTTACAGAAGACAGTTAAATATCTGGATTATATACAATACAGAAATATGCGATTCTGTTTGGTCGAAGCTTATAATTTAAAGAATATATGAAATGAATTAATAATTCACAGGTATCAAATTATAGTTGACATTATTATGGACTACCTGAGTAATTCATTTGTGTTGAGCCTTGAATTGTATTTAATTAAATCGTTTTGAGTTGATAACTATTTCCTTTGAAACAAGAAATGTTTTGAGATAAAATAAATATTGAAATCAGTTTTCCTTAAGCATCGACTGACCGTAAAAGACATTACGCTAATCGTTTCGAAGAGTCCAGAATTAATATTCCACTTCAATTCGATTTATTCATCGCGTGTCAGAGATTATTGAAGATAATTGAGGATAGAGATATGCAAGAGCTATTTTGTTTTACAGAATAGTACCTTCGGTTTGTCCAGTCCCAGGACAACTTGTATGGACGAATGTCTGACTGAGTATTTCCAACGGTCACGCCCATTGATTTTTACGAGTATACCAAGTTGGTGGGGAGAAGGTAACTTCTCTTTATTTTACACCCAGCGTGTATTTTTATAATCAATACGTGATTACGGATTTGACGATGTCGCATTCAAAGTGAACGGTGGACAGGTGTTCTAGAAGATAACGTAGCCTCAAGCCCCACAACCAGGAAATGAAAAAAATCGGGCACGCAGCATGTCTAGGTGGTTCATTCCCAAGTAGGGTGTATTATCACCATCTAGAGGAATTCCTTTCGCCTTCTTAATCTATATTTCGATGTTGCAGCTTTCGGGACGGTTGGCTAGCTACCACCGTGGGGTGACAATATATTCGCTACACTCAAGCTAAATGAGTGGGCGGTCATGTGTGGCCGGGTTGCAAGACGATCTTGTTAAACCCCGGTGTATCCCTTCTAGAGTACGCTGATCGGCAAGAGGTCCCATACCTTGTCATAGTTGGAATCCAATCTCCAATAAGCACCCACAATTTTTGATTTTATATTATATATGTGGAGCGCGAGATACACGTTCCGCTAGATGATTATTTATTTGATAGAAACTATTATAATATCAGATGATTTTGATATCAAAATGTTTTAGGTTATAATATGGTAAAAAAACGTCAATGTTTATTTGTAGGCTCTTCTTACTATTATCTTTTCTTTCGAAGGGTTTTTCTAAAGTTAAATCAATCTATTCTCATAAGAGAAAACCCCGTTCCATATTATCTTGCTTTCAAACTGTTTAAAATTGTTTGCTTACACCAGTCCCCTGACTGACCCAGAGTTTATTTTTCTGTGCTTTCCTAAACTGTTGGGTACTCATAACAATTGTTATGAGTAGACAAGTGATCCAGGTAGTCAATGGAAACCTGTTGGAGAATTTTCGACTGGAAATCATGGAGTCAGCTTATTAGTTATATCTATATCTAAGTATCAAGTTTGTACGTTGCATTGGGCCCGTAATCATGTATAATGTATTATGATGAAATATTCTATGATGTAACAAACTCTGATATGTAATATATTATGTGATATTATATTGTTAAATTCCGATGTGAGATTATGAAGTTCTTGTTAGTTCTATTCTCTATCAATTCTTTTTCTTTATTAATGACACGACTTCTGGGGTCATTGAAAGTCGGGCCGTCACACTAAAATTGTAAATATTTGCAATTCTTTTGAAGTTTAATTTTTTGACAGTTCCCTGAATTTCTAAAAGTGTTATAATATTTTGTATATTTCTCAAACATTGTTTCTCAAAAATTTGAAATTTTTGGAGTTCTGTAAAGCTATTGAAATTTCACACATTTTTGTTTTTTTGTTTTTCTTCTAATTCTTCTTGGGAAGACATGAAAAACTACACTTATCATAGCACACTACTTGAAATCTTCTCTTGATAAGTTGTGATAATTTCATTGTTTTTGGCTTGGCTTGACTCTTTTGATTTTAAAATCAATTGTGATTGATTGTATATTGAACCTCATAAATATGATACTTGGACTTGATTTCTGAAAATATATTTCATTCAAGTGATTTCAAATTACTCGCTTTTTATTTAGATTATGGACTGTCTCTTGGGATTGTTGTAAATATTCTAAAAAATTATTTTATG
This sequence comes from Allium sativum, assembly GCA_030737875.1. Taxonomy (NCBI): domain Eukaryota; kingdom Viridiplantae; phylum Streptophyta; class Magnoliopsida; order Asparagales; family Amaryllidaceae; genus Allium; species Allium sativum. The sequence continues at coordinate 221,413,827 of CM060918.1, read as the reverse complement.
AATCTTGTTCTGAAATTGAAAGATTGCACCTCTCATATATCGAACTGAATTGCAATAATTGTTTGCTTAGGCTTGGTGATTGGATGATAGGTTGAAAAATTAGTTTATAGGCTCCATTAACTTCTATGAGCATTCTAGACTTACAAGTGGTATCATCTTAGAAGTATTGAAACATTTCTCATCCCATTGATTGCTTTTTTAAACTTATTTTCAACTTGTATAGTTATTTCAGATTCCCTCTTTAAATTGTTATTTTCAATTTTAAAATCATTTTTGATTATTTATTCAAAATTGAAATTGTTGACTAAATTGAACTATTTTGGAACTCATCAAAATTATTATTAGATTTATGAAATTGTGATGAGTTGTGACTATAGCATATTTCACGACAAGAGGAGATTTTATTTAAATTCTCGTGATGATTGGACAAATTTTATACTACCTTTGGATTGGTGCTTATTTCACGATCATCTTCCTTTTCTACCTTCTTTCTGTCATTCATCATGGTTTTATTTAATGTGGAATGTATTTGTTTCATTAAGGAAAGTTTAGTTTCAAAATTTATGATGGAATTGTGACTATAGTATTTTTCAGAATGAGAAAGAGCTGAAAATTTTCAAAAATCCTGGTATGGTTGAACAAGTTTCATAATATGATCAATTTAGAGATTTATTTCACGACCATTTCTGTCCCTACAATATTTCTATCATTCATTATGATTTTATATAATGAGGGGATTTTTATATAATAGGTGTTGCTCTAATCTAATTTAAAGAACCTATACGGTCATGCATGGTTAGAGAAAGCTTATAATTTAAGTTGCAACTGACATCATTTAAATGTCCTTATGGTTATACATGGTTAGGTTTCTCTTAAAATTAAAAAAAAAGGAAAATAAAATTTAAAAAAAGGAAAGGAAAAGAAAATCATATATATATATATATATATGAAATCCTCCTTGTTATGTAAAAGCCGACCTATCAATCCATTTTCTAAAATGTGAAATGTGTTACTATTTTATGATATATGATGAATTTTTGGTTGATAGTTTTGGGATTAGCGATATTTGATTTGTCTCTTGACTTGAATTTATTATTATATCAAATCCATTGTTATTTTGTGCTCAATTTTAAATTTTTTTTGAATTTTTTTGGAATTCATATTCGTGTATATAAAGTTTTATAACTGCCTCTATTTTATAAAATTCATCGTAAATCCATCATTCTAAAATGTTAAATTTTCTCTAGCTTGAAGAATATTATGATTTTTGTTGGATTAAATAAGGTTTACGATATATATTTCCCTCGTGATTTGAATTTATGTTTCCAGTCTATATTCATCACTATTTCAATTTCTATATCCTTTTAATGATAACAAAAGGGGTAGAACGGTTAAGATTTTGATTGATGAGTGAATAATTCAAGAATATTTTAATATTGGAAATACAAATTTTTATTTAAACTCACTCATATGCACATATACAAGGGAGTTTAGTTGTGATGGGGGCATATAAATAGAGGGAGTACTACAATCCACTGTCAAACACATTTATCACATTCAAAATCTTTGTGTATGTTTGTCATCATCAAAAGGGGGAGATTATTGAATATAACAATATGACTTTTGTTTGATGATAATAAACATATATATTATTTTCTAAATGTGTGAGTAATTTTACCATTTCATATTTCATCTCACACAGAAACAAATATTTATTGAATATAATACTACTGCACAACAATTCAATATCCAAACAGATTAAAATAAATATTATAATTCAACATTTGAATTGGCACATATTTATAACTCCACTATTGCACATCTCACTGTGATATAATGCATTCACTCCTCAATACAGTTCACTCATTTCACTCTGTTACATATTGGTTCTCTATATACATTCATACCGAGACACACTTTGTCTTCATGTACTTCAATATCCAGTCTAGTCACCTTCATACCTGTCACAGAGACACACATAGTAAATTGGAACAAAATAGAATTATTTGTAGGCAAATATAAATTTATTTTAAATTTTATTTGCCTTAGATTTTTGGTGTGTTTATCACCATCTTTCTAGACTTGGTCTGATATGTAAATATATTTATTTGAGTCTAGACTACTTGTAATATTCACAGTGATTCACTGTAAATATCACAACTTAGGCTGAATAACCGGTGCTTGTAGATCAGCCTCAACACAGCCATAGTGGTCTACTGATCAAGAGGAGCCTCAACTCACATTTGTTGTCTGCTAATCTTGACCATCCACGACACATCGTATAGTAGTTTGCTGATGTAAATTGAGATTCAGGTACATGGTGCAGTTGAATAAGAGTGACCAAAACAAAAAACTAGTTTACATAAATGAACCAAGCAGTAAACGCAATCAAGTATGAAGCATCAACAAAAAGTGGCAGTTACAACATTCACATGTTCAGCCTAGGGTCAAGGCAATTACATAATGGTATAGCATGGCTCAGGAGTTTCAAGAAAGATGCAACACAGTGTATCAAACATGTGCAACCAAGCCGGGTATATGGGAAGTACTCAATCACAAGCCAGAAAAATGAGATGATCAAAGACATGTGACACATAATATAAACACACACATACACACACACAACAATGTGTGTGTATATGTGTGTGTGTGTATGTGTGTGTGTATATATATATATGGTAGTGGACACTATATTGAAATGCAAATGCAAACTGGTTCATCTCAAGCTCAAGTGAAATGCAAAATGGGAAATGCAAGTGCAAACTGGTTCAGCCCAAGCTCAAGTGAAATGGGAAATCGCATGCAAATTGTGTCATGGCAAATGCAAACCAGCAAGAATGGACATGTACATGTACACACATGTCAATGAAAGATAGTTAATGTAGAAAGCACAAATACATATATACAGGCAGATCTCATGTCAATGTCAGACGTCAAGTACATGCAGATGGAAGCAACACAGTGGTTCATTAACACAAGTGCATCAGCCAAACAAAGTCTGGCACACAAGGGTAACAAATTCAAAACAACAAGGGCTGGTAGCAAATTGTACACAAGAGTATAAATGGGAAGTGCATATTTCAAAGCAAGCACATAAACATGGTCAGGTTAGCAAATTTATGGGCACCAGTTGTTTGACACTTTTCTATGGACTAGAAAATCCCAAGTTATGTATAACAAATGCAAGTGCACAGATGTGTAGTATGTAGGTCGAACACAGGGACGAAAATTAAAATTTACTCATTATATAATCTCGTGGGCAAGTTAGACAGAATCTAGGGATTTTTGTTTGAAAACAAAAAAAATTGAAACTGCAATTTGGTTTAGAACAAATATAATTGAACTGACGACCAAATCACAATTATCAACTAAAACAAGAAGAGCAAGTAAACTTGTATTGAATTCACTATAGATTTGAATCTAATCAATTCTATATTAAATTCAATGCTACCTAAAAAAGCAGAATAAAATGCAGAAATAAAAATTACATAATAGAAATAACAAACAAAATGTAAAATTAGGATTACCACTGAAACTAATCAAACGATCAATCACCAATGAAAAAAATTGCAAAGACAACTTGTTCTCTATCAAATCTAATTGTATAAACGACACAAGTTGCTTGAAAATAAAAATGCAGAAAAATAACAGAAAAGAAGAAGCTTTATTAATGGACAAGTTACAGAAAAAGGTACCGAGGTTTACAATGAATACAATGGGTATTTATAGAAGATGTATTCTCTTATCTATGTAAATATTGGGCTTAAGAAAAATCTATGGAAATATTTTCTTTACAAAGACAAAAGACATGATTGGATTCTGAATTGTTGATGACCCTATCAAATCTTATCTACATGGCAAGTGAATATAAATGATTTCCTTTGATTTCCATGCGACGAATATACCCAACACTTTAAATATTTATTAGTGCATATATTATATACATACATATGAATATATATATATATATATAATATACCACTAATCCATATATTTTTTAGAGCAAGAGAGGCAGTGTGTATATATCCATGTTCCTTTCTTCAGCAAAAATAAGGCTTGATAGGGATTGGACTCAAGTCACTCTATCCAAATTTTCAGGCCTTTACCAGTGTGCTACAGGATCCTTTGTGATTGAAAACATGTTGATTCTGAAAAGTAACATATTTCTATTCAAATGATCTTTGATTGAGGTAGAAGAGAATATTATTGACAATATGTGAAAATACACATAAATACCCAAAATAACATTTATTTATATATAATAATGATAAGATATGGGAATAAAAATAAACATTTTTACAAGTTAATCAAATACCCCACACTTATCTGTTAATCGTCCTCGAGCAAAATAGAAATGAAAAACTAAACCTGTAGGTCATACTTTCCTAGGAAACATGATTGCATTGAGCATGCAACAAGCCGTTAAAACACTAGGTGTCCCTAGTAGGACGAGTGGTGTCTCGTTAGGGTTTTCAGCGGATACTACCCACAAAAAAATCCTAATGTAGCATGTTATGGTTCAAATGCACTACATGAATGCAACAGACATATGCAAATGAAAATACGACTTATTTTAGAAAAGTTGCAATGTAGCAACATACAACTCAGAATCAATCGATAGATATTTTTGGTTCCTCAACTCGTCACAAATTTTCAACATACTACAAGTTTTCAAACATTAAATTCTAGTTTGGCCAGTTGGTTTGGTTGATAACATAGTGCAACAATGAATAAATTCTTAGTTTTCTTGTCATGGTTTGCAATGTAGTATTCTTTCCTTATGTATGGCTAGTCAAATATGTAAGGTCAGGAAGTGTTTGCGCATCATTGCTTGTTCTTTGTCTTTATAAAAAATAAAATTTATTACTAATAACATACACTAAACTTTAAAGACTAAGGTATAACACCTGTGCATTGCTTTGCGGGATGACATGAGAGTTTAGGACATAGCTTGGCAGATTGTGCAGACCGGTGCTGACTTTGTCAACAAGATGTCGGTAATCCTTAGGTGTCCAACTCATAAAATAAGACCAAGGTATACCACACATGCACTGTCTTGCAGGCTGACATGAGAGTTGGGAAAGAGCTTGGCAGGGTTTGCATAGCAACGCTAGATTTACTGTAATTGTTGGATACCCTTGGACTATTATTATTCTTGAATATAAGAAGAAGGGAGAGTTATGCAAATTTAGCTTAACACAACTTACATTTAAAGATTCAAAAAGTCAATACATGTACTTTAAGTCATCCGCAAATTAAACAAAGACTACAATTTATAATAAATTTCATGGTCATCACCTAATAATCTTCCTATATATTGGTTACACTATTATCGCTCGTAATTCAAATTTCGTTATATTTCTTATTCGATTTTAGTTTGAGAGAAAAAATTACTATCAACTGACCTAAAAAATTGTTAACTTGCTTCATTGTACCAATCTAAAATGAGTTGTGTTTCTAAAAAAAATTGGCATGTTTCTATGGCAAAAAATGCATGATAGTCCTATCTAAATGCATGAAAAGGATAAGAAAAAAATTAAAAAAGAATGCAATGCATACTTCTCCCCCCTCCTCTGGTCAAAACAGTGTCCACACTATAACACGTTTTTCTAAATTTGAAAGATAGTAGCAAAAGGCGGATTAAATGCAAAATAATTTGTAAAATAAAATGCAATGTATCAACTATACGCATGTGAAAATAGTATGCAAGATGAAATATATGAAGATGACGAATGGTTTGCAAAGAATGAAATTTCTTTCCCCCCACACACTTTCCTTTATCGAAAATGTTGCGTGATGACTTCCTATCTTATTTTTGAAGCATAACAGGTATGTCAATAAATTCAGAAATAAAAATCTTTCCGGTGAAAGTTTATCGTGACAATGATTCATGTCATTTAGGATAAAATTACTACAATACCATACACTTGAGCGTTTAACCATAATTTCTTTTTTTGATATGGAATTAAGGTTATCTTCGAGGTATACTCCAAATTCGTCATTTAAAAATTTAAGCTCATTCGTAAATAGTTCTTCAAAAACATAAAGGATATGTCTATTGAGATAGGAGAATCATAATGACTTTCATTCATTTCAAAAAATATTTAGAAGTGGCTTCTATCCTAAAATAGTATACAATACTCAGTTGTATTATGTGGGTTCAATTAGAAGGGGGAAGAGGGACTTATAGTCGTTCACATATAGTATAAATACAAAGTGATATAACCAATATTTTACAGGTAGTATGCAACCTCTTTTCCTAATAGTTCAATAAATTGAACTAATAAATATTTGCGATCCAATAATAATAGACACTCAAGTTCATAAAGCATGCTTTTCAATTATAACTATTTTTTCTATGAGCTCGTATTTCGGACCTAAAGCCAACGTCCAATTGAATTTTTGAGTTGAAATCCAATGGAAGATGATTTTTGTTATGAAAATTTATTCCTAACTAAACGATTCAGAAAATTCTGTCAATACAACAATCAAGGAATAATAATTACAGAAATAATTTTTTTACAAGAAAGCCATGGCACTTGTAGAAAATCTTTACAAGTAATTTCTGTTTTTGTTTTTAAGCAGCGGCAACACTAGTAAAGTTTAGAAAATTTTACAGCAGCGCATGGTTGTCGATCCAAAGCAATTAGGTAGAGTCAGCGATTGTAACATCCCATAAATTTCGAACACTTAAGTTATTGAATTTAGATTTAATTATCGAGTATAATATGGTTTTAAAAATAATGTACGATAATAATGAATGGTTCAATATGATTTTTAATAAAAAATTATCACGAAGCTGGGGTATCAATGATATATAAGTTACATTTAATTTGAAAACAATGTGTAGGTTCTAGGTTAAACAAATTTTGGCAACACACATGTATATATCTTTGGCTATTGTATTTAATACATTGCCTCTCTATTCAAAATGTAATGTTTAGGAATTTGGAATGGGGACTTGATGTTCTAACCTTCATTAATTAATTTATTTTGAAATGTGAATGGTCATTACAGTTGGTATTAGAGCTTCGGTTTACACAAAGTTTAGCTTATGGTGTTTAATAAGAATCTGTCAATAAAATTACTGTAGAGAGAGCGTAATTTGAAATATAAATGATTATGAAACTAATATTTTAAAGATTAGCTCAGCCGGAGCCTGGTGTTATTTGAAATTAATAAATTTTGAAATAAATTATTTTGAAACGGATAAATTATTTTTAAAACATAAATCCTTTTGAAATATGCTATTTTGTCTTATATATATTTGGAAATCAAGAATGTTTCAAAACGATCTGAAATTTATTTTCATAAGAACCTGACTTTTTTTTCAATTTGAAACGATTTTATGAAAAATTTGATTTAGAATTTGAAAAGCTTGAATTTTTACAATACTTGATTGAAAATTTGATAGAAATCGTCTTTCTGATTTTTTAATTATTGAATGAAAAATTATTTTCGAGCTATTTGGAATATGATAAATAATTTATACAGGAAAATATTTACGAGGACAAAACTGAAGGCCCTTTTATCCATAAGGACGGCCCACTAAAATTTTACTCAGAAGGACAATACATTGAAAAATAATTTTGGCCGCTACTTTTATCTTCTCCCTCTCTCACGTCGGCCGCTACTTTCAACTTCTCCCTCTCTCACGTCATTCTCGATTTCATCTTAAATCACGAAATCATAAAATCAGAAAACGCGAAATCACGAATTTCAGAAAATAATAAAATCGAAATTCGAAATAAAAGGAAAACATCACAAGATCAAAATCGAGAAGAAAATCATTTGAAACCCTAAAAAATAAAATAAAAATGTCGATCAACAAAATCCCAATGGAAATCAGAATTGAATGGAATAAAAATATTTTACAAACGATGGAAATCACAATTGAAGAAGTCGAAATTGTTGAAACAATTTTTTTAGATTGGAAATGTTTTTTTTTTTCATTTTACCAGTACAGCAGTTCGTAGGTATCATTTTCGTATTTTTGTAGTTATCATTTTTCCTGTTTTTAACTTTATAACGTAGCAGCAGTTTTTAGTTATCATTTTTCTATTTTTTTAGTTATCATTTTTCCTGTTTTAACTTTAAAAACGTAGCAGCAGTTTTTAGTTATCATTTTGCTATTTTTTGTAGTTATCATTTTTACCGTTTTAACTGTGTTTCATGTTTTTTCAGGAGATTTTGTTGCAGTGTTAATTTTGAAGTTATATTGTTGTATCAGCTTTGAAACTAAGTCGAACTTTTTTCATTTTAATCAATAAAACTGTGATATAAATTTTTTTCCCATTATTTTATCTTCAAAACATTGCATCAGTATTTAGGTATCATTTTTCTAATTTTTAAGGTGTCATTTTTTCTGTTTTAACTGTGTTATGTGTTGTTTTGATGTGATTTTATTGCTGTGTTAATTTTGAAACTGTTTTTTTGCATCAATTTCGTCACTCAGTCGAACGTATTTCGTTTTATTCAATCAAACTGTGAAGTAAACAATTTTTGCATTAATTTTTCTTAAAAACATTGATGCAGTTTGTAAGTATCATTTTCCTATTTTTTGAGGTATCATTTTATATGTTTTATTCAATCAAACTGTTATGTTTTATGTTATATTTTGTTATCGGTTTTATAAGTTGGTACGGCTAAGTTAAAGTTTTTCTCATTTTCAGAGTTCATGAATATCAGTTTTTTAATATTGTAGGTATTCATTTGTTTGTTATATTTTTTCATTAGTTTTTCTTCAAAACATTGAATCAGTTATTAGGTATCAGTTTTCTATTTTTTTGAGTATCAGTTTTAATGTTTTAACCGTGTTTAAGTTTTTTTTCATGTGATTTTTTGTTGTATTACAGTGAAAATGATACCTTAAAAAAATATAAAAATGATTCCTTCAAACTACAGTAATGTTTGACATAACAGAGAAATTACACTAAAAATGATACCTTAAAAAATATAAAAATGATACCTTAAAACTGCTTTGATGTTTAACATAACACATAAACTACAATAAAAATGATAGCTAAAAAAATAGAAAAATGATAACTAAAAACTGCTGCAATGTTTTAAAGTTAAAACAGGAAAAATGATAACTAAGAAAATAGAAAAATGATACCTACAAACTGCTATACTATTAATGATTAAAAAAAAACATTTCCAATCACGAAAAAATTATTTCAACAATTTCGACTTCTTCAACTGCGTTTTCCATCATTAGAAAAATATTACTATTCAATTCAATTGTGATTTCGAATGGATTTATGTTGTTCGACAATTTTTTTTTCTAGGGTTTTTGTTTCTCGCGATTTTTGTTTCGAATGCTTTTCTATTCGATTTCGATTTCGTGATGTTTGAATTCGATTTCAAATTTCGTTTTTGTTTTATTCTGAAATTTGTGATTTTGCAATTCATGATTTCGTGTTTTTTGTATTTCGTGATGACTGATGCGCAAGAGGAGAGAAGAAGAAAGAAGCGGCCGAATTTTTTTTCCAGTGTGTTGTCCTTTAGGATAAAATATTAGGCGGCTGTCCTTATGGATAAATTTTAGTGGGCTTTTGTCCTTAAAATTTTTTTTCCCTAATTTATAAAGTGTTTATAAACAAGGAGAAATTTTGACAACTTAAATCCAGATATTTTAAAGGATTTTGAAAAAAACTACAATACTATAATTTGAAAGTATATGTAATTATTGTGCGAAACGATTTATAACTTCGAGATATGAAATGATTTGTTATGTTACCAAGATGTGAGTAACCCGTGACTAAAGAAAGGTTTGATGTGGGTTGTAAACCCTTGATGATGGTCCTCTCTGTGGGTAGACATCATTTATTGATATTGATACATGCGTACGTCGTTCTTGGTGGTCTTGTCATTGAGGGGAACCTCTCGATCGGGTAAGATATATGTTGACATGCTTGTGAAATATTTGAGACTTTTCGAAAATGATTTTGTTTTGAAATCCCAAAGTGAAGTATGATTCGATATGAAAGAAATATATAGTATTTCAATAATTTTAAAATGAACCGGGATTTTAAGTCGAGGAAATTATTCCATATTCTGACTTTAAGTTTTATTAAGAAATAATTTCGATAAATTAAATTTTATGGAATTTGAAGATCAAAAGCATATTGTTATTTTGTTTAAACTAAATTTTGTATTAGAATAAGTATTTTGTTATATACATGAGTAAAATTTGTTTAACAACCTCTCCTTTTCTGGGACAAAAAGTTCTAAGTGGGAGAGATCGTAACATCCCGTATTTTTCGACCATTTGAGTTATTGAATTTAATATGGTTTCAAAATAATTTATGATTATAATGAATGGTTCAATATGATTTTTAATAAGAAATTATCATGAAGCTGAGTGTCAACGATATATAAGTTACATTTGATTTAAAAACAATGTGTATGTTCTAGGTTAAATAAATTTTAGCAATATACATGTATATATCTTTGGCTATTGTCTTTAATACATTCCCTGTCTATTCAAAATGTAACTTTTAAGAATTTGGAATGAGGACTAGATGTTTAAACCTTAATTTCTTAATTAATTTTGAAATGTGAATGGTTGTTACAGTGATTAAAATCCCACTGTTTGCAAATTGCTTGACCTCCATTCCTTGTTTGTTGAGAATAAGCAATTGATGCTGTTATGAATGTGAATTGGAGCACTACGCCATAGATGGCCCACGGCAACCCCAGAGAAGTGACGCAGTAGGTGCCAAAAAGTGTTGCTATAAGCAAAAAATTATTTGTGCCAACACTTTTTTGGGGTTGCCTTTTGTCGCGTTGCCCTAGAGTCAAAGGCAATGCCTTTGCGACTCTATGGCAATATCGGTACAAGTGTTGCCATAGGTACCAATACAACCAAAAAAAACCTTTCGCAACTGCCAAAAACAGTTGTAGTATGTCTAGTATAACTGGCAATTGTAATAAAGCCAACCTTTTTTACAACTGTTTCTAGCAGTTGTTAAAATTCGTTTTACAACTGCTAAAAGTAATTACACCTCAACTGCTATTAATCAAAGATTTCATAATATTATTATAATGCAATATTTTATTCGAATAAATATTTTATTTCAACATTTCAAATGGTACAAATTTTTTGACTCCACCATTGTACATTCACTCTTATATTACACAATCATTCATATTTACATACATTTCTCACTACATTGTCACTCGATTCGCTCATATACAGACTCACACATACAACCACAAACAAGAAAAAATACACGAAAATGATTATATAAACTACTATCTTTATTTTTTCCCTTCTGATGATTCGCTCGCAACCGCAACTTCTCTAGTTCAATCATAAATGGCCTCTGATACATCGACATTACTTCGTCGTTGATCGCCTTGAATTGATCTAACACAACAAAATTTATTTAATGGTAATGAAAACAAAACAAAACATAGTTATATGTAAGACGGACTGCAAACTCAGTTTATCAACTCAGTTGGAAAACCGAGTTGCGGAAAATTCAGTCGGAAAACTGAGTTACGGCAAAATCAGTTGGAAAACCAAGTTGTGGCAAACTCAGTTCGGCGACTGAGTTGCGCGATTTTGAGTTGCGTTGCATGACTATGAATTGCGCAACTCAGTTGCAAGACTGAGTGAATGGGCGCTTCAACTCAGTTGCATGCATCAAGCACAAAACTAGTGAATATTTAATGCTGCAAAAAGTTTGGCATGCTAAAATATTTCTGAACTGATTATAACTTTGCCCTTTTGTGTAATAAAGCATAATATGATAAGCAAAGCTTTTGTGTCATGCTCGTTTACTAATATACCTGATATAAAGATGAAGTATTGCTTTTGGGCATTAAGATACCCTGAACTTTCAACGGGTAGATGGTTAAGCTTAAATATGGAGCTTAGTTGTACTAAACAGTCATAAGAATAGTATAATTATCTGAAATTAGTACTGTTTATAGACTTAAGTGTACAATTATGAATATACAATTGTATTGTTTTGCACATTGTACAGCTAAAAGTGCATTGTGCAAAACAATAGCACCATTAACTGTGACGACAAGGAATTTCGCTCGGTCCGAACCAGTCGCTAAACCGATCCAGGCCGCTCGAAACGCCCTATCGTTTGAGAACAGGACAAAACAGAACGCATACAGAAGAACATTTCATTGCTTATTACAACAATGCATCAGATTACAAGAATATACAGAGTATAAATGAATATTACACAGAAATAACAGAGATTTAAATTACATTTAAATACATAGCAGCGGAAAATAATACAATACACAACTAGAAGTAGATATACGGATACAAAGCTTTCCGGATATCGTTCCAGCTATAAACCAGGATCCTGTGAATATAAATCTGCAAAACCAAAACTACTAGCTGCCCGTGTCAAAATAAGGGCACCCAGAGTTTAGGTTAAAACAATAAACTCCAGGTCAGTCATGGGACTGGTGTGAGAACTATAACAGTTATAAATCTTTATTTTCAAAGCTAGGTAAATCAAGGGACCACGCCGTATAACACGGAACGAGTTTCCTCCCAAGAATACCAGTGCATAAAACAAACAGCGCAATGCTAAATAAAGAAAAATGAAGCTGTTATAAGACCCAGGTCCTATCACACAATGCAACGCAAGCCGGGGGATAGGGTTTTCCCTTATAACAGCCAAAGAATGCTTGATACGTTTTAAAACAAATCATTTGATACTATAATAAGTGCATAGTGTATAAAGCAACTTCAAGTCATAAGTATCAATCATAGGCGGCATGGGTACCATATATCATGTCGCCATATATAGGTTTACAAATAAAACCGCAAATGTCACGTATTTGGAAATTGGATTTCCATCTATGAACTGAGGCAAAAGATAGTCCTCCACCGATTCGAGACTGTCTAGCCCGAGCCTCAGGAACAGCCGCAACTGCCCCTTGGATCGTCAGGGCCGGTCCACACGGAGTGGATTATTATACCTGAACAATACGTCTCCCCACCCTATGGGGTGTAAGTCTGGTCCGTCAGCCGACCAGAATGCATTCGGCCGAAACCGATATAACCGAGGCGCCTCGCAACCGCAACAACCACATAAGTCAAACTCGTCAGGGCGTGTAAAACCACTGACGCCACTTCTAGCTAGAAAGAAACGCAAGTCCTCCCTGAGGTCCGTCTCCCGTTTTTGGTTCATACCGGGTGTGAAACACGCGAGGTAAACGTTACACAAAGCTACGCCACAAAGGCCGTGCTTTGATCATCACCACAAGACTTTGCTTTTCAACAGAAGCCTTGATCATTTGCATCTTAGCATGCCACACAGGCAAACCATCCTATGCAACCGATATCAGTCACACAGAATGAAATCCGATGTCAGACACACAGTCCATTTACAAGTCCGTCCTGGGTCTGAACGAAACCGGAGGCACCTAGTACCCCGCATATCCATCGATCTCCAAGTACGTCTGTACGATCACTAACTGTTTCCATCTTCTTGGGTGTACAGCCCAATCAAGATCATCAGTAATTACCCAAACGACGTGAAGACCTCCGGTCTTCGACCATCGTCTTCATCTTCGACTTATCGTCGTATCAGTTATTCAGAATGGGATAAACCCGGTCTTTCCGAATAACTCGCGTATATTTTAAATAAGTGTTACACAAACACAACATACGCCTCATTCCAATTCATTAGTCACTAACCGTAAATTAATCAAGAGAATAATTTCCCAAATATTAACCCCGAAGGCCGAAACCAACATCAGATCAATATCCAGAAAACCATTCTGCTTGGCCAACCGACAGTTAGTTTCTAAATTTCACATTCATAGGGAAAGGTTCCCATTAATTTTTATCAAAGATAAATTCTTGAATTTATGCTTTAATCTACTTTTGAATATCAATTCAAACTAGTCGGGATTAGCGAACCTTACCGAAGTAATCATTTGTTTTAATTTCCCAATCCCAACCTATTCATCCCATGAAGTAAAACTGGTAATACTCCATTTCTAACACCACAGTGTTATCGGTAAGTTCAATTACCATTTCACGTTTAAATCTAATTAAAGATTTAACTATCGCCTGGAGCAAAACTGGTGATACTTCATTTTCGATCTTTCCTATCTAATTAAAGATTCATTAAAACTCCACTTAGTTTTAATCTTCGACTGGGTTAAAGAATCAGTGTCATTTAAAACACGGTTCACGATAAACCGAAAATCACATTCCATTAATTATCGGGTTAAAGAACAAGTGTTATTTAAAACACTGTTCACGATAAACCCAAAAATCAATATCAATTCCATTCCAATTAAATATTATTTAATTGGTACACTTCATTAAATCTAAATAAAAAAGATTTAATCTTTTCTCAACTGGGTTCAAGAACAGTGTTAGTGAAGACACCATTCACGACAAACCCAAATCACATTCGATATTCAATACAAGGCTCTGAATAGAAAATATATCGGCTTATATTCAATATCGAATTCTACGACTAACAAATGTCGTATTGGAAATAACGATATAAATATATATCTTTCAAATTTCCATTACAACACCTGTATAATCACGAATTCCAACATCGAAATATTCCGAATACAATTTCGATTCAAATCCACTCCAATGCAATCATTGGAAATTTTGGTTATTTTTAAAACCCTTCTCAAATTCAATTTATTTATTTAAAAATAAATAGAATTACAATTCTAGTTCAAAACTAGTTCATTTCGATAAAAATCTATTTTTACCTTTTCAAATATGGAGTTTTTCATCCTAAATCTTTCTAAATCATTTCTTATGATTTTACACAAATTATTACTATTTTTAATAATTTTATCAAGGCCCGTACAGTCGATTTCCATCAACGGCCATCGAACTGCACTTACAGCGACCTTTTTCGAATTTGATTTGGACGTATCTCCAAATCCAACCGTTAGATTTCGAATTTCTAAAATTCATTAGAAAGCTCTTTTCGATACGAACCCAACGGTTCCGGTTTTAGGAGAATCCGACGGTCGGATCTCCCGTAATGTCCGTTTGAAATAAATGGTCGAAATTCGCGAACTGCCGCGGCGCGGCGCGTTCTATTCAGGCCATTATATTATATATATATAATATATATAATATATATATCGTCGATTTCTATTTAAAACGAATTATATAAATGGTTTTGAATTCGTTTCAAAAATCCATTTCAACTTCCATTTCAATTCAAAGCAAAATTGAATTCTTCTTTATAGATTCGTTTCAAAACTCATTTCTATTCAATTCAAATTTCAATTCAATTTGAATTCATTTCAATTCACTTTCAATTCAATTCGAATTCGTTTTCAATTCAATTCATTTCGAAATCGTTTTAAATACAATTCATTTCGAAATCGTTTTCAATTCAATTCATTTCGAAATCGTTTTCAATTCAATTCATTTCGAAATCGTTTTCAATTCAATTCATTTCGAAATCGTTTTCAATTCAATTCATTTCGAAATCGTTTTCAATTCAATTTATTTCGAAATCGTTTTCAATTCAATTTATTTCGAAATCGTTTCAAAATCGATTCAAATATCGTTCACGTCAAAATGGCGTCAATCTAATCAACACGGCTTCATATATTCCTTTATTTTCAAATCTTCTATTTCAAATATTTCTTTTTTTCAAAATAGTCGTTATTATCAAAATATTTCGTTCAACACATGACCAATCTCAATGAATGAGTACTGTCAACACATGAACTTTTATTTTATAATATTCTTTATTTTTCAAATCGGAATGAGGCCCAATCAATTACCATATAAAGTTAATTATATGGATTTCCATACAACACATGTATATAATAGCATTGAAAAATAATCAACCATCAACCAAAGTGCACCACACTGTATAAGCATCAAATATAGGTATTCAACGCTTATAACAGCCTGTCAATCAATCGATCGACATATTTAATCAATTAGGATGAGTGAACTACATATTTCATCCTAACACCCGTGTGGGGTTTCAAACAATCAAACAAAGATTTTTGTTGTGCAGTTGGGTGATGTGTAAAATTTATCGTCCCAATCAATGTCATTCAAATAAGTGTACATAAACAAACCATCTGGTTTGTAAATGAATATTCTTTTATTCACTTCACTATTTTCATATCCACGTTAAAAATTATATTTTTAACGATAAAACATTTTATTTCAACCTATGAATTTCTATTCAATTCATTTATTCAATAAAATGTTATTTTTATTTTTCTAACATATTTTAGAAAATTTCGGCGGCATAACGGCACGATACTAGAAACGGGACAAGGCCTAGCCTTATCCCCGGTCTAGTGAAGGCCCACGCCATTCACATCTCAATTTTAATCAATTTCCAATTCAACCAATCAATCAAATCCAAATCAATTAATCTAACCAACTACACAACCAAACAAACAAGTCCATGGTATGTGGACGGGTGTCGGGTGCTTCTAATAAGCACCGTCTGCATCCTAGTATATATATATATATATATAACTAGAAAAAGAAATTGAAAGGTAAGAAATTCTCACATATAGCTATCCTAGCTCCACGGCTCTTCCTTTGCAGAAACCTTCGTCGCTACCGCATCTTCGTCCTCTTCGTTGTCCGCTTTCACTACCTATGTAAAAATCGAATTTTTACTTCGCTATTCCATATATAAAAATCATATTTTTATTTCGAAGTTCAATATATAAAAATCCTATTTTTAGTTTGCTATTCAATATATAAAAATCGAATTTTTATTTCGAAGTTCAATAAATAAAAATCATATTTTTAGTTCGAAGTTCAATATATAAAAATTCTCTTTTTCCATCGAAGTTCAATATATAAAAATTCTCTTTTTCTCTCGAAGTTCAATATATAAAAATTCTCTTTTTCTGTCGAAGTTCAATATATAAAAATTCTCTTTTTCTATCGAAGTTCAATATATAAAAATTCTCTTTTTCTATCGAAGTTCAATATATAAAAATTCTCTTTTTCTATCGAAGTTCAATATATAAAAATTCTCTTTTTCTATCGAAGTTCAATATATAAAAATTCTCTTTTTCTGTCGAAGTTCAATATATAAAAATTCTCTTTTTCTGTCGAAGTTCAATATATAAAAATTCTATTTTTTCTATCGAAGTTCAATATATAAAAATTCTCTTTTTCTGTCGAAGTTCAATATATAAAAATTCTCTTTTTCTATCGAAGTTCAATATATAAAAATTCTCTTTTTCTATCGAAGTTCAATATATAAAAATTCTCTTTTTCTATCGAAGTTCAATATATAAAAATTCTCTTTTTCTATCGAAGTTCAATATATAAAAATTCTCTTTTTCTATCGAAGTTCAATATATAAAAATTCTCTTTTTCTGTCGAAGTTCAATATATAAAAATTCTCTTTTTCTGTCGAAGTTCAATATATAAAAATTCTATTTTTCCTTTTAAATTTCTAATCTCTTCCTAGTTTATAAATCATTTTAAATTCAGTTTAAAATCATTTTCCTTTTCAAAATAAAAATCAGTTTTACTTCCTATAAAAATCAGTTTTAACTTTTACATAATTCAGTGTTAACTTTATATAAAAATTAGTTTTACTTTAAAAGCACATCAGTTTTAATACTTTAAAAAAACAAATCAGTTTTATAATTCTAAAAAAAAAAATCAGTTTATGTATTCTTAAAAAAAACGGTTTTAAATCTTTATAAGAAAAATTCTGTTTTTTTTTTTTAACCTCATTTTTTTTAAATCAGTTTTTAAAACCCTGTATATAAAAATAAAATAAATAAAATAAATAAATAAATAAATAAATAAAAGAAAAGACTTACAGACAGTTTTCGAAGGAGGGGGGTTTTGGTGGTCGTCCGGGTGGCGCGCTAGGGAGGGGTTCGGGGTGCGGTGCTGATTCGAGGGGGAAGGGGTTCTACGATGGTGCGATGGGTTCGGGCGGCGCGTCCTTCGATGCAAGAGGGGGGGCCTGCGTCGCGTCTGGCGAGGGAGGGGGTTTTGGATGAGGCGGCGATGGCTAGGGGGGTAGGGGCGATAGGCTCGTCGGCGGCTTCGAGGTCGGGGGGGTGGGGGGGGGGCGATTAGGTTTTTTTTTTTCTGATTTATGAAGTTCGAACGGGGGGGCAGCGTATAATATGGGAGAGAGAATTTTTATTTTATTTTTATTATTTTATTTTATTTTAATCTCCTTAGTTGACTTTTCTTTCGAAGTCGAAACGAGACCCACCGACTGTCGTCCATAGCGTCTTACCCCCATTCCGAACACAATGGGATATGTACCGTAAGCTGATTCGACTGTTTGAATCAGTTTCCGTTGAATTTACTTTGAAATCAGTATATTGAATTTTAAACGTACATTTCCAATTACCGGGGTCACATACTAACTAGAAAAATTCCTGAAAAATATTTTCTAGCTTCGTACTGACGATACGGTCCTAACAAAACTAGTTTCATCGAATTCTGAGACCGTTAGAAAAATGGCCAATTTCCAGTCGATTAAAATCAACTGAAACTGGTCAAACGCGTTTTCTTTTGCCACGCTCACATATTGATTCGAAAAATTATGAAATTTGGAATCTAGCAATAACTTAACATCACGGACCCAACAAAACTGGTTTCGTCGAAATCCGAGGTCATTTGCAAAATGTCCATTTTTAAGGGCCTTATATATATAAAAATATATATAAATTCCACAGCGACTATTTCTAATTTTTAACTGGGCATATCTTATCATTTCTAAGATGAAATCCCAGTTTGTCAACTTCGTTACAAAGATATAGTTATACAGATTCAAATATTTCTTGTTTCGTTCAATTCTGACTTATATTGAATTCTGCATATTCATTTGAAATTAGAAATCGAATTTTCGAACTACCGCGCCACTTTCAATTCTATTATAATTATATATATAATTATTTATATTCTAACGACGACGCGTATAATATATACGTTCTATATATTTTCAAAATAAATTTTCGTCGATATTATTTAAAATAATTCATTTTAAATAATTAAAATTCGCTAAAATTGCCAAAATAAAAATTTTAAACTGGCCCAGATTTTCGGGTTGTTACAATCTCCCCCACTTAAAACTTTTCGTCCCCGAAAAGGAACAAAGTCGAAAGTGGTTTGATCAATTCAACTCTACGCTCGATCTGTATTCTATTCTCCAACCTTTCAGTTTCTGAGAATTTTCAAAATCTCAAAAATTTGGCTAACACCCTAAATTTTTGAAAAATTTCGCTATAACCTCCCCTGCACCGGGAGCATCGGGGAATTTCAAATAGCTTCCCCGGTCCTTCAGATCCCAAAAAGAAAAAGAAAAAGCCAAGCGGCTAGCCAATAGGCTCACAAAATCATCATCACCCAAACAAAACAGGAAATTATGTAGTAAACATGTACCTATTTGTCGAGCAAACAAATTTTATTCTCTGCTCTAGTCTCCTTGCTATGACCTGTTCAACGATATATATGTATATGCTAGCAAACGCAACCAAATTTCAATACAATTCATTATTCGATCACATTAGGCATAATGGCACTAAATTATCAAACAAACAACCAAACTACACAAACATCATCAATTAGTGAATTAGAGCTTCAAATTCATAATTTTGATACATATACAAAAATCAGATTTTTGATGCCAAATCACAACAATAAGCTCTATCTAATTTTGGTTCTCACACCAGTCAATAGGAAATATATAAATATCACATCCTCAAAACACGAACATAGATTCTGATGATGATCGATCAATCATCAAAACCATCTCCGGGTGTCTAGAAGGTGATTCTATATCTATCCAGTATATTAAAATTTCAAATACACGTTTGCAAGGCGTATATGCAAAATCTTTATATACTGGACTGTCCAACTCAATATAAATAGATAATCAAATACGAATAATTGATTTAAATTTTCAAAACAAAATTGGCTTTCATTTTAAAAATATACTCTTCGCACTCGTTCTAGGATACTACTGATCCCATCTCTAACGAGTCATCCTCATTGGATATTACTAATCCAATATCTGATGAATTCTTTCGTATGGTTCTAATGTGTCTTGTTCTCTGCTTTGTAAACCAAAGCTCTGATACCAAATGTGACGGCAAGGAATTTCGCTCGGTCCGAACCAGTCGCTAAACCGATCCAGGCCGCTCGAAACGCCCTATCGTTTGAGAACAGGACAAAACAGAACGCATACAGAAGAACATTTCATTGCTTATTACAACAATGCATCAGATTACAAGAATATACAGAGTATAAATGAATATTACACAGAAATAACAGAGATTTAAATTACATTTAAATACATAGCAGCGGAAAATAATACAATACACAACTAGAAGTAGATATACGGATACAAAGCTTTCCGGATATCGTTCCAGCTGTAAACCAGGATCCTGTGAATATAAATCTGCAAAACCAAAACTACTAGCTGCCCATGTCAAAATAAGGGCACCCAGAGTTTAGGTTAAAACAATAAACTCCAGGTCAGTCATGGGACTGGTGTGAGAACTATAACAGTTATAAATCTTTATTTTCAAAGCTAGGTAAATCAAGGGACCACGCCGTATAACACGGAACGGGTTTCCTCCCAAGAATACCAGTGCATAAAACAAACAGTGCAATGCTAAATAAAGAAAAATGAAGCTGTTATAAGACCCAGGTCCTATCACACAATGCAACGCAAGCCGGGGGATAGGGTTTTCCCTTATAACAGCCAAAGAATGCTTGATACGTTTTAAAACAAATCATTTGATACTATAATAAGTGCATAGTGTATAAAGCAACTTCAAGTCATAAGTATCAATCATAGGCGGCATGGGTACCATATATCATGTCGCCATATATAGGTTTACAAATAAAACCGCAAATGTCACGTATTTGGAAATTGGATTTCCATCTATGAACTGAGGCAAAAGATAGTCCTCCACCGATTCGAGACTGTCTAGCCCGAGCCTCAGGAACAGCCGCAACTGCCCCTTGGATCGTCAGGGCCGGTCCACACGGAGTGGATTATTATACCTGAACAATACGTCTCCCCACCCTATGGGGTGTAAGCCTGGTCCGTCAGCCGACCAGAATGCATTTGGCCGAAACCGATATAACCGAGGCGCCTCGCAACCGCAACAACCACATAAGTCAAACTCGTCAGGGCGTGTAAAACCACTGACGCCACTTCTAGCTAGAAAGAAACGCAAGTCCTCCCTGAGGTCCGTCTCCCGTTTTTGGTTCATACCGGGTGTGAAACACGCAAGGTAAACGTTACACAAAGCTACGCCACAAAGGCCGTTCTTTGATCATCACCACAAGACTTTGCTTTTCAACAGAAGCCTTGATCATTTGCATCTTAGCATGCCACACAGGCAAACCATCCTATGCAACCGATATCAGTCACACAGAATGAAATCCGATGTCAGACACACAGTCCATTTACAAGTCCGTCCTGGGTCTGAACGAAACCGGAGGCACCTAGTACCCCGCATATCCATCGATCTCCAAGTACGTCTGGACGATCACTAACTGTTTCCATCTTCTTGGGTGTACAGCCCAATCAAGATCATCAGTAATTACCCAAACGACGTGAAGACCTCCGGTCTTCGACCATCGTCTTCATCTTCGACTTATCGTCGTATCAGTTATTCAGAATGGGATAAACCCGGTCTTTCCGAATAACTCGCGTATATTTTAAATAAGTGTTACACAAACACAACATACGCCTCATTCCAATTCATTAGTCACTAACCGTAAATTAATCAAGAGAATAATTTCCCAAATATTAACCCCGAAGGCCGAAACCAACATCAGATCAATATCCAGAAAACCATTCTGCTTGGCCAACCGACAGTTAGTTTCTAAATTTCACATTCATAGGGAAAGGTTCCCATTAATTTTTATCAAAGATAAATTCTTGAATTTATGCTTTAATCTACTTTTGAATATCAATTCAAACTAGTCGGGATTAGCGAACCTTACCGAAGTAATCATTTATTTTAATTTCCCAATCCCAACCTATTCATCCCATGAAGTAAAACTGGTAATACTCCATTTCTAACACCACAGTGTTATCGGTAAGTTCAATTACCATTTCACGTTTAAATCTAATTAAAGATTTAACTATCGCCTGGAGCAAAACTGGTGATACTCCATTTTCGATCTTTCCAATCTAATTAAAGATTCATTAAAACTCCACTTAGTTTTAATCTTCGACTGGGTTAAAGAATCAGTGTCATTTAAAACACGGTTCACGATAAACCCAAAATCACATTCCATTAATTATCGGGTTAAAGAACAAGTGTTATTTAAAACACTGTTCACGATAAACCCAAAAATCAATATCAATTCCATTCCAATTAAATATTATTTAATTGGTACACTTCATTAAATCTAAATAAAAAAGATTTAATCTTTTCTCAACTGGGTTCAAGAACAGTGTTAGTGAAGACACCATTCACGACAAACCCAAATCACATTCGATATTCAATACAAGGCTCTGAATAGAAAATATATCGGCTTATATTCAATATCGAATTCTACGACTAACAAATGTCGTATTGGAAATAACGATATAAATATATATCTTTCAAATTTCCATAACAACACCTGTATAATCACGAATTCCAACATCGAAATATTCCGAATACAATTTCGATTCAAATCCACTCCAATGCAATCATTGGAAATTTTGGTTATTTTTAAAACCCTTCTCAAATTCAATTTATTTATTTAAAAATAAATAGAATTACAATTCTAGTTCAAAACTAGTTCATTTCGATAAAAATTTATTTTTACCTTTTCAAATATGGAGTTTTTCATCCCAAATCTTTCTAAATCATTTCTTATGATTTTACACAAATTATTACTATTTTTAATAATTTTATCAAGGCCCGTACAGTCGATTTCCATCAACGGCCATCGAACTGCACTTACAGCGACCTTTTTCGAATTTGATTTGGACGTATCTTCAAATCCAACCGTTAGATTTCGAATTTCTAAAATTCATTAGAAAGCTCTTTTCGATACGAACCCAACGGTTCCGGTTTTAGGAGAATCCGACGGTCGGATCTCCCGTAATGTCCGTTTGAAATAAATGGTCGAAATTCGCGAACTGCCGCGGCGCGGCGCGTTCTATTCAGGCCATTATATTATATATATAATATATATAATATATATATCGTCGATTTCTATTTAAAACGAATTATATAAATGGTTTTGAATTCGTTTCAAAAATCCATTTCAACTTCCATTTCAATTCAAAGCAAAATTGAATTCTTCTTTATAGATTCGTTTCAAAACTCATTTCTATTCAATTCAAATTTCAATTCAATTTGAATTCATTTCAATTCACTTTCAATTCAATTCGAAATCGTTTTAAATTCAATTCATTTCGAAATCGTTTTAAATTCAATTCATTTCGAAATCGTTTTCAATTCAATTCATTTCGAAATCGTTTTCAATTCAATTCATTTCGAAATCGTTTTCAATTCAATTCATTTCGAAATCGTTTTCAATTCAATTCATTTCGAAATCGTTTTCAATTCAATTTATTTCGAAATCGTTTTCAATTCAATTTATTTCGAAATCGTTTCAAAATCGATTCAAATATCGTTCACGTCAAAATGGCGTCAATCTAATCAACACGGCTTCATATATTCCTTTATTTTCAAATCTTCTATTTCAAATATTTCTTTTTTTCAAAATAGTCGTTATTATCAAAATATTTCATTCAACACATGACCAATCTCAATGAATGAGTACTGTCAACACATGAACTTTTATTTTATAATATTCTTTATTTTTCAAATCGGAATGAGGCCCAATCAATTACCATATAAAGTTAATTATATGGATTTCCATACAACACATGTATATAATAGCATTGAAAAATAATCAACCATCAATCAAAGTGCACCACACTGTACAAGCATCAAATATAGGTATTCAACGCTTATAACAGCCTGTCAATCAATCGATCGACATATTTAATCAATTAGGATGAGTGAACTACATATTTCATCCTAACACCCGTGTGGGGTTTCAAACAATCAAACAAAGATTTTTGTTGTGCAGTTGGGTGATGTGTAAAATTTATCGTCCCAATCAATGTCATTCAAATAAGTGTACATAAACAAACCATCTGGTTTGTAAATGAATATTCTTTTATTCACTTCACTATTTTCATATCCACGTTAAAAATTATATTTTTAACGATAAAACATTTTATTTCAACCTATGAATTTCTATTCAATTCATTTATTCAATAAAATGATATTTTTATTTTTCTAACATATTTTAGAAAATTTCGGCGGCATAACGGCACGATACTAGAAACGGGACAAGGCCTAGCCTTATCCCCGGTCTAGTGAAGGCCCACGCCATTCACATCTCAATTTTAATCAATTTCCAATTCAACCAATCAATCAAATCCAAATCAATTAATCTAACCAACTACACAACCAAACAAACAAGTCCATGGTATGTGGACGGGTGTCGGGTGCTTCTAATAAGCACCGTCTGCATCCTAGTATATATATATATATAACTAGAAAAAGAAATTGAAAGGTGAGAAATTCTCACATATAGCTATCCTAGCTCCACGGCTCTTCCTTTGCAGAAACCTTCGTCGCTACCGCATCTTCGTCCTCTTCGTTGTCCGCTTTCACTACCTATGTAAAAATCGAATTTTTACTTCGCTATTCCATATATAAAAATCATATTTTTATTTCGAAGTTCAATATATAAAAATCCTATTTTTAGTTTGCTATTCAATATATAAAAATCGAATTTTTATTTCGAAGTTCAATAAATAAAAATCATATTTTTAGTTCGAAGTTCAATATATAAAAATTCTCTTTTTCCATCGAAGTTCAATATATAAAAATTCTCTTTTTCTCTCGAAGTTCAATATATAAAAATTCTCTTTTTCTGTCGAAGTTCAATATATAAAAATTCTCTTTTTCTATCGAAGTTCAATATATAAAAATTCTCTTTTTCTATCGAAGTTCAATATATAAAAATTCTCTTTTTCTATCGAAGTTCAATATATAAAAATTCTCTTTTTCTGTCGAAGTTCAATATATAAAAATTCTCTTTTTCTGTCGAAGTTCAATATATAAAAATTCTCTTTTTCTGTCGAAGTTCAATATATAAAAATTCTATTTTTTCTCTCGAAGTTCAATATATAAAAATTCTCTTTTTCTGTCGAAGTTCAATATATAAAAATTCTCTTTTTCTATCGAAGTTCAATATATAAAAATTCTCTTTTTCTATCGAAGTTCAATATATAAAAATTCTCTTTTTCTATCGAAGTTCAATATATAAAAATTCTCTTTTTCTATCGAAGTTCAATATATAAAAATTCTCTTTTTCTATCGAAGTTCAATATATAAAAATTCTCTTTTTCTGTCGAAGTTCAATATATAAAAATTCTCTTTTTCCATCGAAGTTCAATATATAAAAATTCTCTTTTTCCATCGAAGTTCAATATATAAAAATTCTCTTTTTCTCTCGAAGTTCAATATATAAAAATTCTCTTTTTCCATCGAAGTTCAATATATAAAAATTCTCTTTTTCTCTCGAAGTTCAATATATAAAAATTCTCTTTTTCTGTCGAAGTTCAATATATAAAAATTCTCTTTTTCTATCGAAGTTCAATATATAAAAATTCTCTTTTTCTGTCGAAGTTCAATATATAAAAATTCTCTTTTTCTGTCGAAGTTCAATATATAAAAATTCTATTTTTCCTTTTAAATTTCTAATCTCTTCCTAGTTTATAAATCATTTTAAATTCAGTTTAAAATCATTTTCCTTTTCAAAATAAAAATCAGTTTTACTTCCTATAAAAATCAGTTTTAACTTTTACATAATTCAGTGTTAACTTTATATAAAAATTAGTTTTTACTTTAAAAGCACATCAGTTTTAATACTTTAAAAAAACAAATCAGTTTTATAATTCTAAAAAAAAAATCAGTTTATGTATTCTTAAAAAAAACGGTTTTAAATCTTTATAAGAAAAATTCTGTTTTTTTTTTTAACCTCATTTTTTTTAAATCAGTTTTCAAAACCCTGTATATAAAAATAAAATAAATAAAATAAATAAATAAAAGAAAAGACTTACAGACAGTTTTCGAAGGAGGGGGGTTTTGGTGGTCGTCCGGGTGGCGTGCTAGGGAGGGGTTCGGGGTGCGGTGCTGATTCGAGGGGGAAGGGGTTCTGCGATGGTGCGGTGGGTTCGGGCGGCGCGTCCTTCGATGCAAGAGGGGGGGCCTGCGTCGCGTCTGGCGAGGGAGGGGGTTTTGGATGAGGCGGCGATGGCTAGGGGGGGGGGCGATAGGCTCGTCGGCGGCTTCGAGGTCGGGGGGGGGGGGGGGGGGGATTAGGTTTTTTTTCTTCTTCTGATTTATGAAGTTCGAACGGGGGGGGGCAGCGTATAATATGGGAGAGAGAATTTTTATTTTATTTTTATTATTTTATTTTATTTTAATCTCCTTAGTTGACTTTTCTTTCGAAGTCGAAACGAGACCCACCGACTGTCGTCCATAGCGTCTTACCCCCATTCCGAACACAATGGGATATGTACCGTAAGCTGATTCGACTGTTTGAATCAGTTTCCGTTGAATTTACTTTGAAATCAGTATATTGAATTTTAAACGTACATTTCCAATTACCGGGGTCACATACTAACTAGAAAAATTCCTGAAAAATATTTTCTAGCTTCGTACTGACGATACGGTCCTAACAAAACTAGTTTCATCGAATTCTGAGACCGTTAGAAAAATGGCCAATTTCCAGTCGATTAAAATCAACTGAAACTGGTCAAACGCGTTTTCTTTTGCCACGCTCACATATTGATTCGAAAAATTATGAAATTTGGAATCTAGCAATAACTTAACATCACGGACCCAACAAAACTGGTTTCGTCGAAATCCGAGGTCATTTGCAAAATGTCCATTTTTAAGGGCCTTATATATATAAAAATATATATAAATTCCACAGCGACTATTTCTAATTTTTAACTGGGCATATCTTATCATTTCTAAGATGAAATCCCAGTTTGTCAACTTCGTTACAAAGATATAGTTATACAGATTCAAATATTTCTTGTTTCGTTCAATTCTGACTTATATTGAATTCTGCATATTCATTTGAAATTAGAAATCGAATTTTCGAACTACCGCGCCACTTTCAATTCTATTATAATTATATATATAATTATTTATATTCTAACGACGACGCGTATAATATATACGTTCTATATATTTTCAAAATAAATTTTCGTCGATATTATTTAAAATAATTCATTTTAAATAATTAAAATTCGCTAAAATTGCCAAAATAAAAATTTTAAACTGGCCCAGATTTTCGGGTTGTTACATTAACTTCTGGTTTATTAGACATGAAATTACAGTACGGGTCAAGAATTATAAACTGTCAATTAACTCACAACAATTCGCGAAGAACTCGATAGTCTACCTAAGGCCCTTTTCTCCTTCAATAACAAAGCTCGTTTTTGCTCACTAACCTACAAAATATGCAGAATTAAGGAATGAAATATTTCTCTAAACGTGTGCAGACCTGCAAACCCATACTGTAAATTTCTTAATAGCATTTTATTCATATTTGTAAGCCTGTTGTGATATGTTCATGACTTAAATCTTTAACTTAAATCTTCACTCTTGTGTATAACATGATTTCAAATTTATTTCTATTACACAATTGTTCTGACTGATGGTCGATAATATTTTTGTTTTCATAACATTTTTACACACTTTTCAAGCCCATGCCCTGCAATTATAAGTCAAATGACCCAGCTGCGAGATGCAATAAAGGGTGAACATGGTTTAAAAATAAACAATATATCTAACCACTCTGGAAAACCAGTTTTTTAACCATCACAATTTCAGATGTAATAAGCTGAATTTGATCAGACAAATAATAATTTTACTCATTAAAACACGTAAAAATAGTACAAAATCCAACTAAAGGTAGAAGTCAACCTATTTAAGTACTGAACCTAGTGAGTAACTAAATGTTGAGCTTCAACAGTTAAATGCCATATGTATATCTTGAAAATTCAGTGTTATAATCCGCACATAGTGAACAGTATTACAGGTATGTTTTCAACAAGATAATCTGTTTATAGTGGAAATTCTTTATCTGCTTAATAGTGGTAAATATTCAATAATTGGAATGGACGAAAAAAAACTTACCTTAACAGTATTATGCAGTTTATGCAAAAAAGAAACTAACAGCAAATGGAAATTCACTCATATAAAAAAGTAGAGCATTACATTTGACACTAACCCACTTGAAGCAATAAAATATTTTCCTTATTGTTTCTTATTGCCACTAAATTCTCAGAGCTATCATAGAAATAAAAAAAATATACCCTTAGAGTGTAGTCATTTTGCAAGCTGCTTTCAACCCCTTCCATTGTGGTTGCCTGCATATTTTCATTATAGAAATAGTTAACTACATTGTATCTAATCCATTGACTTCCTTGTAAGTAAAATATGTGTTAAAACTTCACCTTCATGAATAGATCAACCTCTGCTTCAGGGAGAATTCCTAGTACCTTCTCCCTTCTTGCTAATTTAGTTAAAAGATCTGTGTCATAAATGTACTTAATTTAAATTCATTCACATTTAACCAACAAAATTTCAATCAATATTTTCTGAAAAAGGGTAACATACCATATCTAGCACCAACACCCAGTGTTTCTTTCACAGTCATTTCTCCTACTTGTATATCATTTTGACTAATGTATGCTAATGTTTTTTGCGGTACAAACTCATTAGGCCTATATCCATTGTATGTAACTTCTCCTACTGTCTGCAATTTTTAGTACCATTCTGATGTTATACCACAAAAAACATAGAAGTGCACTAGAGTTAATTATCATATTATGAAGTTGAACAACCTTCAATTAAGGGTCAAGTTTTCCTGCTAGAGCCAGTAAAAGAGTAGTCTTTCCTGAAGATGGAGGTCCCAATAGATATGTACATAATTTGTTTGTACAACTGGCGTTTATACATACCTTGATCGATGTATGATTCCAGATGCATCCTTAAGGATTGTATGTTTAGTTCTCTTAGCTAGTGTAATCCCAACCAAGCCCAAAGCAAACTCAGCCAAATTTCTTGCTGAGTTCAACAGTAGAGTATATTGCTAAAACATGTATCATTTCAATAAACTATAGAGTATATTGCTAACATGTATCATTTAAAAAACTGTAAAGTATATTGCCAACTTAGCATGCAAAAAAAGTAAACAATTTCAAAAAGGAAAAAAATTCAAATATCTGATTTGTATTAGTTTAGACATTTCATCCTACATTAAGTTCTAGAACATCCTTAGGGATTTCACTAGAAAATCACTCAACATAAAGGAATAGGTATCCATACAACTTCATGAACAATTGAATAGGGCTGCATATTTTCCTAGAGTAACAAAGTTCTTTGAAAACTATCTCGTGTCTCTAATATACTACATGCCAACATTTTATTACAATAATTCCTATAACCTCACAAATGATATCGACTTGAATGTGTAGAAGCTAGGAGAAACTAATTACTCAAGTTATAACATGGATTTGAATGCATGAAGAAGAAACCACAGTGAGAAACTTACATCATACGATTGATCTGAGCTAATGTTTGAAACGATCCATCATGGTTATTTGAATTAATTTGATTGTTGATGTAGCCCACTGAAAAGCCCAGGGAACTTGTCGTCAATGAAATTATATCTACTTCCATCTCATCAATGAACTTGTCATCCCTCAATACACACCATGACATAATAAACAAATCAGACTAATACGCATTTATCATATTTGACAAAAGTACCAATTGTAAACAATTTTTTATCTGTGTCTTTTAAAGACTTGGTAAAACATTGCCTTCCTCATCATCTCCTAGAGAATCTACTATCCGCATAATCATACTAATACGCATTTATCGTATTTGACAAAAGTACCCAATGTGAATTTGCCATAAATTTGAAGCTACAACAGCATGATCTCTAGGAAATTGAAGCAATCCAAGACATGAGTATTTGAATTCATTAAAACATCACTCCAGAACATAAAAATCGATTTTACCTTGAAATCGGATCCAAGTCAGAACAATTTACCCAAATTAAAGAGAATAGGCTGGAGGACTTTGGAGTTATGGTTTTGAATGTTGCAATTAGAACGATTTCATCATACTCACGTAGTCCATGAAGGCTTGATACTCAGTGAAGAGACAGCCAGAAACGGTCGTTGAAGGTAATCACGGTCACGTTTAGGAGTGGCGCAGAAGTACTCAGATCCAGGATGACTTCGAAATTTTGTGGAAAAATCATGGATTATCCTCAAGAGATTATGCTCTCCATCGCCAAAGAGAAACGAAATTGGAAGGAGCTGATTTTGGATCTGATTTAGAAATTTGGGGGTGAAAGAAAATTAGGGATCCAAATGAAAAAGAAACAAATGAAAATAACGTGAATTATATTTCAGCAGGAAAATGAAAATTTGGAGCAAAGAAGTTAAGGGGTGAAGGGAAATCTGATTGGCGTGGATCACTAATCTGAACTGTTGGATCGTATTGACGTGGATTGATAATTTTATTCACGCGGGTAATGCAACACATGTTGATGTCTATGCTAACACATTAAGCACGCATTGCAATAGACAAAATCCAGCATAGCAATGGCAACATTGTAGCTAGCAACACCATGGATTTTCGTTGCGATATGCCATCTATGGCTTAGTGGAGGGTGATGTAGTAGGTTGGTAAATGGAAGGAGGATGTATGATATTGGTGAATTTGTGAAAGGGAAATCAAGGTAAATTGATATCTTTTCTTTCTCTTATTTGGAAGATTATAGTATCAATGATTAATACTAAATAAAGTAATCAAGAAAATTTTCTTTTTTTTATAAAACCAAAAACAAGTAAAAAATAAAATAAAACTTATAAAAGAAGAAAGAAAAATTCTGGAGAAAAAAGGAAGAATCGCAAAGAGGAATGAGAAAAAAGTCAAAAAATAAACTGAAGTATTTTTTTCCTTTTAATTTAGAGATTGTAGTTTCAACTTTTAAAACCAAATCGACTAACCAAAAAAATTTATTAACCAAATCAAAAACTTATTTGCGTAGATGAGTAGATGCCGTGAAACACAAGCAAGAGGAGGAAAAAGAAATCAGAAGGAAATCGTACACTTTTTTTTTTGAAACTTGTAGGAAAAGAAATGTAAGAAATTGGGAAGGAAATTGAAAATTGGAAAGAAATCAAGAAAAATGACAACTTTTTTCCTCTTATTTAGAAGATTATGACTTCAACTTGTAATACAAAATCAACTAACTAAGAATTTATTTTAATAAATAAAAAATAAAAAAAATAACATGAGTCGAAAATTAAATAAATAATAAAATTTAATTGTTACCTCTCCGACAACGGCGCCAAAAACTTTTTTGACGCTTATCTATGAATTAGAAAAGCGCAAAATATGTAATAATAACATACAAGAGCACATGTATGTGGTACGCAGGTCGAACGCCGGGAAGAAAATTAAAATTTACTATTTATATAATCTTGTGGGAGAGTTAGATGAAATTTGGAGATTTTGATTTAAAAACAAATAAAAATTGAAATTGCAATTTAGTTCAGAACAAATCTAATTGAATCTACGATCAAATCACAATTAGCAATTGCAAATGGAAGAGCAAGTAAACTACTATTAAATTCACTACATAAGTCTATATTAAATTCAATACTACCTAGAAAACCATAATAAAATGCAAAAATTAAAATTACGGAATAAATATAACAAACAGAAAGTAAAATTAGGATTACCGTTGAAACTAATCAAACGATCAATCATTAATGAAAATAAAAATTGCAAAGACAACTTGTGCTCTACCAAGTCTAATTGTATAGATGGCACACATTGCCTTAAAGTAAAAATGCAGAAAAATAAAAGGAAAAAAGAGTCTTTATTAATGGAGGAGTTACAGAAAAGGCACCGAGGTTTACAACGGATACAACGGGTATTTATAGGGGACGTTGTCTCCTATCTATGTGAATATTAGGCCTAAGAAAAATCTATGGAAATAATTTCTTTACAATTAAGACAAAATATATGATTGGATTCTGATTTGCTGATGAATCTATCAAATCTTTTCTACATGGAAAGTGAATATAAATGATTTCCTTTGATTTCCACGAGAAGAATATGCCCAACTCTTCAAGTCTTTATTAGTGCATATATTACAAACATACATATGAATATATATAATATATACCACTAATCCATATATTTTTCAGAGCAAGGGAGGCGGTGTGTTTATATCCATGTTCCTTTCTTCAATAAAATTAGGGGTTGACAGGGATGGAACTCAGACCACTCTGTACATATTTCCAAGCATCCCGAAAAGTAGCATATATCTATTCAAATGGTCTTTGATTGAGATAGAAGAAACTATTATTGACAATCTGTGAAAATACACAAAATAATATTTATTTATATTCAGTAAAGATAAGATGTGAGCGTAAAAATAAACACTTTTATAGGTTAATCACCAGCAAAGACAGGATCAGAAGACGTGGCTCATTTCTGAAGCACATTCATAGCCAAGTGCCAATACTCAAGTGTATTTCAAGTCAGAGCAAGCAAGCAACATCAAACATGTGCTAACGCAAATACACATAAAGGCAGAACTACCAAGAGATGGTAAGCAAAATCAAGCAACATGCACAAGTGATGGAGGAATGAAAATAGCAATATAAGTGTACGCAAGATTAACACAATGGCTCACAGATGGACATCAACATAGTAGTGCATATGAGAAGAATAAAAAGGCAAATCTTTATTCTCAGCAAGAATGAATATTTCAATGTAATTTCCAGGAATCACAACCATTTTTCTTAGCAAGGCAAATAATTCAATGTTTCCAGAAATAATCCATCCAGTGTTGTATTTGGCAAGACTGAAAAGAGATTTCCAGAAATGAACCAATCTGGTATATTCGGCATGTCCAGAAAGCATAAAAATAATATATCCAGGAATATATTGGGCAAGAAATTAATTCAAACGTTCCAAAAAATGTATGGGAAATTATGCAATATTAAGACGGAGTATACGTACAAAATCAAATATGCTAGGGTTCGATTAACTCTATATAAATACCCTATTCACCACTGGCAACAGGGGCATCGAAACAATCAACCAATCAAGCAACTATCAAAGAATCAAAATTAAGGGTACTCACAACGGTTCAGAGTTTCGATCTCAAAGAAATGCCAAATCGTAGACCAAAGGATAAGCATCAGAAACCATCGAAGAATAAGTTTCAATTAGAGAGTATTGAAGTAGCAATTTGGAAGCAGGGCAAAACCCTAATTTCTTATTCAGTGGCCTTTGAAGAAAAAGGAGATGATATGTTTCAAAAGTCATAGCAAAAGAAAAAAGGGTCGAATCATTTTGTTCAACTTTAAAAAGGTATTTTTTTTTAATTATAATTCTTTTGTAATCTCTTGCATGAGTTTTCTAGTTTTTCTAAACTAGGGTCTACGAGTTATGGGTTTGTAATTCGAAGTAATCTAATCTTAGGGTTGGTGATCAGTACAGGGTTATGAGCTTAGGATTAGAACAATAGCGAGGGATCGTGAGTGTACAGGTGTTGTATGCAGGATATTGTTTTTAATACATAGTAGAAACGTTGAGGAATGCAGCAGTAGGCAGGAGTTTGCCGAAGCTGGGTAAATCATGCGTCATTTATTTTCTGCATTTATTTATTCTACTGTGATCTGTTCAATGATAATTTTTTATATCCCGCAAAACTGCAATAAACCATATTCACCCCTCTTTAGGATTAATTTAGATCCTATACATGTAATTTTCGAATTTTGAATTAGCCCTATTATTTTTGTTATAATTTAAATAGACAAACCACTAATTAGCATCCTCAAATCAACTAATACGCTATTATCATCAATTAATACATAATAATTGTCAATTTCAAACCGACAATCA
Organism: Allium sativum; assembly: GCA_030737875.1. Lineage (NCBI taxonomy): Eukaryota > Viridiplantae > Streptophyta > Magnoliopsida > Asparagales > Amaryllidaceae > Allium > Allium sativum. The sequence goes on along the minus strand of CM060918.1, from coordinate 221,379,828 downwards.
ATTAATTTTCTAAATTATCGTTTCAGTTATATCCTTAAATAAGCTAATAAACAACTATCGAAATTTTATAACAATTAATCATCATATAAAAACATACAACCATTTATTTTTCAGAAATATGGTTTAAACTATTATATCTAAAATTATAGAGGAACAATATAATTGATTAGGTGACCAATAAGCGGGTTACAGCAGCAAACAGTTGATAGTTGTAGCATGGGAGGCGATGGCGACAACTTAGGGTTTTGCCTTTTTTCGCATGTGTAGCCAAGATTTTAAGGGAAATTGTGAAAGAAAAAAACTAGTTCATGGTTTAATTTTAGGTTGTGTGACGCCCAATGTCGACTGCTCTTTTTAATCGTGGATAGCTTCGATTGCTATACACAACAATCCTTATGGTTATCGGGTTCTATGACAACTATGTTTTTCAAATTTGCATTATTAAACAGTAAAGTCGCTTTAAACTCCATTATTTTCTTCTGTCCTCGCTAAATTAAAGGTATTATAGCGTTACTTTAACAATTTTAATATTAAAAGGTTGATTTGGCTAGTCTCATTTGAAACAAATCGATAAATCTAAGATAAAATTTAATTTTAAGCTATTGATGTTCAATAGATTTTTTTTTTTGGCAAGGCTGACTGGGTTTTATAGTGATCTGTAACACTGTTTATTGGAAAAGAAGAAAGTTACAATGCACACAGGTAATATACCAAGTTATATCAACTAGAAATACATGTTCCCACGCAGGGGAAACCCAAAAGTACATAGCTAGTAAACATCCAAATACATCACTGCATATTGTATTTTACGTACATAGTGCCAGAAAACTTAAGCACTGAGAAATTCGTCATTGCGTTTAACCATTGTCAAACGGTGCATTCACCTTTGCTCTAGACATACTGCGTGTGATCGGTGAATTACCCGCGGTGCAGCCAGCTATAGAAGCAGACAGGGCAGTTACAGCGGTAATATCAGGGGGTCTTGCTTTATAACCTAGTAGTGGGGGAATGTTTGATTAAGGGTTAGCATCTTGTTTCTTACCTGTATTACTAGTTACTTTCTTGCTTTGAGAAGTTTTGGACATCAGCACCATTAGTTTTCTTTTTTCATTGCAAATAAATGGATCAAGAACGCCTCTTTCTATCTTGACCCCAAATCTCTCAACGGTTTCAAGCACAGTTTTATCTTTGATTGTCTGCCTTTTTCTTTAACTTTTGGTTATATTCTTTTGTTGTCATTGGCTCCAGCTGAAATGTTGAAGTTATTTAGGAGGAAACAGTCGAGCTTAGCTCCTAAATCATGCACGTTGTTGGCAGTAGCAGACTGCGAATTGTTGTTTGTAGCATGTTCATGTTGCACTTGCTTGGAAATCAGCACCGAAGTATCATTCAGTTGCTTGTTGTATGGACTAGAGCCTTGAAGAAATCCAGGCTTAAAACCAAATTCATTGTTTGACTGCGTGTCATCGACAGATAGGGGAATATTGGCATTGAAACCACCAGATAAGGGAATGTGAATAGAAATTATATTTTAATAAAAATTATGTAGTTGTAACTATATCTGAACTCGATAAAATATAATATTATTCAATTTGGTTTATAGACTAAATAATATTTCTTTCCCTCGTAAAATGTCATTAAAAGATGATCACTCCAAATATTTAACCTTGTCTTCAATGATTTTATTTTTTACATTGAATGATGAATTAATAAACTCCAGGGAGCAGCTTACTTTGTGTCTTATTAATGAAATAATGCATTATTATTAGTCAATGTAACGTCCTATATTTTGGTTGATTAGATATTTAATTTATTTTATTATTTTTAATATTGATTTGGAATTATAAATGGATTTATAATTTATAATTCGTTTATATAACGAAGTTTGATCATTAAAATTTATATATAATTATAAATCAAACTCGTAACGTCGTGGTAGTTCGTAATTAATGATTCGAACTTCAATTGAATATATAAAATCCATTTTAAGTTGAAATTCTGTGAAATAAGAAACGTTTGAATCTATTTGATTATAATTTCTAATGAAAGAGAAAAATGGAGATTTCAACTTATAGATTGTGAGTTATTTCCAATTCAAATTTTCAAATATTCGCTATGGAATTGTTTATAAACGATAATGTTTGCTTATATAATCAAATAGGATTAGGAATTTTATTATAATTTGAGGATCGTTTAACTTGAAATTGTAATTCCATATAGGTTGAATTTGTAGTGATAAATTATTCCATTTGGATATGTTCGATAATATTAATTTATTATTTTTATTTAATTTAATGGTTTTAAAGTTTATTTTTTATTATATCGATATTATATAAGCCTTAGGATTACTCGTTTTTCAAACGACCTCCGTTTTTAATGAAATGAATTTTATTGGAATACGTATAGCTAATTATTGCTAGATATCTAGTTTGGAGCCAATCAAAGTTGTTTTATTTGTATGTGAAAATTAAAGGTGAACCGTTAAATAAATTGAAATCAAAATAATGTCTCGCAAACGGAGTCCGTTTTCAACGAAATGAATTCCATTGGGATCAGAACGTTAAGATATAGCGGTGTGTCCATTTAATTGTGTTCGGAATTCATGTGCGGAGATGCCAAAATTTTACGGATAGCAGTAATACAGATTGATTGTATAAAAACAAACATCCGCACCCTCTGCAACGACTAAATTTTTTTGGTGCCTACCTTAATAAAAACATGCATACATAACACCTTTTTCCTATGCGTATTTGAAGCCAACAGTAGATAAAAGCTGCCAGGTAGAAAGAACTCACATATAGCTTAAGTCCAGAGCTATTATATAAATAAAATTAGAAATACTTCAGCATAAAGGAATTTAAGTACACCCTAAAACTACTGCAAACCTAAAATCCGCAGCGCCCTATGCCTTGTGTTTGAGAAATGCTACAGTACCCGAAAAAGTTTTTGTCAAAAAGTAAGAAATAGGGGTAAATACGGAATTCAGGGGTAGCAAGCATTGATTTTAGGGGGGTATTTTTGTAATTCAAAGGGTGGGCCTCCTATTTTCTTGTCTCTACCGTAGTTTTTGACAAAATGAAAAGCGGGCAAAGTGGCATTTTCGCTTGTGTTTTTATATAGCTAATCTACCTCCTACCGATAGACAGTGTTCTTATCAAAATTCCTTCATGTGTATATATAACCCATCGGCTTCATTAAATTCATTTTTCCTTCCAACAAGTAAACTAATCTACCATCTTTCTGGATGGCTGAAATATGTCGAACTCGTTTCCCATTTATATCCCAATCCGTTCATTCATTTGGCAAAACCTTAACTACAAAAAATACAGAAGGTAACGAGATTTACTGAGCAACCAATTACGATTAGCATGGTAGCCAATCCTTGTCACGAAGTCGGCGGCATTGATGGGTTAATGGCAGACGACTAAGCGACCGAGGCACTGGGGGCTCATGACTAAGAGAGGACGTTGGCGGGGGTGAAGGGTGTTGGATCTAGATTAACCCTAGAGGGGGGTGAATATGGTTTATTGCAAATTATCGCAGAGTTCAAATATCACAGGACATTAAAACATTCAAAGATCATAGAATATAGCAGAAATAGAAATGCAGAAAAGTAAATGACACAAGATATACTCAGCTTCGGCAAAATCCTGCCTACTGCTGCATTCCTAAGGTTTCTACTAGATGATAGAACAGATCGCGCATACAAGACCATGTACACTTGCGAACCCCTCGCTCCTATTCTAACTCTACGCTCAAAACTCTAGACTAGTCTAAATCCCCTAGACCAGATTTCCCCTAGTTTTACAGACGCTAGTAAACTGCCAGTTAACACCCTAACTGGATTCCCCTAGAATTTTACAGACTCTAGAAAACTGTTTGAACGATTACAAAAGAAATAAACAATAAAAACAATAAAACCCCCTTTGTCTAAAGTAATATAGGCCTGCCACTTTGCTTTGTCAAAAAAAACTTGCTCTCCTCTTTGTTGATGGTGGCTGAGAAAATAAAGTGGGGTTTTGCCCCAAATCAATTCGACTTCGATTGAAAAAAAAAATGATTCTCTGATGATCTTTAATGTTGTTCTTCGTCTATGATTTGGCTGAGGTTGCGATTGAAAACAAAGTGAGTAGTACTAATTTGAACTTGTTTTCTTTTTGAGTTGGTTGCTATTGTTTTTCCGTGCACTAATGCCTGTGATGACGTGGTGATTAAATAGGATTATAGAATCCTATTAAAGCTCTGATATCGACTAGTGACTTGGCTTTGATTTTTTTGTTGCCCCTTTTGAATGCTCTGTAAATTACCTTCTTTGTTGCCAAGTTTGAATTTGAGTGATTTAAAATTTTTGCCATGAATAACTTGTTGATTGCTGGAAATACATTGAACCTTGACAGAAGAATTTCTCACTGATTGTGTATTTGTGGAAATATTTGACAGCATGTTTCCTGGAAATTAAAAACTGACATGAACATCTCAGGAAATATTTCAAAGACCTTGCCAAATATGTCTCTCTGAATTCTTAAAAAAATATTTTGCTTGATTGATGCTACAAAAACTATCACCAAAAATGTTTTTCCTAAAAAGTTTTCTTGCCTAGTACCATACTGGGAAAAAAAACTTGTTTCTAGGAAATTTACAACTTGCCATAAATTGTCAATTGATTGCTTTGCTGGAAAGATGTAATTACTTGCCAAAAAAATGTTGTTCACTGATTGAGTACTTGTCACAATATTTATTCATTTCTGAAAAAAACAATTGTATATGATTTAGGAAATCATTCAATTGTTTTTCTTGGCCCTGAATAAAATCCTTAAATGCATGAAACATTAAAGAGTGTTCAATTTGATTTTTGTCAATTCTGGAAACATAAAAAATGTTTTCTTGCCAAAGATATCTTTGTCCAAAACATGTGTGCTCTTGTGTGATTTAGACAATCATTTAAAAACTTTATTTTGCCATAAAGACTTGAATTGTGGTTTTCTGGAAACTGATTTGTCCTGCATGATTTGTCCTGCCTTTGATCACTCTTCTTCACCATTGTTGTCCATATTCATGTGTTGCACCACATGCAAAAACAGTATTCACATGCATTGAAGTTGCTCCATGTTCATGCAACTTGTTCACTTAAAAAATTTGCCGTGTCGGGTTGAATGTGTACACAGGCCTTGACACTGTTCGTTATCAATGTGAATGCGCACTTGCCAAAAATAAACTTTTTGCCATACTTCTGAAAAACTGAAAACATTTTAGAGAATGTTCTTGCACAAAAACTGTGCATGTTGATGAACTAAATTGCCTTTTTATATTTTTTCCAAAAATGAGACGTTAGAGTTAAAAAGAAACTTCCCTTGTATACTTTCTGAATTGCTCGTACACATATTTGTGTAAACCTTCCCTGTTTTTCACTGGTCCATTATTTTGTACTTGCTTGACCATACTTGATCATACTGGTTCATGTTGACTTGAGGTATCACCCTAACATGATGTTGCATGCATGCTTGTTGGCTTATCCTCTGCTTGTATGTTCCTACAAAATAAAAATGTTTTCTAAGTTAGATTCTGCATGTGCTAGATTTTTCAAACCAGGAAACTGCTTTTTGATTGTGTATTATTGCACCATGCAATTATGAATACATGCATGATAAAAAAGATGTTTTATCCAAATCTTTTCTTGCCAAAATTTACATTTGCCAAGGTTCCAAGCTTAATCTCTTTCCTTCTTTTGAACCTATGACTTTTCTTTTCAAATTTCAAAAGAGATTGCCCTTTTTTTTACCCATTTGAACATGAAAAGAATTCTTTGTTGCTCCACTGAACCTCTGCATGTATATTTTCATCAAATTAGTTCACTTGAGCCTTGCATGTTGATGCATGTTGTACACTGTCGCTTTTGGCCTTTATTTTTAACATCTTGCTTGAAATGAAGATTGCTTTGTAGTTGCCAAATTTTCACATGTTCAAAAAATAATAACTGGAACATGCCCTTTTTCACTGTTGTACACTTGTGAACATCACCTGCTTGCATACTTGGTTTCTTGCTTTGTTCTTTGGCTTGATAATTTGTATTAGTATCATTGTGAGCTACTTGGACAGAAAAAAAATGTTGTTCCTCCTTTTTTGTGTTCCATAATTGTAATGTGAATGAGTGAAATGCTGTAGTGAGACAATGACTGTATTTGTGATGAGCGTTTGTAGCGAGGAACAAATGTATAAAATGAGAAAAATTGTACTGATATTTGTAATAAACAAATTTGATTGAAATAAAATATTATTTTATCGTGTTCAAACAAATTTATCTATCGTATTCAGTTTATATACAAGTACAATATCATGTGAACGAATATGAAATGTGAAATATTAGTGAAGTGTACAAATAGTGGAGTTGTAAAACTGTACTATTTGAAAATTGAAATAAAATATTATATTTAAACAAAATACTGTGTAAATATCTGAATGTCTGTACAGTTGTATTTTGTTTGAATATAAATAATATATTCCTATCTGTGATGATATATGAAAACAGTACAGTAACAAACACATTTAAAATAATAAATATTTGGTTGTTATCATCAAACAAAAATCATATAATTGTGTATACAACACCGTTATATACAACAATCTCCCCCTTTTGATGATGACAAACGAATATAAGATTTTGAGCATAATAAATGTGTTTGACAGTGAATACTGAACTCCCCCTATTTATTAGCTCCCCCTACATCAAAAAACCCCCCTATAACTGTGCATGAGTGAAAAAATTTGAATAATAATGAATTTTCAAAATTAAAAACATTTATAAAATATTCACTCATAAATCAAAATCTCAACCCATTCTCCCCCTTTTGTTATCATCAAAAGGATATAGAATTTAAAATATAGATGACAAATGGCTAACAAATACAATATCAGCTTAAGAGGAAGAACGGTCATCATAAATCTCAATCAGTCAAACAAAAATCATAATAAACTAAGAACTGGTGGCATATTTCACATTGTAGAGAATGACGGATTTACGATGAATTTTATATAAAATAAAGAGATTTACAAAAATATGATTTCCAATTATTTTGTTAAATTTAGCACAAAAACAGTGATGGATTTGGACTATAGTTAATAATTCAATTTAAGTGACAAATTCGTATAATCTCAAATCCCAATAGCTATCAATCAACAAATAATAATACTTCATAAGATTTCAACACATTTCACATATTAGAAAGATGGATTGATAGGCTGGTTTTTGTACACCAGGGAGAATTTCAGATTAATTTCAATTTATTGCACAATATTTCCTTTTTCTTTTTCTTTTATTTAAGAGCACACTGACCACGCATAACCAGAGCTTGGATTTTTAAATGAGGTCAGTCGCAGCTTAAATTATAAGTTGTCTTATAACCATGCATGACCAGAGCTTGGATTTTTAAATGAGGTTAGAGACACACTTATGTATTAATTATATATTTATCGTTTTCAGCTTCAAAAGAAAAAACTCCTCGGTATATACAACCAATATGAATGATAGAAATGTGGTAGGTACAGAAATGGACTATGAAATAAATTTCTAAATTAATTATATTATGAAATATGCTCGACTGTACCGGGATCATTGAAAATTTTCAATTATCACTAATTCTGAAAAATAACATAGTCCAATTTCTATCACAAATATCTTCACTGTTTATTTAAAAAGTTTTTTTTTAAATATTAAACTCTCCACATTAATATAAAAAACATGACGGATGACAGAATAATGGTAGATAAAGAAGAAGGTCGTGAAATAATCGCCAATTCAAAGATATTATAATAATTATTCAACCATCATGAAAATCTAAATTAAATCTCCTCTTGATGTGAAATATACTGCAGTCACAATTCATCACAGTTTCAAAATCTAATAATAATTTTGATGAATCAAAAATATAGTTCAATTTGGATATCGATTTCAATTTCTGAATGAATAGTCAATAAATAATTTTAAAATTGAAAATCAATTACAAAAGGGATTTGAAAGATCTATACAAGACATGAGAGATTAAAAATATATACAGCAAAACAAATTCAGTACCTCCACTTTATGTCTCTATTAATGAGGATTGTAACAAGACACTGGAGACAAACAAGGATAACACAAACAAAAGAATTTTAAGCACAAAGCCCAAATAGACAAGACTAACAAATCAGGCTTTTTTTATCAGAGCAGCAAGCAGTTCTTCTCAAAACAAGCAGTCATTTAAAGCATTTTTCAAATCAAGATCTTATAATCAGAACAGCGTGATAACCAATTTTAAAGCAGACTTGTCAAGATGATGGTCACATAAGATGATTCATGATCTAAGATTAAAATACAGTTTATTTGAAATCATTTGAGAAATATGAAACTCTTAAGATTCAGTGAATCAGTCACACCAGAATGTAAATTTCAGATTCAAGATATGTGTGTGATTCAATAAATCACTAACTTCAAATGATTTTAAACAAACATATATTCAAATCAAATAATCATGAAATACCAATAAATTTCAAGACCCAAATTTTTCAAGGAATTTTTCAAAACAATTTCTGACAAGCACATGAGTAATTTCAGATCATTTACATCAAACTTAAGAGATATTCATGATCCAGAAAATTAAAAAATAATTTTTTTTGAAATCACTTGAATCAATGTCAAGTTTTGAGATATAATGAATCAGTCACACAAGATTGAGAATTTCAAATTTAAGAGGTATGTGAGATTCAGAATATCAAGTATTTCAGATGATTTCAAACAAACAGATTTCAACCATAAAATGATCATGAATATAAGAAGAATTTCTAGATGTATCACTGTAATTCAAGACATTTCAAAATATCCAAGCCAATCTGAAAAACAATGAAATTTTCACAACTGAGAAGTAGCAGTGTGCTGTAATGAGTATAATATTTCAAGCTTTTCTAAAATGAATTAGAAGAAACTCAAAACAGCAGAGGTGCGTGAATTTCCATTTAATTTTCAGATCTTCAAAAATTTAGAATTCACATTAACAGTGTTCAAGATATAACAAGAATACATCAACATTGTTACGAATTCAGAAAACAGAAAATAAACTTCAAAACAATTGCAGATATTTACAAATTTATATTCAAGATCTGAAAAAGACTAAAACATCAGATTTTCATTCAAGTGAAGCACATTTCCAGAAAATCAAGAGTTTTGCAATTGAAAGTTAATGAAGCCCAAAAGAAGTTACAATGATATAACAGTGACAAATCAAAACAGAAAACAAAGAAAAATAAACAGAAGGGACAGAAGGAGAAATAACAAAGAAAATAAAAACAGAGAATATTCACAAAGGCGAGTTTAGAGATCATACCAGAATCCAATGTAAATCAGAATCTCTAACTCAACAAATCTTGGCCAAGGAACTATAAAGAATACAGAAATATAGAACAGCTTGAAGTCAATCTCTTTTCAGCACAGCAGTTCCTCAACCATCTTCGGTACCTAACAGTTGAAAGGATCGAGTGGTATAACAAAATTTGTAAAACCACTCATAGTTTTGTTAACATCTTTCAGTACCCAAACTTGTTTGTATAACAATCCATTTGAATCTACCTTTGTGCCTTTGGTAACCCAAACATGTTTAGTTTTTCCAAAAATCATTTTATTTCTTTTTGGGGTCCACAACTGTTCAACTGGATTGTTATCAAACCAATTCTTGTCTCGTTTGTGATTTAAAAACCTTTTAGAATTTTCACAATTCAAATTTTTAGAATGACCCATCTTGAAGCAGTTTGAAGGATTTTTAAAATCACACGAGCTCAAAAAATCATTTCCTTTTCCAAAACCAATACCCTTTTTATTTCCCGAAAATTGTTGATTTTTCAACAACATATTTAAAGATTTTTCTCCGTTAGAGAATTTGATTAGAGTTAATTCAAGTTGTTGAATTTTAGATTTAAGGTCAGAATTCTCTTTCATTAGATTCGAACAACGATTAATGCTAATCTTTCTCTTTTCAGTATCTTTCTGTTTCAAAATAAAATTTTCATTTTCAAGGAACTTGATTTTGGTATTGGATTCAAGAATCTCAGATTCAAAATTAACTTGTTTTTCAAATTCAACTTTCTTGAAATTTTCAATCTCTTTTTCAAGCTCATTTAAAATCAAATCACTTTTCAACAAGCTTTCTTTTTCAGCAATTTCATGTTTGGAATTTTTGATGGCCTTAAAATTATTAAATTCTTTTTGCAAAGAATTGTTTGAATCTTTTAACTCAACCTCGTTATCTTTCAAAATCAAAATTTCCCCTTTAAGCCTTTGAATATTTTTATTGAGATGAACGACGTCAGTTTTCAACTTCAAACAACTTTCACAGTTAGAACTTTCTAACTTCACGACATTTGTAACTTCTGATTCCAAACAGTTAATTTTGCTATATAACTCGTGATTTTTAAATTTTAAAGATTTATTTTTACGATGGAGTTTATCAACGATTTTTTTCAAATCAGTACACATATAAACCAAATCTTCATATGAGAAGCTTTCAATTTCATTGTCTGTTGAGTCTCTATCGTCTGATCTACTTGAATTTTCATCTGTTTCTTCTTCCGAGCATAGATCCGAATCTGAGTTGATCTTTTTGGGTTTTGAGCTGTTGTTGTCAATTTTTCCATACCTCGTATTGAGAGTATTAAATATTTCCTGCGCAGTTAAACAATGGGAGATAAGGCCATACTGAACATCATCAATATGGGAATATAAGATATGTGTAGCATGATTATTAAAACATTTATCTTCCTTATCATAACCATTAATAACAACATCCCAACATTTAAAATTAATAGATTTTAAAAAGGATTCCATTTCTGACTTTCAATTTGAAAAATCTGAACCATTAAACATAGATGGAATGCGACTGGACCGACTCTCTAAGGACTGACAACTAGAATGACCCATGACTCTAGAGTTAAAGAAATAACCTGTCTGATACCACTTGTTGGATCTAGATTAACCCTAGAGGGGGGTGAATAGGGTTTATTACAAATTATCGCAGAGTTCAAATATCACAGGATATTAAAACATTCAAAGATCATAGAATATAGCAGAAATAGAAATGCAGAAAAGTAAATGACACAAGATATACCCACCTTCGGCAAAATCCTGCCTACTGCTGCATTCCTAAGGTTTCTACTAGATGATAGAACAGATCGCGCATACAAGACCATGTACACTTGCGAACCCCTCGCTCCTATTCTAACTCTACGCTCAAAACTCTAGACTAGTCTAAATCCCCTAGACCAGATTTCCCCTAGTTTTACAGACGCTAGTAAACTGCCAGTTAACACCCTAACTGGATTCCCCTAGAATTTTACAGACTCTAGAAAACTGTTTGAACGATTACAAAAGAAATAAACAATAAAAACAATAAAACCCCCTTTGTCTAAAGTAATATAGGCCTGCCACTTTTCTTTGTCAAAAAAAACTTGCTCTCCTCTTTGCTGATGGTGGCTGAGAAAATAAAGTGTGGTTTTGCCCAAAATCAATTCGACTTCGATTGAAAAAAAAATGATTCTCTGATGATCTTTAATGTTGTTCTTCGTCTATGATTTGGCTGAGGTTGCGATCGAAAACAAAGTGAGTAATACTGATTTGAACTTGTTTTCTTTTTGAGTTATTGCTTTTGTTTTTCCATGCACTAATGCATGTGATGAAGTGGTGATTAAATAGGATTATAGAATCCTATTAATGCTCTGATTTCGACTAGTGACTTGGCTTTGATTTTTTTGTTGCCCCTTTTGAATGCTCTGTAAATTACCTTCTTTGTTGCCCAGTTTGAATTTGAGTGATTTAAATTTTTTTCCGTGAATAACTTGTTGATTGCTGGAAACACATTGAACCTTGACAGAAGAATTCCTCACTGATTGTGTATTTGTGGAAATGTTTGACAGTATGTTTCCTGGAAATTAAAAACTGACATGAACATCTCAGGAAATATTTCAAAGACCTTGCCAAATATGTCTCTCTGAATTCTTAAAAAAATATTTTTCTTGATTGATGCTACAAAAACTATCACCAAAATGTTTTTCCTAAAAAGTTTTCTTGCCTAGTACCATACTGGGAAAAAAAAAACTTGTTTCCAGGAAATTTACAACTTGCCATAAATTGTCAATTGATTGCTTTGCTGGAAAGATGTAATTACTTGCCAAAATAATGTTGTTCACTGATTGAGTACTTGTCACAATATTTATTCATTTCTGAAAAAAACAATTGTATATGATTTAGGAAATCATTCAATTGTTTTTCTTGGCCCTGAATAAAATCCTTAAATGCATGAAACATTAAAGAGTGTTCAATTTGATTTTTGTCAATTCTGGAAACATAAAAAATGTTTTCTTGCCAAAGATATCTTTGTCCAAAACATGTGTGCTCTTGTGTGATTTAGACAATCATTTAAAAACTTTATATTGCCATAAAGACTTGAATTGTAGTTTTCTGGAAACTGATTTGTTGTGCATGATTTGTCCTGCCTTTGATCACTCTTCTTCACCATTGTTGTCCATATTCATGTGTTGCACCACATCCAAAAACAGTATTCACATGCATTGAAGTTGCTCCATGTTCATGCAACTTGTTCACTTAAAAAATTTGCCGTGTCGGGTTGAATGTGTACACAGGCCTTGACACTGTTCTTTATCAATGTGAATGCGCACTTGCCAAAAATAAACTTTTTGCCATACTTCTGAAAAACTGAAAACATTTTAGAGAATGTTCTTGCCCAAAAACTGTGCATGTTGATAAACTAAATTGCCTTTTTATATTTTTCCAAAAATGAGACATTAAAGTTAAAAAGAAACTTCCCTTGTATACTTTCTGAATTGCTCGTACACATATTTGTGTAAACCTTCCATGTTTTTCACTGGTCCATTATTTTGTACTTGCTTGACCATACTTGATCATACTGGTTCATGTTGACTTGAGGTATCACCCTAACATGATGTTGCATGCATGCTTGTTGGCTTATCCTCTGCTTGTATGTTCCTACAAAATAAAAATGTTTTCTAAGTTAGATTCTGCATGTGCTAGATTTTTCAAACCAGGAAACTGCTTTTTGATTGTGTATTATTGCACCATGCAATTATGAATACATGCATGATAAAAAAGATGTTTTATCCAAATCTTTTCTTGTCAAAATTTACATTTGCCAAGGTTGCAAGCTTAATCTCTTTCCTTCTTTTGAACCTGTGACTTTTCTTTTCAAATTTCAAAAGAGATTGCCCTTTTTTTACCCATTTGAACATGAAAAGAATTCTTTGTTGCTCCACTGAACCTCTGCATGTATATTTTCATCAAATTAGTTCACTTGAGCCTTGCATGTTGATGCATGTTGTACACTGTCGCTTTTGGCCTTTATTTTTAACATCTTGCTTGAAATGAAGATTGCTTTGTAGTTGCCAAATTTTCACATGTTCAAAAAATAATAATTGAAACATGCCCTTTTTCATTATTGTACACTTGTGAACATCACCTGCTTGCATACTTGGTTTCTTGCTTTGTTCTTTGGCTTGATAATTTGTATTAGTATCATTGTGAGCTACTTGGACAGAAAAAAAATGTTGTTCCTCCTTTTTTGTGTTCCATAATTGTAATGTGAATGAGTGAAATGCTGTAGTGAGACAATGACTGTATTTGTGATGAGCATTTGTAGCGAGGAACAAATGTATAGAATGAGAAAAATTGTACTGATATTTGTAATAAACAAATTTGATTGAAATAAAATATTATTTTATTGTGTTCAAACAAATTTATCTATCGTATTCAGTTTATATACAAGTACAATATCATGTGAACGAATATGAAATGTGAAATATTAGTGAAGTGTACAAATAGTGGAGTTGTAAAACTGTACTATTTGAAAATTGAAATAAAATATTATATTTAAACAAAATACTGTGTAAATATCTGAATGTCTATACGGTTGTATTTTGTTTGAATATAAATAATATATTCCTATTTGTGATGATATATGAAAACAGTACATTAACAAACACATTTAAAATAATAAATATTTGGTTGTTATCATCAAACAAAAATCATATAATTGTGTATACAACACCGTTATATACAACAATCTCCCCCTTTTGATGATGACAAACGAATATAAGATTTTGAGCATAATAAATGTGTTTGACAGTGAATACTGAACTCCCCCTATTTATTAGCTCCCCCTACAGCAAAAAAACTCCCCCTATAACTGTGCATGAGTGAAAATTTTTGAATAATAATGAATTTTCAAAATTAAAAACATTTATAAAATATTCACTCATAAATCAAAATCTCAACCCATTCTCCCCCTTTTGTTATCATCAAAAGGATATAGAATTTAAAATATAGATGACAAATGACTAACAAATACAATATTAGCTTAAGAGGAAGAACGGTCATCATAAATCTCAATCAGTCAAACAAAAATCATAATAAACTAAGAACTGGTGGCATATTTCACATTGTAGAGAATGACGGATTTACGATGAATTTTATATAAAATGAAGAGATTTAGAAAAATATGATTTCCAATTATTTTGTTAAATTTAGCACAAAAACAGTGATGGATTTGGACTATAGTTAATAATTCAATTTAAGTGACAAATTCGTATAATCTCAAATCCCAATAGCTATCAATCAACAAATCATAATACTTCATAAGATTTCAACACATTTCACATATTAGAAAGATGGATTGATAGGCTGGTTTTTGTACACCAAGGAGAATTTCAGATTAATTTCAATTTATAGCACAATATTTCCTTTTTCTTTTTCTTTTATTTAAGAGCACACTGACCACGCATAACCAGAGCTTGGATTTTTAAATGAGGTCAGTCGCAGCTTAAATTATAAGTTGTCTTATAACCATGCATGACCAGAGCTTGGATTTTTAAATGAGGTTAGAGACACACTTATGTATTAATTATATATTTATCGTTTTCAGCTTCAAAAGAAAAAACTCCTCGGTATATACAACCAATATGAATGATAGAAATGTGGTAGGTACAGAAATGGACTATGAAATAAATTTCTAAATTAATTATATTATGAAATATGCTCGACTGTACCGGGATCATTGAAAATTTTCAATTATCACTAATTCTGAAAAATAACATAGTCCAATTTCTATCACAAATATCTTCACTGTTTATTTAAAAAGTTTTTTTTTAATATTAAACTCTCCACATTAATATAAAAAACATGACGGATGACAGAATAATGGTTGATAAAGAAGAAGGTCGTGAAATAATCGCCAATTCAAAGATATTATAATAATTATTCAACCATCATGAAAATCTAAATAAAATCTTCTCTTGATGCGAAATATATTGCAGTCACAATTCATCACAGTTTCAAAATCTAATAATAATTTTGATGAATTAAAAATATTGTTCAATTTGGATATTGATTTCAATTTCTGAATGAATAGTCAATAAATAATTTTAAAATTGAAAATCAATTACAAAAGGGATTTGAAAGATCTATACAAGACATGAGAGATTAAAAATATATACAGCAAAACAAATTCTGTACCCCCACTTTATGTCTCTATTAATGAGGATTGTAACAAGACACTGGAGACAAACAAGGATAACACAAACAAAAGAATTTTAAGCACAAAGCCCAAATAGACAAGACTAACAAATCAGGCTTTTTTTATCAGAGCAGCAAGCAGTTCTTCTCAAAACAAGCAGTCATTTAAAGCATTTTTCAAATCAAGATCTTATAATCAGAACAGCGTGATAACCAATTTTAAAGCAGACTTGTCAAGATGATGGTCACATAAGATGATTCATGATCTAAGATTAAAATACAGTTTATTTGAAAGCATTTGAGAAATATGAAACTCTTAAGATTCAGTGAATCAGTCACACCAGAATGTAAATTTCAGATTCAAGATATGTGTGTGATTCAATAAATCACTAACTTCAAATGATTTTAAACAAACATATATTCAAATCAAATAATCATGAAATACCAATAAATTTCAAGACCCAAATTTATCAAGGAATTTTTCAAAACAATTTCTGAAAAGCACATGAGTAATTTCAGATCATTTACATCAAACTTAAGAGATATTCATGATCCAGAAAATTAAAAAATAATTTTTTTTTTGAAATCACTTGAATCAATGTCAAGTTTTGAGATATAATGAATCAGTCACACAAGATTGAGAATTTCAAATTTAAGAGGTATGTGAGATTCAGAATATCAAGTATTTCAGATGATTTCAAACAAACAGATTTCAACCATAAAATGATCATGAATATAAGAAGAATTTCTAGATGTATCACTGTAATTCAAGACATTTCAAAATATCCAAGCCAATCTGAAAAACAATGAAATTTTCACAACTGAGAAGTAGCAGTGTGCTGTAATGAGTATAATATTTCAAGCTTTTCTAAAATGAATTAGAAGAAACTCAAAACAGCAGAGGTGCGTGAATTTCCATTTAATTTTCAGATCTTCAAAAATTTAGAATTCACATTAACAGTGTTCAAGATATAACAAGAATACATCAACATTGTTATGAATTCAGAAAACAGAAAATAAACTTCAAAACAATTGCAGATATTTACAAATTTATATTCAAGATCTGAAAAAGACTAAAACATCAGATCTTCATTCAAGTGAAGCACATTTCCAGAAAATCAAGAGTTTTGCAATTGGAAGTTAATGAAGCCCAAAAGAAGTTACAATGATATAACAGTGACAAATCAAAACAGAAAACAAAGAAAAATAAACAGAAGGGACAGAAGGAGAAATAACAAAGAAAATAAAAACAGAGAATATTCACAAAGGCGAGTTTAGAGATCATACCATAATCCAATGTAAATCAGAATCTCTAACTCAACAAATCTTGGCCAAGGAACTATAAAGAATACAGAAATATAGAACAGCTTGAAGTCAATCTCTTTTCAGCACAGCAGTTCCTCAACCTTCTTCGGTACCTAACAGTTGATAGGATCGAGTGGTCTAACAAAATTTGTAAAACCACTCATAGTTTTGTTAACATCTTTCAGTACCCAAACTTGTTTGTATAACAATCCATTTGAATCTACCTTTGTGCCTTTGGTAACCCAAACATGTTTAGTTTTTCCAAAAATCATTTTATTTCTTTTTGGGGTCCACAACTGTTCAACTGGATTGTTATCAAACCAATTCTTGTCTCGTTTGTGATTTAAAAACCTTTTAGCATTTTCACAATTCAAATTTTTAGAATGACCCATCTTGAAGCAGTTTGAAGGATTTTTAAAATCACATGAGCTCAAAAAATCATTTCCTTTCCCAAAACCAATACCCTTTTTATTTCCCGAAAATTGTTGATTTTTCAACAACATATTTAAGATTTTTCTCCGTTAGAGAATTTGATTAGAGTTAATTCAAGTTGTTGAATTTTATATTTAAGGTCAGAATTCTCTTTCATTAGATTCGAACAACGATTAATGCTAATCTTTCTCTTTTCAGTATCTTTCTGTTTCAAAATAAAATTTTCATTTTCAAGGAACTTGATTTTGGTATTGGATTCAAGAATCTCAGATTCAAAATTAATTTGTTTTTCAAATTCAACTTTCTTGAAATTTTCAATCTCTTTTTCAAGCTCATTTAAAATCAAATCACTTTTCAACAAGCTTTCTTTTTCAGCAATTTCATGTTTGGAATTTTTGATGGCCTTAAAATTATTAAATTCTTTTTGCAAAGAATTGTTTGAATCTTTTAACTCAACCTCGTTATCTTTTAAAATCAAAATTTCCCCTTTAAGCCTTTGAATATTTTTATTGAGATGAACGACGTCAGTTTTCAACTTCAAACAACTTTCACAGTTAGAACTTTCTAACTTCACGACATTTGTAACTTCTGATTCCAAACAGTTAATTTTGCTATATAACTCGTGATTTTTAGATTTTAAAGATTTATTTTTACGATGGAGTTTATCAACGATTTTTGTCAAATCAGTACACATATAAACCAAATCTTCATATGAGAAGCTTTCAGTTTCATTATCTGTTGAGTCTCTATCGTCTGACCTACTTGAATTTTCATCTGTTTCTTCTCCCGAGCATAGATCCGAATCTGAGTTGATCTTTTTGGGTTTTGAGCTGTTGTTGTCAATTTTTCCATACCTCTTATTGAGAGTATTCCATATTTCCTGCGCAGTTAAACAATGGGAGATAAGGCCATACTGAACATCATCAATATGGGAATATAAGATATGTGTAGCATGATTATTAAAACATTTATCTTCCTTATCATAACCATTAATAACAACATCCCAACATTTAAAATTAATAGATTTTAAAAAGGATTCCATTTCCGACTTCCAATTAGAAAAATCTGAACCATTAAAAATAGATGGAATGCGACTGGACCGACTCTCTAAGGACTGACAACTAGAATGACCCATGACTCTAGAGTTAAAGAAATAACCTGCTCTGATACCACTTGTTGGATCTAGATTAACCCTAGAGGGGGTGAATAGGGTTTATTGCAATTTATTGCAGAGTTCAAATATCACAGGATATTAAAACATTCAAAGATCATAGAATATAGCAGAAATAGAAATGCAGAAAATAAATGACACAAGATATACCCAGCTTCGGCAAAATCCTGCCTACTGCTGCATTCCTAAGGTTTCTACTAGATGATAGAACAGATCCCGCATACAAGACCATGTACACTTGCGAACCCCTCGCTCCTATTCTAACTCTACGCTCAAAACTCTAGACTAGTCTAAATCCCCTAGACCAGATTTCCCCTAGTTTTACAGACGCTAGTAAACTGCCAGTTAACACCTTAACTAGATTCCCCTAGAATTTTACAGACTCTAGAAAACTGTTTGAACGATTACAAAAGAAATAAACAATAAAAACAATAAAAACCCCTTTGTCTAAAGTAATATAGGCCTGCCACTTTGCTTTGTCAAAAAAAACTTGCTCTCCTCTTTGTTGATGGTGGCTGAGAAAATAAAGTGGGGTTTTGCCCCAAATCAATTCGACTTCGATTGAAAAAAAAATGATTCTCTGATGATCTTTAATGTTGTTCTTCGTCTATGATTTGGCTGAGGTTGCGATCGAAAACAAAGTGAGTAGTACTGATTTGAACTTGTTTTCTTTTTGAGTTGTTGCTTTTGTTTTTCCGTACACTAATGCCTGTGATGAAGTGGTGATTAAATAGGATTATAGAATCCTATTAATGCTCTGATTTCGACTAGTGACTTGGCTTTGATTATTTTGTTGCCCCTTTTGAATGCTCTGTGAATTACCTTCTTTGTTGCCAAGTTTGAATTTGAGTGATTTAAAATTTTTGCCATGAATAACTTGTTGATTGCTGGAAATACATTGAACCTTGACCGAAGAATTCCTCACTGATTGTGTATTTGTGGAAATGTTTGACAGCATGTTTCCTGGAAATTAAAAACTGACATGAACATCTCAGGAAATATTTCAAAGACCTTGCCAAATATGTCTCTCTGAATTCTTAAAAAAATATTTTGCTTGATTGATGCTACAAAAACTATCACCAAAAATGTTTTTCCTAAAAAGTTTTCTTGCCTAGTACCATACTGGGAAAAAAAAACTTGTTTCCAGGAAATTTACAACTTGCCATAAATTGTCAATTGATTGCTTTGCTGGAAAGATGTAATTACTTGCCAAAAAAATGTTGTTCACTGATTGAGTACTTGTCACAATATTTATTCATTTCTGAAAAAAACAATTGTATATGATTTAGGAAATCATTCAATTGTTTTTCTTGGCCCTGAATAAAATCCTTAAATGCATGAAACATTAAAGAGTGTTCAATTTGATTTTTGTCAATTCTGGAAACATAAAAAATGTTTTCTTGCCAAAGATATCTTTGTCCAAAACATGTGTGCTCTTGTGTGATTTAGACAATCATTTAAAAACTTTATTTTGCCATAAAGACTTGAATTGTGGTTTTCTGGAAACTGATTTGTTGTGCATGATTTGTCCTGCCTTTGATCACTCTTCTTCACCATTGTTGTACATATTCATGTGTTGCACCACATGCAAAAACAGTATTCACATGCATTGAAGTTGCTCCATGTTCATGCAACTTGTTCACTTAAAAAATTTGCCGTGTCGGGTTGAATGTGTACACAGGCCTTGACACTGTTCTTTATCAATGTGAATGCGCACTTGCCAAAAATAAACTTTTTGCCATACTTCTGAAAAACTGAAAACATTTTAGAGAATGTTCTTGCCCAAAAACTGTGCATGTTGATGAACTAAATTGCCTTTTTATATTTTTCCAAAAATGAGACATTAAAGTTAAAAAGAAACTTCCCTTATATACTTTCTGAATTGCTCGTACACATATTTGTGTAAACCTTCTATGTTTTTCACTGGTCCATTATTTTGTACTTGCTTGACCATACTTGATCATACTGGTTCATGTTGACTTGAGGAATCACCTTAACATGATGTTGCATGCATGCTTGTTGGCTTATCCTCTGCTTGTATGTTCCTACAAAATAAAAATGTTTTCTAAGTTAGATTCTGCATGTGCTAGATTTTTCAAACTAGGAAACTGCTTTTTGATTGTGTATTATTGCACCATGCAATTATGAATACATGCATGATAAAAAAGATGTTTTATCCAAATCTTTTCTTGTCAAATTTTACATTTGCCAAGGTTGCAAGCTTAATCTCTTTCCTTCTTTTGAACCTGTGACTTTTCTTTTCAAATTTCAAAAGAGATTCCCCTTTTTTTTTTTTACCCATTTGAACATGAAAAGAATTTTTTGTTGCTCCACTGAACCTCTGCATGTATATATTCATCAAATTAGTTCACTTGAGCCTTGCATGTTGATGCATGTTGTACACTGTCGCTTTTGGCCTTTATTTTTAACATCTTGCTTGAAATGAATATTGCTTTGTAGTTGCCAAATTTTCACATGTTCAAAAAATAATAATTGAAACATGCCCTTTTTCACTGTTGTACACTTGTGAACATCACTTGCTTGCATACTTGGTTTCTTGTTTTGTTCTTTGGCTTGATAATTTGTATTAGTATCATTGTGAGCTACTTGGACAGAAAAAAAATGTTGTTCCTCCTTTTTTGTGTTCCATAATTGTAATGTGAATGAGTGAAATGTTGTAGTGAGACAATGACTGTATTTGTGATGAGCGTTTGTAGCGAGGAACAAATGTATAGAATGAGAAAAATTGTACTGATATTTGTAATAAACAAATTTGATTGAAATAAAATATTATTTTATTGTGTTCAAACAAATTTATCTATCGTATTCAGTTTATATACAAGTACAATATCATGTGAACGAATATGAAATGTGAAATATTAGTGAAGTGTACAAATAGTGGAGTTGTAAAACTGTACTATTTGAAAATTGAAATAAAATATTATATTTAAACAAAATACTGTGTAAATATCTGAATGTCTGTACAGTTGTATTTTGTTTGAATATAAATAATATATTCCTATCTGTGATGATATATGAAAACAGTACAGTAACAAACACATTTAAAATAATAAATATATGGTTGTTATCATCAAACAAAAATCATATAATTGTGTATACAACACCGTTATATACAACAAAGGGAATCAGTCAGTGGGGTCTGGTCGGCGTTTGTGGGGGTGTAGGAGGTGCGTCAGCATCAGTTGAAGTCCTGAACGAAGCGAATTTTTCGAAGGAGCAAGGAGGAAACTCGATTGTTAAATCTTTGGAAAAGAGAAGAAAATTAAAAAGGGCATTGAACAGTTCATTGGAAATCAAAAAGTTCCAGGGGCGGGAAGAATTGAAGGCAAAAGGGAAATGTTGGGCAAGTTATATACAAACTAGAGCGTGGGTTGTTACTTGCTGCTAACCAAAGTAATTTATTTAATCGCTAATTATAATTATATAGTTAGATTTGACTAATTTAATTATAACATGTAAATGAAAATTGTTATTTTTAACAAGGTTGTTTAGTAGTGAAGGGCAACTGACAACGAACGATTTGAGGCAACAGGAAATTATCGACCGTGTCCTTTTAAACAGAAAAGTAATTAGATTTTATATATTATTAATTAAGGAAATTAATTAATATAATCAATATCGTATACACTTATAACTGTATAAATTTTTGCGACGTTATCTGAGTTAAACCAGACAAGAGACACCAGAATCGTGGTGACCAAACAACCAATTTGGAACAAGTGGGATGCAACTAATTTTTTTAGTTAAATTAAACACCTGTTTAATTTAATGGTAACCGAACGGCTACAGAAATAACTGGAATCAAAGTGAGTATAACTCACTCGGTTTTTACCCACTTATATTTTATATAAGTCGGGATTTATTTGTGTGCTATGGTTGATAATTTTTTGTGTGTGCTAAATATTTATATATTGGATCAATTGGTTGATTCAAACGTTCGTTTATTTTAAACGAAATCTAATCATTATTTTTAATGATTAATTCCAAACAAGGTGACTTACCTTATTGGTTATATTTATAATAACATAAATGTATTAAATAAAATATGGATGTTTGGATTACTATTAATTATTTATTGTTGAATATATATCTGTTTATTGAATTGAATAATATTATTTGAGATAACGTATTTGGATGCAGGGAAAACCAGGTTGGAGGGATCCAACCGGATTCCTTAAATTTATTGTTTATTTTCATATTACAATTATATGAACCGTATGACCAACCTGATTAGATGATTGATTTGTTTATTGATTGTTGAATCGTAATTCAATGTTTGGTATGATATTAACCAATGGGTGGTATTGGTTGGGTAATTGACAGCATATGGCTTATAAATCGGTCATTTTATAAATGTTGATTTATCGTTAGGTGAATCAGCAGATATAAAGTTATAAAATATATTTCATAACTGAAGATGGGTTTTTAAATCTATTATTTGAAACGAAAGTTACTTAAAAATAAATAAATAATAATAATCTATTATTTAATTTTAAGTAATTATTTATTTAATGAAATTATAAAGTAAAATCTTATGTTATAAGATTGGTAAGTAGAAATTAACCTTAGGATTAAGAATTTCATTAAATTTCATCAACTGATAATTATATGGAAGTATTTAAATTAATTATATTAATTAATTAATTTAAAGGAAAGACAAATTGGATTTTGTTAACGAGATAACCATGTTCGAGTTGGCTAAGCCAATTTTTTTGTTTGAAATTATTATTTTATTAATTTGTTTTAGTTAATCTAATGGGATAGTTTAACGAATATTTGTTATATTTTAATAAGACTTTAAAAGGAAAATTTATTATTTATTTTAGTTAATAAAGCAGTTAAACTACTTTTACAGTTGTTAATGTAATTTAAGAGATTACTTTTTAAATGAAAATCATTTAAGTAAGTAATCAAGTTTGAAATGAATTATAGTTAAATCGTGAGAGGAGTTTATGATCAGGCTTACATTTAAACCCAAGTTCTATGAATTAAGTTATAAATAGGATTTTAAGGAAAACGATAGCCTAAATTAAATGTTTACTTAATATTTGAATTAAACAAAAGGGGAGCCGAGATAAAAAGGGTTTTAATTGGAACCAGAGTTGCATATACGAGGTTTATAAAAAGAGATGAGAAGTTAAAAACATGGCTTTTAAAATGGTGATACTTAATAATGAAATTAAGTAAGATGAATGGAATTTGAAACAAGCTTTTCATAGCGTAAAATGGTTGAAGGGGTTTGAAATTGAATAACGTGGGTTGATTAGGAGTTAAGATAAGAATTATAACCTAACCGGAGATTGGTTGAGTTGAGTGATTTTCTGAGTGTCAATCTGATGTTGATTTCGGTCTTCGGGGTTGATACTTATGGGATTATTCTCTTAATAATTTATGGTCAGGGCCTAATGAATGTTAAAGTAATGGAATTAAAAAGGATTTGAAAATATAAATAGATGTTTTCAAAGTAAAAGGAAATAAAAGGAGATTTTGTGAAAGTATAACGATATTTTCAAAGTATAAAGGAAAATAAAGAAAGGAGTTTAGAATAGGTTATTCTCAAAGGATATGTATTAGTTATTGTTTTTCAAGTAATGAAACAAAAAGGATTTTTATAACGATTATTTTACGGATAATAAGTTAAATTGATATTCCAGTTATCGATAATGAGAAATGCTGTAATAAATGTTTTGTAAGTGATGGTCAAATGGAATATTGGATACTGTTACAATATATTTTTCTAAATATTGAAATGAAGTTGTTTTGCGAATATTAGTATATTAAAGTAAGAAATGATATGATGTTGTTTTCCAAATATTGGAATATTTAAATTAACCTTTCATTAATTATTTTTAAAGAAGCAAAGTGATGTTGAGTATTGAACTAGTAAATATATTTTTATTTTTATGATTGAATGATTGTTTTATTTGGTAGTTAAATAACCGACTATCAAATCAAGCCAATACGATTTTTCATACAAAAAGACTGAAATCGAATTTATATTCGAAAACCATTCTGACAGCAAATACAAAAATGTGGAGAATATCAGTTAACGATCGAGATGGAACATTTGAAGACCATAAATCTTCAAAAAACAGAAGAACCACTTAAAATTTCTAATTCGACCTGGAGATATACTAGGGTTTTGTCGTGGTTGAAATCTATGAATTGCATGGACTACTCACTACTAATCTATAGAGTGATACCTAGGATGTGGTAGGAGGGTACCTTCGGTTCATCCTATTCCTGGAAGACTTGTATGGACGAATGTTTGACAGGGTATTACTTAAGAATCACGTACATTGATTTTTACAAACGTATTTCTGTTAGTGCCGGAGAAGGGAACTTCTCTTAGCTTAACGACCAGAGTATTTTTGTGGACGCCAATTAGTGATTTGGCTGATCTGACAACGTGGCATTCAAAGTGAATGGTGGCCAAGTGTTCTAAAGGAGATTATAACCTCAAGCCTCATCAACCGGGAAATGGTATAAAATCGGGTAAGTCGCATGGCTATGTGGGTCGTTCCCATTAGGGTGTATTGTCACCATCTAGAGAATATTCATATTTGTTCTTCTTTCGCTTTTGTATCTCGCAAGAACAGTTATGTTGCTAGTAACCATAGGTGACAATTTATTTGGAACATTCAAGCGAAGTGAATGACCGGTCATGTTCAGCCTGGATTGCATGATATTCTTGTTGAACCATGATGTATTCGTCTCTAGAGATACACCCTGTCGGAAGTTGGTCCCATACCTTACCAGTTGGAATCCATTCTCCAATAAGCTCCCGCGGTTTTTGATTGTATATTATGTATGTAGAGCGTGTGATGCAAGCGTGCTAGATGATTATTTATTTGTATTTAGACACTATTATAATATCAGGAAAGATATAATTTCAAAATGTTTCGGGTTATCGCAAGGTAAAAACCGTATGTGCTTATGTGTGGATTAATCTTACAATTATTCTTTTCTTTCAGAAAGATTTATTAACTTTAAAATCAAGTTGGATGTTGCTAATAAAACTTAGTGGGTTTCTCACTCTGGTTCACCAGACTGATCCGGCGTTTGTAATGCTCGGCTTAGACCGGGCTTTTTTAGGTTTAGGTTTGGATGTTGCGATGTAACGACCTAGGGAATTCAACGCCCGAATTTTGACAATAATACATCAAACCGTATTACTTGCAAGAACTCAAGTATCGAAAACACCAGATTGTTATTGAAAGAAAATAGAGGGTGAGATAAGAAAGAAAGAAATATTAGGATAGAAGGAGAAGAAGAACTAACCAACACAACACAGAGTCTCACATCGCAGCAGAACAAAATATAATATAGAAATGAACTTTATTGAGAGCTTTGAAAATAAAGACTTACAATCATCAGAGTACATCAACACATCTGGACAGTTATAAATATCTGTCCTCATATACAACACACAGCGGAATAAATATATATACGTCTGAACTCCTCCAATATGTCTTCTTGAGATTCGTATCATCCAAGCCTGAACCTGTACAACCCGGGCTAATCCGAGCATTACAAACGCCGGATCAGTCTGGTGAACCAGAGTGAGAAAACCCACTAAGTTTAAATAACATCCATATTGATTTTAAAGTCAAAAATCCTTTTGAAAGAATAGGATAATAGTAAGACCAGCCCACACATAAACACGGATGGTTTTTACCTTACTATAACCCAAAACAATTTTGAAATAATATATTTCTCTGATATTATAATAGTGTCTAATCACAAATAAATATCAATCTAGCGGAACACTTGCATCTCACGCTCCATATATATAATATACAATCAAAATCGCGGGTGCTTGTTGGAGATTGGATTTCCAACTATGACAAGGTACGGAACCACCTTTCAACAGTGTATCTCCAGACGCGAATACACTGGGTTCAACAAGAACGTCTTGCAACCTGGCCCACACAAGATCGACCACTCGTTTCGCTTGAGCGTATCGAATGTATATCACCAACGGTTGGGAGCTACCCACTGTTTCTCGAAAGGGGACAACATCGCTAGATTAAAGAAGCAAATGGAATTGCTCTAGATAGGTGATTATACACCCTAATGGGTGCGACCCACATAGCAATGCTGCCTGCCCGATTTTTGTCATTTCCCGGTTGAAGAGGCTTGAGGTTATAGTTCTCTTTAGAACAACACAATATCTTTGAATGTCACATTGTCAGATCCGCCAAATCACTAATTGATGCCCACAAAAATACTCCGGGTGTTTATGCTAAAAGAAGGTGTCTTCTCTTCCACCTACAGAGATACATTTATAAAAATCAATGTATGTGATTCTTAAGAAATACTCTGTCATACATTCGTCCATACAAGTCATCCAAGAACAGGATGAACCGAAGGCACCCTCCTACCACATCATAGGAGTCACCCTATAGATCAGTAGCGAGTAGTCCTTGCAAATCCGTAGATTTCAACCACGACAGAACCAGGTACATCTCTGGTTATAAATTATAAATTAAGTTTATATATATAGTAGACTTTGAAAACTATAGGGGTTGACCAGAGATATAAGTAATCCTTCCATTTTATGAAGATCTAGGGTCTTCAATGGCTCCGTCTTGATCAACATCTGATATCTTCTCAATTTCATATTTCCTGTTCGGAATGGTTTTCGAATATAATTCGATCCCGGTCTTTCCGTTCCAACAATAGCATTGGCCAGATTATAGTCGGTTATTTAACTAACAAATAAACAACCATTCAACCATAAAAATAAAATGAACTCACTGGTTAAGTACACGGCATCACTTGGCCCTTTATAATTTAAAAACAAATTAAAACTTCTCAATTTTTCCATATTTTTAAAACACCATATTTATTTCTTATTTTAATATAATAATATAACACAAAACTATTTTATAATCGTTGGAACCAAATCATATATGTTTATGTACCTCTAGTTTTGGTTTCAACAATTCCCATGTAAATACCTTGTTACGACATTCCTTTAATTTCTTCCCTTCGTAATTATCGTATAACTCCACACAACCTCTTCCTATTTCCTTCACATTGGAAATATTGATTTATATTCTAAAATCCTTTTTAATTCCATTACTTTACTCCTTATCGATCCATACTATTCCACTCGACCATTTTCCCCATTTGAAAATCACATTTCAGTCTCATTCATTTCACTTAACCTCATTATTAAGTATCATCAACTTAAAATCCATATTTTAGCCTCCTTCCCTTTATAAACCTTATTTATAAAACTCGGGTTTTATATATAACTCTTTCCTATCTCAATTCACCTTTGTTTAATTCAAACATTTGATAAAACATTTATTTAATCTATCCCTTCTGTTCGAAATCTCTTTATAACTTCGTTATAAAACTTGGGTTTGATATAAAACTCCTTTATAACTTCATTTCAAAACCTAGCCATATCTCATTCCAAAATAGATTACTTACCTAAATCTATTTCACTTAAGAAGTGATTACATAAATTACTATTAATTAAACTAATAATCTGCTTCATCATTAACCACTATAAAAGTGGTTGAATTCTTAATTAACTAAACTAAATAATAATTTCCCTATAAACTTATTCACATTAACAAATACTCGTTAAACAGTTTTATTTATTTAATACTAAACTACTTTCATTTAATAATTCATCCCAATTAAGCGGTCGACTCAATCAACTCAAAATGTGGTTATCTCGTTAAGTCATTGCAATCAAATCCCTTCTTCAAATTAATTAGTAATATAATTGATTTAAATAATTCCATTTAATCTAACTCTTAACCCATCAGGTTAGTCTCTAATCATTTATCTAAAAATCTTATTGATATAAGAATTCCTTTAAGATATCATTTAATAATAACTATAACACTTAAATAATAAAGAATAACTATTTATTTCCTTTTTACATAACTTTGATTCCAATTAATAGGTTTAAAATATAGGGTGCGTTTTTTAGAGGTCCCTATTAAGTTTCAAAATATAAAAAAAAACCCGGTCATAAACTTATTGTAAATTAGGTCCCTATTTTCTGAAAATTCATCAAAAAAATATTAAAAAAATATAAAAAAATCACGTAAATTCGTATTTAAATAAAACATGTAAGTGCTAAAAAATTCATAACAAAAAACCATCAAACAAGGCGTCAAAAATAAAAAAAAGAGAAAAAAAACGAAATATGCAGTTAAATGCATAATAGTATGCACATATATCATTTTCCTGCATACATCTGTGCTTATTTTTCACTACATTCATCTTCGTTGGATTTTCTTCATGCAAATAAATGCATACATGTGCGCAAAAATTTCAAATACTTGCATACATTTGTGCAGGTTTATTTTCAGATTTTAATCTGAAAACAGCTTACAGAAAAGTTGCATACATATATGCAATTATCAGTAATAATTGCATAAATGTATGCAACTATTTTTTTCGATTTTCGTAGAATCATGACATTATTTCCATATTTTAGATTTTTTTTTATGAACGTATGAGTATTTTTTTTATAAAAATACAAAAAGGCGGAAAAAATAAAATAGGGGGCGGGTTTAAAAATTTTTAGAACTTTGTTTTTTTATATAAATTAGGTCCCTACTTTTAGCCAGTGTGTTATCCTATAAAAATTTTGCACACATGTGTGCATGTTTTCTGAGAAATTTGCACATTCAGATGCAAGTAAAAATGAACTGAAATATTAACTTAAATCTATGCGCTGGAAGACCTGAAATAATTGCACATATGCATGCAATAAAATCAAAAACGTGCATAATATTATGCATTTAACTGTAGTTTTTTTGCTGTTTTCTTCTTTCTGACATTATTTTTGTTGTTTTTTGAACTGATTTTTTTGTATAATGCGTAATATATTTTATTACTAATTTACGAATTTTTTTTATTTTTTTTAAATTATTATTTTATAAGTTTTGAAAACATGGACCTAATTTATATTAAGTTTATGACCGGATGTGAGCCTAATTAAGTTTCAAAATAGGGATGTGGGCCTAATATTCACTAAAATATATTTTCAGTTATAAGATAAATTTTATAACTTCATTAACGTCGATTTACTTGATGGTAAATTAATTTTTATAAAGCGATTGATTTGTGGGTCATATGATGTCAATTACCCAACCAATACTGTCCATTGGTTAATAGCAAAACAATTGTTGAATTTAGATTCAATGATCAAATCAATCATCTAAACAAGTTGGTCAAACAGTTCATATAATGTGATAGGAAAAATAAACAATAAATTTTGAGGAATCCTATTGGATCCCTCCAACCTTTTCTCCCACCTGCATGTAAGTACGTTATCTCCAATAATATGATTCAATTCGATAAACAGATAAAATAAATAAATAACAGTAATCCAAGCAACCATATTCTAATTAATACGCTTATGTTGTTATAAATGTAACCAACAAGGTAAGTTACCTCGTTAGGAATTAACCGTTAAAATAACGGTTAGATTTAGATTAGACTAACATTTAATCAACCAATTCAACCAAGATATAAATAACAACAAACAACAAACAATTTTCAAGCATGACACACAAAATAAAACCCGTTTTATACACAATATAAATGGGATAAAACTGAGTGAGTAAACTCACCTTGGTTTGGTTGTTGAACGGTTCGGTTACAATCAATTTAAACTGTGTTTAATTTAACTGTAAATTACAGTCATTACCTGCCCTGTCCAGATGAATTCCATAATGTTCTACTTGTCAATATGATTTCGATGCCACTCGGTTTGCTCCATTCTAATAACATAACGAATAGTTATACGAGATTTATAAGTTTACGATTTAAATTATAGTAATTAGTTTCCTTAATTAACGTTTTATAAACATTGATTATCCTGTTATTATTTTTATTATTATTGAATAAAAGTTCATGCTCGATTCAAGCCTGCATATCGAAATGCAGACTATATTTGATATTTTAAATGCACCAAATGTGTCCTGACAACTTTTGTTTGGTATTCCTAGATTTGTTTAACCCCATATAAATAATCATATTAACGGTTTAATGAGAAACTACCACAAGTCTAGTTATAAATTTCTTGATTATAATATTATAAAATGTAAATTAATTACTTTTCTCGAATCTACGGCTTGGAAGAAATATGCTGTCCTTTTCTGGTTCCATCACGTCCTCATATTGTATTTCTTCTGTATGTACCGTGCTTCGGCCCCACTATTCCCCATTTCACCATGTTCAAAACATGCTTCTTCCCCATTCGAATCTAATACTTCAAGTGCTTACTCTTCTTCTCCCATTCCAATATAATATAAAGCCCAATCCAAAACATTATAAACTCCTGCTCACTTTCCAAAATGTTCTTTCCAGCTGCACGAAATGTCCCTTCGTTCCAAAGGAAATTGCTCCACCCTACTGTACTCATCATTGGAATTCATCACCAGATCCATTATTCTAACCAACTCCTGAAGCTCCTTCTTCCTTCCCACGCATTCTCCCTCACTTGCCTTCCTCATTCCCAACGCTCCACACATCGGTTGCCTCATCATCTCACCGCCGCCTTTGAAATTATGTACAGAGTCCTCAATCCACGCAATCCCCAGATCCAAAATGCACCCCTTCGGATCAATGCCGCCACACATCCGCGTGCCACCACCCCCTTTCCATCAATCACCCTACTGCCAGACGCCGTAGCACACACCCTGCACTGACTTTCCATCTTCATCTCCAGATGTATGTTTATAGCGGGAAAAGACACTCCACTGCAAATTGCTCCAGATCGCACCGCCTGCTATTTGTTTAAGAAGAATGGGTTTGTTTTTGGTTTTCAGCGAACGAGGAAACTAAAAGAATGAGCTATATTTATAGTGTGAAAAATGAATGGATAGGATTGAAGTCCATTCGATAGCATGGAGCAGCTGTACCCGGGTAGCATAGCTGAGATGAATTTTCATTTCAGTGCCCTGCTTGAGTTTTCACATCCATCACTCGATTTGATTCAGGCTAAAGAAGGAAATATAGGCAGGCATGTGCTTTTGATTGGAAAGAAAAGGTGATAACACGTCCTGTACACTAGGTAGCCGGCATGTCTTGCACTTGTATAAAATTGGTCAGCAAGGCTTTGTATCCTAAGGGTAGGTGGAAAGTTAGATTGAAGGCACATGGGTGCGTGGATGGCAGGATCAGTTGAAATGAAATGCTCCGCTGTGTACAGTTTTAAATAGCTCGACATAGAAGAAACATGATGGGTCCGCACATGCAGTAGTTTAGGGTAGGTTGCCATAGATTTAGAGCAGCAGTGAGTTTTCATTTCATATCTGCAATGCTTTCATTTCATGATTTTTTATATTTTATTTTTAAGCGGTAGCTTAGCTGGGTGACAGCGAATAGGTTTGCTTGCATCTCTTTGTCTGTGCGTCCTTTCTTTACTTTGTATGGAACTTATCAATGTAACCGTAGAATAGGAGAAAGGAAAAACGGCTTAGGCTATACTCGAATTGGACTTTGCCACTCCTCCCTGATGAAGCTTGCCACATGAACGTGGGTTTATACTGGGTAGGTTGCACTTGAATTTTGTTTTCATTTGGTAGAGTGACTGAAAGGTATAGTGTACCTTTTTTCTTAAGCATGAAGTCTACATTTTCTTTTTATTTGTATTGGGTACGTGACCTTTGGAGCAGACCAAAAATCTGCCTTTGTATAAAGAGAGATTTGTGTGGTTCTTTTCAGTTTTGGGTTTGCTAAGTTGGGTACGTGCAGTGAAAAGAGAGGTGAGGGTAGACATGCAATTCGGTTTCACAAGGCCAACTAGCTATGAAGTGAAGGTTTTAAATTTGATTGGTTTAGATAATGGTACAGGGTAGGCTAGGCACGCATAAAATTTTACAGTATGCGAATGTTCATAAACCGTGTGCCTTTTGCTTGATTTAGGCCTACACCTTTGTTTTAAACTTCATGTTAACAATTTAATGTATCTTTCATCTATGATACTATGTATCTTACATAAACGGTTGAATTTGTATATGGTACACAAAGCTAAAACCAAAGAACATGGTTATATAATTGATTATTAGAATAAACTTTAGTTATAACATCCATAATCCTTACTATACATTGACCGTGTGTGTAGCACGGGCCACTCGCTAATTTAGATATGTATATACATAAATTTCAAATTTCACCAATATAGATTTATAACT
Organism: Allium sativum; assembly: GCA_030737875.1. Lineage (NCBI taxonomy): Eukaryota > Viridiplantae > Streptophyta > Magnoliopsida > Asparagales > Amaryllidaceae > Allium > Allium sativum. The sequence goes on along the minus strand of CM060918.1, from coordinate 221,347,163 downwards.
CAACGTCTGAAAATTTCGGGTTAACCGATATCAAATAATGTAGAAATCCCATTAAATTTATTAAGAAATCATTATGGTTTATTGACGATTCCATAGCGACTATTTGAAAATTTGAATTGGATGTAACTAACAATCTATAATATGAAATCTCCATTTTCCTCTTCCATTAGAAGAATATGATCAAATCAATTCAAACGTTTCTTGTTTCACAGAATTTCGACTTATATCGGATTCTGTATATTCACTTGAAATTTAAATTGTAAATTACGAACTACCGTGTTGGTTACGAGCTCGATTTAATTATATAAATTTAATGTTCAGATTCGTTTTAAATAACGAATTAGACATTATAAATCCATTTGAAATCCCAAAACGATATTTAAAATAATAAATTAAATTAAATATCTAACAACCGTAAATACGGGACATTACATTCCTTCCCCCTTAAAAGAATTTCGTCCCCGAAATTACTTAAGTAGAAGAAATGTTATAATCCATTATCTTTTCGAAAACCCAATATATTTTAAATTGGAACTCATTTTATTATTACAAATAAAAAATTTCAAAATATTTATAAAAAAAAAATCCTAACTCCATAAATTTCTGGAAAAATCCGGCAGAGTCTCCTCTATACAGAGGGACTTCTACTATACCGCAGGATCAACAAATATATATACATCGACCCACACGGTCAGAAAACAAAATTCAAAAGCTAAAAATTTATATTTCCGCTTAAACATACCTTATACGAGCACCATTGAGCAAACTGGCTCAATTTATTACGATCTATGTAACCGATATCAAATTCCCAAGCCTTTTCGCACCTGTCTCAACTCACTTTATCATGTAAAAACATATACATGAAATTTTAAGTATATTTCATTAATCAGCAGGTTAGCTATGTCAGTTTCCCTAATCCAAACATATATCATTCGTTCATTTTCAAATTCAGAGTTAAATCATAAATTCCAAATCATATTCGATTCATTCGAATTATTATACTGGAATTCGGTTTCAGTTCATTCAACAATTTAATTAAACCATTGATGTAACTTTATTCAACCACTTACCAACAAACAACTCACAATCAAATCATTCGACTTTTATTAACTATTAATATTCAATATTAATATTTACTTACATTCACTTGGGTTTTATATCAACCAATTTATATTCGACTGATTACCATTTAATGATTATTCATTCGATTTCCAAATCCAAAGTCATTCTACTAAACTCCAATATTCATTCTTGGATTAACCTCACTTGACCAAGTTAACTTCCAATTTATATTTAATTTACTAATTGATTATCCACTTATTTTATTTCCACTTCAAAATCCAAATCTTGATTTTATTCAAAAATCATCCAAATTCCCTTTAAATTTTATTTAACTTATCTTTAAGTTAAACGCTGATTCATCAATCTCATATTGATATTCTCATTCACAAATTTCATATGTGAAATCTTCTGGTTATCAAACCATTCAAATTTAAAAATCAAATTTGAATATTCATTCGAATCAATCAAACACACCAACATATAAATAATTTGATAAAATTATTTATTTTCTATATGAAAATATATTTCCGGTAAAATTATTTTATTTACCCTATTTACGAAACAATATCGCGTTAGCTGCTAGTTCAAATGCTTCTCAACACTTAAACTGACCAAATAACACAATACAAAACATTTATATATAAAATATACAAATACGCTCTCATATATATAAATACACTCAAACTCAATCTAGGGTGTTACTAACCTCATCTCTATCGAGTTACGCCATAGAGCCAAGATTATTACTAAACCTTATGCTCTGATACCACTGTAACGACCTGGGGAATTCGACGCCCGAATTTCGACAATAATACATCAAACCGTATTACTTGCCAGAACTAAAGTATTGAAAACACAAGATTGTTGTTGAAAGAAAATAGAGGGTGAGATAAGAAATAAAGAAATATTAGGATAGAAGAAGAAGAAGAACTAACCAACACAACACATAGTCTCACATCGCAGCGGAACAAAATATAATATAGAAATGAACTTTATTGAGAGCTTTGAAAATAAAGACTTACAATCATCAGAGTACATCAACACATCTGGACAATTATAAATATCCGTCCTCATATACAACATGCAGCGGGATAAATATATATATGTCTGAACTCCTCCAGTATGTCTTCTTGAGATTCGTATCATCCAAGCCTGAACCTGTACAACCTGGGCTAACCCGAGCATTACAAACGCCGGATCAGTCTGGTGAACCAGAGTGAGAAAACCCACTAAGTTTAAATAACATCCATATTGATTTTAATGTCAAAAATCCTTTTGAAAGAACATGATAATAGTAAGACCAGCCCACACATAAACACAGACGGTTTTTACCTTACTATAACCCAAAACATCTTTGAAATAATATATTTCTCTGATATTATAATAGTGTCTAATCACAAATAAATATCAATCTAGAGGAACGCTTGCATCTCACGCTCCACATGTATATTATACAATCAAAACCGCGGGCGCTTATTGGAGATTGGATTTCCAACTATGACAAGGTATGGAACCACCTTTCGATAGTGTATATCTCTAGAGGCGAATACACTGGGTTCTACAAGAACGTCTTGCAACCCGGCCCACACATGACCGACCACTCATTTCGCTTGAGTGTATCGAATGTATAACACCAATGGTTGGGAGCTACCCACCATTTCTTGAAAAGGGACAACATCGATAGATTAAAGAAGCAAATGGAATTTCTCTAGATAGGTGATTATACACCCTAATGGGTGCGACCCACATAGCCATGCTGCCTGCCCAATTTTTGTCATTTCCCGGTTAAAGAGGCTTGAGGTTATAATGCTCTTTAGAACAACAAAATATCTTTGAATGCCACATTGTCAGATCCTCCAAATCACTAATTGACGCCCACAAAAATACTCCGGGTGTTTATGCTAAGAGAAGGTGTCTTCTCTGCCACCTATAGAGATACGTTTATAAAAATCAATGTACGAGATTCTTAAGATATACTCTGTCTGACATTCGTCCATACAAGTCATCCAGGAATAGGATGAACCGAAGGCACCCTCCTACCACATCATAGGAATCTCCCTATAGATCAGTAGCGAGTAGTCCTTGCAAATCCGTAGACTTCAACCACGACAGAACCATGGTACATCTCTGGTTATAAATTATAAATTAAGTTTATATATATAGTAGACTTTGAAAACTATAGGGGTTGACCAGAGATATAAGTAATCCTTCCGTTTTATGAAGATCTAGGGTCTTCAATGGCTCCGTCTTGATCAGCATCTAATATCTTCTCAATTTCGTATTTGCTGGTCGGAATGGTTTTCGAATATAATTCGATCCTGGTCTTTCCGTTCCAAGAATAACATTGGCTAGATTTTGATAGTCGGTTATTTAACTAACAAATAAGCAACCATTCAACCGTAAAAATAAAATGAACTCACTGGTTAAGTGCTCGGCATCACTTGACCCTTTATAATTTAAAAACAAATTAAAACTTCTTGATTTTTCCATATTTTTAAAACACCATATTTATTTCTTATTTTAATATAAGAATATTCACAAAACTATTTTATAATCGTTGGAACCAAATCATATATGTTTATATACCTCTAATTTTGGTTTCAACAATTCCCATGTAAATACCTTGTTACGACATTTCTTTAATTTCTTCCCTTTGTAATTATCGTATAATTCCACACAACCTCTTCCTATTTCCTTTACATTGGAAATATTGATTTATATTCTAAAATCTTTTTTAATTCCATTACTTTACTCCTTATCGATCCATACTATTCCACTCGACCATTTTCCCCATTTGAAAATCACATTTCAATCTCATTCTTTTCACTTAACCTCATTATTAAGTATCATCAACTTAAAGTCCATATTTTAGCCTCCTGCCCTTTATAAACATTATTTATAAAACTTGGGTTTTATATATAACTCTTTCCTCTCTCAATTCACCTTTGTTTAATTCAAACATTTGATAAAATATTTATTTAATATATCCCTTCTATCCGAAATCTCTTTATAACTTCGTTATAAAACTTGGATTTGATATAAAACTCCTTTATAACCTCATTTCAAAACTTAGCCATATCTCATTCCAAAATCGATTACTTACCTAAATGTATTTCACTTAAGGAGTGATTACTTAAATTACTATTAATTAAACTAATAATCTACTTCATCATTAACCAGTGTAAAAGTGGTTGAATTTTTAATTAACTAAACTAAATAATAATTTCCCTATAAACTTATTCACATTAACAAATATTCGTTAAACTGTTTTATTTATTTAATACTAAACTACTTTCATTTAATAATTCATCCCAGTTAAGCGGTCGACTCAATCAACTCAAAATGTGGTTATCTCGTTAAGTCATTCCAACCAAATCCCTTCTTCAAATTAATTAGTAATATAATTGATTTAAATAAATCCATTTAATCTAACTCTTAACCCATCAGGTTAATCTCTAATCATTTATCTAAAAATCTTATTGATATAAGAATTCCTTTTAAAAAATCATTTAATAATAACTTTAACACTCAAATAATAAAGAATAACTATTTATTTCCTTTTTACATAACTTTTGATTCCAATTAATAGGTTTAAAATATATTTTCAGTTATAACATAAATTTTATAACTTCATTACCGTCGATTTACTTGACGGTAAAGTAATTTTTATAAAGCGATTGATTTATGGGTCATATGATGTCAATTACCCAACCAATATTGTCCATTGGTTAACAACAAAACAATTGTGGAATTTAGATTCAACGATCAATAAACAAATCAATCATCTAATCAGGTTTGTCAAACAGTTCATATAATGTGATAGGAAAAATAAACAATAAATTTTTGAGGAATCCCGTTGGATCCCTCCAACCTGTTCTCCCACCTGCGTCCAAGTACGTTATCTCCAATAATATGATTCAATTCAATAAACAGATAAAATAAATAAATAACAGTAATCCAAGCAACCATATTTTAATTAATATGTTTATGTAGTTATAAATGTAACCAACAAGGTAAGTTACCTCGTTAGGAATTAACCGTTAAAATAACGGTTAGATTTAGATTAGACTAACATTTAATCAACCAATTCAACCAAGATATAAATAACAACAAACAGCAAACAATTTTCAAGCATAGCACACAAAATAAAACCCGTTTTATATACAATATAAATGGGATAAAACTGAGTGAGTAAACTCACCTTGGTTTGGTTGTTGAACGTTTCGGTTACAGTCAAATTAAACTGTGTTTAATTTAACTGTAAATTCCAGTCGTCTCCTTCCCTGTCCAGATGAATTCCATAATGTTCTACTTGTCAAAATGATTTTTATGCCACTCGGTTTGCTCCATTCTGATAACATAACGAATAGTTATACGAGATTTATAAGTTTACGATTTTAATTATAGTAATTAGTTTCCTTAATTAACGTTTTATAAACACTAATTATCCTATTATTATTATTATTGAATAAAAGTTCATGCTCGATTCTAGCCTGCATATCGCAATGCAGACTATATTTGATATTTTAAATGCGCCACACGTGTCCTGACAACTTCTGCTTGGTGTTCCTAGATTTGTTTAACCCTATATAAATAATAAGATTAACGGTTTAAAGAGAAACTACCCCAAGTCTAGTTATAAATTTCTTGATTATAACATTATAAAATGTAAATTAATTACTTTGATCGAATATACGGCTTGGAAGAAATATGTTGTCCTTTTCTGGTTCCATCACGTCCTCATATTGTATTTCTTCTGTATGTACCGTGCTTCGGCCCCCCAATTCCCAATTTCACCATGTTCAAAACATGCTTCTTCCCCATTCGAATCAAATACTTCAAGTGCTTACCCCTCTTCTCCCATTCCAATATAATATAAAGCCTAATCCAAAATATTATAAACTCCTACTCACTTTCCAAAATGTTCTTTCCTGCTTCACGAAATGTCCCTTCGTTTCAAAGGAAATTGCTGCACCCTGCTGTACTCATCATTGGAATTCATCACCAGCTCCATTATTCTAACCAACTCCTAAAGCTCCTTCTTCTTTCCCACACGTTCTCCCTCACTTGCCTTCCTCTTTCCCAATGCTCCACACATCGGTTGCCTCATCATCTCGCCGCCGCCTTCGAAATTATGTACCGAGTCCTTGGTCCACGCGCTCCCCATATCCAAAACGCACCCCTTTGGATCAATGCTGCCACACATCCGCATGCCACCATCCCCTTTCCATCAACCGCCCTACTGTCAGATGCCGTAGCACACACCCTGCACTAACTTTCCGTCTTCATCACCAGATGTATGTTTATAGCGGGAAAAGACACTCCACTGCAGATTGCTCCAGATCGCACCGCCTACTATTTGTTTAAGAAGAATGGGTTTGTTTTTGGTTTTTATTGAATGAGGAAACTGAAAGAATGGGCTATATTTATAGTGTGAAAAATGAATGGATAGGATTGAAGTCCATCCGATAGCATGGAGCAGCTGTGCCCAGGTAGCATAGCTGATATGAATTTTCATTTCAGTACCCTCCTTGAGTTTTCACATCCATCACTTGATTTGATTCAGGCTAAAGAAGGAAATATAGGCAGGCATGTGCTTTTGATTAGAAAGAAAAGGGGATATCACGTCCTGTACACTAGGTAGCCGGCATGTCTTGCACTTGTATAAAATTAGTCAGCAAGGCTTTGTATCCTCAGGGTAGGTGGAAAGTTAGATTGAAGGCAAATGGGTGCGTGGGTGGCAGGATCAGTTGAAATGAAATGCTTCGCTGTGTACGGTTTTAAATAGCTCGACAAAGATGAAACATGATGGGTCCGCACATGCAGTAGTTTAGGGTCGGTTGCCATAGATTTAGAGCAGCAGTGAGTTTTCATTTCATGTCTGCAATGCTTTCATTTCATGAATTTTTTAATTTTTTTTAGCGGTAGCTTAGCTGGGTGACAGTGAATAGGTTTGCTTGCATCTCTTAGTCTGTGCGTCCTTTCTTTACTTTGGATGGAACTTATCACTGTAGCCGTAGAATAGGAGAAAGGAAAAATGGCTTAGGCTGTACTCGAATTGGACTTTGCCACTCCTTCCTGACGAAGCTTGCCATATGAACGTGGGTTTATACTGGGTAGGTTGCACTTGAATTTTGTTTTCATTTGGTAGAGTGACTGAAAGGTATAGCGTACCTTTTTCCTTAAGCATGAAGTCTACATTTTCTTTTTATTTGTATAGGGTACGTGACCTTTGAAGCAGACCAAAAATCTGGCTTTGTATAAAGAGAGATTTGTGTGGTTCTTTTCAGTTTTGGGTTTGCTAAGTTGGGTACGTGTAGTGAAAAGAGGGGCGAGGGTAGACATGCAATTCAGTTTTGAAGTGAAGGTTTTAAATTTGATTGGTTTAGATAACGGTACAGGGTAGGCTAGGCACGCATAAAATTTTACTGTATGCGAATGTTCATAAACCGTGTGCCTTTTGCTTGATTTAGGCCTACACCTTTGTTTAAAACTTCATGTTAACAATTTAATGTATCTATTCATCTATGATACTATGTATCTTACATAAACGGTTGAATTTGCATATGGTACACAAAACTAAAACCAAAGAACATGGTTATATAATTGATTATTAGAATAAACTTTAGTTATAACATTCATAATCCTTACTATACATTGACCGTGTGCGCAAAACGGGCCACTCGCTAATTTAGATATGTATATATACATAAATTTCAAATTTCACCAATATAGATTTATAACTCAACGTCTGAAAATTTCAGGTTAACCGCTATCAAACAATGTAGAAATCCCATTAAATTTGTTAATAAATCATTATGGTTTATTGACGATTCTATAGCGACTATTTGAAAATTTGAATTGGATGTAACTAACAATCTATAATATGAAATCTCCATTTTCCTCTTCCAATAGAAAAATATGATCAAATCGATTCAAACGTTTCTTGTTTCACAGAATTCCGACTTATATCGGATTCTGTATATTCACTTGAAATTTAAATTGTAAATTGCGAACTACCGTGTTGTTTACGAGCTCGATTTAATTATATAAATTTAACGTTCAAATTCGTTTTAAATAACGAATTAGACATTATAAATCCATTTAAAATCCCAAAACGATATTTGAAATAATAAATCAAAATAAATATCTAACAACCGAAAATACGGGACATTACATGCGAACTTCAGAAGATGCACTGGAGGAGATCAGACGTATTAGTGTTTATTCCGCTGTATGTTGTATATGAGGACATATTATTATAACTGTCCAGATGTGTTGATGTACTCTGTTGATTGTAAATTTTGTTTCAAATTCTCAATAAAGATTTATTTCTATATTATATTTTATTTCGCTGCGATGTGAGACTATTTCTGTTATGTTGGTTCTTCTTCTTCTTCTTCTATTCTAATATTTCTTTCTTTCTTATCTCACCCTATAGTTTCTTTCTAATAACTATCTAGTGTTCTCGATAATTGTGTTTTGACAAGTAATACGTGATTTATGTGTTATCGTCAAAATTCGAGCATCGAATTTCGTAGGGTCGTTACAGTTAAGCATGTTTTATTTGAATTATACATAATATCATGCATCCGAACCTTGACCTCCTTAATAAATAGGTAGTTAAATTTGTTCATGATTTCACTTTTTTTATAAATGTACTTGATTGACGCTAAAAATAATTTCCACCTTTACGGATTTATAATTGTTAACATACTTTTAGTAACTTTTATTATGTATTTTAAAAGGTAACAGGAATTTTTAATTTATTAACTTTCTCGAGGAAGATCAGAAATCTAGTATCATTCACCATAGTTTTTTGGTCTGCCACCGTTGTATTTGCGTCCGACGTGTCCGATGTTAATGTAACGGAACTGTCCATTACACTCGTTCATTCCAATGTATCCAAATAATGCATCTGCGTCTGACGCAATTAATTTTCAACCCTTTAGTTACCCCTTTAATATTTATTTTAATTACTTCTGTCAATTAATTATTTTATATTACTCTTCTTTAACGATAATACAATCTTCATGCACATCACTCGATATTTTACTCAGTTCTTTGTTGATTGACGCTTTCTAGAAGATTAGAAAAACGTGAATTTTGTAATAATAACTGCAAGAGCAAAGATCATGTAATATGCAGGTCGAACACAAGGAGGAATTTTAAATTTTATTATTTATATATTTCTTGGGCGAGTTGAACAAATCTTGGAGGTTGATTTTTAAACAAACAAAATTAAAACTGCAAATAAAACTATTATTGAATTGAATCAGATCTGAATCTAATCAAATCTATATTCAATCAAATATGACCTAGGAAAGCAATAAAAAGAACGCGTGAATTTTGTAATAATAACTGCAAGCGCACAGATCGTGTAATAAGCAGGATGAACACAGGGAGGAATTTTAAATTTTATTATTTATATATTTCTTGGGCGAGTTAGACAAATCTTGGAGGCTGATTTTTAAACAAACAAAATTAAAAATGTAAATAAAACTATTATTGAATTGAATTAGATCTGAATCTAATCAAATTTATATTCAATCCAGTATGACCTAGGAAAGAAATAAAAAGAACAAAAATTAAAATTATAGAAATTAAAATTATAGAAATTAAAATAACAAACAGGAAATAAAATTAGGATTACCGCTGAATCTAATTAGACTAATGAAAATAATTACAAAATACAAATAGTGTTCTACAAAATCTAGTTGTGTAGACAACACTAATTGCTAAGAAAAAAAATGCAGAAAAGAGAAAAAGAAGAAAACTTTATTAATTCAAGGATTATGTTTACAATGAGATTACGAGGGTGTTTATAGGATAGAAAACCAACTTAAACCCTAATGCAATCACAACTGGGCCTTATTTAATTCTATTAAAATTGGGCCTTTCTTCTTTTATTCTTATTTCCTTGGTAATTTAGCATTGATTTGTGATATGCACAGCCTTTCTGCCAATTATTTTCTTGTCCAAAAAGCAATTGGATGCGAGATCTTCGTCAGCAAGTCTTCAAATATAAATATGCAACAATTTGATCTCTATTTTCCTTTTTTCTGACTGTGTCGGCATATCTGTAAAAGTGACAAAACAATACCCAAGTAATATTTATTTATATACAAAAGATAAGATAAAAAAGCATAAAATAAACACATTTCTATGTTAATCAAATATCCCCGTACTTACCTTTTACTCGTCCTCGAGTAAAACAAAAAATGAAAAATTACACTGGATAGGTCACACTTTCGTAGGAAACGCGATTGCATTGAGTGTATGCAATAAGCCGTTAAACCTCTAGGTGTCCCTAGTAGGACGAGTAGTGTCTCGTGAGAGTTTTCAGCGGATACTACCCACAAAATCCAAATGCAGTATGTTATGACTCTAATGTAACTACATGAATGTAGAGGACTTATGCAATTGAAAACATGACTTGTTTCATGAAAGTGGTACAACAAATTAAGTTAACAATTTATAATCAGTTGATTTTATTTTATATACCTCAACTTGTCATAAATTTTCAATATAATTCATGTTTTCAATGTTAAACTCTAGTTTGGCTAGTTGGTTCGGTCGATAACATAGTGCAGCCATGAAATAAATTCTAAGTTTGTTTGTCACAGTTCGCAAAGTGGTATTCTAATTTTCTTGTGTATGACTAATCAAATCAATAAGGTCAAGAAGTGTTTGGGCATCATCGCTTATTCTCTATCTCTGTAAAAATTGAAATTTACGACTAATTACATAAACCTAACTTAAAGACCTAGGTATACCACCCATGCACTGCCTTGCGGACTGACGGAGAGTTGGGACAGAGCTTGGCGGATTGTGCAGACTGACGCTAACTTTGTCAATAAGATGTCGGTAATTCTTAGGTGTCCAATCTCATAAAATGAGACCAAGATATACCGATGCTGATTTTGTCAACAACATGTCAGATAGAGCTTGGCGGTTTTGCACACCAACGCTAGATTTACAAGCAATGTTGGATACCCTTGGATTACTATTATTATCACTGAAAATATAAGAACAAGTGAGAGTTACGCGAATTTAGCTTAACACAACTTAGTTTTAAAGATTCGAAAATCCAATATAAGTATTTTAAGTCCTCCACTTATTTAAACAAAGACTACAATATATAATAAACTTCATGGCCATCACCTAAGAATCTCCTTATGTACCAGTTGCACTATTATCCGTCAAAATTCAACTTTTCATTATATTTCTGATTCGATCTTAGTTGAGAGAAAAAAATATTATCAACTGATTAACAATCCTTAACTTATTTTGTTGTATCAATCTAAAATGAGTCAAGTTTCAAAAAAAAAAAAAAAAATTGATATGTTACTACGATCTAAAATGTATGATGGTCATATCTAAACGCATGAAAATGAAAAGGAAAAAAAGAAGAAAATAAAATAATAATTAAAAGATGCAACGCAAACTCCCCTCACACTAGAACTAAACAGTGTCCACACTATAAACACTGTTTCTAAATGTGAAAGACAACACCCAAAGATGGATTAAATGTAAAATGATTTGTAAAATGAAATGCAGTCTAACTATATGTAAGAATGGATCATATATACAATAATATATGTGTTTGCGATGCATATGATGCAAAAAATGCCACCAACCTTTCCCCCCCACACTTGGTTCTATCCCGATGAATCCCATTCCCACTATGTCTAAGCATATATTATAATAAGCAAAGGTTTTTGAAAACCAACTCATCTTTATACCTAGATTTGTGGTCCAATAGATAAATGTCCAGTGTCATCCTAACATGAAGTTTTTCAACCAAGCTAACGTTCCAAAAATAATTCATGTGTTCAACAAATTTATCAGTGTAATTGTTCAAAAATTTGTGATCGTATATAAACTCAGTTGCAATCGTGATATTTAAATTCTGAGTGTTGTTCGAGGCAATGTGATCACATTTCTCAATTTCATTAACTGACAACATATTTTCGACACTGACAATTTCAAGTTCGTTTGAAACCTCAAAATCAAAATTTTCAAACTTGGATTGGTGACTTGATTCCATTTCATCCTCATTTGGCAGCACATTCTCATACAATCCAAAAAAATTCATGTTCATTAAAATACTTTTCCAAATTTGAATTGAAAAATTCAACATTTCTATTTTGTTCAATTTCTAAGATTTGAAGTTTCTCGCAGCCCGAAAGAGAAAGATCAAAATATGAACTTAAATCTTTTTTCCTGAAAAGTGTTGAAGTCCAAATCATTTACTGAATTGTGAAAAACTTTATTTAGATCGTTATTCTTAATTTCCAAAGTTGTTATTTGAAAATTTTCACTATCAGTAAAGAATGGACTATTTTCTAATTCATCGCATGTTTGAATTTGATTTTGTTATTCGAGTTGTTCTTTAAAAGATGTCATTAAACAAAGAAGTTCATCAAGCTGTCTATGTTTTTCATCAAGCTGTCTATCTTTCTTTTCTACCCTCTCTCTAAGAATGTTAAGATGATATTCTTCAGAATCGTTGATTCGAGAGCTCTTGTTTTGGATTTCTTGATTCTTAAAATTATAGTCCACATCAATTTCATGATCAATATTATTTCCAATGTGGTGCTTGTTTGAATTTTCAGGAGAATGACAATGATATTGGAAATCATTTTGATTGTAAAAACTATGTTCGTAACAAAGACTGTTGAAATTCGAAGGAAAATTGCAATTTTGATTATTTTCAAGATATTGATATGGGCTATAATTTTGAAAATTTTGGTTTACAACCCCATATTGATGTGGATAAAAGCCATATTGAGATACAAAGCTATTTTGATGTGGATGTGGCCCATAATCGAAATTATTGAAATTTGAATTGAAATCGAAATTTCGATCATTTATATGATTTTGAAAATGTTGGTCAGTTGGAAAATTTTGTAAATTATTGGGATTGGGCTCACGAAATATTGGAAAATTTTGCCTCATGAGATGTAGTTCATACTCATACTCTTCCAGGGAACGACTTCTCGGATTATTATCCCACATTTCTCTCAAGGAATTTTTTTTTGAATTAGACATTTGAATGAAGTCAAGGAAAAACAGAAATTATTCTCACTTCAAAATAGTATAAAATACTGATTTGTGCTCAATTAATTAACTAACTCAATTAGAAGGGGGAAGAGGGTCTTATGGCCATTCACGTATAGTATAAATACTAAGGGATACGACCAATGTTTTACGGGTAGTATGCAACCGGTTTTGCTAATAGTTCAATAAATTGAACTAATAAATATCGGCGTTCCAATTATACGAGACAATCAACTTCACGAAGCACCACTTTTCAATTATATTATTTTACAAATCAAATCAAGTTTTATAATTGAAAAGCGAAGAGAGTGATGATTTTAATTATGGAAATTCGTTCCTCACTAAATCTATTCAGAAATTTCAATCACAGAACAGTCACAGAACAATAAATTATAGAAACAAAAATTATACAAGCAAGTCGCTGCCCCTGCAGAAGATTTTTAAAAACTATGTTTATATTTTCTTTTCAAAGCCACTGCAGCATCTGTAGAGTTAGAAATTTTTACAGTGGTTATGGTAGACCGTCCAGAATATTTGAGTAGTGTTATCTATCCAACTCCACTATTTGCACACTGGTTGACCTCTGAATTTCTAGTTTGTTTACTTGACTGTGTTCCTTCACTTTGGCCTTGATTTTGACTTCTTTTGTTTTTTTTTGTTTTTTTTTTGAGAGAGAAGGAGAGAGCAAATAAATCAAACAGACGGAAAAAAAGAACCAAACTCAAAATGAATAAAAAATAAACAAGGAAAACTATCAACCAACTAGAATCAACCCACAAATAAAAGAAAAAAAAGGAAAACAAAACAAACAACTTAAACTAAAACCACTGAGATGGCATGCTAAAAATCCGACCCGGGCGCGCTAACTAAAGCAAGGTTGCCCTGGAAAACAAGATCAAATGATCCGCTTACTGAAACAATGAAGGTGACTACTACTTTAGTTTATATATATATATATATATATACATAGGGAAAGTCTAAAAGGACACAAAATTTTGACACAAAATCTGAGCCATTGGATCTTCCCCTGAATTACACCTCATGCACAAAGACAAACAATTCTTGTGGTCTAGATTTTGTGTACATACTTTTGTGTCTAATTTTGTGTCCTTATAGCCGCTCCCATATATATATATATATATATATATATATATATTCATGGTTTTTGAGGCTTTACAGTTCTAACTTAAATTTTTTACACATGACTATGTTTGCAACTTTGATATGTTTAAGAATGTCTCATGTAACACCCCACCTCCTTTAGTGTCACTCACAAAGGGAATGCACTAAGTTCTATGGAGCATTTAGGGTAAAAGATGCAGATAAATTACAAGACAGACAAAATTAAAATAGAGGAAAATAAAACTTTACTTTATTGATAAAATAGTTTGTACAACAATTGTTTTCCAATATCAGAGTATCATCTGTCTTACAAAATAAAGAAGCATAAAATAACATTTATATTCCCCAATGTAGCATAAGCCAGCCATAGCAGCAGAAAAAGAGAGTCCAAAGCACTTTGTCAAAGAATCTTCGAGCTTGGGAAGAGTGACGGTCCAATCTAACCTGAGCTATACTATTCCCTCCTTAACTACCTGGGGGGAAACGGAAGAAAAGAAGACGAAAGAAAACTGGGTTAGACATAAAGTCTGGTAAGTTCAGTTACTTCTAGCATGTGAACAAGGAAAAACAAAATGACATGAATTAACTGAATACAAGACAATACCATGATGATAGGGCCAACAAGATAGGATAATATTAACACAAGATACTCTAAGAAAAGATAAACTGGATATGCTTTAATACTTTCTCCGCTTCGCTATTAACCTGTTATTATGGTTTCTATGTCTCTGCACCACCTATCTAGTGTCCCAACTAGTAGTCTGTCTAAAATGATAACGCGGTCCCAATCCCAGTAATTGTGGTTGCCTTTAGGTGTACATTTATTATTTATTACCTAGATCTAATCTAGGGTTTTATATCAAAGTACTTCCTAGATTCCACTCGGGTTTACGCGGCTTATCTAATGCTTCACAGATTCAAGGTTTATGCCACTTAGGTCCAACTAGGGATTACGCTACCTGTCGAACGATGCCCCTAGTCTAGGACACACTACCTAGAGCGGTATATGTTCCTAGACTTTCCCCACGTATGTGTCGTGAATCGTTATCGCTGTCTAGATGCACATGTCCTCTATATGTGCGACCCGAGTCCCGTGGCAGGGCAAATCAAGAAACACGGAACTCGGTCGGGAGCTTTAAGTTATCTGCCGATGCAGATGCTAAGGTCTGTTTTTTTCCAGTGGCTATGGTCCCACTTGACCCCTCCCTCAACTATTGAAAGGCACACCTTGAAAAATGAGAACAATACGCAGGCCCCCCTATGCCCCACTAACCTATGGCCATCCGCAACCATAACTAGATAGCAAGTATATGGTCTTTTGGAGTTCTCCGCCTTTCCGTATCTTGATTGACTCAAGATGGTAGGTAGACGACAGGTCGCTATCACAGGGCCATTTGTCCTGCCGAATCACGCTGGTCCATCCTAGTCTTTAGGTTGCCTTATATTGCAACCAAGGCATACCCTTGTTCTCCTAACGCAGACCTTAACCTCTGTGAGCCCAGGAGGATCATCTGCCGCCTCACAGAGGGATACCAAGAGTACCCTCACGTCCCCTCGAAGCCTCAGGCTTCGTAACCCAATTCGTTGGAGCCTTCTTTAAGATCGTTCGCTCCTCCTCGTGTTATACTAAGGATTACTACTTAGTTTTCCTAACTAAGGTTTACCACTTGGTTTCCTGAATCGTCGTTTTCTTAACTAAGGTTTACCACTTAGTCCTTTTAACTAAGGTTTACTACTTAGTTCTCTTTCTCGTCAAGTTGGATTGGTTAAGTGTCATTAGTCGATACAAGTTAACTTAACCTATTCATTTGTCATGTTAAACTGGTTAAGTGTTACCGGTAATTCACGTTGACTTAACCCTACCAGCATCAAGTTATATTGGTTAAGTATTTACTTAACCCTACCCGTTCATCTTGTATTGGTTAAATGTTCCTTTTTAACTTAACCGTGCATATCTGTTTTAACTAACATGTCATAACGGTTAAGTGTTCCCTTAGTTAACTTAACCCTAACGTTGGTTTGATTAACATGTTATAATGGTTAAGTATTGTCCCTTCATATTTTTAACTTAACCCTATTCATTTATCACACTCTGATGGTTAAGTGTTCAAGCTTACTTAACCCTACGGTCTAGTCCAGCTAACATATTAAATTGGCTAAGTGTATTAAATTTACTTAACCCCAACCTCTAGTCTAGTTAGCATGTTAAATTGGCTAAGTGTATTAACTTTACTTATCCCCAACCTCTAGTCTAGTTAACATGTTAAATTGGCTAAGTGTATTGAATTTACTTAACCCCCACTTTCTAGTCTGCTTAACATATTAAATTGGCTAAGTGTTTTTCTTAGTTACTTAACCCCTACAAATCTTGTCTTGTTACCATGTTAAGTTGGTTAAGTGTTCTAGTTAACTTAACCCTATCGTTCTAACCTAACTGTGTTAAGTTGGTTAAGTGTTCTTATGGACTTAACCCTCCCATTCTAGCTTAACTTTAATTGTCTTATTAAAGCACCAGCCACCCACATTAGACATGTATTGTTGTGGCTGCCGGTATGCCGGTTGGTTCCGGGCAGTCTTACGCCACAACTCAGTCTAACCTCGGGCCTTTATCGGGCTCAATGCTTTAACCTCCCACATTGGATAGGTATTGTTGTGACCACTGGACAACCGGGCGGGTCCGGGAAGGTTTACATCACAACTCAATCCAACCTCGGGTTAAGCATGTTCGTATTGCTAAATTTACTTTTCTCATTTAGGATAAATTCTATAAGTAAATTCTCCCTAATTTACGTATTCCATTATTACTCTTTTAATGTACATTATCAACATTTATTATTATGGCCCATTTTCCCTATATATCATATTTATAGTTTTTGGTATGTAAATTATACCAAATTAAGTGTCACTAACCATGATTATTCTAAACATGACAATTACTCACAATTATGACTAAATTCAAAATTTGTGCTAATATACTTATTATGCCAAATTAACTTTAATTGACCCAATTCTGATTTAACATCCTAATTTACAGTTATGGCAAGACTAGAATTATTATTCTAGTTTATCGTTTACGCCTAAAACTTAGCTTACTTGCCAATACTAAATTTAATATGTCAAATTACATATTCCATAATTCATGTCAAATTTTCAAATTTGCGTTCTAATAAACATGCCATAATACATGTTCTAAATTATGTCAATCATAATTATGTTCATGTTCCACATTATGCCAATTTCCAAGTTTACAACCATGTTTAAGTCAAATTTATGATTTGCCCAAATCGTATTCCCATCGTTCGTGTAATCGTGATTTCTTCCTAGATTATAGATAAATCTAGATTCGTGGATAAAAAGGGAATGAACCAAAATGCCATGAAAAGATAGACATAATGACTGGCAGAAGATGATAATTCACTAATCATAGATCTAACAAATTACACTGAATAAATTGATTAAAGCATCGAAGGCCTATAGATCTGATAATATTATGACATAAAAAGGGTTGAACAAATAACATAGGTTCAAGTATATGGGTAGATCTAACTTAATAGATAAATTCCCATAATCAAGATCCAAGGATAATTAAGAATAAACTGAATAGATAATCAAGTTTAGATCCAATCTCACAGTCATAATCCTAGGCAATAATATCATGTTCATGAATCATAGGTAATTATCCACTATTGTCCTTGTCATAGTCATAGGCATTGGTTTATGCTCCTAGTCAAAGGCTTATGTTCATAGTCAAAGGCTTATGGTTTCGAAGGCCACAGTTCCATAGTCATAATCTTAAGCATTGGCAATTTAGTCACAATGTGTTCTAGGCCATAATCAAGAATCAGATCCAAAGTCATAAACAAGCACAGATTCAATGAAATGATAAGGCATATTTCTTATATTCTTTTAATTTCATGTCACAAATAGAAAAGGCGTTCAAATCTAAAAAGTAACCGACTTACATTGATTGGATCTAGAAAAGAATAGAAAGATAGCATTGCTTGAAGCCGTTGAATCTTTACTTGAATCCTAACTTGTTTTGAATCTTCTCTTGAAAGACTTGAGCAGCATATCCTCGTCTTGATTTATATTTTATTTTAATCTATTTATTTAGATTTAGAGGAAGAAGAAGAAGCCATGTCTATCAAGAATTTGTCCAGCATAAGGTTAGAGAAGAATGGTGCAAAGAGAAGGAGACTAGGGGGCTGTTTATATAGGATTGCAAGTTAATTTGAGCCGTCGATGAAGCCAAGGTTAATCAAAGCTGTCCGTTCTAAAGAGAAGCCAATTATGTTCACAATTACTTTCTTAATGTACATTATTAACATTTATTATTAAATTTGTATGCACATTAGATACATCCCCCCTTTACATATTTATTATTAAATTTGTATGCACATTAGATACATCTCCCTTTTACACATTTATTATTAAATTTGTATGCACATTAGATACATCTCCCCTTTACACATTTATTATTAAATTTGTATGCATATTAGATACATCTCCCCTTTACATATTTATTATTAAATTTGTATGCACATTAGATACATCTCCCATTTACACATTTATTATATTAAGCATTGGTTATTCTTAAATTAGTAACTTTAGTGTTAACAGAAATACGGGGTGTTACATTCTCCCCTCCTTAAAGGATTTCGACCCCGAAATCTTCAAGTCAAGAAGAATGTGAATCCTGTCATCCAATCATCCATCTACTCAACCATCAAACACAGGCATCCATTGTCCTTAAAGACTTCTAATGTTTGTATGTTCATATGCATAGTGTGTGTACATGTCTTTATCTAATGCAAAATCAGGCGGTCTACTGATTCAGTTGACCACCTTAATGCAATTCATGTCAGTGCCATGCGTTTAATATGTATGAAAATCCTAATGATATATATTAATTCTATATGAGTGCACAATCATTCACTAAAATGCGACATCCATATGATAACACATTAAGTTCAATTCATAAACAAATACATATATGTAAATGAAATATGAAGGCGTCTGAGCTGATCTAGTGCCTAATACGTGTGTATATGCATTCACGAGTAACCACTAGCAACCATTCGCAACCATCAACCATAACATGTTTCAAATACATGTTTACATCCAAAAGGGTTTCTACCTAAGGATCGATGATACGTCCTAGAGGATATACCTTAAAAGCTAGAAATTAGTATGCATAGAATTCCTAAAAAAAAGGAATCAAGGATGTACCCTTAAGAAAAAGGGTATGAGGCGCGTATGCTTTATCTTCAATCTCCTGTATCACGTCTTCTTGAGCTTTACTCAACTGTACCTTAACAGATTCAACTTCACGATTGCGAAGTTTCTTGACCTTCATTTCCAAAATAAACAAATGTCAACCATGATACTGAGTGTATATACTAGGATGATCTGAGGTCTCTCCTCTTAGCTTATCCATCATGCCATAACTATAAGGGTCAAAAGGTCACTACGTACTTTTTACCTCTCTTAAGGTTAGTCCTTCTCTATATAGAGCGCCTACCACAACTATTCATCTCTCAAGCAAACCATCCTAGTCGAACTCGACATCCCTCAAGTACAAGCCCCAAAGGCCTAAACCAATATTAGACAAGCACCTGAGGAATGTCTCCTCCGAATTTGGACGATCTACGTGAGATGATCTAAGCAAAAACAACCAAACACTTGAGCACTAGTTAGGATCTTTTACTATACAAGTACTAAGGTGCAGAGACTCAACTATGGAAGCAAATATGAACAAATGCGAAGTGCTAAAACCAAAAGAAAGAGTACAAACAGGAAAGCTAGACTCTTCCAACAGAACTTTACTACCTTTCTCCAAGGTATGCTTAGTGGTGAAAGCATGTACTTTCTCTTCTGAAAATCTTGTCCTTTGTTCTTAATTATATGCCCTATTCTGCCATAGTAAAGATGCTTCCTCTTGTCTTAGGTTTTATAATCCCTTCCTCTTTCGTGAGCCAAGTCTACATCCATGAATTCCTCATCCTTGGGTTGTGCTCCTTAGCCAAACTCCTCATCCTCTTTCGTGTGTAATCACGTTGACAAATCTCTCTAAAGCTGTCTCCATCGTACAGAAAACCCTACTAAGCTTGAAAGAAAACTAGCTGCAGGTGAAACTACTACGGTTATAGATGGAAGTCGGGCACTACTTCGCCCTTCGATGAGGTTACCTCCCAGAAAGCCAGGAGCCACAGAGACTCAAGAAAGAAGGGGGCAAGAATTCAAACAGAGAATCAGAAGATAGTGCGTATGGCTTTTGGGGAATATGCCTTTAAAACAAAACTTTTCTTTTGAAAATGCTTCTTTTAAAACTGTTTGAAAATAATAATTTTTTTCAAATCTTTTATCTGATCCGGTAACCTTCAGCTCTGATACCAAGTGTAACACCCCACATCCTTTAGTGTCACTCACAAAGGGAATGCACTAAGTTCCGTGGAGCATTTAGGGTAAAAGATGCAGATAAATTACAAGACAGACAAAATTAAAACAGCGGAAAATAAAACTTTACTTTATTGATAAAATAGTTTGTACAACAATTGTTTTCCAATATCAGAGTATCATCCGTCTTACAAAATAAAGAAGCAAAAAATAACATTTATATTCCCCAATGTAGCATAAGCCAGCCATAGCAGCAGAAAAAGAGAGTCCAAAGCACTTTGTCAAAGAATCTTCGAGCTTGGGAAGAGTGATGGTCCAATCTAACCTGAGCTATACTATTCCCTCCTTAACTACCTGGGGGGGGGGGGGGAACGGAAGAAAAGAAGACGAAAGAAAACTGGGTCAGACATAAAGTCTGGTAAGTTCAGTTACTTCTAGAATGTGAACAAGGAAAAACAAAACGGCATGAATTAACTGAATACAAGACAATACCATGATGATAGGGCCAACAAGATAGGATAAGATTAACACAAGATATGCTAAGACAAGATAAACTGGATATGCTTTAATACTTTCTCCGCTTCGCTATTAACCTGTTATTATGGTTTCTATGTCTCTGCACCACCTATCTAGTGTCCCAACTAGTAATCTTTCTAAAATGATAACGCGGTCCCAATCCCAGTAATTGTGGTTGCCTTTAGGCGTACATTTATTATTTATTACCTAGATCTAATCTAGGGTTTTATATCAAAGTAGTTCCTAGATTCCACTCGGGTTTACGCGGCTCATCTAATGCTTCACAGATTCAGGGTTTATGCCACCTAGGTCCAACTAGGGATTACGCTACCTGTCGAACGATGCCCCTAGTCTAGGACACACTACCTAGAGCGGTATATGTTCCTAGACTTTCCCCACGTATGTGTCGTGAATCGTTATCGCTGTCTAGATGCACATGTCCTCTATATGTGCGACCCGAGTCCCGTGGCAGGGCAAATCAAGAAACACGGAACTCGGTCGGGAGCTTTAAGTTATCTGCCGATGCAGATGCTAAGGTCTATTTTTTTCCAGTGGCTATGGTCCCACTTGACCCCTCCCTCACCTATTGAACGGCACACCTTGAAAAATGAGAACTATACGTAGGCCCCCCTATGCCCCACTAACTTATGGCCATCCGCAACCATAACTAGATAGCAAGTATATGGTCTTTTGGAGTTCTCCACCTTTTCGTATCTCGATTGACTCAAGATGGTAGGTAGACGACGGGTCGCTATCACAGGGCCATTTGTCACGCCGAATCACGCTGGTCCATCCTAGTCTTTAGGTTGCCTTATATTGCAACCAAGGCATACCCTTGGTTCTCCTAACGCAGACCTTAACCTCTGTGAGCCCAGGAGGATCATCCGCCGCCTCACAGAGGGATACCAAGAGTACCCTCACGTCCCCTCGAAGCCTCAGGCTTCGTAACCCAATTCGTTGGAGCCTTCTTTAAGATCGTTCGCTCCTCCTCGTGTTATACTTAGGATTACTACTTAGTTTTCCTAACTAAGGTTTACCACTTGGTTTCCTGAATCGTCGTTTTCTTAACTAAGGTTTACCACTTAGTCCTTTTAACTAAGGTTTACTACTTAGTTCTCTTTCTCGTCAAGTTGGATTGTTTAAGTGTCATTAGTCGATACAAGTTAACTTAACCTATTCATTTGTCATGTTAAATTGGTTAAGTGTTAAATTGATTATTCTAAACATGACAATTACTCACAATTATGACTAAATTCAAAATTTGTGCTAATATACTTATTATGCCAAATTAACTTTAATTGACCCAATTGTGATTTAACATCCTAATTTACAGTTTATGGCAAGACTAGAATTATTATTCTAGTTTACCGTTTACGCCTAAAACTTAGCTTACTTGCCAATACTAAATTTAATATGTCAAATTACATATTCCATAATTCATGTCAAATTTTCAAATTTGCGTTCTAATAAACATGCCATAATACATGTTCTAAATTATGTCAATCATAATTATGTTCATGTTCCACATTATGCCAATTTCCAAGTTTACAACCATGTTTAAGTCAAATTTATGATTATCGTATTCCCATCGTTCGTGTAATCGTGATTTCTTCCTAGATTATAGATAAATCTAGATTCGTAGATAAAAAGGGAATGAACCAAAATGCCATGAAAAGATAGACATAATGACTGGCAGAAGATGATAATTCACTAATCACAGATCTAACAAATTACACTGAATAAATTGATTAAAGCATCGAAGGTCTATAGATCAGATAATATTATGACATAAAAAGGGTTGAACAAATAACATAGGTTCAAGTATATGGGTAAATCTAACTTAATAGATAAATTCCCATAATCAAGATCCAAGGATAATTAAGAATAAACTGAATAGATAATCAAGTTTAGATCCAATCTCACAGTCATAATCCTAGGCAATAATATCATGTTCATGAATCATAGGTAATTATCCACTATTGTCCTTGTCATAGTCATAGGCATTGGTTTATGCTCCTAGTCAAAGGCATATGTTCATATTCAAAGGCTTATGGTTTCGAAGGCCACAGTTCCATAGTCATAATCTTAAGCATTGGCAATTTAGTCACAATGTGTTCTAGGCCATAATCAAGAATCAGATCCAAAGTCATAAACAAGCACAGATTCAATGAAATGATAAGGCATATTTCTTATATTCTTTTAATTTCATGTCACAAATAGAAAAGGCGTTCAAATATAAAAAGTAACCGACTTACATTGATTGGATCTAGAAATGAATAGAAAGATGGCGTTGCTTGAAGCCGTTGAATCTTTACTTGAATCCTAACTTGTTTTAAATCTTCTTTTGAAAGACTTGAGCAGCATATCCTCGTCTTGATTTATATTTTATTTTAATCTATTTATTTAGATTTAGAGGGAGAAGAAGAAGCCATGTCTATCAAGAATTTGTGCAGTTTAAGGTTAGAGAAGAATGGTGCAAAGAGAAGGAGACTAGGGGCTGTTTATATAGGATTGCAAGTTAATTTGAGCCGTCGATGAAGCCAAGGTTAATCAAGCCATCCGTTCTAAAGAGAAGCCAATTATGTTCACAATTACTTTATTAATGTACATTATTAACATTTATTATTAAATTTGTATGCACATTAGATACATCTCCCCTTTACACATTTATTACTAATTTTGTATGCACCTTAGATACA